>JARHVA010003946.1:50000-1250000 GCA_037957365.1 Torreya grandis
ATGTATACGTGATTACTAGAAAATTGCATACTTAAATAAGGATAACCATGTTCCTTAACTATAGTGAGAAAACTCAACAGGCCTCCAAAAAATATAACTTGCATCAAAACTTACATAAGCTAGGATGTCAAAGAAGTACATTATCACATAATATATACATATATGGATAGTTGTCCATATATAAATTATTATACTTGGGAAACTATTCACGGTCTCTATCATATAAACAGGTTTGTTTCAGTCATAATTTCAAACATGCTACTAATATACCAATTATAAAATTAGATTTTATAAATACATATACATTAAACATCATAAGCCATCTATCAACTTAAGATAAGAATATAGATCACCTCCCAAACTAGATGATAATGGACACATACTCCTTATAGGAGTGGCAAGGTTTAAACCTCAAAAGATTTTTTTTTACAACAATAAAACATTATTATGCTTTGGAGTCAAAAGGATTTTCCATATGCTTTATAAATCCAACTAACTTAATTTCCAAGGTAAAATATTTCATTGACATAAAAAACACCATTTTTCACCTTAAGAGTTAACAATAACTAAGACATTATTTGGTTAGAAAAGATTCTTGATTAACGATAACTCGTCATATGTTTCTATTCATAACTTAAGAGTAATTATTCTCAATCCAAGAGAATTATAATCATTGAGATTTCTCATTCTGTTAAATAAGGTTAAAGCTAGAATATTCATATTTAATTAATATGATACCCATCCTTTTGTATTTACCTTGATATAAGAGTCAACTAACTCCAATCCATATATATAACCCATTAAAAAGTGAATTAATTAGGCTATGTCTTAATATTATAATCATGTTTCAAGGATTCTAGCCCATACACCAAAAGAATTTGATTACCTAACTTACGCATATAAACATCTCGATAGCTAGCATAAAAGGAAACATCGACTAAGCCCCATATATAAATAGAAATATATGATATAGATAAATATTTTCGTACAACTATATTCATATTATATTTATAATATAAATATATTCCCATATTACTCCATTAACTAGCAATAAAGATATATTTTATATAAATATATTCATATTATATTCATATATAATTATATATCTGGTTTGGCAATCATTACTAAAATGACATCAAAAGAGAGATAAGCTCCAAGCAAACCACCGACTTCACACAAGCACTCAAGGGTCAAATGTTTTATTTGACAGGTCAAATACTGGCGTACAAAATTAAGTGATTCCTCAAACTAAATATATCATGGTTATAATATTCAAAAGACCCAAGATATGAATACAATAGTTATTTACTACGCTCACAAAGGATAAAATGGTCATGCCAAAACAAAAACACCTAACTCATTTTTCTACATCAAAGGATAATAACACAACTTATTGATCCATCTCAGCCTTAACATAGATTCAAAATCTCTTAAGGAATCAAATCAGAATAGAGGATATCAAGGTAAAACTAAATTTCCTTTAAAAATATACCAAACTTTAATATATTACTTACCTGGTAAGATTACTCTCTAAAAAGTGCTACCATTCCTCTGTGTTTTGATTCTCTTCCTTCTTCACCAGTTTTCTCCTTCTCTCTCTCCAACTATTCTCCCCAATTCCCATACAGCCATCTACCTTCCACCCTCTCTATAGCCGTCTCTCCATAACCATCAATCTCTCCTTATTGTGTCTCTCTCTCCCCCAGAAGGAGACACGACCAGAATAGTACATATACATTATATATACGTCTATTGAAAATACAAAGGGGTTTTTTGAGTCTATTGAAATTCTTGATTGTAATTAAATGTTATTCTACTTGAGTTGAAACAACAGAGATAAAAGAATGGTGACAATGTTGCTCTTGGGTTCAGTTAAAGAAAAGAAAAGAATAGGATTGGATATAACAACATTAATGCTACTAGACAAAAAGGATGTTGTGAGAGGTTTGAACCATGGACGTGATGATAATAAGTATTGCGTGAAGGTAATGAAGAAGGCAAGATCAATGACCTATATATAAGAGGCAACCACCCCCTTTATATCACATTGACACCCCCACCTTACTTGAAGATCACACCATCCTCAGGCTTGCATGAACTCCAATCACTGTCGCCCCCTATTTTCTTCTACCAGGATGAAGAATATGCCTCCTCCTTCAGAAAACACATCCTCCTCATTTAGAAATCACTTTTGAAGACAATTTATCCCCCTTAAAATGTTGTAATAACTCTGCTTATATATCAGTTTACATCCAAGTATTGGCAAATAAACTGACTTACATTTGGCGCTAGTGGAAGATCAATCTGTTAGTGGAGATAGTGGGTTGGTGGAGTGGAGCTTGTGGTGGAGTGAGAGTTGGACATTTGGGATCATGTGAACCATGCATCCACCTTCTTTATCATTCACTTTTATATGTATAACTCAATCTCCAAATCCATAGTTTATCTCACCTAATAATTCTTTAATTTATATAAAAACATATAATTTGCTTAGTACTAAGTGATACGCCACTTTACTAAACAACAAGTCTAGTTAAGCCATTTAATAAAGATTTTTTTTCATGAAAACCATTAAAGCAATGATAGTTAGTTATTTAATAGATATACATATATAAACCCATAATTAAAAGATAACTATATCTTTTAAAAAAACCAATGTATATTATATATCGATTCTATCGACATATGTCGTACAATATTGATAAAATGAATATCAATAATGAATTGGCTAAATGTTCAAAGACATCAGTAATGACATAATTATTTAAATAGTTTATTCATAGAATGAAATATCTATTTCCTTGATTTAGTCATGAAAATCATGACAATTAAAAGCATATCAAGAATAAATCTATAAACAAATGTAAGAATATGTATTGTAACCAACACATCACAAAGACACATACACCGCCATTAATGAGGGATAATATTTCACCGATAGGATATCATCAACAAGTGTCCTAAAACCTAGCATAAGAAAATGGGATGTAATAGATAAGGCAAGGCCACTATATCAACCACTATCAAGGTATCTACTACTCGAGGCAATACTCTGAAGGGCATTGCATCTATCCAACATGAGGCTCTAATAACCCTAGGGTCCCCAACTATAACCACTCTCTATTAAGGGAGCATCCTCTGATTTACCCAACTCATGTTTAACATGGGGTGGTTGATCAAGAGTGCTCCTAGCCATGCAATATTACATGTGTAGGTGAGGACCTCTTGAGCCCATGAATAATGAACACCCCTTTCCTTGATCTGATGCATGATGGGTGACCAATTGTACAATAACATATTTATGCCCTTGTCTCCCACCAATTGGGAGGAAAGGATCCTAATAATGAACTTTCAAAGGTTTAGGATTATAGATCCCTCAATGCCTAAAAGTCTAAATCCACACTTCACACCCATATCGAGTGCATATACATCTCCAAAGTGCTCTGCCCAACCAAAAACCTTTGCCCTATTGATGGCCTCTTATATGACCATTAGCCAACCTATTATTGATAAAACTATGATTCGGTAAACGTCCATGAGAGTGATGGTCCACTCTCTAATACCCTATGGAAAATGGAAGGTGTTCTAGTCCACATCCCAATATGTGAAAAGGCCACATAATATCATTCTTCACGAGGGCATGACCCCCACCTGAGTGATCTATAAAATCCTTACTCTATTCAAGATGACCACCACATTGGCCATTAGCAATGCCAAAATCTATGGGACCCATTCCTGCTCCCCAGCTTGACTCCATCATATGTAGCCTCTCTGATGTAAAAAATCATCCCAAATGAGTCCTTAAGCCCTTTTATGGCCTAAAACTTGACTCAAAACTACCCTTTTTCCCTCTAAGATGAAAATTCCACAATGATGAGGGTGTGGTCCCGAGTAGTGGTGCACTTAAGGTAAAAATAGGGTGAGAAATAATAATACATAGTGTATATTGTACACACCTAAAAACTACATAGTGTAATATTTTTTGAAATAAATCTGATGATTATGCAATGATCTCCAAAATATGCTTAGTTTTGGTTCTCTTTGACATTTTCCCCCTAATTCCTTTTTGTTCTTCCTAAACTTTTAAATTTGATTTTTTGAGTCATTTCTAGCCTTAGTGATTGAGTTACTTCTTTAGTGATGAAACTATCGCTATCAATGCCAAAACTATTACTTTAAGTTAGGAAACTGCCCTTTCATGCCTTGATCAATTGTGATGGTTACTTTATATTTATGGAAGTTTAGTGAACCCCTAAAATGGTTTCATTCTATATATCAGTGGTTATGTCTCCAAACACTACAAATTGTGTTAATTATGTCTCTGACCCCTATAAACTGCAACTGTTTCATCATAGTTTGCCCATCTTCCATTTTTAACATCTAGGACTTGAGTTCCCATATATTTTGCATACTTCTATTCATGTTTCTTCCTTTATTTTATTTTTTTTCATTAATTATAACTTAGATCACTCCTACTCCTCTTTCATCAACCCTTATTCCTCCCAAGTTGATCATGGAGTTAACCACCAAATAATCTCACCCTTGCAACCTCCTTGCTTGCTCTACAAATATCTCCATTTATTATGAATTTTGGATCTAAATTTTGCATTGAAGATTATGATTTCAAAATCTATAGAACATAAGTGAACTTGATTTTAGTTTTGAAAAATCTTTGTTCATCTTTATGGTCATTTACATAGTCATGGAAGGGATAATTCATTTGATCAACAACATAGTATTTGTTATCAAGTGGATTAGCTAGCCACAATATATTTGCACTCTTTTCCAAGGTTGTGTCTTCCTTGTTATCATTCTTTTTCTACCATCCCTTGTTAGAGAGTTCATAGAGCTATGTTGAATGGAGGAGCTAGCTTACTGAGGATCGTCTACAACATCAATCTCTTTTACTTCCATCTAGTCTCACCTTGATCAGGTTAGGAGTTTTTTAGTTTTCAATTTTGCTTATTAATTATTAAATTATAAAAGTTTATGTTTTCTTCATTCATTTGATTATATTCATTTTTAAAAGTCAAGAGGAGTATAAAAGAAATCTCTCTCTTCCTCTATTGAACCACAAACATAGTCTAGATATCTTGATTTATGACTACATTTTAGTTTGCATTGAAAGAATGTAACATTGCACATCATGTAGGGTAACTAAAACCATCATAAAATAGTTCATTTTCAATTTTAGAAAACATTTCATTCACAGACAACTTTCAATTGAACATCCACAAAAACCTAGGCAATCTAGATAGTCAAAACCGAGAATATTAGATATAGAATCCATTCATTTTATTAGTGAAATAGTATTATTTTGAAGCATTAAATTCATAAAATCAAAACATTAGGTTTTCATATCCTTAACCATAGATAGTTTCAATTCACAAACATGCATTCAATAACATCAAAAATTAGTTTTTAGCTTGCATAGAATAATTAATTTATGAATTTCTAGTGAGCATACTTGCTAGGGTTTAGAGTTTTATTTTCATCTTTGCATGTTAGAAAAAATCATTTGAAGTAACATCTCATATAATTTGCATACAAAAACTAAAAAAAAACTCAATTCATTCATATTGCATTGAATGAATCATCTCATAAATTAGGGAAAACGTAAAAATATCAACACCTGCATATTTCCTTTGGAATTTCAATTTTAACTTTGCATGCATTCACAACATTGGAAAAAGATAGAAATAAATACTCTCATTTCATTTAATTTTAATATTAATTTCTTTATTTCTTTCAACATTTCATTTTTTTTTTAATAGATTAAATTATTTCCTTTTTCAAGCATTGTCAAAATAAAACTCAAACATCCAAAAAAGCCTTGTCAAGATGAACACAAACCACAAACCTTGCTTAGACATTGAGATCAACAAATATATCATTACAACGACTTTATCCAGATAATATCATACATTTTACATACTTTTAAATGAATTTGTTTTACTTTTCCATGACACTTCCTAAACGTCTTTACCTTATTAGAACCAGACTTTTCCCTAGGGTTAGATCTCTTATTCTTAGAAGTAATTTACAAATTGACATTAGCATAAAACTTAGATTAGATATATTCCATTTCATCCTCATCCCACATTTCATTGTTAAGTCCCTTGACACTTTTGATGAGCATGAACATATCCCCAATCCTTCCATAGTCATTTAACCCCAAAACTAAGGCCATTAGTACAATGTTATCCAAGCCTAGTTGTCCACCTCCTCTTCCCATTTTCTATTTGAGACTAGCCTCATCAATTTCATGTATGAAATTGATATGTCACAAAAAACCTAATATATTTAACCACATTTTTAGAGTTATCTAACTCTATCATACCCAAAATAACATATGGTCAGACTAAGAGATAGGAAATCTAGCACACAGAGATAGAGGACGTGAGCCTTTCATTAGTGGGAAGGTCTTAGAGATGAAGGGTATAACCATGATATATATTTTATAAGTGTAAAATACTAAGGTGATATATAATTCAAATTTAGTATCTACATTCCCCCCCTTTAATCTAGTAATAAAATTGTTAGTTTAAAGGAAAAGTAATGTGTACTTGGGTGTGTATAACACATCTTGCCTTTGCATGATCCCAACTTGAGTGTTTTGTTGGTGAATGACATAAAACCAAGAACATGTTATGGTGTATAATCAGTGCTTATAATCTAAAATTGAAATCATTTGAAAAGTTTGAAAGTAAAGAGAGCAAGGTTAGGAGTATACTTATGTGTCAGTGCAACTGTCTTGCCTTTTGACAATTTGCTTTGAAGAGCTGTTTCATTATGAAGCGCATTGGAGTTGAGATTAGGAAAAAATTAAAAACTTAAAGTGTATACATATATATGGATTGGAGGAAAACATGCCCCTAACCTAGGCAAAAAGGTGAGTTTCAACACGACCATTAAGCTTATCTTAATCATGCAACCCAATCATGCTTATAACCTAACAAGTGTGAGTGATCCAATAAAATCACACTATATATCTAGTGAGTGTGGATGATTTAACCACTCCATCCTAAAAATATGTTTAAGTTAGATGATTTAATCAAGTCTAACTTATAAACTTGGTAAGATTGAATGATTTAATAATCTCAACGTTCTAAAAGTGAACCAACTACTATAGTAGATTGGCTCAATAATAGTTTGTAAAAGTTTATCTTGGGTATGATAACATTCCATATTAGAATTTGAAATTTTAAAACTGATTTAATTTTTCAATTTAAGGTGCTCTTTGCATGGCATAGTCACCTCGTATATGTTTTAAGTTGAAATATAGGTATAATAATGGTACCAATGTATAAAATTCTACCACAAATGTGTATCTCAATTATATAAATATGAAATTTGGCCAATTTAAAATTTTGTGCAAGTGTGAAGGATATGTTTCCATGACATGCCCCCACTGAATCTAAAGACTATGAGAACTAGTGTAAGTGTTGAGAACATGTTTCCATAACAAGTCCCCACAGTAATCTAAAACTCTAAAAGATATGGAGGTTGTGTCTCTATGACATGCCCCATTTATATGATCCCCCCTTTTGAGGTGAGGGAATTAGAAACTAGTATTTACCTTACCTCAAAAGGATAAGATAATTGCATATGTTGTGAATGGTTCATGCAGCATATAACAGGAACATGTTTAGGTAGATGTATCATTGAAGCACACAAAATGTGATCACATCAAGTCCTAAGATGCATGATATATATCATGGAAAAATTTAGAGAATAACAATACAAGATCAAAAATTAATCAAACACACACCCAAGATCACTCAGAAGCAAAATAAAAGGTAATTGTCCAAGGAGACCTAATACAAGGAGCATGTTCAAATGCCACACAATCCAAGGGACATGCCTTAATCATATGTCCTTAAAATATATAATACATATGTAAATATCCACATATAACAAACTATGACATGTTCAAATGTCACAATAGGTAAACAAAGGCATGAGGGCCACAATAAATGGAGCATATTCAAATTCTCAAACAAACAAGACAAGAGAAAACAAGGAAATCCACTCAAAGAAGTGCAAAAAGGAAAGCATGGAATCATAAGGAACCAACATCAACATAACATACTAGGCCCTAGATATATGTGTTAGCAAAAAATGTTAAGTACATAACATATTAAGTACATTTTGAAAGATATAAGCATGGATAAATGCATATGTAAGTACATAAGCTCAAGCATGATAATGGAAAGGTGTCTTTGAATAATATAACCTAGGTGTATCATGATCAAAGAAGAAAATGCCCCCAATGTATTGATGATGTGCGTAGAGGGAGGGTCAAACTTTTGTATGTGCATATATCATGTGCCTAGGTATGTTTGTATCACACTCAAAAGATGCATGAAACATATGTGTGTATATATAAAGAAATGATATGCTATCGATTAACATCGAGAAAAACACCATGGATGTCAAGGAGTTGTTATAGGTAGAAGTGCTACTACAACCTAAGGATCTCATCAAGGAGATGCCTTTGTGAAGGCCATATTTCATGTGTGTCATATTCATATGTTGCATAATTAGTATCATTAGGATCTTACCAATCTTCTATATTATTAGGATCATAATCATCAAGGTAATCATTATTATAGGATAAATGTAATCACTTAGGTTGTTCATGAACTTGTGATATACCATTTTGAGTATATGTACATGAATAATAAATTTCATTGTATATTGGAGTTTACTTCTTGAAAATTTGTTTTTCTTGAGTATGTTCATCATTGTCAAAATGTTGCATCTCATTATTGGATAGAGAAGAGTCATGTATATTTGCTTGCACACTAGGATAATATGTAAGTTTTGCTTTAATTTCTTGATATTTTTATAACATATCTTGTTCTAACTTGGCCTTTTCAATCTTTTCTTACCCAAATTTTTGCATTTGCAATTGATTTTGCTCTGAATTGTCTTTTGGTACCCATATTTATTGTTTTTGTACTTGTTCTTTTCGAGAGGTACTCATAATGTGAGTGGTTTGATTGATTTATGTATCAATGATTGATCATCACTATCATTTATCATTTGTATTTCAATCTTCAATGAAAAACAACAATCAGTATGATGCCCATGCATTATATGGTATACATAATAGTATTTAGATATCCTTATAAGATGTAGAGGAGGTAATTGAATTACTTTGTTTTTAAGCATTTCTCTTAGGATTTCACTTTGACTCTTATTAGCCTTTGGTTCACTTTTCAAATCACTTGTTTTAGATGTACATGGTTGATTGGTAAAGATAATTTTGAGTTTTATCTTAACTGGAATCATTATCTGATTTGGTTATTTTGAGATTTATAATAATGTAGATGAGAAAACAACCAATGACAACAAATGGATATTAGAAAGAAAAGTGTTCAACATATGTATTTATATTTAACATAATTTTAGGAAAATAAATTGTTATTTTTAAATTTTGAGCACTTTAAGTCAACAATCAAAAATCGGGAAACCCTAGGTCAATTTGAGGGTTTGATACCAAAGGTCAGGTTCACCAAATTTTTAACCTCAAATTGATGATACAAGGGTAAATAGGGTTAAGAATATAAAAATGAGTAAGCGTAAGGGTAATTAACTGATCTATAGTAGGCTAATTAATTCACAAACTTGAATAAATAATATTCTGAATTTAAATATTAAGATATGCCAAAAATAAAGAGTACAACTGTTGATTAATATTATGATAAATTAGAAACAAGAGTACTTAGTTGGTTTACTGTGTGCATGTAGATATGGGCTGAAACAAGCTAGCAGTGAACTAAATCAGGGTTCTAGATCAATCGTTAAATCATGAAGTTTTACATTTTGTGGCCTTAGATGCTTGTATTGGATCTAAAACGTTGCATCAATGCAAGTGTCTAATCTAGACATAGGTGTCCTATATGGAATACTAATCATATCTTAATGCGATCAACTATACTGACTAGATCTTGATGCGACTAGCTAGAGCCTTCTAGGTTTATTGTCACCTTTCTTCTAATGTATACAAATTATGCACACAGGTTGTCATTTTTTATCAAATGATCAAACCCTAGCTTCCTAACCCTCTGAGTGATTGTGGGAAAAATGGGTTAGTGGGCTCATGGTGTTTAGTTGCCCTAAGGACCCCTCTATCAATGGGTGTTACCTACATAACCAATACTCTTAATAAGGCCTCAAACTTATGTAGTTTTCCCCTATGTGTTAACTTGTGTGTGCATGAGGGTGCAATATGTGATAAGCAAGTAGATATAATGATCTAATTTATAACTTGGAACATATGGCTCATGGATTGTTCTTTTATTACTTCAGACTTATAGATAGATAAATCCTATGAATGATATGGAAATAGGAATGAATAGGGAAAATTTACTCACTTGAATACTCAATTGATAGTTCTTTTATTATTTTGTATGTGAGAGGTATGATTTTTCTAGTTGAGTTATGAATGAGGATTGATCTTATATATATATATATATATATATATATATATATATATATATCTTTTTGAAAAATATCACCCACTAAAGAACTTAGGCCAACCATAAGTACATGTTATATTTGTAAATTAGATAAATTTTAGGCACTGGACACTTAGAAAAGGGACACCTACATCAACGTAGGTGTCTGGTTGGGATATAAGTGTTTAGGAAGCTAGAAAATAGGTTCAGGTCCAAAATTGACAGAGAAGGATAATGATCAAGTTTAGATCATTTTACATAGCATATAAGGCTTTATCATAAAAATAATATATGATCAGACTAAGAGATAAGTAATTTATCATAAAGAGATAGCAGATGCAAGCTTTTCAATAGTGGAAAGGTTTTAGAGATTAAGGGTACAACCATGATAGGCATTTTCCAAGTGTACAAGACTGAGCTGCATTAGGATTTAGTATCTATATAAAGAGATCATTATTAACATATAAACTTGAAAAATAAATCACAAATTATGTTGGGACAAGTCCACAATACCTAGACAAGGTTATAGTGTGGCCTTGTCCAAAAGTCACATGACATAAAAATAAAAGCAAAGACTTAGATTGGGGATCCCGAAGGTAGATTTATAAAGGTAAAATAGAAGTATAAATGACCATAAAGTGATAAAACAAGAGATAAAATCCTAATACTCAAGACATATTACACTAATAAACCTTTCAATTGTCATAAATAGTGTTAATAGACAAGGTTGTGTCAAATTTGGGTGTCTACACATTCAAAACTTTATGAAATAATTATTCTAAATCTTTAGTTATTTGGTCTAATGATACTTATAATTTCAAAGATTGTTTAAATGTTTGATAAGGACCATCTCATGATTGAATTAAAGTTGAATGTATGCAAATTAATCAAGTTTTCTTTTAATTTATTTATGCAGGCTAGCCATGGTTCATTGTATTTATGACTCACTTTCACACTATTTGGGAAAGCTTGCACTATGACACTTGCGAAGATTTAAAATAGATTCCTTCATCTTTTTCACATTATCTCATAATGTTATTTTCTTATTTTAATTATTTAAATTATGTCTATTTGGTGCTCACTTATGTCCTTTTGGTATGTAGGTCTCTCCATATCCTTTCATAGTTTTCACACCTCTACGCATTATGTCCTTGGAATGTGTAATCATGAATTCATTACATCCCAAGTGTCCTAATATTTTTCACTACGCACTATGAAATAATGTCACCACTTCACGCCAAACTTTTCAACTGTGTACCTATGAGCTACTCAAAGCATGCCACATATCCAGTACACATTACTACACATCTTCACATTTCTCTTCCTTATAAAATTGTGCAGACTCAAATTTCAAGTAATTTAAACTACTCACACAATTCCACTTATCATATTATTACACTCTTGCATCCTTGCAATCCATCAAAAGGCCTAGACTAACTCTAAGAGAAATAAATCAACAATCCAATTTGGAGACTCCACATGTCATTCTTTCATAGTTTCACTACTACACATAACACACAAATTTAAAGAAACCTAAGGGACTTGGAATTGTGTGGCCGTGAAGAAACCATGATAAAATGCATGTAACCATCCTATTTTCCATGCACTTCATATCCATGAAATGAATTTACAGAGACCAAGAACTGGGATAGTGCAAACCAACTAGAGAATGCAATGTGTCCAATTTTGAAACCTTATGATAGTACACTAATAGACATAATTAACAAATCAGAAATATGTGATACTCTGAACCAATCAAAGGACACATGGATATCTTGAAGACACTCACATATTTATTAAGTATAAACTAATCCCTACACATGGAGCATAATAAGGACATGTGTATGATCTAAAAATAAAGGCAAAACTACAAATTACAATGAGAAAAAAAATTGAAATAAATGCAAAATTCCACCTTTAGCTTTTGAGATGCACAAACTAGAAAAGTAAGTCTATCATCCTATAATTTAAGGAAAATACAAACATAAAAATTCATTCATTTGCTTACTATCTTCAGTTGAAGAGATTAATTGAGATCAAAATTTCTCTAGAGAGCACCTAGAATTCTAAGGGCTAAGTCAATCATTCAGAGCTAAGAGAATGAGACATAAATTTAAAGTGAAAGTTAATAAGAGGCATGCTACTTTATAGTAATGGCTTCTTACTTGTTCTCAATCAACACTACAGAGGTGTTCACAAACACCCAGTTCATCCATGATGCATTGGGTATGAAGTTTAACCATTATAATGTAATTTATGATGAAGTTGATATAATGAGGCTAATACTAGAAGGAAAAACCCCTACTTTAGAAAATATTGATTACACTGATGAAATTTTATAAATTCAATGTGTAGGGCTACATCAAAATATTTTAAAACCAACCGTAGTTCCCTATGCAAACTTATTTTATAATGGGTTTGTCATAACAAAATACTTGGATGATCTGGTTTTATCATTACAGAGGAAAACTCAATTTGCATTCATGGATAGTCTCTCCATTGAAGGTTACTATCAAATTCCACAACCCATAACTTTATACAACCAATTAGTGGGATTTGAATGGGTCACTAAGAACATTTTTTGGGAAGTATTGGTCATAGAATCCAAAAATATGTGTCAATTGGGAGGATGTGGATAACATTCCCAACAATCAATGCAAACCAAGAGTAAAAATTGGCATAGCCCTGATGAATAGAGTATGCATACTTTTATATATCTCTCATGTCAACAAGGTCTAGGTGCCACTCTTCTCCATCATAACAATGACAAACAAGTCCATGCTTTAGGGGTGATAATTTTATTCAATCTCATATAACAAGTGATGAGGGTGAGGAATGGTAATAATTTCTATATGATGTCATATTTTGTCAGTGTTACTTGTGTCACTATGGAATTTAAAAAAAATCTACTATGGACCCATGTTACAAGAACAATGGTTTATTTCAATTTATCAAAGTTATACACACACAAATTCATGCAATATATTTGGGAATTTTGTGAATGGTTTTATCCCCCAATTTACCAAGTGATCAATGAAATACCTATGTCAAGGTTATCAGAAGATATTAGAAAGTCAATAATAAACATAGGGGCATACTAGTATTATCTAAATTATGCATTCATAAGGATAGAACGTGTGCTAGTATCTCCTTTAAGATTGTCAATTTTCATCTTGGAAAAATTGGTTGAGCTAGAAATAGCTTATCAGCTTATCCGTGGAGTCACTATTATTTTTACGGAAAACAAAATAAATAATTGAAATACACATGAATGAAATAATAATACATGATATTATTAACCATATAAATAGCCCAATATATAGGGTTGTAATAAGCTCCTATAACAAAGGAGGTTGGTACAATGGTAAGTGAAAATAGACTTAACCGAGAATCAAACAAATAACAAGTGGTTATAAAACCACAACAATAAGATATGGTAATATATTAAGCTCTAAATAATCTTAAACAATTATTTTAATAACCTCCTTAAATTACTGAACCAAAAACAACTCCAATCTTATTTCAAAATTTTACAATTTTTTCTTTACAAAAAGGTTTAATCATTGTATCAGTTGGTCGCTCAGAGGTAGGATAATAATAAATACAAATGTATTCATTAGAAACCAACTATCAAATGTAGTGAGGATGAAATTAAATGTGCTTTGTCCTAGCATGAAATATTGAATTCTTCACCATCTTTAGTAGACTTTGGTTGTCATAGTAGATAGGTGTAAATGCAAATGAATTAAGTTGAAGATCCTCTAATACTTAGTGAATCCACATCAACTCTATACCTATACTAACAAGTGTTTTTATACTACTTTAATAGAAGACAATGCTACTATATTATGAAGCTTACTCTACCATGAAAAGGCTCATGAACCAAGATTGGATACATAACCTGTTGCAGTCTTTCTAGAATCAATTGATCCTACCCAATCTGAATTAGTATATCCTATTAATGCAAACTCAACATATTGCTTGTTTATAATGCAAAATTCAAGAGTACCTTTGACATTTCTAAGAACATGATCTGTATCTTTCCAATGTTCTTCATGTGCTTTAGCCATTCAGTGAGAAAGATAACTTACAATAAAACATAAATATAGTCTAGTAGTAGTAAGATAAATCAAACTATCTACTAATTGTTGATACATTATTTCATTGACTAGTGACGAATCAGTGTTACTTGAGAGTTTTGTACCAACTTCCATAGGTGTATCTATAGGATTACAATCATTCATTCTAAATTTATCTAACAAAGATTTGGCATATTTTATTTGAGATATAAAAATTGAGTACCCATATTTGTAATACTTCAAAAACTCCACACCTAGACAATATTTAAGCATGCCTAAATTAGTCATTTCAAACACAAAATAGATGTCAGATTTCACCTATTTAATCAAATAATTATTGTTTCTAGTGATGGAAAGATCATCAACATATACAACTAAAACCACTGTGTCATCATTAATTAATTTAACATAAAGAGTAGAATCTGCATCACAACTTTAAAAACCAGACTCCCTAAGATATTTGTCTATTTTGAAGTACCAAGCTTGAGGAGCTTGTTCAAGTCCTAACCTGTAAACTAGATGGTATTTACTAAGAATCTAATGTCCCTATGGTTGTACCATACACACTTCCTCCTCTAAGTCCCCCTTCAAAAAATCACTTTTCACACCCATCTGAAATACCTGCCAACCAAACTGAGCAATGATAGATATGGCCATTTTGAATGTTACCATTTAAGTTGCAGGAGCAAATATTTCTTTATAATCTCTCCCTCTTCTTGTGAATAACCTTTTGCAACAAGATGAGCTTTATATTTATCTAAAGAACCATCTAATTTACATTTTACCTTATAAATCCATTTACAACCAATGGGTTTCTTACCTTTGGGTAGCTCAAAGAAAACCCAAGTACCATTCTTTATAAGTGCATCATACCCCACTTTCATGGTAGATTCCCATTCTAACTTATCTTTAGCATCTGCATAAGTATTGAGCTCTAAAATTTATGAAACATTGGTATTAAGAGCAAAATTTACCTGCTCAAGATTCTGTACAACTTGTTTCCTTGATCTTGTGGATCTACCTTCCAAAGAAATTGGAATCTCCTCTTGCTGAATATCATGCATTATATTATAGTACCATTTTGGTCATTTGTGCTGACTTGTGGAACCACCTGTTGTGCCACTAAGACCTTCCATGGAGCTAGATTGTTCTGGTGTTTGCATTTTTAAGTCTTATTCTATTTTAATATTATAACTTGATTCACATTCATCAGTAAGAATCTAAAGATTACTAGTATATGTAGGTTTGCCATCTTTTGAGAAATAGGGATTTTTCTCATCTATTTTGGCATCTCTATACACAAGTACTTGATTTGAAGAGATACATAGTAGCCTATATGATCTAGAATTCTCATTGTAGCCAACAAACATGCATTTTTTACTTTTTGAATTTAAACCACTTCATTTCACTTTAGGGATTAATGCAAAAATAATACAACAAAAAATGCAAAAAATCACTTACATCAGGTTTTCTTCTTGACCATGCTTCTTTTTGAGTAACATCCTGCACAACTTTGCAAGGACTCCTATTCAAGATGAACACTACATTGTTGATAGTTTCTACCTAGTACCAAAAAGGTACATTCATGCTTTGCACCATACACCATGCCATCTCCATAATAGTCATGTTCCTCCTTTCCACTACTCCATTTTGTTGTGGAGTGTAAGGAGTGGTATATTGTCTATGTATACCTTCCTTTGTGTAGTATGAATTTAACTGCTTGGAAACAAATTGTCTACCATTATCTGAGCTTAAGTTCTTGACCTTTCTATATGTATGACTCTCAACTAGTGTTTTCCATGCAACAAAATTAGCAAAACACTTAGATTTTTTATTAAGAAATTACACCCACATTTTTCAAGAGAAATCATCAACTATCAATAAGAAATATTTTCATTTTCATAGGATCGTGAAGATCTGCATGCACCAAATCTAACACACTTTTTGCCCTCTGTGCTTTACTAGTGGGAAAGGGTTGCCTGACCTATTTACCCAACTGACACCCTTCACAAACATTTTGATTTTACTAAATAGATGGGAGGCCATGCACCATTTTATTTTTATTCAAGATGTTTAAATATTGATAACTCAAATGACCATATCTCTCATGCCATAGAGTACTAAACTACTCAATTATTGATAAAACATACCATTCTACTAATATGGGATCTAAAAATTTATACAAACCCCTTTCCCTTATACCCACAACAACAACTTTATCATTTAAGTATAGTGACATTACATTTGTTTCCTTTAAACACAACTAGCAATTGTTTGTTTTTGGTAATTCCATTAATGGATAAAAGGTTGTTATATGTATCTAGTATTAGTAAATATATATTTATACTCAATATTCAAAATGATTTGTATATCCCCACAACCCTAAATGTCATGTGTCCATCCATAACCCAAGGAAAAAAATTTATTACTAATATTTTCCTCAATAAAGTTTACATACCAATCTTGGTGACATGTGTACTGTCATGGAGATCCTAAGGAAAAACACCAACTTCATGACTCACATGATTGTTATTGTGTTACTATAAAATCAAATCCAATAGATGCCTCTTCTTCTGCTTTTTATGTAATATTAACATGTCTAGATTTATTATTTGAATTAGCCATATCATATTTTCTCTTTCTACAATATTTCTTAAAATGACCTAGTTGCTTGCAATAGAAACACTTCCATTTGGTTTTCTTGGAAACAGTTACATTGTTCTTTGAAGAATCTTTGTGTGCTGACCATTTACCCTTGCCTTTTATCTTTGCCAAAAAACACTTTTTATAAATGTGGATGTTGAAGCTACAAATTGTTCATGTTGTCGTTCCTTCTATATGAGAAGAGTGGATAATTGTTTAAAGTCCAATGTCTGTCTCTGAAATCATGTGTAATGAATCCATAAATAAATCATAAGAAGATGGTAAATTTTACATAACTAGAGCAATGAGTTCTTGCTCATCTACACATTTTCCCATTGCCTTCAAATGATGTCCTTCAACTGTAAAAAATATTTAGAAATAGAAATTCCTTCTTAAATCCTAGTGGAAAATAGAAGATTTTTAAAATTCTATTGAATTTATAATATTGATATTTGGTCCTAAGGTATTTCCATAATTCTAGTGCATTATCAGCGTTTTTAACTTTTGGAATTAGATTGTCAGCTACAAATAGTTTTAAAAGCATTAAGGCCTCACGATGACATTTATCATAGTCATATGGTTGATTATTTGGTCTAGATTCTTTACCAAGTATAATATGGTTAATATTACAGTACCCTTCGACTCCACAACTAAAGTTTTTTCCATTTAGTTTATGAGAACTTGACAACAACAAATGTTGCAAACTAGTCATTTTAACATAGTTTTTCATGAAAACAATTAAATTTTAAATTTTATAATGAATTTGACAAATATTCTTTTTGGACACTAAATCTAATCTAAAATTAGATAATGCTACCAGCTTTTAGCTAAAAACTCTTTACCATTTGTGAAATTTAAAAGTTTTCATCTTTTACCAAATTGCTTGAAAAAGATAAAAACAATTAAATTTGAATTTGTATAGCTCTGTTTACAATTTTTTTTTTCATAGACAAGGATAAAAAAATAAATATCTTGGCCAAATTTCAAGTGATTTGGGCTTATGGTTTTCCATCAACAAAATTAACCGTGACTTTTTAGGCAAGGTTTTAGGGAAAAATCAAAGTTTCTAAGTTTTTTTAAATTATTTACATACTTTTTAAAATAAATAAAATCCTCCTTAATTCTATTTGGCTGATTTAAAACTTACATAAGAAAAAAAACCAATGATTAGGCACCTATGCATGCACAATGGAAAATGATGACCTGGGTTGGCTTTGGTGCCCTCCTGCTCCTCAAAACTCTTCATTCTTTGACCAAAAACAACAAAAAATAGATCATTTTAGTATATATCCTCCTCTAATATTTAAAAAAATATAAAATAGACTAGTTTTGGACTGATTTTGTGGCTTGGAGAAGTGACACATCCATTACAGTGCCTCCTTATGTTCAAAACACCTATGTGGCAACAAAGACACCTACTTTTGATTAAAAAATCCACCTTCTGAGTAGATTTTCATAGGTGCAACTCTAATTTGTTTTATGTTTGAAGCTCATAATAGTCCTTCCCTTTAAAGCACCTCTACATAATAAAAACCAGGACTTTCCTTCTCAAAAACCATTCTCTTCTACATTAATATTCCTTTTACCTCTACATGGCACATAATGGTTTGTGTTTTTTTGCATCCACACACATCACGCTACCACACCTCATGTCTTTTTCCAACTAGTACACCAGAAATTAGGTTTCAACTCTAGGCAACTTATTTTTTGGCTGGAGTGCCACTACACTTGGTTGGAATGCCACTCCTCAAAATGGAACATCGCTCCTTAAAATGAAACGCCTTGCATAAGAAAAGGTAAGTGATTTGGTACGCCTTATTTCTTGGCTACTTCTTTCTTTCACCACCACTTCTTTAGGATATCCACATCCCTCTCACCACATATTCTAAAAAAATAAAGGTTTCTTCTTAAAAAATCTTAGCCGAGTTTTCTTCCTCCTTGACAAGATTTCTTCATAGAGAATTCCTCCTGCTCCCAAGCTCACATACCATGAGCTCTTATTGCCATAAAGAATTACAATACACATGAATGCATAAAGAAGATGTGATATTATTAACCACATAGATATCCTAATATATAGGCCCATAAAAATCTCCCATAACAAAGGAGGTTGGTACAATAGTAAGTGAAAATAGACTTACACGAGAATCAAACAAATAATAAGTGGTTATAAAACCATAATAATAAGATATGGTAATATATTAAGATATAACTAATCTTAAACAATTATTCTAATAGAAATAAGTGCCATCACCCCTTTTGCCCCACAATATTGGTATGATCATCTTCAAGGTGTGGACAACACTTCATGTAGCAGCAACACATAAATCATCATTCAACATGGATGATCATGACTTGCACCAATGGGATCTAAAAGGGAATGTGAAGGTGCATATCAAGGCCTTGAAAGGAAAAGTTTCAATTATATATAATCATGACCACCATCCTTGTGACTGGGTCTTTTCTAATGTAGAGGATGACAAAGATACGAGAAGAAAAATGCAGACCACTGACATTGTATTCACACCTTCTAACCCTGAGTATCCCAAGGAAGCATAGGAAAGGCCAAATGTTCTTAAAGTTCATGATGGTTCTCCAGGCACAGAATCCCACCTAAGAAGAGAGTTATTACAGGGGTATTTTCCACCTACAATCTCTAAGAGGACTATCCTTATGAGCAAGGTAATGCAATCATATTCATCTTTTCCTTCTAAATATTGTTATTCTTCAATTGTAATCTCAAAAAGTCCTCCTCTTTTTGCCACACATGTAGTAGAACAGATTGGTAACTACTCCTTCCCCTTCAATGCCACCACTTGAGGATGTTGCATTAGGCATTCCTCATCAAATATCTCAAGTGGAAATGGTCACACCTATTTCTCCAAAGAAGGTTGCTCAAGTCACTAGGGTCTATACTAGATAATTGGTACTAATGACTATTACTCAATACCCCCTAGTCACTGTATTGTTTATAATTAGTCAAGTCCAGCCTTTTACCTACACCAAAAATTCACCCTTTCTAAGTAGTGTGGAAATAATTTCTCCAACATTGGTCACCATCTTTGTCTTGAATAGGCAATTCCCTGTAGTAGACCCTCTAGGAATTTTGCTTACTTCCAAAGTGAATATCATGGTTGGGGATTCAAATGTTATTGCTCATTTTATATCCAAGCCAAAAGAGCATAAGGAAAAGGAGAAGGTAACCACTATTAGGTTTGATAAAGCATAGTTGGTTACTCAACAACCCACATATCCAATGATAATAATAGTCACTCTTCCCCCAACAATAGATTTTGTTCCTCCAACTACAACATCTAATCCACCACCATCTTCCATTCACAACACGAACCTTATTTTCACCACATCCACAACTTTTATCATGGTTGATCCTAAATTTACCATTCTTAGGCCTAATTCATTTCAACCATCATCAACTGCATTAGCCACACCACCCTCATCCACTACCACTCCCATGTCTCAAACAAAAGAGAATTTGATAGAAAGTATCCAATTAGCCAAAGCTAAAAGAAAAGAAACGACCATAGTTAAATAACCCAAAGTAGTATTATAATTTGAGCAAGATATCAAGAAACTCAAGCAAGTTACCCAAAGAAATATTACCAAGGGGGAGACTTCGACATTTCATGAGATAGAAGAAGATATTTGTTCTGACTAAGAAGAAAAAACCTGAGCTAGGGTAGAGAGATGAATACACTGAAGACCTTGAGTCTATAGTGGTTACAATAGGGGAGCTTACAAATATTAGGTACCCAGACAAAATTAATAGTACCTAAGGGGATTATCAATGAAGTGGAAAAAACATGAAAGTCCTTGTATGAGCTTCTAACAAAGAGTTGTCAAGAAAATGGGAAAAGTGCACCTTGGTAGCAAAAGGTAAAAAAATATGAGGATCACATTGTTAAATTGGATGCCAAGGTAGGGAACTTGACTAAGGTTTTGAAGAAGAATATATTTCCTCATTTAAAATTTATAATTTTATATGACATTGGGTCGTGTCACATTTTTATGATCCACATGATAACCTCTCTACAAGAGTGGGCAAAAAAAATGTATATGGCTTTGAATGCCATTGACAGTGCTACAAACACAAATTTGGAATTTTTTCGAGAGTTAGGCATTGTCTTGTTGTTTGCTTAGGATGGAAAATTGGAATATTTTGTTGAGTTTGCAATCAAATTAGTTAAGTTTATGGCTAAGTTCAAAGGCAAGGTGCAAGAAGCAAATAAGGGAGGTAGTGTACAAGTCATCGACCTAATTAGTTATGATAAGGAGTAGATAGAATATGTCATTACGATGAAAGGTGCACTAAATACCCCCTTATCTATCGATGCAATGCTTCTGGCTAAGACACATTCACTTTTCAAAGTGCTGATTATAAACTTGTCAAGAATAGATAAATACTATCAAGCATACGCTATATACTTCCAAACTCGGTAAGTCGACACTTATAAAGTTCCACCGAAGATGTAGTAAAGTGGATAAGAGGGATAATTTTGGAAATATATTATTTATTTTAAAGCATGGTACTATTTTTGCATGATGTTTTAGCTTTATTTATATTTAGAAAAACTATTTTAATAATTTTGCATGTATTCTAAACTGATACAAGGCCATGCCCATCCAATTATAAAACATTCTATATTTACCTCATAAAGGGAGGAAGATTTTGTATTAAAATCTCAAAATTTTATGGAAAGTCCATATGAGTTTTATTGTGTTTTCTTCTCTCAATTTCTGAATGTGCATGATATGTTAAATTTGAATGATCAATAGATGAAATTTTGTATAGAAATTGAAAATTAGCTAAATTGAGTGTTATCTAGTTCAATTGTTTTCATGGCTAAGACTTTTATTTTTGTAATAGTTGACTTATGAATGAATGTGCTTATACAATTTATCATGGATCAAAATCCTATAAGTTGATGTTATGAGAGTATAATTTGTAATTTAATTTCCTTATACTCTTCACTGTGTTTGTTTATATATGAGTTGTAACTAGAGATATGCAAGCAATAATTTACAACATGTAATAAATTCCAAAGACTAATTGATTAAAGGACACATCCTATGTCTTGTTCAAAAAAACTTTATTTTCTACCTTCTTTTTCCTTCTTTTTATGTTTCTTTCGATCAGAAAAACTTTTGTACAATAACATCATTGTGAATATTCACCTTAGGATTAGTTGTTGTGCTATTAGGAAAACTTACTGAATAAATAAATAAGATCTTTGAGAGTACCGACCCCTTTACCCAACCACTATTCCAACACATGGTTACTTACAAAATTAAATACTTATACTCGTGCCTTGAATCATTTTGATGGTCTTAAAATGAGAGGGTGTTTTCCTATCAAACTTGTTGGGTGGGTATTACTCACATCAACAGAACCCTTTTGTAAAAAACATGATGCCTAGATGGATATGAAAGAGCCATTTATATCCCATATATTTTGTCAAGTCCTCAACTTTTGACACTAGTCTAACGAACTTGCATATTGGAACTTGGTAAAAAATATCTTGGGATCCTTGATCTAAAACCCCATATGATTTATAGATACTCAAGATTTCTCTGTAAATTTGAATAGTAAAGTCTCGATATTGAATCTTCTACCCTTTTTTTTGGTGAAACTTAAGTCATGTAGAATTGTTAATATTTTCATCAATTCTTATTCCTATTCATTCATTTTCATCATATTCTTTCTATCCCAATTTCAAAATATCCCCCAATTCCCTTTGAGTATATTATGTGGGTTCACCCCTAATTCTTTTGCTCTCCATTGTTTTTTTAATCCTTTTTTGATCTTCCTCTAGTCTTTTTTCCCCTTCCAAAACCCAACCTATTTTTGTCACCAACTCAATGGCATTATATATATATATATATATATATATATATATATATATATATATATAATGGGCACCTTCAAATCTCAATTTTTAGTATCTATGTAGCAGGAATCTATTGTAAACACCTTAACCAATTAATTTACAATGGATAATGTGCAACCAATAGAGGTAAAGTATTTTTTCATACTCTTAACTTTTGACATTAGATTTAGAATATCTATGTTATAAAATATAGAAAATAAATAAATTTATTATTTTCTCATTAGATAAATTCAATCGATGTAACTAATAACCTGGGACAACTTATTATTTTTTTACACTAAAAAAGATATATATTTGTACACCAAAGGAAAAAATATAAGGACAATATAAAAGTGATTTTAGATAGAGACGATTGCTGTCAATTAAATATATGGGGAAATATGTGGCATTGAATCTTAAAAAAGCTGAAACAACTTGCTGGTTTGTTTGAATCACTTGTGGTGCAACAACACTACTTGGACTTGCATAAGGTATTACTAAAAATATGGGCCAATAGCCTTACCAAACATACAATCCAATTGTGTCATGCAATAGCCCTAACTATGAACTTGTAAAACCATATAAAACATGTCAAACTTTGAAATTTGCATTTGTGGTGTGCTTGTTTCGTTGGATTTTGTGAGTGCAAGTTAACAAATGTGAGCTTATTTAAACTTTACCAAAATAAATTAGAAACAATTAATAAAAATAATTAGTGATGATTATAAAATTAATAAAAAAAAAAGAAAGCAACTTACAAGGCTTGAATAAAACCTCCAATAGTTAAGCAGATGACCCCAAAGCATTTGTTGGGGGTTTGATGTAGAGGGTTCCAATTCGACAGCATGGAGGTAGGATCATCAAATATTGAATCTTTGAATGCTAGCAGGACTAAACCTACACAATCATCAAGCCAAATTTCATTTATCCACTCTAATTACAACCTTACACATCTACACATCCTCATTTGAGGCTTACCTTCTCTATAAATAAAGTTACACCCACTCAAAATCGTACTCCATACACCACGATCACTAAAAACACTTTCACAATCATATTTACCTCTATAATTTAAGTTGAATCAATAACCCTATCATCATTCTGAATCTCAAAGCCACTCCCTGCAATTCGAACCTGATCAGTTTCAAGAATAAATTTCATCGATACAAAGCATTCACAATCTTCTACAAAAGACCCGATCAAAGCATAAGATCCAAATATAATTTGAGGTCGAAGCCTTATTTATCTCGCCTGCTTCTTCTTAAACTCTTCTGATTGTCAACAAACTTGCTTTAATTGCAATGATATGTCTTAATTACAGCTCAAGATTTAACTGTGGCACCGTTCACACTAAGGAAACACCCCATAAAATTGTAGAAATTCATAGTTCAAACTAAGTAAACACCATAAAACTCATAAACATTGATGCATTGAAGGTTCAAAAATAATGAATTAAAAGTTTAAAATGTAAGGAAAGACACATATATTAAGAGATCAGGAGTGGCATCAAATGATGTTAAATTGTTGAACAAAAAGGCCACATAAAAATGTCATATCGCATGCTTTGGCAATAACAACGACAAAAAACTCATGTTTGGATGGTGAAAACGAAATTATTATTCCCACGTGTAGTAAAATATTGGTGAATAAGATTAGCATACACTTGTAAAAAGAGTGACTACCACCTAGTCACTGTTGTACTACATATTAAGAATTACCTTCAACTTGTCTTCCTTCCAACTATCAGCTTTATCTTATAAATTTAGCTCATTTTTCTCGTAATAATGCATTTTCATCAATATTTAAATGCTAAAATTTTAATTTTGCTCTGCCTCCCTTGATTAAATCTTCATTTCATTAATAATAATAATAATAATAATAATAATAATTATATATAACATAGTATTGTATTATTTTAAACCATACATAAATATAATTACTAAATAGTATTATAATTTCTTTTTTAAATTATAATATATAATATAATCAATATTATATATTATGATTTTATATAATATTATCTACTCTAAAACACTATGCATAATATTATAATATATTAATAATATTTATATTATATATTTATAATTAATAATTAATTTTATATGAAAAATATTAATAACATATAAGAAAATAAATATTATAATATATGTAGTAATACTAATATAATATTTGCATAATATATTATAATATTGGATTGATAGTTATGATTTTGTAATTATGTTTCAATTATTTGTCCTTTATTTTCTCGCAATGTTTACCTACACACCAATAAGCCAAGTTGACTAAGTGCAATTGTCTTTTTCAATACTCTTTGAATAACAAAGTTCCTCATCATCATATTATGTCATTAGCTAATTTTACTCAAGATTTATATTTATATTTATATTTCTATTAATTTTTTTTTCCAAATTCTAATACCTAAGAATTGCAATATTTGTTCTTGAAATATTATATATTATTATTTTTATTTAATTAGATAGCATGAACAATTTATCTTATATTTATATATTATAAATGTCATACATAATACATAATGCGTATTGAAAATAACATTCTAGTTAAATTTAGTGTTTATAAAAGTATTTTTTTCTTCCATCATTAAATTGTTGAAACGACGGGTAAATTTGATGGCCATAGGATTGTGTTCTAAGAATATTAGTTGTTGAAGCACATTTCTCCTTCATTATTAGTGAATTCAATTTCGTAGCTATAGGAGACTTCAACTTATTGTTTTGTGTTCTCCCTGAAAATATTTAAATCAAAAGATTCCATATCTTTATCACTATTGTTATCATCATTGCCGTCTTTCTCAATGACCTCTGTCTTAACAACGATTTTCACGTTTAATCGCTTTTAATTAAAATGACAAAACTCCACACAGTCACTTTAAATGTTCTTGCGGGCTCTTGGGATCTATTAATCTCCACGACTATAATCAAAGTCTTAACACTAATCAATTCTAAATATTTCTCTTAGGAGCATATACTAAGCCCACATCACGACATTTGTATAAATTGTTTGCTATGTGAATAACTCACTAACCACATCATTATTAACTTTACAAAATAACCACCATACCATGTTGTATAGGTTCATACATCATGTTTGCAAACCAAAAAAAATGCAACCAAAGGATCCACTATACTATCTTTTATATTATTCTTTTAAACTGCATGACCTAATGCCGCATCATGGAATATTATTTTAATATAGGCCCGTTACGATTCAAGCCTAAAAAGGTTATTACACAACTCACAGGTTTATATAAATTTGCTACGATTTGAGACATTAGGATGACGTTAGTTTTATTTTGCGTAAGGCCACACAAACTTTAAAAAGGTTTGTAAATGTAATAACTAGTGATGTGCAATGAGCCAAAACCATTGAGATTTATGTGGGTCCCAAGAACCCACTACACTTTCTTACTGTATGGATGCCATTATAATGGCTAAACGATTTATATTTGATGCCATCACTATGATAAAAAAATATAGGACTTTGGCACACCTCAAAGCAATACAATGTAAACTATACTTTCTAATGCATCCGCGCACAAAGGCCACACATGGCCACGGTGTCACACACTCCATATAATTTAAGTTTGAGGGAAAGGATTTCTTAATTTTTCTGAATAATGATAACTCTGCCAAATATCACAATCTTTACAAATCAAACTTATTTTTGATATAACTCTAAACAATTTTGAAAACCCACACTCTAAACTATAAGTATGAAAGCCATATTAAAGCTCATTTGATTTAAAAATGATAAACCAACCACTAACCATCTCTTCTCCACTAATGCATAATATATTGATTTTTTTAAATTTAAAATACTCTTTGATGACATTTGAAATGAAATGGAAGATTTTAATGACGTCCACGAGACTGAACAGTCTAAAGAACCAAGAGTCAGAATATCAAGACATTCTCCGATTCTTTTTGAAATCAGAGATTTTACTATGAAACTTCATTAATAAATCAATTGTATTATGAAGCCTAGGCTCCTCAAAAAACTCACTTACACTATCTACTTTCAAACTGTTTTCATATTAACTTGGAATATCCCTATACGCACTCTATTCAATGATGAAATATCTTTCAATTTCAACCACCCTTTTACGAAAATGCAAGTTCTTTCTTCTTGCTCTTCCTTCGAAACCGTCCATCTCTAAAAGAGAAGAAAATTCCCGTCTTATAAAATATTGTGGGGGTTATTTCCAGATTGCGTTTTCTTCTCTTTGAGGAAGAGAAGCTAACAGCGTAAATGTGGGCAGTTTTAGTGAGTTATTTGAGGAAGAGAGACTACACAACACGACCCGACTATTGGTAAAGATTCATAAAACGCTGGATGACATCGAAAAGAATCTGAAGAACTCCTAATGGTCTTGACACACATGGTCCCATAGACTGTTTGGTCTCGTGAACGTTATTAAAACTCATTCATTCATTCTCCACCGTGGCCGAAAGCTTGCTTACATTCAGAAATATTAGCTGAGGAGAAGGCCACTATAGCATGTAGCAATGTCTATTTCAGGCATAGCAATACGAAAATTTCAACGATACAGGCCATTGCTAAGGCGATTTCAGCGGGGCCTTGGATGCAGCAGGAGCGCAGGGCTTTTAGTTGATGATGATAACGTGGAGTCACTGAAACCCTTGTCCTTCGTCTCATTTAGATACTATTGCAGAAGTGTGGTCGAGCAGTTTTCCGACGATGAATACGAGTGCGAGTTCGAGACCCACACGGTCAGCTTCTTTTCCCTACTTTTTTCTTTTTCTTCAGGTAAATGCAGGTTGTACACTGGGCCTGCTTCGTTTCTCAACACAAAACTGTACAAGTAGCATAAGTGTGGCATCGATGCAAAATTTGCTAGCTTCTGTGGCATAAATATTAAATGACTAAGGCAATCTCTATGTTCATTGGCCTTAGTAGATCATAATTAATCCCAAAATCCAATATCTTCTAAAATGGACATGCCCAAGAATAAAATGTGCAGACATATATCTATATCAGCACCCAAATCTTAAAAGGCACACGATTAAGTGTTCTCTCTGGTAGCTGTGGGCCATAGCTAAAATAGTTTTAAAAAAGTTACAGCCCATTTAATACGACTCAATGGCGCCCGAGATGAAGCAGGAGCATCCTAGGTGTACCGGTGATGTTTTCATCACAAAAAATATATCCCCAGTTTTGATATCCAGGTTTCCAGTTGCAGAGACGGCATGGTCATTTTGAGAATCGCAGGTTTCAGATTTTATATCTTGATCCCAAGTGTCATGCTCAAAATTTCAGCCCAAGTAAACCATGCAAAATAACATTTTTTAAATATTTTTATTTTACAACACCTTATTCATTCGTTTTGATACCAACGTACCGAACCACCAGTCAAGTAACACACATACACACGAAACATAGTTTAGAAGACAACTTAAAGCAATCAATGAACACTTTATGGTTAATTACAAGCGGCTTTTGCAAGAAAGGACTGGAAAATGTTGCTGATGAAAATCGTGTCCACATGAGGATTTATTCGTCAACTCCTAACTAGCCTAGTTGTAGGACCCGGCCTTATTCTGCTGAGCTTCCTACATATCTGCTTTGTAGCATCAGGGCCTAATGTAGTTCCTACCTTATTTTTATTCCTAGCAAATGTCATAGAGACCATTGCCCTATTCATATAAAGACCATTGCCCTTTTAGCACATAACGCTAATTGCCCCATGCAGACATAGAGCTCTTTGTCCTTTAAACATATAGACAAAAATGTGTTTCAAAACATACACATAAGTGCTCTATTGATTTTAGCGCCCAACAAATGTATTTCTTGTTTTCTGAATAGAACCATGTATTCATGTTTTCTATTAATACACAATCCATGAGCTCTATAATTGTTCCCCATATAACAATGTGCTGAAGTTTGTAGACACAAGTGTCCATTTCAATAGAGCCCATTGCCCTATTACAAATAGGGTCCATTGCCATAATACACATAGGGTCCATTGCCATAACCCCCATACAGCTCATGTGTACAAACAATGTACTCTACACATGTATACATCTATGTGCTCTATCACATATGGTGCACAATGCTCTATTCACAAAATGGAGCGCACACACACACACATAAACCTTGTGTTCCACATAATGAAAGAGTTCTCTATAGTTTTATGCATAATTACAATGGGCTCGAGTGTTCACATGTACGTACATTGTGCTTCTATGTTTAACACCAACTCTTAAGAAGCATTTTAGTCAACCTAGCCAAACGATTTAATCTTTAAGTTCATTTGCCACAACTTACAATAAAGACCTTGTGCTCCAGCACACAATAAGGACTTGTGCTTCAATGCACAATAAAGATTTGTCTCAATAACTCATAGAGCTATTAGCTCTATCAACACAAAATAAAGACTCTTAAGTTAGAACCATGGCTTTATGTTAAGAATCCAATTTCTCTAGTTTTTACGGCTGTTTGTACTAAATGTTTTTCTGCCTATTAACATATGCTTATAAGTTCACAATGCACATATATATAAATTGTGCTTTAAATGAATATAGAGCTACATGCTCTATTTAGACATAACCACATGTTCTATTTTACCATAGAGATCATGCTTTATAACAACATAGATAAGATAAGATACGATAAATATATTAATGTCCAACTAATGACCACAAAAGTAGGTCAAAGGGACTGCAGATTACAGAAATGTGTCAGGAAGAAGCGGGAAACCAAAAAGGTCTCCGAAAACAAGAAAAACAATGCTGAAAGAAATAGTATAAAACATGGCAAAGAGTGACCGCGCTCAGAGCCAAACCAGTAAAGGACCCAACCATGCTCAGGTCCAAAGAGGAGAGCAAAAGAAATGAGCAATCTGCAAGAATCTGTAAACATAGTCATTTAATGTAGAGTCATTTTTTATTGAGCATAGAGACATTCGCTCTATTTGCTATAGATCCAAATTGCTCTAATAAGCTTCAATAGCCAATTACTATAATAATTGTTTAAAGCCCTCCGCTCTATTTCACTCTTTAGAGCACACTCTCCAATCAACATTTAGCAATTCACTAATTTCACAAATAAACATTTACACTTAGATCTTATCACTATAGTTTGTAGTTCTCATACATATTTCTCTTTGAACTCAAAATCGCACATGGTTTAACAGGAAGTTTTAACTTACCAATAGATCAATTCCCTCGATGTACAGCAACCATACGTTTTATATTTGAAACCATTTGCTCTAATACACACAGATATTCACCATGCATTTATATTTTAAACCGGTATATATCCGCATTAACTAAATCCCTAGGCAGGAAATTAGGTTTCTTTTCTAATGCTCAATGAAACTATGACTTACTGTATGCATTTTTTCAATACCGTTTAAGAGCAACAATTGCAATTTGTGCTGCTAGAAGTTAATGAAGAAAACAATATCACTGTTTCTTCCAAATAGGCAATTAAAAAATTTAGATCTTTCTCAATATCTAATGGAATCCACCATTCCTGGATCCGTTTCATGGCTAAAATTGAAATCTAAATAATCTTTAAGGGATTTGTAGAATTCCAATCCTCTTAAGAATAGTAATTTATTTTCTAATCCAAATCCTCAAGAAAAGTGCTCAAGAAAATGGGACACCTAGTTTTGGGATTTTGGGAGCTTTACTGAGAGAAATTTCCATATCGAAATGCATACTATGTGGCTCCAAAATCAGGGCTTCATTTAGAAAATAATTTTCGGAATTTATTGCCCAATATGGGCACCCATAATTTAGGGCTTTTTGCCCATAAAAAGCAGAAATTCACGGTCATATTGTGGCACCCTGATTTGGGCTTGCAATTCTAAAAAAAAATTTTAGAATAAAACCACAGATAAGGGTGCCTAGGGTTTTAATCTGGGATTAAATTGCCCAAAATTTCAATAAATTTTGCTAACAAAAATGCCCAAATAGGGCGCCCTGTTTTGGGCTGAAACAAAAACCAAAACCCCCAAAGTTTTTCCATAAAATAATGAAACTTCCAATGGTAGATTATTTATATTTGCTTGTGATTAAGAAACGAAAATGCAAGCAAAAGGAATTAGGGAAACCTGGAAGAAATCCAACAACAGTTGCCCTTGTTTCCTCCTTTTCTCCCAGATCGGTTTTCCTTCTTCTATCCCTCCCTGCGCCTTCTGTTCTTTTATTATCTCCCTTTCATATTTTCTTCCTTCTCCTTCCTTTGGACAAATGTTCTTCTCGGGAGGGACACTTGACCCTTTTTTCATTTCCTTCATTTAAATTCCTTTTCTAATTTTTTATTTATTTAATTTCTGTTCCTTTATTTAGCATTAAAATACTGATGAGATTAAATTTATACATACATACATACATACGTACATACATACATATATAAATCATACACATTTATGAAAAATAAGCATGTATATTTAATTATACATAAAATGTTGTTATTTTATATATAATTAAGTACATTTGTCAGTGGCCCAAAAAATGTGTATAAAACATGTGCTTATGTTTTATATATGCATTCATTATTTAAAAGGGCTCAATCAGCGGCTACTGATGGGTTGCTATTTATCTACAAGAAGGGTTACAACCTAATCACCTAGTCAACAACCATTCACAACACATCACATCATCATCTGAACAAGGATAGTAAACTATTATGAATGCACTACATGTACCTAGTGCCACACCATCTAGCCCTTGCACATTACCGTACTCAGCCTTGTTGTGACCCGCTGCTGCTGTTACTTCCCTTTTCTCTCTCTTTTCCATACGTGAATGCGGTAGTTACTAACAAAACCGACTAAAGATCCATTAGTAGCATGTATATCAGATATCATTAATGACAATGCCATAATCAATAATTCAATCCAATTACTATAACTGTGTCAGTGATGCTAATTCAATTTAGCAGATAATCATTTCATCGAATCAAAATGTTTGTATAATAACTGTATGACCAACACCACCTTTTTTCAACCAATACAAAGCAATAATTTTTATTGTCATATATTGCACATTTATCACTTTTTGTAGTATCAATCAGTTAGTTTCTTAAACAATGTTCAACCATACATAAAACTCATTATTGGCAGTCACATAAAGCTGCGCAACTCAACCACAGGGATTTTATAAATAGACATAGGCAACAATACCTAACATTTAGTTTCCTACGAGACCTATCATGTTCTGATTATATAAACAGTTTCTCAATTAAGCATATTGGATATTGGGTCCAAATTGGGGATGTGACATCCTTTGTTTAAGTAAATCTGTGTTACATACCTGTGTCTTCGACCATCTTAAAAATTAATTCAATGAGTATTCAAAACGATCAGATCAGGAGGGCACTACACCAAGTTAGCAAGAGGTGGCATGCTCGTTCTAGTGAATCTCTGGTACTCTGATTTGTTGGCATTCATGGCCTCTGTTCGTAACTCAGGTTTTTCTGACTTTCTCAAAGTCCACGTCTGTCCAATACCTGGCACACCCCCATGAAATCTATGCTCAAGTTTTATCTTTAGCATCTCCATTTCTCTTTGTTCTGGGTAATGAGAGGTTACCAGGTCTCACCCTTTCGTGGCTCTAAGATTTTTACTGCTCTTTGGTCTCTAAGGACTGTTTACACCCATGGTTCAACATTTTGCTGCTTTTCACCTTCTTGTGAGATCTCATTGGGCCTTTTTTTTTGGCTTTTTATGTCCAAGTGCTCTGTGTAATGAGATTATGACACTTGACATTATCTCATAACGTTTGCTTTGGCACTGCTTTATCTTTGTCACTTGTTTTCATTACTCTCTATGACATGAAGTGCTAACTATCGACTTCCTGCGGACTCCGGATGTTTGATTTTTTATTCTCCATGGAACGAGATTGCTCCACATGGTAGCATCTAGTGGACTCAGCTCACGGACGGTGGTGCTCGCGAGGGTTTTGGTTTTTTTTTGCAAGGGGCTCCGTGCAGTGAGTATGTGACAATTGTCACGATCCTCTGATTTCCCTGTGTGTTGGCATTTATCTATGACATCATATCTCAAATGCTTCGTGAAATGACATTGTGACAAGTGTCACATTCTTTGAGGTCCTGTTTGAAAGTGTTTTATCTTTGGTTGAGAATTCGGATCTGCTCCATGTAACAAGATATCAACACGTGTTTAAATTTCATGACCCGGTCTCACAAATGGTTGAGCTTTGTTGTTCCCTTTGGTTCCCTTTGATATCCTTTGGAAGTTTGAAGCAGGAGACCATATCAATGTAGATATAGCTCTGCGGGGAGAACAAATACGAGCATATGGATGTGTGAAGGTTATGTCATCCGAGAGAGCGTTTGAAAAAACTGAGAGTACATTCAAAGTGTTTTCGCCTCTGCTGATGAATCAAGAAAGTTTCAGAGACATTTTGAAGCCTATAGCAATATTTAAAGTCTTGAAACAAAGATTAAGTGTTTGTTAAAATGCACGTGTGTTGTTTTGTTGCTGCAATATTCAATAAAACTGAGAGAACATGATTGTTTGAAGCTTGTTTTGGAGTCTTTGATGCTCAGAGAACATCTTAGGGGATGTTAGTTCATAATCAGATTTATCTTGTTTCATTTTGTGTGATATAAAATGTCAGTAGTCTTTAAGATCAGAAAATGCGAATTTTTGGTGGAGTTAGTTACTTGCTGCAAGGACAAGGCTGTCATTAATTTGACCCCCTATCCTTGAGTGCATCATATGGCATTAGAGCTGGTTTGTATCCAGTTTGTTAGTGTATACATTGTCTACGTAGGATTGTGACCAGAGATTTTTGCAGTGGGTTCTGATGAAACAAGAAAGTTACAGATTGACAATGAGAAGGCAACATCTTCTAGCAAGAGAGTGTTGGATAGAAGGTGTTGAGACAGAGCATTGATTGCAATCTTGTGTAGATGGGCAGAGAATAAAGAGGTAAATGAGCGGTCTGAGAAGAGATAGCTTATGCTTAATTTGCAGTAGTAAACTTGAGCGTCTAGTGTGTGTCAAGATGTGTCAAAGAAGAGTGGTAATGGCTGGCAACATGGCAGGAAGATTGGAAGAAGTTGTAACTTTGTTGAGAACCATGCAAACTGTTGGTGATAGATTTGTTCATGATAAACAAACACAAAGGAGAGTTCTACTATTGGAATCTAACATAGACAAAGATGATGACAAGCACACACACGAACACAGATTTCACTTGGGAAAACCCTTTTTGGTAAAAACTGTAATGTCACCGAATGGGATGAATTATGGCAAAAGGGGTTTTCCCCAAAATCCTTAAATCTGAAATGAAAATCAGCAAGCCCTAAATTGAGAATTAAATTCTCTAAACCCTTATTTAATTCTGGAAACCCTAGGTGCCAAAAAGAGAGGGTTTTATGGTGAATTTTTGCTAATAAAATGCTTTGAAATAATCTGAAAATATACAGGAAAATTTCAGAATTGAATCCATATGAATAAATACCTTTTTCTACCCTTTTTTGAACCTTCAACGCCACAAATAGATGAAGGAAAAATCTGATTTAATATCCAATTTTCTGCTGTTGTTTGGAATAAAAATAATCTTCAAACCCTTGCCAAAAATAGCTGCCAACCTCTGAAAAATATAAGAAAATTCCAGCAACTTGTTTTGGCATGAAAATCGCTAAATTAGCCCTCCTAGGTCAATTGCCCCACTTCCAAGATGCCTGGAAAAATAATAGAAAAATATAAGAAGTATTCTTGCCTTCCACAAGTGAGAAAATCTTCGAAAACCTGTTAGAAAAATTAATGATAATTTTGAAAATTATTAATTTTTCTTCTTCAAAATCTTTCATAAATTGCCCAAAACTCCACAATAATAATCAGAAAAATATTAAATAAATTCAAATAATTATTTTGTTAATATTTTGACTAATTGGAGCCTTCAAACCCTAGCGCCAACCTTCCCAAGTGGTTTGCTCCACTTGCAAAATTAGTATAATAAATTAGCAACGCAAAAATGCAAGTAGAATATCATCAAACCCTCAAGAACAAGCATTGAAACCCTCCAAGGTAGTTCACCCTACTCCTTAGGGCATAAACGAGCTTTCCTTTCGCAAGGTGTTGTCAAAAGACACCTTTTAAGATTGATCAATCACCAAAGTAGAGAACCTTTATTGGGCATGAAGAAACAATAATATCAAATTCAGCATCTCCTCCATTGTAGCTTTCGTCATGTATTTATAACTTTCCAAAGGGGGTGAACCACTTTGGAAAAATAAAACATCTTTCGTTATCTTCACTTTAGCTCCCATGCCGATATCTCTTTTTTAAATAATATATTAATTATTGGCCTTAATTAAAAATAGTAATTAAAATTACTTTAAAAGAAATAAATTAATATTTAATTCATTTAAGCACGTTAGTGGTAAAAACCACTTTTAAAATATTTAATTACCTTATGATAAAAATCACTATTTCGACAATTAATAAATAACCAATAAAATAACATTTCCCAAAAAGGGCTCATTTAGTTTATGGGGAGATAAACTAAAGGTTTTCAATACCTGTTTATTCATGAGGTAAAAATGGGGTCATTACAAAAACTTGACTAGCTTACAATGCTAAAACCAAGCTGCAAGGTTTTGCAACCTTCATACAATGCTTTATTGTTCATTACAATGCACACACTTGATCTTGTTTATTCATTTTTTAACAACCTTTGTTACACATATGCTAGACCACATATGATTGACTCTAATTGCATACTCTTCCCTAGAAGAATCATTCCTTTATGAGGCACTTCACATGTAACGCCCGCACAACAAAATAATTTGCATTCAACTACTGTGCCAAGTGAACAATGTGTAACACTCCTCCACAGGTCCATGTCAGAGCGCCACCAAGACATTGCTAACACTTCTTAAGTCTGACAGATATAACTAGAGAAGTGTATGAAATGCTTTCAGATAACCTTTCATTGCTTTGCATGTTGCATAGTGCCTTGCAACACCTTATTGCAACTCAACCGTTGCACACCACTTTGTAATCTCCTAGAGTGCAATGAAACTGAACCAAATATCCTACGCAAGTCTATCATCATTCGCACACTCTGATGACCTTGCGCAATTGCCAAAGACAATCTCCATGCAAGACTGCGCAATCATCCTAGCTTGCGCAATTAACCTGTGAAACATCGTGCGCAACCAGTACTTGCACAAAACACCTTGAACAACTAGCTTGTGCACCATTACATAGGTCCATGCAAAGTTGAGACATTTCCCAACAATCTCCCACTTGTTGAACACTTTGCATAAGGGAGCATTCATTCATCCTTCACTAGCTTTGAGTAGCCATGCCCATCCAAGTGAACTTCTTGGTACTTCTTGCCTTGGTCAATGAATTTGCAACATTTTGTGTCCACCTTCTTTAGAGATCTTTCTCTTCTCCACCATTTCCCTCACAAAACGATATCGCACATCAATGTGCTTCGTCTGAGAATGATACTTAGGGTTCTTTGCGGAGAGATTGCGCTTTGACGATCGCAATTTATTCTTGAAGCCTTTTGTGTGACCCTGATAGCAGAGCACAACCTTTGAAGCCACATCGCTTCCTTGCTTGCATGAGTAGTTGCAATGTATTCAACTTCAGTGGTAGATATCACAACATTGGCCTGGCATTTACTCATCCAAGTTACAACTCCACCAAACAAGTTGAGTACATATTCGTTGGTAGACCTATGACCATCAATGTGCTTCGTCTGAGAATGATACTCAAGATTCTTTCCCAGGCAAATTGCACATTGACTATCAATGTGTGTCAATTAATGTCTTATCTAATAGTGCTATTGATTGCATCATTTTGGGGAAGTAGATTGAATCAATGAAGCCTATTGATAGGGATGATAGATTCAAAAAATAACACGTCCTTCGAAACACAACTCCGTCTATGCCCAATGAGACTTGATGAGGCAACCCTATTTGAAGAATGAAGTGCCAAATATGTTTTTTCACAACTTGAGGCATACTTACCAAGGCACAAGAGTCCTTATAGATAGAAAGTTAGCTTGAAGTCTTGAGACGAAGGGGACATGTAACGACATTTACTGGGACAATGCATTGAGGAACTATCCATTTGCAACATATCATATGTTGAAGCATAATATGTTGAACCCTCCCAAAACGTACCTGGTTAGTAGATCCTCAACTAATGTCATTAACCTCTAACTCTTAAAGGATCGTGGGTTTAATGGCTGCATTGAAAAGGTACATTGTCAAAGGGATACCCTAGGATTGTGTTTGAAAGCACTGATGCTCCAAAATAGAGTGAGGCATGCCCCATGTAAAGATGTGACAGGGACACATGCTTTAGATTTAGATGTGGGCAAAGTAGACTTAAGTCCTTAGTAAGTATACACTGTCATGATCTTCTCAGGATCTCCTTTATCGGGAACTAAAACTTGAAAAGTGCATCCTAGAGGTATTGAAAATTATAACCTCAATTTTACTAAGGTTAATCACTATCTGGTGAAGTTTGTATAAATGAACAAGTGCATCTAGTTGTCTTTATACACCATCAAGAGAATGATAGTGGAAGACCATATCATTAGCAAAAACTAGAATAACAATGAACATATGATGCAATAACATCATGTCAACATGAGTATAACGTTTAAGAAAGTATTCCAGCTCATCAATGTAAATTCCAAAGAGAGATAGTGAGAGAGAACACCCCAGCTTGATTCCAATAGTACTCTTGACAAAGCCAAAGAATTTGTGGATATTACGAAATTGGCTCACAACAATATCCTAGTGTCTCATTGATAGCAGTAATGAAGGTCTATAAGACATTAGTAGCTTGCAACTTTTGAAAAATCAAATGTCTTAGAATAGCATTAAAAGCCTACCTAAAGTCTACAAAATTACAACTTTAGAAGAATGTTGACAAGTCTCATCAATAAATGTCTCGAAGATTCTCAATTGTCCAGAAGATTCTCTTGAAGCTTGCCAATCCTCTTGCTCTAATATTACCAGACTTCAAGTCTTCTAAAAGCATCTTGTTCAACGATTTAGCATAATGTTTGACAATTGTATGCCCAATTATATTAGTCCTGCAGTTTTTCATATTTGATTTATGAATGGGATGGATGATGTGTTGAGACCAAGAGGGGGGAACCCCAAATAAACAATCTTATTAAATAGATCTTCGAAGGGGATGGTAAGTGCATCCAATCCATATTTGAGACACTCAGCCTAAAGTTACTCACAATCTACGACTTTGCTAGTGCATAATTTTCATATGGCTCCCCTAATGTTACACATGAACGAAAGACAAGGAGGGTAGGAGATCTGGACAATAGGTTGCTCAAGAATGTCATAAAGAAATTGGTATAGGATCCCAAACCCAAGGTTCAATGTCTAATGGGGGAGATATCCTTGGGAGGAGGGATTGCCAAAAGGTCTTAGGAGATTTAAGGAGTCAAACAAGGAGCTCATGTTGCCTAGATAAAAAAAACTCGAGGCATATCTTTTGTCGAAGTTGGCAATGATACTCTCTATGTGTGGTAGGATTGGAAGGATGGCTTTGTGATAGGACAAAACAAAGCCTTTGATTCATAGATTTTCTTTTGCTCATGGTACTGACGATGCATGGAGGACATGTCACAATTAAGGTTCTTGTTTATCCACTCACTCTAGGATTCGTATGCTCCAAGTGCTCTAAAATTATCACATCCGACATTGTGGCATAATGTTTGGCAAGTGTATGCCCAAATCTGAATTATCTGTTGACTAATGAATTAAAGAGAGCATTTCTTATCCCTTGGTTTATGTTGCCTAGGCACAAAAAAACTTGGGCATTTCTTTTGTCAAAGGAGATGATGATACTCTTTGCATGACAAATATGGAAGGATGGTCAGGGCCAAGAAAAGACGAAGCCTTAGATGCATAGATTTACATTCCCTATTGTAAATCCTTTGAACGATGAATTGTATGGGGAAAAGGGTCAAGGGCTTCCTCTGAAGGACGCGAAAGAAAAAAACTCATCTTTGGTCCTGACAATATAGAAGAGAATGGTAGTTGAATGAAAGGTTGGAAAGGTGATTGGTATTGATCATTGGCATACCAATTGCAGTGTGGTGAAATAGTGGAGGACTCAAGGGGAAAAGAGAACATAGAGCCCATACAGAGAATGAAAGTCAAAAGACATGATCAGCAAGGTAAAATTGATGGGGTATATGGAAATATTGATTGTGAGGGATCAATGACCTATCGGGAAGAACATAATCCACCACACTGGCACACACATTATGAGGGTGGCAAGTAAATCTACAGAAAATAAGGAAACTAAGGAAACAAGGCGTCCCATTCAGAGTATGAAGACCGTGCAACTCATTGAATTGGAGATGTCTCTCATAACTTTAAGTTGTAACAAGATGTCTCTCCAAACCAAAATCCTTAAAATCTAACTCTTGAAGATATGGCTTATCATCCACAAGATCATGTACACGTGTGTGGTGGGTTGTAGTGCAAGCATTAAAGTTGTTCATAAAAATCACAACACCCAAGAGGAATAATGAGATATCTCAAGGTAAAGGTCAAGATACAAGTCACCATTAGTGCGCACAACAAAGGACATTGGATTTTGGTGGAAGGTTAAAACTGCAATGACAATGTTTTGAAGAGAATGTGGGCCTTTTTGAATTTGAATCCACATGTATCTACAATTCACATTAGAAGCTAAAATGACCCCTTGGCCCAGAGGCAAGCATGGCAACGTGAGAAACCTACCTGATCTTTGCATGTCACACGATGATTGAGATCCATTGGTAAACTGTGATAGGAGGAAGCCCACTCATGGCTCTCATGAACCTCAACAAGGAATATAAGATCTTTTGATAAACCAATGTTTTAGAAGGTACTTGGAGAAGACCACACTACATTATTGCAATACCAACACGTGATAGAAATGCTATCACTAATTGAAACCCAAGAGCTCCGTCATTTAGTTAGCCAAGGGCATGGCCATCCTTGGGGTGGGAGGTGAGTGGCAAGGGTTAGAGTCATGCATCACTGCATTTTGGTTTATGACCCATTTGTTTTCCTTCCTTGCAGCCATAACTTGAGTGCGACACCTTTGGAGCTTTTCAACTTAAATTTGTGTGAGATTTGCATCCAAGTAAATCTGCTTTTGTTTAGCTCTCAAGGCATACAATGATTCTCTTCAAGTTAGAACCAGATAATGAGAGTGCCATCCATAGTTGTTCAAACCTTGCCAAGAGAAATAAACTATTGTGGAAGTAATTTTTTTAAAGAAGATGAAATCTCAAGGAGAAATTGCAAAATGTTGATTTTTTAAAAATCTGATAAAGATACATAGGTTGTTAGATTGTGCAATCATAACCGTGGTCTTATTAGTGAAGTTAAAGGTCATAAAGAAGAAATGAATGTATTTTGACAAAAGTAGAGTTAATTTGTCCACAAAGAAACTTCAATTGAGGTGACATATTTCAGTGGTAACCAAAAAAGTTGAACCATCTGAACTCATCAACAAAATTGAATATGAATCTCCATAGTTAACTAAAATACTCACATAAGACCAACTATCGAGGATTCCACTGAAAGGGAATCAAGTTCTGAGCAAACAATTAGTCATCAAGTGAAGAATGCATGAGGGTTCAACCCTATCTGCATCCTCATTACCATAACAGTATTTAAATTGAATGACAGAGTTCTAGTGATGTTGATGCAAAAACAATCTCAACCCACATTGTGAATCAAAGATTTGAAGCTCACCAACACCTTCATTGGGATGGCATTTATGACTACGTGTTTTCTCTCTCAAATTCAAAAGTATAAGAGATATGCATAGATGGCATGTCAATGATTCTCACGTCGATGAAATTCAAGTGGCATTTTACTAAGAAATTGATTGTATGCAAGATTGATACAGATGGACCGACCTTGTTTTGATGTGTCATTACTACGACAATGTAGTGGGATCGTATTGTGTACCTTCATGTGCTTCGAGGAGGAAGTATTTCCAATAGGGCAGAGCATGTATCAAACCTAATTGTTGCTAATAGATGTATTGTAGGGATACACCCCTACCTACGCACCTCTATGGTGCATATAATGTTTATTCCTACCATTTAACTCACCAGCCAACAAATTGTTTATTCTTTCCTTATTTTTATGTAAATATATATATTTCTTCTGAATATACCTTGTAGGTATATTGTCAGATGATATGTGAGTCAGACCTGCACTTGGAGTCATGTACATCATGTTCGTATCTATTAATGAGGGAATTCCATTCTGCAATTTGTTGTGTTTCTTATGATGTGAAGATGACTATAAATACGTCGTTGTAGATAGTTTCACTTTCTGTTGTACATATTTCTGTTTGCAATGTTTACTTACAAAGGGAACTTTTAATGCTTTTTAAGAAGTTATGCTAGACTTCATGCTATTCCATCTTTCCTTAGCTATTCCTTTACATGGCAAGATAACTGTGACATTCCTTTCTTATTCATCTATTTCACATGCTTTAAACTAAATTTTCACATTACTTACCCAAGGCATACCTGTGTCTCTGGTTCCTTCTCCTTCATACTATTTGAAATCTGTTATTGTGACATACCTGACTTTATGGCTAGATGATTTAACCTTAGGAGGTTCTTCATATTGTTGTGTTGTATAGGTTACTGATGTGGCTAGATGATTTACCCTTAGGAGGCTCTTCATATTGTTGTGTTGTATAGGTTACATCATCAGTAGTGTGTCTCCTAAGCTCCCTTGTCAAGAATTATTATTAAAATTATAGTTCCCTCACCAAAGTGGTTACTTGTGTAATATATATGTCTAAGAAAGCGGTTTGAAAATGATTTTGTTGTTTCATTTCTTCTGAGATTTCATTTAGTCCATGTGGAAGGTTTTCAGTATATTCATTCTCAGCAGTCCTCCCTCTTCGTTTGAACCATCTGTATACGACAATGGTAGGTTAAAAGGTTAGCACTAATGCTGCTATAACTAATCTGTTGCAAAACCGACAGAGACAACAGAAGGAAACCCTCTATTATAGTTTAGTTAATTAGCATGACATTTAATCCTATTCAGTACCTAAGATAATGCAATAACCACTTTCATATAGGTTGTCGCCAAGGCCACTGGTAGGAAAGGCTGAGAATGCCATCACTTAAGAATTTCACTGTAGGTTACATAGGACAATCACGATTTCTACTCAGCAAGGCCCTCCATGGTCAGCAACATTTAATAATTATGGTCACTTATAAGAATTTCTCACTTTAAGTCTCCCTTACATTCATCATCTAGGTCACATAGAGACTTTGCTTACCTTGTGCTGCAAAGCTTTTTGACAAAGGATAGAGCTAAGGATCAATATCTATTGGTTCTGAGTCTCTGACATTTCTGACTGGTTCCTTTTTCTTTACCCCTCCCTAAAGCCATTATGATTACTAAACAATCATTTTAAAATCCAACATCCATCAGGTATGCAATATCTACACACTAAATTTATTTGATAAATAAAACCTGGTTGATTTCCAAAGGGAAGATCGGCATGTGCATGATGCACATGATATAATGCAATAAATGGAGGTAACCAAAGAGGCAAACTCCAAGGTGGCATCCACATTTATAAAATATCACATAGGCACACCTCAATAGTTCAATTTTCCAATGCCTTCTCTTCTAGGTCAAGTTGGTTCTTGTACAGTTTGATCTTTAAACTAATCAAGGGAACTCATCCGACCTACAGTGTAATGCTATATCTTTATGCTGTCAAATACATCCGTAGTTATATCCTCATGATATCCATACCCACAAATTCCATGGCTGTTTCTGTAGACAAGGCCATAAGCTCATATCGTCATGCTTGTCATGTATTCTTCATCAAACAATTATAATATCATTATTTTCAATCAGTGTCCATTATAAATCCACAAAAGTTAGGGTATGGAGTCCTTACTCGCCACATAAATGACAACATCATCTCACATCAAAACAAAAACCAAAGTTTTTTGTCACACTCCAAAACAACTCAGCAAACCTGAAGATTAAGAGTACAAGTCTTGGGAAAGTAAAATAAGTACTATAATTTACAACAAAACTAGATATTTTCTCATTCCATGACAAGCCCACTTACAGCCATCAAAATAAACATAGAATCAGGTATGAAATTTGGAAACATCATTGTAATAGAATGCATATCAACAGTAGAAACGTATGTCTATTTAGTAAATGTTTTTATGATTATTTTGATGTATATGAAAGGTAGTCATGCAACTTGGACTCAAGAAGAGAATTGTAAGCAAAATTGTAACAGTCAAGTTGGCACTTGCTGTAAAAATCGGCAATAACCTAGTGACCGCTTGTTTTCCAAAGGGTAGAGTTGAAGTAGTCAATACTTGGCCACTTGGGAAGAGTATTCTGACAGGGACAGAAACATGATTCATCATTTATTAGGCTGGGATATCATATTTTGATGAGGCCTATTTCTGGATGTCATCTTATTTTGATGGTGTTAATGTAGTGATAGGGGATGGAATGATAGTCAATATTATTAGAAGTGGAGGTTTGACTCTGGTCCCTTGGTGCTTAGGGAAAGGATCTTGATATATACCTAGTTGCTGATTTTTGGAAGAAGTGTTGCTTTTGCCTTCTACTTCTATTTTTCCTTTCTCTATCGGATCCTAGATGGAATGCCTTAGTTGCATGCATTTTTCAGTATCATGTCCCTTCACTCGATGGTATTGATAGATGTCGGTTTCTCTGTACCAATTGTGGCGTGGCTTATTGTCATCCAAAAGCCTGATTTCTGGGAGAGTTATCATTTTAGCATCAACCAATTTTTCTAGAACCGTCTCGATGGGTACACTAAGATTTGTGAGTTGTCGTTTTCCTGTTCTTGTTTTTGGCTTCCCTTTTGATACAATGATGCTTGAGACATTTTGGCCTTTGATGGTGGGGGTAGACCTTTTCACTGTCTCCACATGTTTAGAATCCATAACTCCATCTGCAACGACATTCTTATTTTTATTAAAGACCTTTGGCTTATTAGAAGAAGTCGTGCCTTGATTTTGATTATGTTCATTTCGGGAATATAGCTTGATAATTCCTCTTTCTATAAGTGCCTTTTCGATTCGGATTCCTTTTTCGATAATTTCAACAAATGAATCGGAACATTGTAGCTTCAACTAATATTTTAATTCTGGATTAAAGTTGTCGATGAAGATATTGACAAATTCTTTCTCAGGAATAGTGCATCGAAAGCGACTTGCTAGACTTCTCCACCATCGTAGAAAAGATGAGAGACTTTCCCCATTCCTTTGCTTAGTATTATAAAGATCTAGCATGGAGATGTCATGCTCAATATTAAAGGAAAAGTGTCTCACAAATTTCTCATTTAGTTCTTTAAATGATGTAATAGACCCCCTTGGTAAGTGCATAAACCATTTAAGGACGGATCCAGTAAGATTCTTCAGAAAAAGGCGAAGTAAATAGGCATCTTCATAAGCCACCTCTTGACATGCTATGTAAAATTCCTGGATATGATCACGAGGATCTCCTTTCCCCTTGTACTTAACAAATTCTGGGATCTCAAAATGGGTAGGAAAAGGTACTCGCAAAATATTTATGTCAAGAGGGGATGTGCAAAATTCCTCATATTTGTACTTTCTTGCTTGGGCTCGAGGATCCATTTGTTGAAAAGTCTCCTTCATTACTTTCCACTCTTGGTCAAAGGAGGGATCCATTAAGGGATTGGAGACATTATTTGAATTAGCTTTTGGTCTTAAGGGATCAATATTGTTGTTTTTGTTGGCGGGTGAAGGGGGTCTGTGGGCTTCCGAACGTATTTGAGAAGCTAATGAATTGATTTGTTGGGTAAGTAGATTGAGACGATCCTCCAAGGTGGATTTTCTTTTATCAGCCTCAGGCCTACCAACTCGATGGGCTACCTCTTCATCCTCTAATTCTTGTTCATGGTCTACTAGCTTAGGTTCACTTCATTTTGATTTGAGTGATCGTGGCGATGCGGAGTATTTTGGCGAGGTGGTGTTTGGATTAAGTTATGTACAAGTTCAGGATTATAATCAGGGGGTAATCAGACTCCTACTCCAATGAGGTGGGTGAGGAATTGGTCCCTGTTTTCATAAAATATTGATCTATATGAGCCCTAATCTCATAGTTGGAAAAGAGATCATTGTTTGTTCCTTCTCCTCCTCCAAGAGTGTGCATGATGTGGTTCTCTTCACTATCCAAATTTTGCTCACCCAATGTTCTTAGGACATCATCTTTTTGGTTTGATGTATGTCCCATTCTTTGGGCTTGTGTGCGGGTTTTTATTAGCATTATGAATGAAAATGGATGATATAGATATTACTGATGGATGAAGGTGATTTGAGTTTGCCTTTTAAGAGGTAGAGTTGATATGTGATGAAAGAGGATTAATGTGATGCGGGATATTCTTGAGCGCTAATAAATGTCTTAGACTTAAGCTAAGTTGGTCAAGGTACCTATATGTGACGACGAATTTGATGTTTTAGATGTTGGGACTAAATGTTGGATGATTATATGACCCAGTATTGTTTGTAATATCCCTAATCAGAATATTATATGATAATTTAGATTCCTCGGAATTCCTTTTGAGATTATATTTTATAAATATAGATTTGCACTTAAATTTAATAATTTAAATAATAAAATGTAATTGATTAATGGTTTACTTTAGAGTTTCAGATTTAAAATAATGGAATGGAAATCCTCAAAGGGTTTCTTCCTTGATTAGAGAGATGACAAAGATTTCCGTATTTGAAATCCAATTCTACAATTAAGGGTTTCATCCTTAAAAATAATGTAAAACTGTTGCTTGTACATGGTTATATATTTTAATACATGACCGAATAATTTTCCCCTCCTACCAATTGCTGAATATATATACCTTCATAGCCTTCCACCAGAAGATGCGTCTCCTCTAAAGGAGGCGACCATTTGTCTAATGAATGCAAGTTCCCAATTAATTAATACTGTATTAATTAATGCTTTATTAATTAATGTTGTTGATATAAGGGCCCTTCGTTAATAAGTAAAGACTGTTATTATTTTAGCACTCCTCTTATGAGTGATTTCTTAATTAATTGTGGTGCTCCACTTCCCATGCTGCGATTTCATTTGCTGACTGTATATCACTGCCTATGTTGTGATTTCATTTGATGACTATATATCACTGCCTATGTTGTGGTTTCATTCGCTGACTGTATATCATTGCCCATGTTGCGATTTCATTTGCTGACTGTATATTAGCGATTTGGTTGCACATTAGTTATTTGATGTTGGTGTTTGCATGCTTGGTTAGTGGCGATTTGATCATTAAGGGCTGAATACTTTGCAATGATTTAATTAAGGATATTTCCAGCGATTTAATTGAGGCTGAGTTTGAGAATATTATAGACCTCCCTTCCTCAAATTGCTTGTCTTCAAGCCATTGTAAAGTGGAATATTTAAGAGTGATTGATCCTATAGTGATGCCAAGTGTTTGTTCAGGGAATTTGAAACTAGGTTTTTTTTCAATATTGTCTTTGACGGACACACAAGGTCTATTTTCATCATAGTCAGACCTATCAACCCTCGAGAGTATTTCTTCCAATGTTATCACCAAAATATTACAATTCGCAATAGCAAGACACTTTCCATGTTGACAAGAATCCCTAGTTGCTGGATTTATGAACTCAACACTCATTTCAGCTAAAAGACTCTTCTTAAGTGCATGATTATCAGCTGAGTCAGAAATGTTATGATAGGAGAACGCTGCTGTCCTATGTAGAGTACCATGGATCTTTTCTAGCGAGTAGTCATTTCTCCATTAATCTCTTATCACCATAACATATATATCTACCCATGCAATTATAGCTTGAATATTAAATCTGAAGCCAGCCACATAAATCTGAGTTTGGTTACCTGAATTCTGAGTTGTCCCATTGCTGATCGCACTGGGAACACTCACGGATGGGAGGTGACATATCTTTGAACCTTGCATTTGTCTCATGAGCTGCAACCCCTGAACATATTTCTTATGTTCATCCAAGGTGAAGTTTGATTTTCTTTTTATCTCAAAGCATGTAATGATGACATTATTGGCAATGATGATTCTGAAATTGGAAGCTCTACCCTTTACGGGTCTCGAAGTATCAACGGAACCCCACACTACTATGGTCCAACAATTTTGAATTTGAGCAAAATGATTTATGTGCTCTTCACTACAAATTGTCCTCTTTGCCTTATCCTTCTCAAACATTGTAGCCATAACAATTGATGCCCCTTTCACTTCAGATGGCTCAAAATCCATTTTCTCTTCCTCTAGATGTTCATCCAGGTTTTTGTGATTTCCTGCATTCATTTTATCTAGAGACACATCAACTGACATCACATTTACTGGCTTACTAGGTTCTGCGAATGATTGCAGATTCCCAGTAATTAGTAGTTTAGGCATCCAATCAGTTCCAATACATCCATCCATAGAATGTTTCACGCTGTGAACATCACCAAAAGGGTTATTCAAAGATACTATGTTACCCTATATTGTGTTGACTACCAACTGCTTAGAGGTAGGTATTGTCATTTGGTTCGTTGAGCATGGAGGCACCAAACCTTTGTCTTGCTTACAGACTGAATGTGGTTCTTTCTCTTTTATTGCATGATAACATTTACACTAAAATGGTTTGAGAAACCTGAAATGGAAGAGGTAATCATTTCCTGTGATATGATTCTGAATGCCATGTTTCTTTTCTCATATTCAACATTGCATAGCTTGCTTTTGGTATAGATTTCTGATATGCTTTCTTTGCACTCAGTGGAAGGCGATTGAGTACCCAAATGATAACCAGGGGACATGCAAATGTTTTCCCCTGAAAGTTGCATTGGTTTATTCTCACAATGATTTCTCTAGTCTGTTGTACTTTCCAGTACATTTAGAGGCATGTTTGGAGCCTTTTGGCTCAATGCATTCACAGCGCCAATATTTCTAAATTCATCTATCTCATTCCCATCACTATGTTTTCTAGAAGGAACTTTTGATTATGGTCAACTCGCCTCACAGATTTAAGATTATCACAAAATTTCCGAACATCTGAATCCGCACATTGAGGTGCACCCTTTGATTCCCATATTAAATCTTGAACTGATTCACAAGGCAGGAAGATACCGTGTGATGTTCTTTGTTGTTCCTTGGAAGGAGAGCAGTTCTCATGGTTCACCTGTGTCCCTTGTTTATGTAAAGTGAGTTTGCCTTTGCCATATGATTGTGATGCACACACTCCCTTGACAACACTTTCACTTTCCTCTATGCCCTGAAATGTTCTGACAAATTTTAAGATATTTGATGTTAAAAGCGGTAGCTTTGTGCTCAAACCATATATCACAATTTTTAAAAATGCATGTTCCAGTCGCACAAATTCTGCTATTTGACGGAGCTACGTCTGCTTGGTACGAAATCTCTTGAAGAACATCCAAGAATAGTGAGGCATACATTTCGCTCAATACATTGGACTTTACCGGTGAAAAGCTTGATACATTATCACAATTTATGATGAAGTAGGCCTCTGCATTAGGAATATTATTCACTTCATTATGCCATACTTTGATCCAATGATCTTCTACTACACATTTTGTGATTTCAAGGCTTTGTTCAAAATTCTTCAAGCCAATTAAGTTTGTCGTACAATAATGCTCTGGAATATAATCATTTTTAAGTGGTAGATGCAAAGTGGAGTCTTTCAACAAGGGCCTTTTCCAGTCCTCTAAAATAGAAAATGGAATATTTTTAATAATGTAAGGGACACCAAACCATGGTTCATGTTGGACATTTGAATATTCACAGGGCAATGATTTGGTCACTATGTCAACTCTTATATTTTGTGGCTTTAGAAAGCTTAAACTCTCTGATATCAAGTTTGGGTCCCAATATTTTGAATACAAAATTTCCATGAAGAATGTCCTCTTCCCTATACACTAACAAAGTTTTAACAATTTTAGATGCAAAGCCAAGTTCAAACTGTTGAGACTCTTGATATTGTAACTTGGAGAATATGAATTTTAAATTATTGATAACTTCAAAAGTTTGATTATCCAATAGATGCACAAAGGGTGATTCTGTCTCATCCAGATTTGCATTTGAATACTTCACAGTGCAAATGGAAAATGTGTGAGACTGCCCTTGATGGCAAATATGACGAGCATGTTCTCCAAGATGAACTACACAGATGTGGCTAGCATTAGCTATGGCTACAATGATAGAATATCCAGATGACACTCTCCATTCAGTCAACAACGTTCGTGACGATGCACTTACTAACCTCACAAAATTGGCTATTACCTGAACAAGCTGGTCATGAATGGCATCACGACAAAATGATGACCGAGCATCAGAGGCAAATCCTTTTATTTCTGTTTCTTCTAGTTCATCTTTTGTTGTGGATGACTGTGTTTAGTTTGTCTCTAATTCACAACCTTCATTGACTTTTGGAGTTTTTAAGCATACCTCTAAAAGCTTTCCATGTTCAACATGTGAACTTCTTATTTCTCTAGGATAGCCAGACAATTCTAAAAGCAAAGGTGCACATGCAATGTCTTGTTGGTTATCCATAATACCATTGAAAGTCACTTCGGTATCCTTCAATAGGTGAGGTACATTTAATGACTTTTTTCTTTCAGGGCATCAAGGTTATCTTCCTCATAGTGCCCTGTTCCATTCCGTGACTCACTCAACTCCATAAAGTCTAAAAAAGAGATTTTTTCGAATCTCTGCTGAAAGAGTTTTGTATTGATCAAAATTGGCCACAATATGCTTGTGTAGTGACCCCATGGTCCACATGCTGGCAAGAAAACAACTTTGATACCACTGTAATATTCCTAATCACAATATTATATGATAATTTGGATTCCTTGGAATTCCTTTTGAGATAATATTCTATAAATATAGATTTGCATTTAAATTAATAATTTAAATAATAAAATGTAATTGATTAATGGTTTACTTTAGAGTTTCAGATTTAAAATAATAGAATGGAAATCCTCAAAGGGTTTCGTCCTTGATTAAAGAGGCAACAAGGGTTTTCGTCCTTGAAATCCAATTCTACAATTAAGGGGTTTCGTCCTTAAAAATAATGTAAAATTGCTGCTTGTACATGGTTATATATTTTAATACATGATTGAATAATTTTCTTCTCTTACCAATTACTGAATATAAATACCTTCATAGCCTTCCACTAAAAGATGTGTCTCCTCCAAAAGAGGCGACCATTTGTCTAATGAATGCAAGTTCCCAATTAATTAATGTTGTTGATATAAGTGCCCTTCGTTAATAAGTAAAGACCGCTATTATTTTAGCACTCTTATGAGTGATTTCTTAATTAATTGTGGCGCTCCACTTCCCATGTGATTTCATTTGCTGACTATATATCATTTACCATGTGATTTTATTTATTGACTGTATATTAGCGATCTAGTTGTACATTAGTGATTTGATGTTGGTGTTTGCTTGCTTGATTAGTGGCGATTTGATCATCAAGAGATGAATACTCTCTAGTGATTTAATTAAGGATATTTCCAGCGATTTAATTGAGGCTAAGTTTGGGAATATTGCATTGTCAATATGCCGACTCTACAAGGATCTAATCTAGCAAAAGGATTAGATGACAAGACGATTGGGTGCCTATATTCAAACTAGCAAGATGACGATTGGATGGGGCTAGTTATGAATAGGCGGGTTGATAAGATGACAGGGTGTTGGATGAAATCTGACAGAGTAACGGGTTGACAATATTTGGACAAAGAAGTGGATCTAGGATGTGAGGTTAAGGCCTAAGGGATCTGGTGTTTAGGGGAGGATGGATGGCCAATATAGCTTAATTATAAGGCAAATATAATGCTCAAGATTTTGTTTGAAGAAGAGAGATGGATGGAGAGATGGTGATGGGAAGTGAAAATGGTGATGGTTACGGCAAACTTTTATGTGGGATGATTGTGACCTAAGGCCTTCTATGTGTTTATAGTGTGATGGGTGAAAACACTGACTCGGCTCACAAGCAACACGAGTCTAGCACAACACATACAATTAGACAAATCACAAGCCTTATTATTTAGCAAACCAATTAGGAGTGTAACTTGACAATTGCCATGTTTAACGGCTTTGTGGGTGAGGTTGTAGGTTGGTGACTCATTATGGAATCTCTCAAACCCTCTCAATCTCGTCTGCACTTGACAGTCACTTGGGAGCTAATATTGACTTCGACAACAAGTCGCCTGTTACGGCTAAAAGGTCCTATACTAGGCTAGACAAGCTCTTTAGGGGTGACCCTGATATACGCTAGGTATAGTGGTGCCCAAATCTGTATATGGTGTTGTCTAATGCTTGGGATAGAGAGTTAACTCTCTCCCTTGATGGAGACCTATATGGGGTCAACTACTTGGCCTAACAACAACTATCCCTGATTTTTAGACTTTGTCGAAACACAAAGTGTGGATTTGTGTGTGGTGGTGAAATTCACGGTCACAACCCCCCTAAGACTATGGCAAGCACGTGGGAGTCACTTCCACCTCACGTTGCCCTCTACAAAAGAAAAAGGGGAGGGGGGTTGATTGTTTCTGATCCCCAAGAATCGCCCTAAGGGTGCAAGGGGGAGAGTATACACAATCAAAGCTGTTGGGAGACAAACAAGCAGCCAAAAAGTAAAATTTAACCGATTTATTTTTTGTGTAAGGCGAACTCAGGCAATCAATAAGAGCAGAACCATTAAGATTAAGATTTATACTATGTCTTTGACTGGGGTCCTGCAAGAAAAACGAGTTAGTAGTTCAAAACGTGGCTTTTGGCCGTTCGTCCTGTAACCCCACCGTTCAATAATGGTAGTGATTGTGGTTTTTAGCCTTGAGGGGCGACCCGCAAAAAATATTGTTAGTAGTTTTATAATCTTTTGACTTTGGCGATTGTGTACCTACAAGTTGGAGTTGACAAATTCTTTTAAAAAAAGAGACACATTGCCCATTCTTACTATAAACAGATAATGACACATTGCCGATAAACAAGTCTTATCATGACAAAGTATATTGACACACTATATCAAATCTATCAAATACTAGTAATGTTGAGTATTTATCAACTAAATATAAGTTAGGAATACTAACCAGAATCTTATTATTATTACAACTATCATTGTCATTATCATTATCATTATCATTATCATTATCATTATCATTATTTATTATTTTATTTAAAGATTGAGCGATTCTTTGGCACACTATTATAAAAAAAAAGGCTTTTACTGTTTTAAATTCCACTTTTTGAGGCGGCTGAGAAAGTTATTTGTTTTATTTGGTAGTTGAAATCAAATCCGTCTATCTAACATTCTATGCCTATTATTAATTTTGAGACCTCAAAATGGTGCTATCACATAGGTTGACAAGTTGAAGGACATTAAATGTTTTGACTGGGATATTAAAAGTTCTAATCAGTACCAAATCTTTGTGTTTCTTATTGAATCTTTTAGTTATCCAAAAAAATGTATCTGGTGTAAAACCTATGAATCTTGCGCCCAAAAGAACCAGAATTTTATGAACTGTCTTGACGGAATACAATATCTGCAGTCTATATGGAGATCTCGACCTCAAATCGTGACAATTTTGGACAGCTCAATAAAAAAGGTTTACCCCCAGAATCCTCCTATAGATACCTCTATTTACTAGAGATCTGTGCTTTGAAAAATGTATTGTGAACCAAATATCTAAAGTATAGTTCTATATTATTGAAAACATTGCAAAGCTCAAGACCCTGAATTTCTTTAGCTGGAAACACAATCTTACGGGTCTTATTGAGGAGAGATGAAACCAGCCATTCACTTCAAATTTTTTAAAGGCATCTGTCTAGGAATTGCGCCCTTGTACAGACCTGTTTGGCAAAGAAATTAGTAAAAAACATCGTCACTACTATTAGTTTCAAGAAAATGATGACTTTGATGTTTAGTCCAAAACATGGCTAATAAAGCAGCTAATGAATAAAAATCAAGAACCAGTGAATAGGCAGTTTATGCTTAGAAGATCAAAATGGCGAAAATCCAAAAAAGAGATTATTGACTGTTTTTAACAAGGTCGGAGATTTTGACCTTTTTGGGAGTGGAGACACTGTAGTATCTGCAAAAGGGAAGGTTAGGAATATACATTCAGATATACAATTAATTAAAAACTTTTTCGAGACAGATTTGCAACCTGATCAAATTTATGTGTAATGATTTTATACAGCTGATAATGTTAATTAAAACAATCCTAAATCTCATTGATGACATCTCGATCTGCAAAATGTCTATTTAGATGTAAAGTCGCTGCTGATTTTTCCTAAGAAGGGCGAATGGGTATAATCCTATTCTGACCACTCACAAATCTATTGGTCCTGAAATGTGAGATGATAAGAATTTGAGCAATTAATTATGATAAAATCGCAGATTTTTCAGGGAGCAGATTATCAACGAAATGCAAAATTGTAACTACAGGAAGATGTAACCGTCCAGTTGGTAATCCAGCTATAATCTCACTTACTAGATGACATAGTCTATCTTGCCTACTTCATTGAACGTGTGTTAATCATTTTTAGCTGGGCGATCCTTGCAAATATCTCATAGTACAAAATAATTCCGCCTATCTCAGATAGCTGCATAATGCTCACTAAAAGCTCAAAAAGGTCAGTCACAAATTTATTAGTCTTGAAATGTGTATGTATAAGCCTTTATCCCAATGATACAAATGGCTTGGTAATTTAAATTCAAATCTTGTCGCTAGTATATGCCTAAAAATTTGATATCCAACACCTAAATAGATAGAGTATATGCTTATGATTTGATATTGATTAAAAATACAGAACAAAAATGATCAGAATCACACACAGTGTAATTTCGTGCCTAGTTAAGTAATTTCACATCTGATAAATTAGTCTCGCATCTACATATGCATGAATTTGCTAAAAACTCTACAACTACTATTGGTAACACAAAAACAGAGGTCTTATTGCCTCAGAATACAAGAATTATTATTATTATTTTTATTTTTTTATTTTTTTGTCTTTTTTTTCAACTGATTCCTAAAAACTTTGATTAAGACTTTATCTTTAAGAAGATTTATACCGATGATTTTTAGTTTCAAAGTCTGTAAAACAGTTTTGATAGGTTATTAGATATATTATTCTAAATTATAGGGAATATAAAACAGACTGATTAGATATATTTAACGAACAAAAAATCTGGAAAGCTACTTTAAGTAGACAGACCTTAAGAAGAAATCTTAATGTGTTATCCAAACAGTAGGACAATTTCGCAGCTATGTTGAAGAATTTTGTGCCTGTCGAATGCAATACCGTGCCCCACTCGTCACAAATTGTTAACTTGGAAGTAAAAATGGATGGATATTTGAAATGTTTTGGCTGCAACTTTTTGACACTTCGACCTGCAAGCTCAATCAAACACACTCCGAGCACAAGGTCATCAAAAGAGGGCTCCCACTGTGGTCGCCAACGTATGATGTAAAATTTGAGCAATGGATTTGAACTTTTAACAAGCTATAATCTACTTAAAATCTACAAAACATCAAAAAGAGAGAATTAGGGAGCAATCAGAATTAATCAGATCACTCTTACCATCACCTTGCTTCCTCAAGTCTTTCCTCCAAGATCATACATTGCTTCTCCAAGACAATTAGGTTAAAAGATATGGGATTGCAAAACAAAATGGCTTCAAGATTCCAATGAATGTGAATAGATAATTGGCTATGGATGCAAATGAGGATTATAGATGCAATGTGATTGTTAAGAGAGTATGATGGCTATGCAAGCTTATGGATTTTCCAATTAGTTTAGCCAAGAGCTTTGTGTGGCTATTTATAAGGGTGGTGGAGGGAATAAAAAGGAATTTAAAATTCCTATGAATCCTCTAGATTTAGAGGGTTCTAGAGGAGTGGAGAGGTTGGAGGAAGTTTCTTGAGTTAGAGAACTCTAGACTTTTTTAGGGGTTAATGAGAATTAGATAGCGGATTAAATGGGATTAGTAAGAGGGTTAGGTGAGAAATACGGATTAGGTTTGTAGGAAAATTTATGAATAGGTTGGTAGGTAGATTGTGAATTTAAAATTCACAAATATGATGGATAAGTAGGTGTTAAGTGATAAGTGGGATTTAATTAAAGGAGGATTAATTGGATGTGGGAATTATAATGCTAGTGGATGATAAGAAGAATAAAGGTGATGTTAGAGAATGACTAGGAAGGGGGTTAATTAGTGAATTTGGACAAAATTAGGCGGGTTTAAGGATGAAATTAGTAAGCCAGAGAAGGCGAGCAAATTAGCATGCATAGACTTTCCATGATGACAAGAATCTTGCAATGACATAGTAGGCAGCAACAAATCTGAAATATGACCCTCATTTTCATACCTTAGGCTACAATCAAGTTGCTTACTTTCTTTTGCCAAAATATGAATTGTTGTGATATCCTCAATATCTCCATCTTTGTGACTCAAAACTATCGAGTTAGAGTCAATCAAAATATTCTCTTAAAAAACATGTTGATCCACAATGCTACTTTGAAATTCTATTGCCTATGGTAATGAATCACCCTTTGGAAGATCAATGGATAGTTCATGGTTTGGCACATCTTGCTCCATCTTGGGCTTTTTGCATCCAACTAGTGATGCCTTTTCCTCCTTGATTTGTTTTCTTTCAATTTCTTGCAACTCTGATTTTTTTTCATGCTTCACCATTACAATTGGAGAAATCTTTCCCTTAATTTATTATAGGTGTTGTTTTGCTTGAGTGACTATCAACTTAGCTTCCTTAGCTCTTCTTAGCCATTCATCACACATTTTTCGGGTTCTCATTACATCCTCTGCACTTCTCTGCAATGTGGGTAGTTTTTTTTCAACCACATTCTCTGGTTTCTTTTCAAATAAGATCTCCTTACCTTTGACTTGTATGCTGAATTCCTTTTGCTCTTCTGTAGATTTTTGAGGCTTAGATTTTAACTTTTCCATCTTAACTTTCTAACAATGCCTTTATATCATTTTGATATTCTTGCATAGCTTGCAACATCTCTAACATGGATTCTTGCATTGCCCTCATGATTCACACGTTGACAGGATCACAACTTTGATACCACTGTAATATTGCTTTCAGGATAAAGTACAAAATTTTGAATTTATTTATTTATTTTAATTTAGAATTTTATTCAAACCAATAAGATCATACAAAACTGAAACACAATGCAAAATAATATAAGAACTCACTTGATACAGTCCTTATTTGATAACTGAGGGTTCATTGCAAGAAAAAGTTTAAATACCAATTATGTCTCTGAATTTTCACAAACCCGAGGTTTGCAATTTATTTTTGGGTTGGTACAATATCTTCTATGGTTGTTGCTATCCACCAAAGTCTTCAATTCTACTCTTTTGACTGGTACGACAACCTTCACATGTGATGCCAATAACCTATAGTGGTTAATCAACAACAATGATTGCCCAAACTGTTGGAAAGGGTCCTTTGCAGTCTGCGCTGCTGTGAAACGATTGAGATCTGCCCTTGGAGCTCATGATCTAACTTTTGTTGCCCTAGACTTGTTGCACAGCTATTCCTTGCTATGATTTAGGGTTTGTAGGCTGTATGACCACCTTTCTAGGAGGTAGGTAGCATTGGTAAATAATTCTAGGTTGTACGGCTGTGATGGATGATGCCCTAGATCTGATTATGGTTTATGACCAACAATAATCTAAATGTTTTCCTGATAATCTAAACAATTGTAACCCTTGGGTTGAGTTACCTCTGAATATTGGAGGGGTTTTGTCCTCAAATCTTGCTGCAATGGAAGGTTTGCGTCCTCAAGTAGAAGTTGAAAGAATTCTGGATTCAATCGTGAATAGTAAAGTGAACGATGATAATCAATAATAATCTTTTTGGCCCCACTTGTCCTTTTATAACTTCACTTTTTAAATTTCATCAACCCTAAAAGTAATTAAAATTATTTTTAATTAAATATTCATTTTTTCACCTTTATAATAATAATTACTTTTGGCCATGTAATTAATATATTTTTTGATCTCTTTTAATACTAATACACCTTAAATGTCTTTTTTGCATATTATAACATAAAGTGATTTTGGACAACTTAAATGAATTATTATTAAATAATTTCCCTTAATCTATGAGAAATAAAATTAGGCTTCGGGTTCCCTGACTTGTTTAATTCGGGAAAAGGGACATTATATGCAAGTAACTTTTGAATTTCTTCCTTTGTTCTGTCCATTCCTTTCTACACAAAGCCCATGCAAAGTTGATTGCTATCAACCATTCTCAAAATTCTAACAAGTGGCTTAAACACCATTATGATTTTCTTGGCCCCCTCCCAAAATGTGTCCCTTAAGATAATTCTTTCAATGTCTTTTGAATCGGCTTCCTTGGAAAGATTTGAATCTATCCATTCATCAACAACCATCACTTTTCTCTATGCTGCCCTCTACTCTACCTCCCTTTGCAAAGTAATGAAGTTGGTGGCAAATCTTGTTTCAGCAGGGGATAGAAGCTCATGCTTTGCAAATGAACGATACAAGTTCAATGTCAAGCGGTGATTGAAGATAAACTTATAAATTTGTTTTCTTTCAATCACAATATTATTTACCCACTCTAATTTTGACAGATCTTCAAGTAAAATATTCAACACGTGCAACACATGGTGTCCAAAAAAGATGAGGAAATCTATGCATGAGTATATTTCTTGCTCCTTTACAATTAGTTGTATTATTTGTTATAACTTGAACAACATTCTCTTCTCTTATCTCCAAAATCGCTGATTCGATGCATTGAGAAATGAAAAGAGAAGTTTTTTGTTCATTATTTGTATCAATTGATTTTATAAACATAGCACCATCAGGGGATATTGCCAAAATATTTAGGAGGGGCAATCAGACCATTCATCACTTACTATTGTGCACCCTATTTTTTTTTAATTTTTTTTAATTTCAGTTAGTGCAGTGGATATGGTTGCCACTTCCTCTTTAAGAAGACTAGTTCTTACACTTTCATAGCAAGGTAATCAATAACCCTTTTCAAATTCAATAGCTGCATCTAGAAAGGTTTTGAAATGTGGAGAACGAATGAAATTGAAAGGAATGGCCTCAGCATAAAACAATCTCATTGCCAACCTATCTACATCATGCTTTTGTTGTGGCCTCCACATGGACTTCAATGAACCTTGTGACTTTTCATTTTCACATGCACTTCAATTGAAAAATGATGGAGTGTCACTTGAACTATTGAATGAGCCAATTTGTGAGATAAGAGTGTTGGATTTGAGCCTTCTTTGCTTCTGAAAGAAATGATCCAGCACGATTCACATCATATTTAGGTTGCACCCGTTTTATGAAATTTGCATACTTCACTTGCTGTAATATCCCCTTTAGGGCATATTATGCAAATTTGAAAACTAACCATAAACCCTAACACCACAACAGAAATTTCTGATTCTTGAAATATAAAACTTGGGCACAAATTACAATATTTTCATCCTTAAATGATTGCCAAAAATTCTAGAAATATTTCGCCGATGAAATACCTTCAATTCTGGTTTTAACATGCAAATATAGGCTTGAAAATTTAATAATAAATACCAGTTGTATGTTCTATTGAAAATATATCAAAATATGCAAGTAGCTGCTCCAAAAGCAACAATGATGGATGCCCAAGTGAGTCGTCAAACTAGAAAAGGCTTCCCAAGTAGGTCGCTGGTCCAAAACCCCTGCAAATTGATTCGCGACCCTCGAAAAAGGGTCTTCAAACAACTTTGCCCCTCTCACAAGTGTCGCCAACTGCTGCGCTCCAATTAATGAAGCCCTAGAGATCACAAATTGGTCAAATTTGGCTTTGCAACCTTTGAAATGAAGTTGCCCAAATGAGGTTAAGGGTTTTTGTCCTTAACTTCAGGTTTCTAGTGAAGGTTGTTGTCTTTAATGGAGATAACCAAGCGTTTCGTGTTCAAACTCAATATTCAATTAAAAAACATAACATGGTAACCAAAATGAACCTCCTTTCCTTCTTTTATATCCTCTCTCCAAAAATCAATTCCATTATTTTTTAAATTAAAGGTCGCCTTGCATCAAATTAGAGGAGTCCCCTTTTTTTTACAAATCAATTTAAAAAGAAGTTGCCAACATATACTTTTTGACAACTAAGACAATATTATTTTTCTTTAAGTATTTAAAAATACTTTTTAATTTAATAATAATATTATTCTAATTTCGAAAAAGGGGACATTACAGTCTACCCTTCCCAATTTTTTTGTGGTGATGAAGTATTCATTACTTTTGCTGGTTCTTTTCTTTCTTCTAAGGGAGACTTTGGAGGTCTAGGGTTTAACTCTACAAACTTCATCCATGCCTTGGTACCCACTGTCCTTAGTTCCCTTTGAGATTCTTGCATAGTTTGTAGCATCTCTTCCATGGCTTCCAATGTTGTCTTCATCTTTTTGTCATTGTTTGGCATGAAGCCAACTAAAACCTGAAAACACAAAAAGATTTGAAATTTTGTTTGAAACCTTAGCTATAAAAGGTACAATTGCTGATCTGGAGTTGTATGGAATGGAATTTGCCCTGTTCAATAGGGTATGACTGCCGTACAGATATGCATTTTTTTTAAATTTCTCCACATGTTGCCGAAATCGTGGCTTTGATTCCACTGTAATATCCCTTTTAGGGCATATCATTCAAATCTGGAAACTAACCATAAACACTAACACCACAATAGAAATTTTTGATTCTTTTCTGCTAAACCCTAACCAAAAAATTCATAATTCTAGAAATATGAAACCAAGACACAAATTGCGATATTTTCATTCTTAAATAATTGCCAAAAATTCTAGAAATATTATAGCCGATGAAATACCTTCAATTCTGATTTTAGCATGCAAATATATATTTGAAAATTTAATAATAAATACCAATTGTTTGTTCTATTGAAAATATATCAAAATATGCAAGTAGCTGTCCCAAAAACAACAGTGATGGACTCCCAAGTGAGTTGTCACACTAGAAAAGCCTTCTCAGGTAGGTTGCTGGTCCAAAACACATGCAAATTGGTTTGCCACCCTCCAAAAAGGGTCTTCAAACAATTTTGCCCCTCTCACAAGTGTTGCAAACTGCTGTGCTCAAATTAATGAAGCCCTAAAGATCACAAATTGGTCAAATTTGTCCTTTGCAACCTCTGAAATGAAATTGTTCAAACGAGGTTAAGGGTTTCCGTCCTTAACTTCAGGTTTCCAGTGAAGGTTGTCGTCTTCAGTGGAGATAAACCAAGCGTTTCGTGCTCAAACTCGAAATTCAATTAAAAAACATAACTTGGTAACCAAAATGAACCTTTTTTCCTTCTTTTATATCCACTTTTCAAAAATCAATTCCATTACTTTCTAAATTAAAGGCCGACTTACATTAAATTAGAGGAGTCCCCTTCTTTATTACAAATCAATTTAGAAAGAAGTTGTCGACATGTAGTTTTTTGACAACCAAGACTATTATTTTACTTTAAGTATTTAAAAATGCTTTTTATTTTAATGCTAATATTATTTTAATTTTGAAAAAGGGGACATTACACTTCCTTTGATTTTTTATGTGCTACAGTACAACGTTTCACGTCTGCAGATCCTCCAAGGTAATGGTACCGAACTCTAGTGACATGTTCTATGATATTACCATTGCACAAGGTGCATCTCATATATTTTTTTAAATCATCTCTATGGATGATATATTTCATCTGTAATGTATAGCTAGACATGCTGCCCCTTGTATCCTCACTGCCCACTGCTCAACCTTGCATACACTGTTCTAAACTTTTCCATTGTACCTTGGCCCTTCAATGCCCACTGCTCACCCTTGCATACACTATTATGAACCTTTGATCTATGTCATGGAATTTAATGAAACATACTCCCCTGTAATTGTTAACATTTTTAATTATTTTAATATTTATATACTAAAAAAATGAAATTATCATTTACCTTAAGAATTAAATTCGCTGTTTATATTTATAAATAAAAATAAAGAAAAACTTAACTTTTAAGAAATAAAATAAAATAAATTAAAAAAAAATAAAAATAACAATAAAGAAAAACTTAACTTTGAAGAAAACATAAAATAAATTTTAAAATTAAATAAAAAATAAAAAATAAAAATCCTATGTTATATAGTATAACATACGATTTTTAAAAATTTGTATAACTTATTATTTTTTTAATAAATAGTATATCTGTTAAAAATATAGTATAAGTTATACTTAATAATATATTAAATTTTAATAGATTAATATTTTTTTTTTGCTAGGTAACGGTTTTTGACCGGAGCATGGACCAGTCTGGGATACAATCGGGGCCCCATATCCCCATGTGATTTATTAACCAACTTAATACCACTTGTATACTAGAGATTACCAGATGTATACTAACTATTTCCAACAATACTAACCGCCGGCCTCGAGAATAATCAACGGCCATTAATGACCCCAAGAATACAACCAATGGCCACAACCGGCCTCATATGCCTTTCCTGAGATTTGAACCTGGTGGGACTTGAAACAACCAAGCCACTTAATCGACTCACCCTCATCTCATTGGGTTTAATAAATTAACATTAATAATAAAGTAAGAGTATATTTAATATTAATAAATCCAATTTAAATTATTAATGACTTACAGTTACAAATCAAATTATTAGTGCTACATTGTTTTTATGTGATCACAAATCTAAGAGTTATTAATACAATTAATACATTAATGCCATTGCTGGATTAATAAATAAATTCTTGCTGATATATATCAAGACTTAGGTAGAATTCTAACTACTGATAGGCCTCAGCATTATATTCCCTGTTGGTGCACGTGTAATGTTTTGATTATGGCTTTAAAAAGAAACTATTTTAAGATATTAGCACAATCTATTCATTATTTTACACATGTAAATTACTAAATCCTAAACAGTAAATTGTAAAACCGTAAACGTTAGAAGATTCATTGAAATACCTATTGAATCGAATCGATGCAGATGGCAGATCGCAGATGTTGTTCGAGTCTTCTACGTGTTTCACCGTTTCAGTCTTCCTCCTTTGGTCTTCAAGTTAAAACCCTCACCGAATATTAACAGCCAAACGATAGCAAAGCCAAACACTATGTGACAACATACTCATGTTGCGTGCAAGCACAATCTTGATCCATAGACAAAGAAGACTCGAGCAAGATTTGGAAATGTGAATATCAGCAGGGTTGTGTTCGTCGTTTCGTTTCAATTTTTTCTTCTCGTCGACGACTCAATCAAAAATCCACAATGTAATGTTTGCCTTTTGCGTTTAGGGTTTCCAACTTTTTGTTTTGTGTTGACTCGAAATTTGACATTTTTGGTTAAAAATCAATATTTTAAATGTTTTTATTTATTTATTTATTAATAAAAAAAATGAAAAAGTTAGAACGGTCGAACTTGACTGAACAAATTCGGTTAGTGTTATTTGTTCGATTTGAACCGAACTTGAGCCCTGCTCAGTCGAACATGATAACTACGATTAAACTATCCCATTTAAATGACAACATTGTCATATATATATATATATATATATATATATATATATATATGAACCGAACTTGAGCCCTGCTCAGTCGAACATGATAACTACGATTAAACTATCCCATTTAAATGACAACATTGTCATATATATATATATATATATATATATATATATATATATATATATATATATATAAAAGCCAGTGTCTGCTGTAAATTGGGGGTTTCTTCAGATTTCCCTAAGACATGTTCCCACATTTTTGTGTGCCTACATCCCAAAAACTTGTGGAAACATTGGTTAAATTAGACCTGGAAAAGCCTCTGCCAGTGACTGCTTCTTTTTAGTTAATGAATAGTACTTGGGAACAAGAAGATTATTTAAAATATCCAATTTAAATGATGGCATTGTCAAGAATATAGCCAATTTTTTGAGAATATCCATATTTGTTGGAGGTTGTGTCTAGTGTGATTATTGTTGTTCAATCTTCTCAATTTTCTTCTCAGCGTCACTGCCTCAGGCACATCATATGATTTCCACTTCAGGATAGGGAAAGCACTGTTTAGTCGGCAAAAACAATTAAAGCTAGTGCATCTTAATATTTACATCCGAATCTTTTCATGGGTCTTGCAAATGCCTTGTGATAGTTTGGAGGAATGTTAGGATGCAACAGTTTTACAACCTCCTTTTGGATCTCTGGATATGTGGCTTAAAACAAATCTAAAAAGGTAAAAGAGTCTTTCGACATGGAGGGCCCTATCTAAATAGAGGGGAACCTGGGCCACTTAATCCTGTTGTAGTCAAGGACAAGAACGTGGGCCTCTAAACCATTGATTAGGAGGCCCCATCTCATCTATGTGGGTGCTTATATAGGGGGAGGGGAGTGAAAGGTTTGGTATTCAGGTAAATGCTCAAGCCATTTACATGGATCTCTGGGTTAATTGTTTGCCCTCAATGGAGGCTTTGAAGGTGCTTGTGGTCATCGTAGCTGACTCAACAAAGTGGTGCCCTTATGCAATGGTATACTTAGTCTGGAAAAGGATATGGAGGTTGAAAGGAGTGGAGGACAGAAAAAATATTCCAGGAGCCCTCTTTTAATGTTAACATGTTAGGTAATTATTTTGTCAACTTTGCTGCAAACGTGTACTTCAAGAAGAGGAACCTAGCTGATGTTAAAAGCTGGCCTCCAATATTGAGTTTATTGTGAAAATACTGCCTAGAATTGTAGTAATGTAGCCTAATTTCTAGTTTGAAAAGGTCATCAATTGTTGATATTTGTTCTGATACGTATTTTGCCTTGTTTTTCATCGGACTTGAGCATCATAACTGGTTCTTGCAATAATTTCTAATCGTAAATATATGTTGTTAGTTTTTAACAAACATATTATGTCCCTGTATATGGCATGTAGTCATGGTTTGTTGTTGATTGTCTCTTTTGACATTGTTTGTTTGTTGGAATATTGTCATTGATGTCAAAGGCAAAGTGAAGGGTAAGCTATGGACTCACTTAGTAGCTTCGGACTCGCCCATAGCTTCAGATTCACTCAGTAGCTTCGGATTCGCCTAGAGCCTTGGACTTGCTCAGTAGCTTTGGACTCACTCGGAGCTTCGAACTTGCTCAGTGGCTTCGAACTCGCCCAGAGTTTCAAACTCGCTCAGTAGCTTCGAACTCGTCCAGAGCTTCGAACTCACTTAGTAGCTTCGGACTTACCCAGAGCTTCAGACTCAGTAGTTTCAGACTTGCCTAGAGCTTTGGACTCAGTAGCTTCAGACTCGCCTAGAGCTCCGGACTTGCCCAGTGTGAAGAGCAGCGATTGAAAAATGAAGAGCAGCGTTGAAATGGAGTTAAATTCATTTATATTAAATGATGGCCGACCACCTTTGTTAGCGTCCAAATTTTGGCAATAAGAATCGCCGCCCAAGTCTAATGAATAATAATAAAAAATGAAGAGCTGACCACCTTTGGAGAGGTTGTATCCCTTGGGAGAAATCACACCCTTTCCAAGAGGCATGAAGAGGTATAAAAAAGAAATGAGTGGGAGTTAGAAAGTGTGAAGAAATAATGCTTTCTATTATACACAAGGAGAAGAAGAAGAAGAAGAGAGAGAAGAGGGAGAGGAGTGAAACTTGATTGTGCCATCATTTGTTGAAAAAACAACAATAAGAAGGTGGAAATTGTTTAAGTGAGATCGGTGTCTTTCGCTAAGTCGGTGCTTGGTATTGAAATTGGTGCTTCAAATTCAAATAGATCAGTGTCTCTTGCTAGGTTGGTGCTTGGCATTGGGGATTGGTGTCTCCAAGCAGGTTGATGCCTACAATTTTTTTGTAAAAACAATTTTTAATCCTATGGCTGGTTTTGGACAGTACATCCAAGCAGCCTTTCAAGAGTGTTTCTTCCCCACCAAGGGTTTTCCACGTAAATTTTGTGTTGTGCATTTACTTGTTCTTATGTGAGTGGTTTCTTTATGAAAGTTAATTAGAAAGAAAGTAAATTATTATTACACACCGATTCAACCCCCCCCTCTCAGTGTGGTGTGTGCTCAACAACTGGTATCAGAGCTAGTCCTTTAGGATCAATTTAACCACTGTAAGGCAGATCCCGGAAGCACATATGGCTAGTCATTAGGTTCAAGAAGGTTTCTCCACCAACAAGGCTCCTTTGTTCAATGGGACAAATTACGCATTCTGGAGTATAAGGATGAGGACAATATCTAATGGCCCTTGGTTTTGACATTTGGCGAGTAGTTGTGGATGGATTCACAGTGCCACAGAGTCCACCAACAGATTCAGCAGGAAAGAAGGCTAGTGAAAATAACGCAAAAGCCATGAATTCTATTCTATGTGGTTTGTCAGAATCTGAGTTTGTAAATGTAATGTAGTGTGACTCGGCTAAGGAGATTTGGGATAAACTTAAGACCATCTAAGAGGGAGATAACAAAGTAAAGATTGCCAAGCTTGAAATTCACAGGAGACAATTCGAAAGTTTGAAGATGAGAGAGGATGAAAACATTGTGGCCTATCTACTTCGTGTAGATGAAATTGTCAACATTATTAGAGGGCTTGGTGAAAAAGTCGAAGAATTTGTAATCGTCCAAAAGGTACTAAGGTCTCTACCTTTAAGATTTGATGCAAAAATTTCCGCGATTGAAGAAATAAAGGATTTAAACAAATTAAGAATGGATGAGTTACATGGAATTCTCTCGGTATATGAGATGAGAATTGAAAAGGAAAAATCATATAAGGAAGCAACTTTCAAAGCTTCTAAGAAAGGGAAATATAAAGAGCTTGAATCAAGCAATAGCACCAACGACGAAGAAGATGAGGAGGCCTTATTTGTTAAAAAACTTAAAAAGGGATCCGGCAAATACAAAGGTAAGCTACCTTTCAAGTGTTTCAATTGTGGTAAAATAAGGCACTTTGCTGCTAATGTCCACATAAGGATGATAGCAATGAAGAGGAAAATCATAATGAGTAAAGAAATAAAAAGGAAAGCAAACCTAAATACAAGAAAGGCTTCAAACAAAACGAAAATAAGAAAAAGTTTGGTAAGCACAAGAAAAGTCTCTATTCTAAAAAGGATCCCAGCTCAACTGAGGAGAGTTATGAGAACATTTCAGGTACTGACAGAGAAGAAACTCTGTTCATGGCTATAGGAATAATGAATGATGCTTTTACTAGTGAAGACACCTTGAAAGAGGAGGAAGATGTCGAGGATGAAGGAGAAGTAGATCTTGAAGCAGAACTCATCTGTGCTTTAGGTGAGATAAAAGTTCTTAAGAAGAAGAATCTGAAACAAAGATTACAGATTCAAAAATACGAAGAAGAAAATCGTGACCTAAAAACAGAAATGTCTCATAGGCTTGAAGAGTCAGAAAAGGTCATCATTAGTTTAAAGACTAAAATAGAAGAAGCCAAGAAATCAGAGGAGGAAGTAAGAGTCCAACTTAAGGCAAAAGAAGACCAAATTGCCAAGCTAGAATCAGAGGTTGATTTCTTAAAGAAGGAATTGGAGAAGACGTGCTAAATTAAAAAACACCAAAGTACTAGATGAGATTCTCAATTGCCAAAGGTCATCATGCATCAAGACTGGTCTTGGTTATGAAGAGAACCAGAAGAGCACTAAAGAAGGGCGGAGTGCAAAAACCACAGAACCACCTAAGAGGATAAATACGAAGAAGCCAAAGAGCTATGTACATGCAATTAAGAGATCTGTGAATAAAGAAAGCGAATAGAAGACAGATGTCAATTCTCCTCATAGAGAAAACAAAGGTAAGAACAACCCTGTTAGAGATCTCAGAAGATCATTTCCGTTAAGGCAGAACAATGTGATAAGGTACACAAGCTACTTCTATGGTTATTGTTATTCTTGCAATCAATTTGGTCATAGAGCAATAGAATGTAATGCACATGCAAGAAATGAATATGCATGGAACTATGGAAAAGACACTTATGGAGTTTCCAATAGAAACTATAACTCATTTGCACCATTATTGAATTACACAGAAAGTGACATTGTGTGCTATAATTTCAATAACTTTGGTCATATAGCACGATTTTGCAAGAGTGTTTTCATAGAAACCCCTAAATAGAATAAGAAGGTGAATACCTCGGTTATAAAGAAAAAGGAATCTACAAAAATACGGAGAGAGAAGCAAGAGGAAGTTAATCAAAAAGGGGAAAAATCTATGCTTGTTCAAACAACATTTCATGCAAAAGACGAAAGATAGCAGTGGTCTATTGACAGTGGGTGTTCAAACCACATGACAGGTGATAAAAGCAAATTTCTCACTTTGAAGAAAATGAGTGAAGGTACATTAAAGTTTGGGGATAATGCTATGGCTAGGATTGTCGGAAAAGGTATCCTTAGCCTTGATAATGGAAGACCAAAACTAAAAATGTTTTGTACATTGAAGGGTTGAAGCATAACCTATTGAGTGTCAGTCAAATGTGTGATCAAGGACACACACTCACATTTATGCTCAAGGCTGTAAGATCAAGAGAGCAGACACAGGAAAATTAGTTGCAGACGCAAACAAAACATCAAATAATCTGTACATACTCAGTGACGTAAAAGGAGAGGAATGCTACATGTGTCAAGTTGATGAAAGTTGGCTATGGCATAAAAGAATGGGCCATATGAATTTTGACAATTTAGTGAAAATTAACACTAAGAATGCTATAAGAGACATGTCGAAAATCACAAAGCCTTCAATCACTATTTGTAAGCAATGTTAGCATGGGAAGTAGACACGAGCGAGTTTCAGGTCAAAAGAGTACTCAACAACCAAGCCATTGGAATTGATCCATACAGATCTGTGTGGATCCACAAGAACGCAAAGCATACACGGTGAAAGTTATTTTATGTTGCTTATTGATGATTATTCTATAATGACATGGGTTGCCTTTCTAAAAGAGAAATTCGAGGCGTTCAAAAAGTTTAAAGCCTTTAAAACTTTGGTTGAAAATGAAATGGATCTAAAAATCTAATGCCTAAGGTCAGATCGAGGGGTTGAGTTCCTCTCAAATAAATTCAATGAATTCTATGAAGAGCATGGAATAAAGAGACATTTCTCAGCCGCTAGGACTCCACAACAAAATGGGGTTGTAGAGAGAGAATCGAACTGTGCAAGAAATGGCAAGAACAATGCTAAACGAATCCATTCTTTCAGATAGATATTGGAGAGAGGCAGTCAACACCGCGGTTTACATCTTGAAAAGAGGACAAATCAGGGTAAACAATAGTAAAACACCTTATGAGTTGTGGAAGGGTAGACCAACTTCAGTCAAATACTTCAAAGTGTTTGGAAGCAAATGCTATATCAAAAGAGATGATGAAGACTTGGGGAAGTTCGACTTAAGAACCGATGAAGGTATTTTTCTTGGTTATTCCTCAAAGAGTAAATCCTATAGATGCTGTAATAAAAGGTTGCAAACAATTGTAGAGAGTGCCAGTGTTAGAATGAATGAAACTAGGCCTAAACAAGTGTACCAACTAATATTCGTTCAGAAGAATCATACTTCAAGAAAGAAGTGGCAGATGAAAGCGAAGAAGAAGAAAGGGAAGATACAAGGGCACCATCCAGATTGGTTCAAAAAAATCATGCATAAAATCATCGGTGATATTGATGCTGGAGTGCAAGCTAAGAGAAGGATAATGAATACATCGAAAAATGTAAACTTCTCTCTATTGTCGAAGATAGAATTGAAGAAGTTTTCAGAAGCCAACAATGATAAACATTGGATCAATCCCATGTAAGAATAATTGAACCAAATAGAGAAGAATGAAACTTGGGAACTTGTTTCTAGACCAAAGGACAAGAATGTAATTGGAACTAAATGGGTCTTTAGGAACAAACTGAATGAAGATGGCAAGGTAACAAGGAACAAGGCAATACTGGTCTGTAAAGGCTATGCTCAAGTAGAAGGTGTTGACTTTGAGGAGACTTTTGCACCTGTGGCAGGATTAGAAGCCATAAGACTATTCTTAGCATATGCTGGATTCAAGAATTTCAAGGTCTATCAGATGGATGTGAAGTCTGCATTTCTTAATGGGCATCTTGAAGAAAAGGTTTACATAGAGCAACCTGAAGGTTTCTCTCTATCAGGGAATAAGGACTATGTGTGTAGGCTGAAGAAAGCATTGTATGGTCTAAAGCAAGCCCCTAGACCCTAGTATGCTAGGCTTGACAAATACTCGCTTGATCAAGGTTTCAAGCAAGGAGTTGCTGACAGTAACCTATACATCAAGACTAAAGGCGAGAACTAGTTAATTATGGTTGTGTATGTTGATGGCATTATTTTTGGCGGAGACAATGAGAAGATGTCTCAAGAATTTGCATGGGTAATGCAACAAGAATTTGAAATGTCTATGTTAGAAGAGTCATCATTTTTCCTTGGGTTGCAAATTACTCAGTCAAGTAAAGGAATCTTCATCTCTCAAACCAAATACATTAAGGAAATGTTGAAGAATTCAATATGGACGATTGTAAATCAGTAAGTACTCCAATGGTAACAGGTGGTAAGTTGAGCAAAGATGAGTCAATAGAAGTCAATCAGACCTTGTATAGATCAATGATTGGAAGTCTATTGTATATTACTGCATCAAGCCCAGATATCATGCAAGTAGTAGGTCTAGTGGCCAAATTTCAGGCAACACCAAAAGAAACACACTTGCAAGCAGTCAAAAGGATATTCAGGTATCTCAAAGGCACTATGGATCTTGGTTTGTGGTACCCAAGAGGAAAGGACTTCACTTTGACAACGTATACTGATGTAGATTGGGCAGGCAACATTGATGACAGAAAGAGCACAAGTGGAGATGCATTCTTTCTTGGAAAGAGTCTTGTGTCATGGTTGAGTAAGAAACAACCTTCAATTTCCTTTTCCAAAACTGAAGCTTATTACATAGCAACAACATCATGTTGTACACAGGACCTTTGGATGAAACAGACCTTGAGTGATTTTAGAATTGAGTATGTCAATCCAATTTCTATTTTTTGTGACAATACATGTGCAATGAACATCTCCAAGAATCCAGTTATGCATTCAAGAACTAAGCATATTTCCATCAAGTATCATTTTCTAAGAGAACCGGTTGCAAATCAGCAAGTAAAGATGGAACACATTGCCACTAAGGAACAAATAGCAAATATCTTCACGAAACCCCTCTCAAAAGAAACTTTTGAGTTTCTAAGGTAGAAATTGGGAGTGATCCATTCTTTATCTAGTCATTAAATCCATCAAGAAAAACATGGATTAAGGGGGAGCTAATCATAGTATTATCCAGCTCCATGGATATTTTGGTGATATACATTGTGATTATGTCTCTTTGCTATTGATGCCAAAGGGGGAGAATTAAAGAAAGGGGGAGCAAAGGAGGATAACTATAGCAAAGGGGAAAGTGCATATACTATTTTTTCTACAGGATTGCCATCAATGACAAAGGGGGAGATTGTTGGAATATTGTTATTGATGTCAAAGGGAAAGTGAAGGGCAAGCTATGGACTCACTCAGTAGCTTCAGACTCGTCCAAAGCTTCGGATTTGCTCAGTAGCTTCGGACTCGCCCAGAGCTTCGGACTCGCTCAGTAGCTTCGGACTCGCCCAAACCTTCGGACTCACTCAGTATCTTCGGACTCACTTAGTATCTTCGGACTCACTCAGTAGCTTCGGACTCGCCTAGATCTTCGGACTCACTCAGTAGCTTTGGACTCGCCCAGTGTGAAGAGCGACGATTGAAGAATGAAGAGCAGCATTGAAATGGAGTTAAATTCATTTGTATTAAATGATGGCCGACCACCTTTGTTAGTGCCCAAATTTTGGCAATAAGAATCGCTGCCCAAGTCTAATAAATAATAATCTAAAATTAAGGGTCGACCACCTTTGGAGAGGTTGTATCCCTTGGGAGAAATCACACCCTTTCCAAGAGGCATGAAGAGGTATAAAAGAGAAATGGGAGTTAGAAAGTGTGAAGAAATAATTCTTTCTATTATACACAAGGAGAAGAAGAAGAGAGAGAAGAGCGAAACTTGATTGTCCCATCATTTGTTGAAAAAGCAACAGTGAGAAGGTGGAAATTGTTTAAGTGAGATCGGTGTCTCAGAACAGAAAGATTGGTGTCTTTCACTAAGTCGGTGCTTGACAGTGAAGTTGGTGCTTCAAATTCAAAGAGATCGATGTCTCTTGCTAGGTTAGTGCTGGGCATTGGGGATCGGTGTCTCCAAGTAGGTTGATGCCTACAAAATTTTGGTAAAAATAATTTTTAATCTTATGGCTGGTTTTGGATAGTAGATCCAAGCAGCCTTTCAAGAGTGGTTTTTCTCCGCCGAGGGTTTTCCACGTAAATTTTGTGTTGTGCATTTACGTGTTCTTATGTGAATGGTTTCTTTATCCATTTTGGTGTGTGCTCAACATTGTTACTATTGGGGTTCTCACGTAAAGATTGTACACACAAGTGTGTGTGTGTGTGTGCGCGTGCATGCACCTACACATCTCTACACACACATATACATAAACACACACATATATACAAACATGCATATATGTACATACATGCATATATCTATACATGTACTATATATACATACATATATGCACCCACCTATACCCACATACATGCACATACACGTGCAAACACATGCTCTCACAAATGTATATGAATCTGGCAAGAAAATGACATTGATGTAGTTGTTTCAAAACATGTAATTACACATTTCTTAGATGATGTGGGTACTAGATTATTACCAGCTTTCTACATCAAGTTTGTCTTATTTATTTTCACCTCTTTCATTTTATATCTATGATACCGGGCCCTTTACTCAATTGGGACTGGTCCCGGTATGGCACATATGGGGTACCAGTCTAGATTCGTCCTCCGGTGCAGCTCGGGTACCTCCCCTCCAGGTCGGGTACGTCTGTACCTGGGCTAGCTGGGAAGTACACGTGTTGTACCTGCCAAGGCCCCACAGTCCAAACTTATATATATATTTTTGTTTTTATTGGACTGTCAAGTGTAGTCTGTACCCGGGCCAGCCGGGAGGTACCCGGGCTGTACCTGGCAAGGCTCCATAGTCCAAACTTATAAAAATGTTTTGTTTTTATTGGACTGTCAAGTGTCTTTTTATCTAGAGGGGTTGCACAAGTGGATGCCATCGAAAGATAACAAAAACAATTCGAAAGGAGAATTAGTAATCAGAAAGCAGAGTCATGTGTCGCTTGCTGCTACACACAATAGCAAACAATTTTGGATCATCAACTTTCCTTCAATCATCTCTATATACGGTGTTGATGTTGATGGGAATATTTACCTCAATGTGCAGATGATGTGCATTCAGACTCACGAGAATGGAGGCATGTTTAAGATTGCCAGTGCTACCTGTTTTCTACCTTGAGCACTCACAGCAGCTATACATTAACCAAGGGTTACACTTCTTCGACATGCCACAGCCGTCGAACATTTTATCACAGGATTATTAAATGTCTAAGTTGCCGATATGGATATGGGTAAGAGAATTGGATACGTGGATACGGGGATTTTTTTTGGGGGCTTGGATACGTTTTTGAATATGGCCGTACAAAAATATATATAAAAAATATAGCCATATAAGCAAAATTAACCCCATAATATGCATAGAGAAAACAAAATAAGTTAAATAACCACAAAACATACTCATAATTCAATGCCAAATATCATAATATTCAATGGGTGAACTTAGATTAGTTTTATAATAGGTACATAGTGCAAATGTTACAATGTATGAACAAAAATAAAGACGAATCAGCATATTCATGATTCACTATATTGATTTTAGTCTTGGGCTGCGATGTCTTCATCATCATGTGGTTCTAATGAACCACAAGCAGCAGCAGTGCCACTCCCACTAGATCCACTATGCAGGTCGTGTGAAGCACCACTTGGCTCTGTGTCAAGCAATGAAAGGTAGACAACAGAGGCACCCAAGTCGGCAGTCTTTGGGTCCACATCCCAACACTTGAAAAAATGAAAGGTAAATGTGTTGTTTCAATCCAATTCAATTGAAAAAAATGAAGTTGAGAGAACAAATGTGCAATGAGAGGTAAAAATGCAATGAAAGGTAAATGTTTTGTTTTCTTTTGATAAAATGAGTGTGAAAACTGCTTTTAGGGTTGAAAATCTACTTCATTTTGTTTTTAATTGTTTTTTGAAGTCCATGTTTGACTTTTCATGAAGTGAAACTGAAAACAAAAAAAAAAAATCCCATATTCTGAGCGGATATGCAGGTGATACGGGCAGGGTATGCCTCTGCCCCTGTGGATACGCCTGGATGACGTATCAGGCATAATTGTAGGGGCAGGGGGGTACACTGCCCATTCCCCCCGCATATTGTACCCTGCAATAAACTGTATCGTATCCTGGGGCCTGCGGAGCAGTATCCGGTAATGTACTTAAATGTTGAAATGATACGAATGTTCTATGATTAGACTCTTTATTTTTGTGCCTAGTTTCCAAAGTTTTTGTCTTTATTTTGTAATTGATTATTTGGAATAAAAATCTAGTTAATAATTAATATAATTTAACATTAGCATTAAATGCACTTTATACTGTAATGTTCATGTTCATCAGACACGAAATTCAGATGATATTTAATTCACACAAACTCGAAATTAGTTCTAAATTCAAATGCACAAAAATCTGTATCATTGTTGGAATCTTAAAACCTGACATAGCTGTCATTAATATGCCAAGGAATTCAAAGTTATATTTTTTATTTATGTATTGTTTTTCATAGAATTTTAAACTCTGCGGGAGATGTCACTCTCTGCCAGGTGTCAGGGTTATGTTTAATTTTAATGTGATGTTTTACCAGCTATTTTACTTATATTTTTAATATTTTATATATTTTCTGTGCAGCCATACCCAATCCGTACTTGGGGCAAAAAAAATCACTGTACTAGCGTACCCGAACTGCCTAACGGCACCCATACCAGTATCAGGATTAGCTTATTAGTTTTCTGTGTAAAGGCTTTGATAATTTCTATTTGTGGTTGGAAAGCAGGAAAGTTGAAAATCAATGTGGAACAGGAAGTAGTGTCTATTTCTAGATAACTGAATAAATTTTCAAATACATGGAACTTTCAAGGACAAACAGTTATTATGTGCTGAAGTCGAAGGCTAAGCCTTTAGATTTTTTTATACGAATGTTTGAATAAAGTTTAACCCTTGCACTAGGGGTTGGCTTACTCTATGTTGGTTTCGGGTTGACTCTAGAGTCTATGCATGCCATATTTGACTGCAATTAATCACTATTTTGTCTCTGTATCTCTTATAGATTATGTACAAGACCACAGTGTAGGTTTCATGTATAGACATTGAGTTAGGAATGCATAGACATGATTGTTCAGTTCTAATTTTGAACATTCTGGTTGCCTCCAAGAACAGGCTTGTTCTTCTGTTGCCAATATTGATGAATGGAAGTGGAAGCTTAGCTTGCTTCTTCATAACAAGGAAGAAAAGGAAATGGTTTCCAAGGATGAAAAGGATAGACGTGACTATGAGCAAATTGCGTCCGTAGCAAGAAGAATGGGCCTCTTCAGGTATTTGAAAGAAAATTGGTTTCTTCCATTTCTCATATTTGATTTTTAGTCTTTGTGCATAAATATTAATGCATATATGTTGCTTATAGAAATAAGTTTGAGTTCTTTAAGTCTGATGTGAAGCTTTTGCTGATAACAGTGAGCGATATGGAAAGGTGGTGGTGGCAAGCAAGGTCCCTTTGCCCACCTACAGGCCTGATTTAGATGACAGGCGCCCACAGCGAGAGGTGTTCATTTAACTTATTAATCAAACCTATGTGCAGTTTAAGGAATGCGTATTCTCATTGTTTTTCAATTAAGCATCTGTCTTTAATTTATACTTAAATGACGAGAGACTATGTTATGATGTTCAGGTTGCTATTCCTCTTGGACTTCAGAGACGAGTGGAGAGTCTTCTTCAAGAATACCTTGATCGAAATCAAATGAATGGATCGGGCTTGTTGGGTGGTTGTTCCGCTGATGAAAGAGGGCGCGAGAGTGTAAACTTAAATGAAGATTCAGTTTTGGAACAAACTGAAGCTCAAACACTTGATAGGACAGTCTTAGAAAAGATCCTTCAGCGTCAAAGCTGGAGGGTTCGCAATCTTCAGCATTCCTGGCAGGTCTAACGTTCATTATCTGAGAAATAAATGCAAAATAGTATCATTTTTCATTTTGGTGTTGAATACCATAATTTTGCTTGTACTGTTTTATAATGGAAGGTGTAAAATCATATATTTACTTTTACTATCAGATAAATCAAGGTTTATCCTTTTATGATTGTTACAATAAAACAATGGTATTATTTTCTTTGCTTTTCTCCCTAACCGGCTCCTGTCTCCTTTGGTTTATAAGGGCTAAGTTGGTGGAAAATTGCCTATTCATTTTTAATCTTTTGAATGATGAACAATTCAAATAAAAGACCATGATGTTTTTCTTTACTTTTGTAGTAAAGTTAAGAAATATACGAATCTTACTGTCTTCTAATATTTGTGTTTTTTTCAAAGAAAATAAAACATCTTTAAATATTAAAATAGGATTACGTTTAAAAAAAAAAAAGTGTCCCAGTGACAAGTTTGTCCCATAGCCTTTAAGATAGCTGTTCTTCAATCCTAGGAGGATTCTTATCCAATCTGGTACTTCAACATCCAAGCATTATACATTAATACAGACTCAAACTCTTTTCTATCCTAAGAGATATACCAGTTTAGCCTGTGATTCAGATTTGTGGTTTGCAGAATCCAAATCAAAGATAAAAAAACATTTAAACTTTTAAAGCTATTCCAAAAAGAAAGGCAAGGCCGAGAATTACATGGCAAACCTTTCAGCTGACCTTAGAGAATGTCTTCCTCCAGTTTTGTCTTCATCTTCTTCAGTTCGTGCTTCACAAGCTTTCATTTCTAGTTATCATCGTAATACGCCAATGTGGAGCCCCTAATTATTTGCCTGATTGCTAAACTCGGGTTGACCAAGTCACAGCTGGTTTTGCTCTTTCCATTCATCAAAATTGTGCTTGAGATCAACTTTGATGTGGATGCAGATTTCCAGGTTCTTGAAACCTTTCCCCTCATAATACTAATGGCCAATCTGATATATGTTTCTACAGTGACTACAAGACCTTACCATCTCAACTCTCACTCTGAGTTTCCTGGCATTGTTCTTAAATGATTGCTCCGAGCTTCTAAGGTCTAGTCTGAAGCATTGCAAACCACCATCTGCTCTGCTCAAACTAATGATTCCATCCACATGATAAATAGTCATTCCATTTCCAAAACAGATAATCCATCAATCAAGTTTCATATTCAAGGATCAAATTCAATGCCTTTCACAATGGTACTTTCTTGATAATAAACTAATAAAGATGACAATAAAGTTGTCAATGAGGAACTTTTGTGCCCTTCAATTAGTCTTTCCCACGAAATGCTCCTGTATTTTTTGCTTTATTCATGTGCATATTTCTATCTGGTTTTTATATTTTGAATGATGAATAATTCACATTAAAATCTGACATTTTTCTCAACTAATTTGGTGAAGTTGAGAAGACGGATTTGTGATGTTCTCTTCGTAAGGAAAAATGATTTGTTTAGTTGTCGAAATGAAATTGGGTTACAAAATGACCTTCACAGAAATTATTGGCGGAACCAGGTTTGGCTATCTGTTTCTATGTTACCATGCAAAATATTTCTACTACAGGGAATCTTACCATCAATCCTGGCATATTTTTACGGCGTAGCATGTTTTTACAAGCTTCATACATAAAAACAGAAACTTATACAAACACATCTTTTGATCAGCTCTGTAGTTTCAATAATTGATTTAGAGAAAAAGCAAAGAAAACATCTAAACCTGTTTCCAGAGAGACAGCAGGGCCAAGAATTATATGCTGAACTATGCTTGATCCACCTCTGAGAAACATTTCCTCTATCTTTTCCTCCACCTTCTTCAGCTCCTCTGCGAGGATTCTCAAGATGACAATATGGGCTCAAATTAGTTTGATCAAATCATAGCTCACGTTGTTCCTCTCTCCCTTTACTAAGATGGTTCCGATGTTGATAAATATCATCCAAGATGTAGACACTTATACAAATCTCCTAGTTATTATGTATGATAATGTAATATCTTTAAACAAGGGACCAAAGCAAGGTGATGTTGTAATGTTGCATTTTTCAAAATAGAGGAAAACAGGGGAAAGACCTTTAGCATAATTTTTGCCATAGGCTAAGGGATGGTAATTGGGAAAATTTATTTTAATAATTAATTAGAGTTGCCTGAATAGTGATTTTAATCATTTGTTATCTTAAGACAATTTTAATTGATTAAATAGAATAATGGAACTATCATGATTAATTATTTAAATTTCTTGAAAAGTGGTTTTTACCACTCCAAAAATTAAGGTAATTTAGGTAAAAAATTGAAAAGTATTTTCAATTAATTAATTGCTCAAAAAGTGGATTTTATCACTCTTACAAATAGAGCAATTTAATTAATTAATTATTAGATTATTTGCCCCAAAAGTAATTTAAATTAATATTATTTATTAAGGCAAATTAATTTAATAATTGGAGAATAAATTATGACTTTGTCGGTCTTTGAGTTGTTCCAAATTGGAATGCCACCCTTTGGGTGGGATCCAAAAGTGGAAAAGAGGAATTAAAGGTTAGTAATGATTTTAATTCATGCATTGGACTCCTTCACATGGTTTGCCCCGTTTGGGAGGGTATTTTGTAATGTACCCATTTTGAAATTAAAAAAATATTATTACTAAAATAAAAAGTATTTTTAAATATTTAAAATAAAGTAATAATAATCTAATTTTCACTTAAGTTGGGGCCTTTTTAAGGGTCATGGGCATTTAAAGTCTAAAATGAAATTATAAGGAGTTTTTTTTAATATTTAAAAAAAAAGTGTTTTCCTCCTATTTTGGGCACCACACTTGGGGCATGGATATAAAAGGAAGGTGAGATGTTCATTTGAAGGTTATGCATTTTTGATATTGAAATTTTTGTGCAAGTATGCCAAGCTTGAAAAAGTGACTTGAGGACGAAAACTTTCAAGTGCACCAAGGAGTTTGGGGATGAAAACCTTCATTCTTCTCCCAGGACAACTCTATTCAAGGACTGTAATTGTGCCATAATTTTGCATAATTGTATGCAAGTGGATTTACAAAAATGTCTTTGGATACCACCTTCATCAAAGATTGTTTCAAACCCTTCAAAGAGCTGGAAATTCATGATTTGCAGGTCAAAGGGGTGGACGAACATGGTTTTAAGAGTTTTGTTGATTTTGGAAAAATCTAGGGCTGTAATTAGGGTTTTTATAACTTTGGAACTACTTTTGAGGGACTTCTCATGGAAGAAAATTTTTGATTCTAATTTTGTTTGAAAGCTACTATTTTTGTGATTATTTTGAGCTAGCATTTGCATTGAAATTCTCAATATTCCGAAATCTACGAATTTTTAAAGTTTCAACTAATTAAGGCATATAATAAATTGAGGGCTAGAAATAAGGGAATTAATTTAGAAAATTATTTGCTTAATTTTCCTTAGTGGAGCGATTCACTTAGTTAGGTTGTTAGAGTGCTTTTGGGCTTTAATGTTGAAGGAAAATAATTTAGTTTATATTCAGAAAATTATTTTTATATTTTTCCAAGTGGGGTGATTTGATTTGGGGAACTTGGAGATCTCGTGGAAGGGATAAAACAAGGGTTTGAATTTCAGATTTGTTCTTCCTATTTTTTTTAACTGTGGCGACTTGTTTGGAGGGGCTAAATTGACTATTGACAACCCTAATATATTCTTTGGAAGCCCTAATAAATTGTAGGGACTTTTTGCATACTTATTGTGAGTTTGTGCAAGGGTTTCAAGGCTGATTGGAATGGAAAACACAACTGTAACAAGATCTAAAAAATTAAAATTATTGCAAGAAAATTCCAGCCACATCGTCATTCTATCTTGCTACCGAAAGAGGTACTTTATTGTAGTTGCATATTCAATAATTATTGAGGTTATTGTGGAGTGTTATTGCTTGGAATTTGAACATCTGTTATTGTTAGGGTTTGTTGGTTTTTAGGGCAACATTCATATTATTTTTAGTTTTGCATTAGGGTTTGTTGGAAAACCCCAGTTTATTCTAATTGTCCCATTTGGGGACATTACAGTGGTATCAAAGCCAATTTCTTGGCCAACTGTGGGATGGAAAGGTATTTGTCAAACAGTGACAAGAATGGGGCTAGGTTGGAACGGATCACTCAATCCCAGGATCAGTTGATGGGAACTATGGTTACACTCCTTCAAATGATGAAAGATATAAAAGAGGATCAACCCCTCGAAATGGAGGACCATTTTTTGGTTCGTTGGGATCTAATGGAAGGTTATAATGAATATTTGACACTTGCACCTCAGTATAGAAAGGGAAGGAGTTTCTAGGAATGGCTAGCTTTGAGACAAGGCAAAGGGCTCCATGGGCACATAGCTACACATGACAACTTGGGGAAGATTGTTCTTCCTACCTTTGATGGAGATCCAAGTACTTTAATTACAGTGTGGATAAACAAGGTTAATGACTACTTTGAATTGAGACCTAGAGGTGAGAAGCAAGCTCTAAAACTCGTCATACAACACTTGGAAGGATCTGCCAATGATTGATGGCATCTAGGATGGAAGTCACAAGGGCATGACCTCATTAAAACTCATGAGGAACTTGGTGTAAGGCTCATCAAACAATTTGAAAAGGTGGAATTTTTGGGGCAGCTAAAGAAGGGTTTTCAATTATTGAAGGGGCAGCCAATAAGTGAATTTTTTAAGCCACAAGAACTAGAAATTCAAGGGCAGCCAAATGAAAGTGTCCAAAAATTTGATAAACAACAAGGGTTGTAAGAAGAAGACAGATGTGGTTGAACCAAGAGTACACCATGGAAGAAGGATCAAGTGGGCCAGTCACTTGTAATAAGGAACAAATCCTGCAAGAAGAAGAAAAAGAGAGTGGGACAAACCCTCTTGTGGGATCACATGAAAGAAGCTTTAAAAATTCAGAGGTAAGCACTGAAGGTGTACCATTCATGAAGACATTCTCTATGCTAAAGAAAAGTGAGCAAAATACTCTTAACCAAGCGGAAGAAAGTTGTGCCCTCATGCCAAGGACCCAAAGAAGTTGTGATGAGTGGATGATAATGGCAAAGGAGGTAAAGATGATAGCCTTCCAAGCTAGGCAACACCTAAGGGAGTTCAAAAGGGAAGGTGAGTTCTTTAAACACCAATATGATAGTTTCAAAAACCAAGGAAAATCCATTTTGCACATTGATAAAGAGAAATGGGTAAACAAGATGAACACTACAAATGCTAATGCTCATTCCCAGCTTGCTGTAATTTTTGGAACAACATAGAGGTAAGCAATTTAATGACTTTCATGGCAAGAAAGTGTGGCATAACACTCCTATTCTGCCACAACATTTTGGTCCTCATGAGGATCATACCAAGAAAAGAAACAAGGGGGAGGGCATGTTAAAAGGCATGTAAACAATCCATCAAAGTGGTAAGCATCACAATTTATTTCTTGTATGTTATATGTTACATGAAATAGTTGTAACTAGAGGAAGAATGCAAGGTGGGAAGGTACAACAAATGGCAAGGGTTGAGGTATGTGTTAATTTTCAATAATTTGACTTCAACATTTGTAATTCAATTGCCATATAGAAAAACACACTCCAAGAGCCATGACATAAAGAGGAATACATTGTTCTATGTTGGGGTGGTAAAGGCTTGTTATGAAGGGTCACAAGGCGCAAATTTTGAAAGGCATGTATCAATGTTTTGGAGGGAAGAACAAGCAATTCTTGGCTGTTACAGTCCTTATACAGCCCACCTATATTGTGTTTTATGTGGACTTTCCAAATGAAACAACTTGGCTAATCATGAAGGTGGTGATAGGTGACAAGTGCTTTGAACCATGCATTATTTTAAAGGCTATTGGTAATTCATTGAATGTTGTTTTTTATATTTTCAGTTTGTTTTTTCCAAAGTTTTTTGTTGCCATGATGAGTATTGACCCTAGGAAGGTGTGCCTCTCACACCTCAACATCATGGAAATCCAGGTGATAGGAAATTGCAAGAAAGAATCAAGGCATCAAGAAGGGATGCACTTCATGGTCCTTGAGCTTGATAAGGCAATAAAAAGGAAACATGCCAAGATGGATGTTAGAGGCTTTAATTTCAAAATGGCTGATAAGTTTTTCATCCTATCAATTTAAAGAAAATTGTAATGTCCCCTTTGTTGGCATAGTTTGCTTTTGGAGTCCTTAGCTTGGTTGTTCCCACAAAGCTAAGGGAAGGAAGAAAAGGGAACATGGAGGGGGGCTAATCTATGAACAAAAAAGGTAAAAAGTACTTCAAGTGTTCTAATTTTCAGTTCAGTTTGCAAAAAAAGACTTTTTATCTTATGTTCACTTAAGTTGGGGTCATGAGGGCTTAAACCCTCAATAAGGGAGTTTGAAGAAGATAAAGTGCTTATGTTTTGAAAGGATACAACTCTCTTACTTGGGCGCCACCCTTAGGGGTTGGTTATACAAACAAAAAAAGGAATCTTGTGAATGTTATGTTGAATAGTTGTTTGGAAATTTGGATCAAGTATGTCAATCTTGATTACCACCTCTTGAGGACGAAAACCTTCAAGAAGTGTTAAGGGTTTGGGGACGAAAACCTCCATTCCTTCTACTTGAGCAACTATATTCAAGAGTTGTAAGTGAACTTCAAAATTGCATGTGTACATGCAAGTGGATCTATAAAGATGTTTTTGGACACCATTTTTATTGTGGAAATATTGCAAACCTTATCGGAAGCTGGTTTTGATAATTTTACAGGTTTTGGAGAAGGACAAATTATTTTGAGAGCTTGTGCATGGTACGAAAGATCATTCCAAAGTGTGGCGATTTGCCTAGGGAGTTGGGCGAGCCACTTGGAGGGGTCGGTAGAGCCAATGATGGTTGCATAATATTCTATTGAATTTTCTAGCTAGGACGACTTGATTGGAGGGCAGATTTTGACGCTGATTTGGAGTGTTTTGCAGAGTATAAAATATTGCAAATATTTTATACTAATTTTTCAGCTTGCACGACTTGCCCTAGGGGTCCTTTGGAGGCTATTTGGATAAATTTTGGTGAGTGAAATAATATGATTTTATTTCTTATATTTTCTGAGGTAGGGTGAATCAGTTGGGAAAGAAATCGAGCATCTTCAGAGGGTTTTTAGATTCCGTTTGACAAGGTACAAATTGTTATATTATTTTTGATTTTTGTGACAATTTGTCATAAGGGTTTGAAAGAATTTCAAAGGGAAAGACTAGGGTTTCATTTTGGAAATTCTGCCATTATTTTCTGAGTGGGGCAATTCACTTGTGGAGGGTGTGCACGAATTTAGGGTGTCTTATTTGACCCTAAACAAGAGGCTATTAATTATTTATAATATTTATGAATTTTAGAATATTTTTCCAGCAGTTTTTGGCATGAATACAAGTTTGAATTTTGGAATTATTACATGATTATTGTTCCTATATGTGGCAACTTGGTTGTGGGGAAAGTGATCATGTTTTAGGTCTTAACATTAGCTAATTTTTACATCATGTGCTTGCTGAAATTTATTTACAAATTATCTTCAGTTGTAGAGAGTTTTTTGGAGTGGATTTGGTGACAGAAAGTGGATATTATAATCAGTTGAGGCGTTGGTGGTTTGGAGGGATAAACACACAAATTCAACTCCCTTTTCTTATTCCGTGTGAGCCATGGTGAGCTAAATCTCATAAGCTATTTTTTTAATATTTTTTTTGAACATTTGGAAGTGTGAGATTTTTAGTTTGGTGGTATATATTCAAGTCTAGGGTTGGCTGGTTTTAATTTTTCAGAATTTAGTTTTGTTTGAGTTTGTTGGAAAACCCTCTTTTTTCATCATTGTCCCCAATTGGGGACATTATAAAAATTCATAAGAGATCATACATGGTGTGTAGTGAATTCTAACAATTTTGTGAAGGGCCAATACACTCAATTCATAAGTCACTCATTGGAGCCAAATTGTAAGCTTGCTGCCATGGAAGTAGTTGCAGTTATTAGGGTGAGAGAATTTCAGTTTGAAGCTAATTTTAAGGGATTTGCAATCACATGGTGTGAAGAGAAGTTCAAGGGGAATATATTGCTTCAAAAAACCTGTAATATTGCAAGTGGGAAGGCTGCTGCCATCATCATTTCCGGGCAGCCCAACAACTTGTATGTAGTCCTACAAGTAAGTGTACTCATACATTGGGATAATATTTCATTTGTTGATGTTGTTGGAGCATTTTTAGCCACTGTATGGTTGGTTCCAACAACCATTATCATAATTTTGCATGAGATGATGCATTGCGACAGCCATGATATGATGATAATCTCTATTTCACATGTTGCAATGCTAGTGTTTTCTTTGGACAGCTGTAATTTGGGAAGTTTGATGACATTTCCTTGGTTTTAAATGTTGTTGGAAAGAATCCATTGGTGGGAAACACCAAAAACAAGTGTTGGAAGTCTCCTACCATCAAAAGATAGAGGTAAAACAAATTGGACAATAATAAATTTGGGTTCTAGTATTGTTGTCATCTCCATTTCCAACCAGCTTGTAACTTCATTTGCTCTCATACAAGTAGGCTTACAGATACTTTCAATTATGGAAAATAATTTTTTCTTTGTTTGGGGTTGCTAACATGGTATTTTCAGTCCTTGCATGGTTGTTTTCATTGGATAACTTGTCGAATGTTGCAAGGACATGTTGGGTTGGTACTGGCTGCATTATTTTCATGTTGTTGGCCATGAGGATGATAGGCACAAGGTTGCTGTTATCAGTTGTGAACAACAGTAAGTTTGCATAAAATAAGAGGAAAACATTAATAGAAATGGGCGGAGGAAGGGTTCAGCTGAAAGGTATGTTCATGACAGCCACCAAAGCACCTAGTTGGATGAATTTTCGAGTGTTTTATGGCTGTTGTGACTTGTTTTTAACCCACCCACAATTTGATTCACATCATATATTGAGTGGGACACCTTGCCAAGTCATGAGAAGATATATGAGAACTTAAGGGTTTGGTTTTCAAAAACCTTCATTGCATGAAAATAGCCCAATGGAACTGCTACAACACAATGATTGGGGATTCCATCATTTGAATATAATTCATGAGATGATTGTAAGCAATGGAAGAAAGCTAGCTATCATGTCTATGAAGCATTATGAAGGTGTGATCACAAAAGTGTTGTTAAACACTACTTTTTTCTCTAACTTATTTGTTCCATGTGTAGGTGAGAGGTGAAACTTTTGATTTCAGTTAGGATTCATTCCCAATCCACATAGAGCCTCATTCGTACCTGATTTTGGAAGGTACAACCATTCTGCCTACTGAAGAGATCAACTTACCTGTGTTTTGGATTGAAGGACAAGGGTGCCACTTTGGTAAGGGTTGATTGGATTTGCTCCATGTCAAAGATAGATCAGAATACAAGCATACAAAAGTTGGCTAAGTGGGAAGATACAGGGTAGCTGAGTTTGCAATTGCTTGAGGACAAGCAATTTTGGGGAGGGAGGACTATAATGTCCAATTTTTTAAAATAAAGAAAAACATGTTGAAGACCTTCAGTGTAATTTTCCCCATAGGCTAAGGGATGGTAATTGGAAAATTTATTTTAATAATTAATTAGAGTTGCCCGAATAGTGATTTTAATCATTTGTTATCTTAAGACAATTTTAATTGATTATTAGAATAATGAAACTATCATGATTAATTATATAAATTACTTGAAAATTGGTTTTTACCACTTCAAAAATTAAGGTAATTTAGTTAAATAATTGGAAAGTATTTTCAATTAATTAATTGCTCAAAAAGTCAATTTTATCACTCTTGCAAATAGAGCAATTTAATTAATTAATTATTATATTATTTGCCCCAAAAATAATTTTAATTACTATTATTTAGTAAGGCAAATTAATTTAATAATTGGGGAATGAATTGTGATTTTGTTGACCTTTGAGTTGTTTCAAATTGGAACGCCACCCTTTGGGTGGGATCCAAACATGGAAAAGCTGAATTAAAGGTCGACAACAATTTTTAATTCATGCATTGGACTCCCTCACATGGTTCGCCCCATTTGGGAGGGTATTTATTGCAAGCAAGGGATCCATTTTTGTTATGTTTTTTTTTGAATATTGAATCTATGTCAAGTATGTCAAGCTTGGCCAAAGCATTTTGAGGACGAAAACCCTCAAAGTGTGAATAAGGTGTGTAGACGAAAACCTTCATATCTTCTATGTGAGTGGCTCTACATCAAGGGCTGCAAAATTGTGCTTCAATCGGGAATTTCAAATTGTGGATGCTAGGCAACTTGTTTCTAAGGGTTGCTTTATACTTTCCATATTTTCATCTAGGGCATCGACTACATCCTTTTAGGGCTTGGACTCGGTTTCAGGTGACTTCCACCCAATAGGAAATTGTGATTTGTATTTCATTTGAAAGCTTATATTTTTAACTTCGATTTGAGCTATTATTCAGCTGAAGATCTTCCGTTTTGAGGGAGATATTTAATTTCCTCATATTCAACAAATTTTGGGAAAGTCAATTTATTTTGAATTTTATTTCTTTTATGAAATCTGATTGGGAGAATTATTTGTAAAAATCTGAAAGTGGTTTCATGCATTTTGGTTGGATCAAAGTCATTCTATGATAAAAACCCTAGGTGCTAAGGTTAGGGCATCTAACATATTTTTTTAGCATTCATTTCCAGAATTATGGCATTGATTTTCAGATCAATTCTTGGGCTGAATATTGTGCATTTTTAGAATTGTTAGGATTTGTGAAAAACCCTTGTTTTGGTCATTTGTCCAAATTTGGGGACGTTACATCTGATTTCTAGTTATTTGCGCTAGCAAACTTTTTTCTGATCCTTTGGGATAAGGATGTAGTAAAGGATCAATCAACCAAAGTTGCGAAACAATCGATTGTTCTGGCATACCTTTTTGTGGTTCCCATGCATAAACCATACCTTGTTGATAATGAATTCTTTGTTGTCGCAATTGCTTATTTTTGGCCTGGAGCTGAGATATTTCACTTCTTTGTGACTTATTAACTTTTATGAGCTCTAAGTTTCTGCCAAATAGTATATGCCTCTTTGTTGGGGAGCATAATGGGGTTTTACTGAGCTTGAGAAGTGTTTTGCAGACACCCTTAGAAATTATTGGAACAACATTTAAGAAGTAATGTTTTTTCCTCCTTGACTTCATTAAGACAAACTTTTTCCTAGCATTCAATCTTAGAAGTCAATGAAATATCTTTTTTTGATAAAAGATCCTTACATTCAACTTACAATGCAGATTCTTCTATAGCTTGTTGGACCTCAGTTTCTGTTCTCTTCTTTTTTCAGGGACATATTCTTTGGCTCTTGCTCCTTAACTTCTTTTGGTTCTGGTTTTTCCTCTTTTTTTCTCATCCTTATTATGTATTCATACAAACCTCTTTTATTTGGATGCCTCACTTCGAGTCACTCCAAGTAATCATCAAAGGAAACTTGAGATTTAAAACTATTAAGGATCCCTTGATACTGGTGGCCTCAAGTTTTTACTCTTCCTTGTCCTTTTGTATTTTAATCAACACCTCTTGAATATGATCTCTATTTTCTTCCCTTTGTAAGAACTTTGCTTGAAAAACATGGTTCGATTAATTGCTAAAGGACTCCTTTGGGTAGCCTTGTTTTGATTTATATCCTGCAAGGCTTGTATCATCTTTGTCATGGATTCTTTCACTGTCTTTTGGATGGTCCTTGTCAAATCTCTCTGACTTTTATTGATGGATTCATGCAAGGAATTCATTTCTTCTGTAGATATTTTCTTTTTTTCTGTCTCCCATGATTCCCTGTCTGATTCATAGGCTAATACGATCACAACTCTAATACCATTGAAATGTTCCTTTCCCACCATTTATAATATCTGATTTCTTTTGTGATTTTTTTCCCAAATATTGGGTATCAATAACATAATAAACAAAAACATACAAGATTAATATTCTAAACCCTACTGATAACATCAGGACCCCACATTTGTTTATTTCAATAATCCAAAAATACAAAGCAACTGAAATGTTTTATTGTAATGAGCTGAATGCTCATGAATACTGATGACAAGAGAGCTAGGTATTGAAATAACGCGTACAAAAATACCTAGTTATATAATATGTAGAGTACAACCAAAGTTTATTGTGAACATACAACAAGAAACACTCATTACAAATCTGCGTTGAACATTTGATCATAAATACAACTGACGATAGGGTACAAAAGTACTGTAGCAACGATATAGATCACTGTAGTAGTGTTGTAGCAAACTGAAAATAGAATAAATTTCAATCTTTCGGCACAAATATGACCTTTGGATGGCATCATCACAATTGGAATTAAAAGGTTTATGTCCTCCAATTTTGCACATCAAAGGGTTTTCATCCTTGAGTGAAAAGATGAACACAAAGGCTCAAGTTCTGGAATAGGGTTTGATTTCAATGAGTAATGAATAGCCTAGCTCGTTTTATAATAATCCTTTTAATTTAGACCTAAAAGCATTTAAAACACTTTAATTTTTTGGCCCACTTTATAATAATAATATATAAGTGTTCTTTTACCATGCTATGAAAATAAAGTTACTTGGACATCTTAAATAATAAATTATTGTTATTAAATTATTTCCTTAATTAAAATTATTTAGAAAAGGGGACATGACACTCAACATGGGCATTTAGTCGTCTATCACTTAGAGATCTTCAGTGACATGGTTCAGTGCTACTCTACCTATGATAAAGAACTAAGCTGTTTTTCAAGTAGTCAAACAATGGCATCACATCTTGGGTTGGGAGACAATGATTCTCTCAGGTCAAAAGCCACTTCAATTCTTGCATACATAGATATTGTTGGAGAATGCATCCCAGATGAAGCGGACAACATGCTTGCAATAGTTCCATTTGAAGACCAAGCACAAGAAGGGAAAAGACAACCAGGCAACAAATTCCCACAACCGCCCTCATGTACCAAGTGTTCATCATAGGGCTTGACACATACAACCACAACTTATATGATTGGGTAATGTTCTATCTAGCAGATTAAGAATTTGTGTAGGCTTACACCCTTGTGTAGGATGAACATGTTTCTGTTTTCATATGTCTGACTAGTTTCCCTACAAGATTGAGAAACTCATTTGGGAGTTGCACCTTGTCAAAGACTCGAGCCATACTACTCCAAGATAACAAGACATATTGGTGTTACCAAGACATTGGTAGTGCTTCAACAACACTTTTTCTTGCCTCATATGCACTCAGACATGGAGTGCCACATCAAGTCCTACATTCCTTGTTGCATCGCCAAGCCCACAAACAAGAACCTAGGGCTGTATACACCTTTGTTAGTTCTTGTTATGATATTTATGATAACAAAAGAAACACTCAAATATAATCCACTTTAAGCGGGCAACCTTCGCTATTCAGAATAAATAATGAAATGAATTCAATAATATGATTTATGATGATTTGGGAGAGCCTTGCTCAACTATATAAATACCCATAATTAGGGAGGTTCACATCCTTTCATCCTAATTAGGTAGGTATAACTAATAATTAAGAACTAATAAATGAAAGGTAAAGATTATGCACTTCATTCCATAACCTTAGTACTCATAAGAAGATATAATGTTTGGGGTGTAACATGCCCTTTCTCTTCAAAAAAGCATTGCCCTTAATGCATAGCAGCTCATGATGCTTTTGCATGCACTGCTCATCTTCCCATGCTGCATCTTTAGCTGGTAGATTCTTCCATTTGATGAGGAATTCAGGAATGGCTTGGCTTTGCAATTGCGTCACTCTTTTTTTGATGACGACCTCGGGTTCCATAATGAACTTGCCTTCATCTAACTCAGGGAACTTTGACTAGATTGGAAGCTTGGTACCGATTACTTTCTTGAGACATGAAACATGAAATAGGGGATGAATTTTGGAAGAGTGTGGAAGTTATAACTTATAAGCTACACTTTCAAGCCAGTGGAAGACTTTATAGGGCCCATAAAATTTTGGTGCGAGCTTGATGTTCTTATGCTATTTAAGTGGACCTTTGTTTATAGGGTTATAATCAAAGGAATACCCAATCTTCTTCCTCAAAATGGGTTTCACTTGAATGTTGATTTGCTTGTCGTTTCATCATATTCTGAGGCACAACAAAATTCTCCATAAAGACTTGAAGCATCTCCTACAGGTGTTGAATATGATCCTTGTCTACATTGGCTTTGGGACGACCTTGTAGATAAGATGTAGTAAAAGGTGGGGGGTAGCCATAGAGAACCACAAATGGAATCATCTTAGTCACTGTGTGAAACGACGTGTTATACCACCACTCTGCGTATGAAATCCGTTTGGACCATTGTGCTTGTTTGTCTGAGGCAAAGTAATGTAGATATCCTTCTAGACATTGATTCAAAATTTTTGTTTGGGCATCTAATTGTGGATGATAAGATGAACTGTGTGCGATTTTTGTGCCCCACCCTGCAAATGGTTCAGTCCAAAATATGTTGGTGAACATCAAATGACAATCACTCAATGATTTTGGGAATGCTATGAAATTTTTGTACCTTTTCCATGAATAGTTATGCCACTGTACTTGATTGAAATGGATTAGAAAGTCCATAGAAATGTGAATACTTAGAGTATCCAAAACCACCAATATCTTTTTGTGCCAAAGAAAAATTCACAAACTTTTATTCATTGGAAAAAGTTACATAATGTAAATGCAATAAGCATTAAGGCTAAAGTTCCTATAAACAACCCCCATAGGTCAAATATACTAGTACTACCAACTGTAGGTGCACAAAAATAACTGCAAACCTGACCTTCTACCCTAGGAAAAAAGACAAAATTGTATCATATGGCAATATCTTTGATCCATCCTTTTCCCCTTGTTTTTCACCTCAATCCAGCCCCCAAGAGGAGTTCTTGCCACCACCATTTGTAGGTTTGAATGTTGTGTTTTTGAAGAACCAACCAAAGATGGTTCCTTATCGGATTTAGAGTTATTCTACTCACATAATCTCTTAATTCCTCGTTTCGGAGTTTCATATGTATCTGTTCCTTGTGTGGACGGTTCCCCAACCTGCATTCCTTAGAATTTTTCCATGACTGATTTAAATCGTCATTTTGAACTTTTGTTCCTACTTTTGTATCTTTGTCATCCTTTGCAATAAGTGATTTTGATGTGCTCTTGTCTTCTACATCCTGCAAAGTTTGGGTATCATAAGGCAGCCAACTCTTTGGTTTGGTAGTATACCCCTTCTTCCCCTATGAATGTCTTCGTGCTTGTGTGCAAGATTCCTGTAGATGCCCTATTTGGGTGACAAAAACAACACCTAAATGCTGTATTTTCATAGTCTAGCCCCTGACTCCATGTCAAATCACCATATTTTAGTATCATTCTTTCTATTAATCCTTTAATTAGATCAGTCTCCACGCAAATGCGAGCAAAAGTGAAAATACCTTGATGTGTCCAGTCAGTATCATCTATTAAGAATCTGCCAGAGCATTCCCAATGTCAGTGATGACTATCGAATATCAAAAAGGAATACAACCATAGTGTTAGGATCAATTTTTGGAAACCAAGGGATAATAAAGAGTCCCGCTATTTCCCAAAACCATGGTCCCTCTTTAGATATTTTCTTATAATCTTCAGGGTTATAAAATTGTACTACAAAGAAGCCTTTGGAGCACAAAAGAATCTCAAATTGTTCTAACCAATTTGTATAAATCCATTTATGCAGCTCTTCAGACCGAGGCCAAAAACCATTAAAGCGACATATTATTGCCTGAGATTTAAGATAATTAAATAGTCCTTTTATTTTAGGATGATTTAACTCCTTAATTGGCACATCGTCCGATTTCTCAACGATGTAAGGGCTTGGTTTGTCGACAGGTTGTGCTGATTGGGCGGGTGCCTTGGAGCGGGCTGCATCCTTTTAAGAGACCGACTTTGAAGTAGAAGGTCTTCCATCTCCTAGAGCTCCTCCACGCAAACACAATGCTACAAACAGGAAGGAATCTTTGTAGATGTTGTAAACATAAACCTATGCATAATCCTCTAGTTGTTTACCCTTGTAGGAAAGGCATTGTTTATCCAAAGGGATCCCCACTTTGTGCTGAATCAAAGATTTGAGCATGTCTATTGTATTTGAAGATTTTGTTATAAGTGTAATGGTCTGCCCCTCTATAGTCTCCACCAATATTTTATAGTTGTTGATACCACAAATATCTGGCTTAGAGGAGCGATTGATCCATGAAAACATCTGGTTCAGATGTCAAACCAATCCTTGCAAAAGAATTTCGTTTTGACATTTTGTCAAACACTTTGCATGATTCCTCTGTTTCCATTGCTACCCAAAGAACCGATGTTGGTTGAAGGAAATTTGAGGTCTTAGTAATGTTCCACAAATGTTCCATTTGTTTGGACCTCCAAATCCCCTTCAAGTTGCACAATCAAAAGACGTATGTAGAGATTCGAAGCCAGTATCACGCTGAGACATTTTATCAAACAATTCGAACTCATTCTATAAGTCCATGTGTTTATCTTCTCTGATCGATTGCTCGACACTTGCAACTCCTCCCATGGACCCATGAGGTTCTACTTCAAAATTCAAGCATTGCTTGATCTTAGAGAAAGTTGGCTCCAGAGTGATGCTGAATATCTTTTTATCTCATTCGATGATGACCATGTCACTTGAAACCCTAGTTATACCGCTGACCTTGCTCCGATCCCATTTGATAGCTCCATAGCCATGGTTGTCCACCACTATCATCTCTGCCTTGTACTTGTCCTTAGTATGATAGAGCACAATCCTCACATCTCCCTCCGCCATCTCACACCTGTAGCCTAGTGCGTTTTGTCATCGATCTAATAAAAATTTATTGGCAAAAAAATATTTTGAAAACCACCAATATAACATCCAAGTTATTCGACTTAGGTAGCCCATAATGAATTCCATAGATATCAATTGAATTGCAAGATCATGATCTCTGATAGGAGTTAGCCTCTTTAGTTCCAGAAAGACTTGTTGATGGTGTTGGTGCTGAATAATTTCTTGAAGATTTGGTGGATCCTGATTTTCTACATCATGTGCTAGTAAGAAATTTAGTAGTGCCACTATGCCATAAGATCCTTTCTTAAGCAATTTCTCAATCCTATGAGAGCTAATAATTTGGTTTGGTGGTGATTACATCATGCTAAGTTTGTACTTTTTCCCATTCATACTGATTACCATGATTAAGTCTTGAAAATTGGAAGACACTGTTCCCAATTATTTAAGTCATTGCACGCCCAAAAGTACATCTGCTCCCCTAGTCGGGATGGCAAACAATTTTGAACCCAACTGATAGTACCCCATTGAGAGTTTGATATAATGGCATTTACCGCCACAAGAGAGTTGCTTCCCATTGGCAATGACTTGAAAAATGGAGATTCGATACACAAAGTAGTTGATCCCATAAGCTATTTTTTTGTCAATTAAGATATGGGCACTCCTTGTATTGACCAAAACTTTCACCTTTTTCTTAATATAACCAACCACTTTGTTTGTGGTGTGCTTATCTCATTTAATGCATGTAGCGAGATAGTAGGGCTTTCTTCCTCCTCAGAATTGCATGTGCTTGTTCAACTGTTGCTTCCTCAGTAGCTAATTTTTCCTCGTTCGAACCATCATTTTCATTAACTATCAAGGTTTTCTTGCTGCTAGCACACTTATGACATCTCGACCATTTACTGTCGCAATTCCAACATCAGCTTTTTTTTCTTTTCTTTGCCTCTTGTTTAGGAGAGAGCTTGGTAATTTGCCTTGTTAAAAGAATTGACCACATTTCTATCAACAATATTAGTCACATTTCTATCTCTCCATCTAGTTGTTTGATCTTGCGTGAATCTCCTAATAGTAGAGTTCTATTGCTCAATGTGTAGTGCTTGCTGCAAGTCTTTCTTAACTGTAAGTGGTTCCAACAAATGAACGTCGTGCCAAATTCGGTCATTTAGTCCATTGATGTAAAATTGTAGTCTCTGATAAGGTGTTGCTTCTGCAGTCCAGATTGCCAATTTCATATGCTCAACATTATATTTAGTTACAGATCCTTTTTGTTTCAAATTTGTTTATTGGGTGAAATAACTTTCTTTCCATCGCTGCTCATAGCGGGTTGCTAAGTCCTTAGTAAGTTCATCCCAACTAAGCAGCTGCCCTTTTTTGTTGCCCATCATCCACTTGAACCACTAATAAGGTTCATATTCTTGATGTAGCGAGGCTATGCCAACCATTGCATTCTTTGATATATTGTGAAGCTTAAAATATTGTTCCATGAGACTTATCCATGAGGTTACATCCATACCATCAAACTTGCGAATGATCATATTTTGTAGGTGCAATTTTGGCCCTTGGAATGGTTGCCCTATGTTTGGTTTGTTGTGCCCTCTAGGGTGGTTTGGCTATGTTTGAGTGGTTGTAGGAGGTTGATTAATCAAAGACTTCATTTCAAACACCAGATCTTGTTTAAACCTGTCTTAACTCTCATGGATTTTGCAAATGGGGTAAACAAATTATCCTACATAGAAGTGACCACTGTTTCACATCGCGTAGGAATGTTACCTTTGATTTTAGATGGTGTACAATAATGAGAATCCTTGGGATCAGTGGTTGAGGGAAAGTCATCTGGTCCAAAAGGCATGGCCACTGATTTGGTTTTGTTTCTAGCTCTAGATTTGTGCTCAATTTGGGGAGGAAAGTATCAAGAATGAGTGGTAACCATCGATAGTTAAAACATGTGCTATGTCAGAATTAGATGTTCCACGGTTGACCAACTTTGACTAGCGAATTTCGGAATGTAGAATGGCCTTAAATATGAAAATACAAAGAATGAATCCTGCCTGAAAACTTATGAGATTTCTGAAAATATAAAGAAATAAGAAAAAATCCGAAAATTGTGCCTTGTAGAGTGAATTTATGAAATAAATTAAAATCATATAATGTTAGCAAATGAAGAGATGTTTGTGAAAGCACTTGATGATTTGTGATCAGTGCATCAATCTTATTTATGCAGTCCAAAATTGGTTACAAGCAAATGGTTCAACAGTTATGGAGGTTATCAGTTAGACCTTAACTAAAATGCAGTTAATTCGTTGCATTATGTAACACCCCCTCTTAATGACTAAACTAGAGACAACTCCAAGTTTGTCTCAAAACTTTACAAAAAGAATAGAATCAAGAGGTTTAGTCATTATATCTGCAGACTGCTCTATAGAAGCACATAAGTGAAGAGAAATGGCACTAAAATCAACCAATTGTCAAATGTAGTGATGATGTATCTCGATGTGTTTGGTGCGAGCATGAAAAACATGATTCTTTATTAATTTCAATACACTTTGATTATCACAAAATAGTGGAGTAGGTTTATATGAAGTTGCAAATCAACAAGAATCCGACATATCCAAACTGTTGCTTTGTATTGTGCTTCAATGGAAGAGAGAGCAACGGTATGTTGAAGCTTGCTCTGCCATGAAACAACCCCTGAACCAAAAGAAAACATATACCCACCCGGTGGTAGATTTCCGAGTATCAACTGATCCTCCCCAATCAGAGTCTGTATAACCAATCAATTTGAAATCTGCTGTCCTCTAATAGAGAATGCCAAAGTCAAGAGTACCTTTGACATATTGCAAAACATGTTTTGTTGCTGTCCAGTGTACTAGCTTCGGTTGAGACAAAAATCGAGTAAGATAGCTAACAACAAAACATAAATCTGGTCGAGTGGTGGTAAGATATATCATGCTGCCCACCAAGTGTCTATATAATGATTCATTGACCAATGATGAATCATCATGAGCTAACAATTTAGCCGTGCCTCCATAGGTGTAGAAGTAGAATTACAATCCATCATTCCAAACTTCAAAAAAGTAGTGGCATACTTGACTTGAGCAATGAAAATGGAGTGGTCATGTTGCCAGAATTCTACACCCAAACAATAGTGTAGGAGGCCTAAATCAGTCATATCAAAAGCAGTGCACAAATCTGATTTGACTTTCTGAATCTCTGTGTCTCTAGTACTTGTGATGGCAAGATCGCCAACATATACAATGAGTATCACAATGTCATCATCAGTGCTTTTGATAAAGAGATTTGGATCAGATGGACTACCTCTGAATCCAGAATCTCGTAGATGCTGATCAATTTTGATGTACCAGGCTCGAGGAGCCTGCTTAAGCCCATACAAAGACTTCACCAATTTGCAAACCAAATGATCACGACTAGGGTCCTGAAAACCTTCACGCTACACCATGTGTACTTCATCCAGATCGCCATTAAGGAAAGCACTTTTGACATCCATTTGAAATACTTTCCAACCTAATTGAGAAGCGATAGAAAGAAGTAGCCGAAATGTGACCATTTTTGCAGTAGGAGCAAAAGTCTCCTCGTAGTCTATTCCCACTTGTTGTGAAAATCCTTTCGCAACAAGACGGGCATTGTACTTGTCCAAAGTACCATCAACGTTGCATTTGACTTTGTACATGCATTTGTAGCCAATGGGTTGCTTCCTTTGGAGGTAAATCCACCAATGTCCAGGTATTGTTTCTCATCAAGGCATCATATTCTGATTGCATTGCTTTCTTCCACTTAGGTTTGCCTTGTGTATCCGAATATCGTTGGGGCTCTGAAATACTTAAAAGATAAGAAGCAAGAGCAAAATACATAAGCTCTTCATCATCAGTTAAATTCCCAACTGACTTTACTGGCTGTAGAGATTGTGTATGAGATTGAGGAAGATCACCCTCTCGTACATCTTGTAGAGTGGTGTAATACCACTTCTCTTCTATAACCTAGGATCCCTATTCTTGCTGAACAATAGACGAAGAAGTGGTCGGCTCAAGTCGGCGACGCTGATACACTAGTGGAGTGTTTGCCATAGATTGCTGCACTAAAGACTGTGATGGTGTCTTCAAAGCATGTGGTTCCTCATCTTTCAGAGGAAGTACAATGCTAGAAAGCTTTATATTAGCAAAGACAACTTATTGATTACAAACAAAGAATGATTTTGTTTATTTTACATCAAGATCCTGACTAATGATGATCTTTGTAGTAGATACATCTATTAGTCTATATGCCTTGGATTGAGTACTATAACCAACAAAGAAATATCGTGCACATTTAGAATCTAGTTTACTTCTTTGTTTCATAGGAATGAGAGTATATGCAACAGAACCAAATACACGAAAATGTGTTACCTCTGGTTTGATGCTGGACCAGGGTTCTTTTGAAGTGATGTTCTCCAAAGCCTTGCAGGGACTTCTATTCAGTAGGTAGACTGTCATGTTTACTGTTTCTCCCCAATATTTATACGACACACCTCTGCTATGCATCATGGATCGAGCCATCTCCATGATCGTGCGATTCCGCCTTTCAACCACTCCATTTTGCTAAGGAGTGTATGGGGTTGTTATCTACCGATGAATTCCTTCCTTGCCGCAATAGCTCTGAAATTGCTTTGAAATGAATTCTCCTCCATTGTCGGATCTTAAGGCTTTGATCCGCTGACTTGTTTGATTTTTTATCAGTGCTTTGAATTTTAAAAATTCAGTAAAACAGTCAGAATTCTTGTTCAAGAAGTAGACCCACATCTTTCTAGAAAAATCATTTACGAACAAAAAATACCTTGCACCAAGAGTGGTAGATGACTTGCAAGATGGATCGCATAGATATGCATGAACAAGATCAAGGAGCCCCTTTGCTCTCCAGGCATCTTCAGTGGGAAATGGTTTCCGCTTCTGTTTGCCAGCCAAACAACCTACACATATATCCTGCTTGACCTAGATAGTAGGCAATCCAAGAACCATATTTGATTTTTGGAGTTTGGCCAAATACTGAAGATTGAGATGTCCAAATCTCTCACGCCATACAACGCTAGTATTATCTTCCACAATTAATGCATTCAAACTGACAGTGGCAAGATCAACAAGTCTCTACAAGCCATTTTGCCCAATGCCTAGGGCTATGACTTAATCATTTTTTATATCAGACACAATACATTTCTTTCCTGAGAAATTCACTGTAATATGAGGGTTTTCAGTTAACTGACTGATTGATAGAAGATTTTTGTTCATCTTAGGTACATACCTAACATTCTTGACTATGAACCTTGCAGCATTATTCAATACAATGCGTATATCTCCTATCCCTTCTACTGCATGTGATCTACCCTCACCCAAGGAAACTGAATCTGAAAATCTTTCTTTTGGAGTGAAATTAACATACCAACGTTTTCGACATGTAAAATGCCGTGATGCACCGAAATCAAAAAACCAATCACTGGTAGTCCTCTCATCTAAGCATGACGCAATGAGAGCATATTTCTCCTCAGATTCAGCTTCAACTGCTGCCACATTTGAATGCCCTTTTGCCTTCTTGTTATGTGTTAGATCATATTGTCTTTTCTTGCATTCTTTCTTAATATGATGAGTTTTTTGATAGTAATAACATTTTACCTTGAATTTTGGGGAATATGAAGACGTATCTGAATGCCTTTTCCATTTTCCTTTGGATTGGGCTTCAAATGCACTTTCCTATTGCCCAAAACTGGGCTCACTGAAGTGGGTCTGCTTGTGTTTTTTTGGCAGCAAATATGAACTCACTTGATCAAAAGTGAGTGTTACTCTTTGTCATCAGGTGCAAAGCTTCCACGAACGATTCATATGAAGGTGTTACGTTGTTCAGAACAAGAGCCACCATATCATCGTCATCCACCTTTTTGTTGATAGCTGACAATTGGTCACAGAGATATTTCATCCATAATAAATGCCCTGATAGAGACCCACCTTCCGACATTTTTGTGGAAAATAACAATTTTTTCAAATAAAGTACTCGACTTTTTTTCGAAGTCTGGTACTTGTTCTTGAGACTGGTCCATACTCCACTTGTCTGTGCAACATTCTGGACCTCCAGAATCATGTCATCCGACACAAAGAGTTTCAACAATAGAAAGGCTTCTTTATCACGCTTGTCATAATCGGCAAAATTCATTGCCGATCGGTGTTTTGTGTCAAGTATTATCTTATCACAATCACAAATTTTCGCAATTGTCAAGATTTTATGACTCCATACATTATAATTTTGCCCAGTTAATTTTTGGGCCTCAGGGAGGACGAGGTTTTGAATATTGGTCATTTTTCACTCCGAAAAATAATTTTTAACCAATAAAATAAAATTCCGCAAAATTGAACTATTTTTTCAGTCTTTAATTCATTCAATGTTCAAATACTCAGAAAAAAATATTTTTTATAAATCTGAAAATTTATGAACTCATTGGAATTTTATTGGACTTCCTCGACTGTTGGCGTGTCATTTTTTTTTTGATTTTTTTCGAGATCTTCACGTTTTGCTGCCCTTGTCGTGACTGCAAACGTGCACTTCCCTGTTGGCGTCTTTTGTGCCCTTTTGGCGTGCTACGACTGCAAACTGAACTGGAGTCTTGTGCCCTCGGCATTTTTCGTGAAACCTTTCTCCACCTCCACGGGACTGTGAAAAAACCCTCGACGACTTTCTGAAGCGTCTGTTTTTTGTCCCTGTGTCTTCGAGCCTAGTCCCCGCTACAACATCTTATTTCTGCAAGCCCTTCTTGCGACGTCTATTGGCGATGGGATTTCTTTGGATTACCCTTTTGCGAGCCACGAACTTTGCCCTTCCTTCATCAATCTCCTATGTGCTTCATGAGGATTCTTCCTTCCTGCGTCCCTTTTCGCGATTCTACAAAACGCGATTGCGTCCTTCAACGACTCTGCATGTTTTTCCACATGTTTGCTGTGTCCTCGTGAACCTTCTGTGGTTCTTCTTTTGCATCCTCAGAATCTCGCGAACCCTTATGCGATTTTGCTACGTTTGCTCCATGGGATTGCTGTGTTTGCTCCCATAGGACTGCGTCCTCTCCACAAAAGTAGACGATTTCCTTTACTTCTCCACACCTTTGATCTCCTTTTCCCCTATGCGAACCAGGATTCCCTCGAATGGTGAATCACTCGTTCCATTATGGCTTTCTCGAGTGTTGGCTATGATACCACTGTTAGCAAATGAAGAGATGTTTGTGAAAGCACTTGATGATTTGTGATCAGTGCATCAATCTTATTTATGCAGTCCAAAATTGGTTACAAGCAAATGGTTACAGCAGTTATGGAGGTTATCAGCTAGACCTTAACTAAAATGCGGTTAAGTCTTTACATTATTTAACATATAATGCACTCAAAATTGATCACATAACCCCAATTTTTTAATTGTGGCTTCCTTGAATGATTATACAATTTCAGTAAAAAAATTGCAAAAAAATTCTTAAAATTGCACCTTATCGAGCCAGTTTAGGAAAAATACCAAAATAGTAGTAACTCACTTCAAAATGATCACATAACCGCAAATGTTTTATCGTAGCCTCCTTGAATGATGCTCCAACTCCAGCAAAAAAATCGTAGAAAATTCGCAACGGTTTGTGAGATATAGTGGAAAAAAATTCTTTGCCAAAATTGATACTCTAATAACATTTGTTATGATTTTTCTTTTTGATAACAGAAGAAACACTCGAATATAATCCACTTCGAGGGGCCAACCGTTAGTAACCAGAATAATTAATGAAATGAATTCAATAATATCACTTATGATGATTCGCGAGAGCTTTGCTCAATTGTATTTATACCCATAATTAGGAAGATTCACACCTTTTCATCCTAATTAGGTCGATCTAACTAAATATTAAGAACTAATAAATTAAAGGTAAAGATTATGCACTTCATTCCATAATCTTAGTACTCATAATAAGATATAATGTTAGGGCTGTAACAGTTCCATTTAGGACTTGGGAATCTATCAACACGGATTACTTGTTTGGAATACTTATGACATAGCACCAAAATGGCTTTGTGCTTATTTTAGTAGATAGGATTTTGAAGATGGCTATCATGGTTACTTGCAAGATGAGCATCACAATGCAATGCATCAAGCGTTGCTTCTTCAATCTTGTTTGTGTTCACTTTGGAATACCTTCATCCATCACGGTTGATTGTGATTCGAGGTTTGTTAGTCACTTTTGGCATGCATTGTGGGTAATGTTGGATACATAATTGGACTGATCTGCAACATTTCTACAACATTGATCTATACTCATCCATTTGCTGTGTATGTACAACAATGCACATTCGTGCCCTTGGCATGATAATTTTCTCTCTATTCAACATGCCTACAACAAAGCTCTTCACAATTCTGCGGGGCATAGTTCTTTCCAGACATGTCTTGGGTTTACACTAGTTTCACCGCTAGACATACCCTATCATGCGCCATCCAACACATAATTGTGCATACAAGAAAAGGAAATGTACAAGGAAAAAAAGTTCTCTACACATCCAACATGTTTGCCAACAAGTTTAGCGGATACTCTTGTGGCAACAAGAGAAGTAAAAAGGGCGCCACAATGCACATCACACACCTCATGAATTCAAGGTGGGTGATAAAGTCTGGTTACATATTTAGAAGGAAGGCCTCAAGGATCCTCATATGAAGATCAAGCATTTGCATTATAGCCCTTGCTCTACCACAATACTTGGGTCTTCATCCAATATTCAATTTGGAACTCCTTAAGCCATAATTTACACCTTTGCTTGAGCCAACAATTCGACACCCTTTAGACTTGGATCTTGAACACTTAAAATCAACGCCGAAGGATCAAATTGTTGAAGTCACAACTACACATACTCATCACAGTACACACCAGTTGTTTAGAGTGGTCAAGGCATGGCAATATGTAGATTAGGCTAATTGGTACAACCTTCAACAACTTTAGGCTCAGTTCCTACAGCTAACCAAAGACATAATGGGGGCCCTTGATCCTCTTGAACAAATGAATGCTTTGAGCACCATTGCATCGGTCCACGCTTACATTTGAGAGCCCTTCTCATCCTCCACACTGCACAAATTACAAAAAATTGGACCAACTCGTGTCATCTATACAACCTTGTGTAGCCTTGTGCACCGCGTGTAGCGTCAACATACACTCCACACAACTTAGCCTTTGAGTAGGACACACAATGACCACATGGAGACTCTGCGCCACGTTGCACCATGCTAGGTGTCACTATCAGGGTTTGCGCTCTAGGAGTCGAACTATCATACTTACAGGATTGTGAACTGTCATCCCTTATAATCGTCTTCTTTTGTAAGTATTTTCTTGTAATGATATGTTTAAGCGATTCGACCTCAAGAGGGACAAGCATTGTATGGTCATCTGTTCACATACCAATTGAGGCAAATCAATTATGAAGAGTCTTCCCATTTTTGATCATAGGAGTCCTCATTCTCAGCCTTGCTACACATTGTACACATATGTACCACACTTGTTCATTTCTTATTGAATAAAAGAGCACTATTTTGATATCTCTTTGCATTCAAATTTGTAATGGTTTACTATATTTTCTGTTTACTATTGCGTGTTCTATAAGTCAGTGATTTACTGGCTAAATTGTTGGGTTGTCCATCTTGGGGCCCATGGTGTATAAAAAAAATAACACCGAATTTTTGACATCGAAGTGTTGTCATCTAAACTGGGTGAAGAACCTATAGAAAATTGCTGGTTGTGCTTCTTTTGCTTTGAATTTTCCAAGAAAGCAGTGTTCGAGGTTGATTCCGCCCTTAAACTAAAGTCCCTATTCCAACTGTCCTCATGCAATAACTTTCCATATGATTGATCAAAATCCAATCATCTTCCATTGCAGTTTGATTGGAAATTTTAGCAAATTTGCGAAATGGAGGAGGCAGGCTGTGAAGAATAAAAATATCAATGCTTTGTCATCTACTTTTCGGTTAATGGTTGCTAACTAATACTTTGTGTTCTAACTTCGACTTTGACAACTATATTTGAAGAGACTTCCCTACTTGCATCTTGAGTCGAAACATCAAGTTCCTCATGTAACACACCCTTAATACATTTCAACCTCTTCTACACTTCGGCAAGATATTTTGATCTAGGTGGTAGTTCGAGGCACGCCCCCTTTGAGGTGGGTACCTCCCCCCTAATACCACCTCTTGGGTTTGTTGTCAGAAAGCTTAGTATTTTCTAACAAAATGCTCCGACGGCCTCAAAATGCAAAAATGTTGAAAAAATTCCAAAAGTTTAGGAAATCGAAAGTTTGTTTGTTTATGATTTTTCTGTCACGATAGATCTTCTCCACTTGATGGTGAAACACTTCTCACATACATTTTTGGGTTCCAAAGTGAAACATTTCACTTTCGTTCCTAGGCTATTATTTTTTGGCTAAAAATAAATATGAAGGAATTGTCATTTTAATGCAAAAGTTAGAATGTTGTTGCAGAATAGAGAGAGCTGAGAGCATGATATGGTAGCTTGACATTTATTTACGGAGATTGTTAACTCTTTTCTATTAATCAAAGAATGTGGTAACTTCACATCTCTTCTTAGAGATTACTAGCTTATCGTATGAATAAGAGAATAATGACTTGTCTCCTCAGGAATAACTATACAAACCTCTCATATCAATGTAGTTAATTCTTTTATTCAGATGTTGTTATCTTATTATATATTTTATGCTTCATTTACTTATAATTCTGCAACTAGTCTATGCTACAATTATTGTAATTAATCACTTCAGCTTATAACACATAAGATCCAACAATTTAGTGTGTTGTCCATGGGATCATATTTGAAACCGGTTGCTTCATCCATCATGTTGTCAATAACAAACCAGGGAAAATTTTAAGGACCCTAGGAATTTTTTTATATAGATGCTACAATTGTTGTAATTAATTATTTCACCCTATAATATAAGATTCTCATATTAGTCCCTTTTAGTTAGGGTTAACAATCCTTAAGAAGTAGGATCATAACAAAACCAATGTTGTAAATAACATACAAATCAAACAAACTAACAATCTAAATATTACGTGAGTTAGACTGTGAATTAACCCCCATATTTATTCTAACATCCCCGCCTCAATTCATCATGGTCTCAAGTGAACAAGAGAGATTCTTTGAATGCCTCAAATTTGTCCGGTGCAAGTGACTTGGTGAAGACATCTGGACGTTCTTTTGTCGGGCAAAACTGGTGCTGGATGTTGTGTTGTTGAACATGTTCGCATATGAAATGTACTTGTACCTCAGTGTGCTTAGTTTGTTCATGAAACATTGGATGCGAACATGTTTAAGAACACCTTCATTGCAACAATACATGATGGTAGGTTGCTTCTGTGGTACTCTCAATCCTTCAAGTATGCGACATAATCACATCGCCTTGTAGATAGCTCCTATTGTTGCATGATATTCTGTTTTAGTGGAAGTTCGCGAAACAAAGTTTTGTTTCTTGCTCCCCAATGATATAGGACCAGATCCCAAAAAAAAACACATCCAAAAGTGAATTTTGTAGGCATCAATATTAATTACATAATCTAAGTCCGAATATCCTATCAAGAAGAATTGATCATTCTTGTATTCTAGACCATAGTCCATTGTATCATTTATATATCTCAGTATCCACTTTGTTGCATTCCAATGAGATAATTTTGGCTCTTGCGTGAACTGTGAGAGATAGCTGACAACATAGCCGATGTTTGGCCTGGTGTAGGTCAAGTAAACAAGACTCCCAATCAGCTGACGATAGAGAGTTGTAGTTACTTGTGGTGATGGATCTATACGAGACAATCAAAGCCTTGTCTCCATAGGTGTAGTAATAGGTTTACAATACATCATTCAAAATTTCTCAAGTGTTGTCTTGATATATTTCATTTAGGACACAAATATGTGGTGCTCGTTTTGCCATACTTCCAGTCCAAGACAATAGTGTAGAAGCCCGAGATTTGTCATGTCGAATGATTGGTTGAGATCTTTCTTCATTGTATCAATCATGTGCACTGAACTACCGGTGATGACTAGATCATCAACATAGACAACAACAATCACAATCTCCCCCACTTGTTTGAGGTAGAGATTTGAATCATAAGGACTCCTTTGGAATCCATGTTGAATGAGATGCTCAACAATTTTTATATACTAGGCTTGGGGAGCCTGTTTTAGACCAAATAATGATTTTACGAGTTTACATACATTTCCTTGTCTACTAGGTGTGACAAAACCTTTTGGTTGAGTCATGTAGACTTATTTATGTATACCTCCATTTAGAAAGACACTTTTCACATCCATTTGGTGAACTTTCCATCAAAACTGTGCAGTCAGAGCAAATATCATTCTGATATCTTGATCTTGGCTGTGGGAGTAAAAGTCTCCTCATAAGCAATATGTTCCATTTGAGCATACCCTTTTGTTATGAGTCGTGCCTTGCGCTTGTCAATATTGCCATTTGTTTTGTATTTTGTTTTGAAAACCCATTTGCAATCGATTGGTTTCTTTCTTGGTGGAAGATCTACAAGCTGCCATGTGTTATGTTTCATCAATGTTTGATATTCTGAAATGGAAGTAGGGCTTCCTGAATTGCAGAGGGCTCAATTGATTCAACGACAGTGCTGCTTAGGGCCAAATTGACCTCTTCTTGAGTCATGTTGTGAGTCCTTGGTCCAGTGGTGGATGTGTCTGGAACTCTATCCAATTTAGTATCTTGTTTCGTACTCGTATACCATTTAGGGACACGTTCAACTGTTCTTGTGGGTGGTGGAACTATAGTATCTGACTGACCATCACCATTATCGCTATCATTGTCACCATCCGTGTTTTTATCATCTTTTGGACAGTCTACAAATCTAATTTTTGACTCATGGGAGTCTATGGAAGGCAAACTGGACTTACCTTTCTCATCAAACTCAACATCCCTACTTATGTATATGTTTCTTGTTTTTGTAACCATAAGTCTATAAGCCATTGATTCTTCACAATAGTCCAAAAAATTGCGTGTCATAGATTTGTTCTCTAGTTTCTCTCCTTTTTAGAAACATGCATGTATGCCTTACATCCAAAAATCCAAAGATAAGTTATTGAGGGTTTATGCCCTGTCCATGCTTCTTGTGAAGTCACCCCATCAAGAGTTGCATTAGGTGACCTGTTCAACAAAGAGATTGTCGTGCGTATGGCTTCTGCCCATTATGTGCATGCCAAACCTGAATCCTCAATCATCCAATGAACCATCATGTGGGATTTCCCCTTACAACACCATTATGTTGTGGAGTATAAGGTGGATTCATTTGTCGGCGAATACCATCTTTCAAAAAAGCCAAAAATGTTTTATTGGTGTATTCCCCCTCTCGATCTGAGGAGAGAGCTTTGATTTTATGACCAGTTTCTGTTTCCACAACGGCATTGAACTCTTTGAAGATGTTGAAGGCTTGGTCCTTTGTCATTTAACAATATACCCATATTTTATGTGAGTTGTCATCAACAATGAGCTGAAAACATTGAAACCCATGGTGACTAGGTCTCATGGCTCTGCAAAGATCAGTATGCACCGGATCTAATTTTCTTGAAACTCTAAAAGTACTTTTTCCCAAATGATGCTCTATGTTGTTCGCTTGCTCGACAATTGGGGCTGATAGCTGTATTCTTTTTTAGTAGAGGAAGTCTTTGTACCATATTATGATGGTTGAGTGCAACCAGGTAACCAAAACTCAAATGCCCATATCTTTGATGCCACAAATTAGCCGAGTCTGAATCCTTTGCAATAAGTGCCTGATTGTTCTTCTTAACAATGTCAAATTAGAATAGTCTCCCAGCTTCAGATGCTCGTGCAACAATTTTTGACTTATCTCTAATGAGGCACATCTTTTTACCTCATTTGCAGTCAAAATCAACCTTTAGGTTATGTTCAAACAATTGATTGTCAAAAGAAGATTCTTAGTGAGTCCTGGAACATATAGGACATCAAATATTTTGCATTCATGTCATCCAAGTGGTAAGAAGATGTTACCAATGCCTTGGAGACGATAGGATGTATCATCACCCAAAGAGACATGATTTCTATGAGGTGTGTCGTTCAAATTTTAGAACCGATCTTTTTTTTTGCTCAGGTGTCGAGTTGCACCAGAATCAACATACTAGATAGAACTTTGTGAAGTTGATTCCTCATGGGATTGTGCAACGTATTGGAAATCCTCATATGAGTGTGTTTCTTCTTGTTCGGCATTGTTGCCTTGCTGATGTTTCTTTCTCAAGTTTCCTTTCTTTTGACCTTGTCCTTTGTTTTGTTGTAATGATTGTTGGTTATTGGACTTCTTGTTGCTAGGCAGGTCTTGTGTGTATGAATTATACCAACAATCTTTCAGGGCATGGCCTTTTCTAACACAAATTAGGTAATTTTTTTGTTTATTCCCTTGTGGATTTTGTTAATGCCTTGCTTCTAGGGTGGTTTAGAATACTTCATGGGTCTCTTCTGGTTCTGTTGATTAGAAGCAAGAGCATGATATTGTTCTTCTTTTGCATGCATGGACATTTCATGTTTCAACATGTTGACTGAGTTTTCAAACTTTGGTTTTTAAGTTGTGACAGTCAATGTAGTCACGAAGATTCTATAGGAGGGTGGAAGTGCTCTCAAGACAATTGGTACAAGAGAGGTATCTGTCATTTGCTCCCCTGATGCTTTTGGAGCGAGGTCCTTAGAGTTGCAACATCTCTTAGAAAAGCCTCTACTTTTTCACTTGACTTCAATTTCAGAGAGTGACGCTGGCTCTATGGGTGGAGAATTGTGCTTTCATTTTTGGCCTCATATACTGCATGGAGCTTATCCCAAGCTTCCTTCGTTGTTGTAGCCTCATGGATGTGGCTGTACCTCATTTGATATCCCAAACATAATAATCAATTTTGCCTTATCAAACTTACACTGCTGATGAATGCCAGAGGCATGTTGGGTGAATGTGCCATTAATAATGAGCCAAATGTCCTCAAATTGCAATTGTGTCTTGATCTTGGTTTTGTATGTAGCATAGTTGTCGTGTAGAAGCTGAGTGTTTGACATAATTATTTCTGGGCCATTTCTGCCTATTTTTACAAAAGTTTGGGAGATGGATTGGTTCCTTATTACTCTAACAGTGTTCTTTTTCTATGTATCGTTAGTTTGATATACTGCACCCCTCTATATAAGCGTCCTTCCTATATATCCGTCGGTACGTGGAAGAAGCTTGTCCTTTCAATATACTCTGCGGTACGTGAAAGAGGGGTTATATATGTGAGAGCATAGTGGTACGTGGTACAAAGACAATACGTGAATGTTTCGTCCGATCAATGACACCTGGTTAGATGGAATTCTACATATGTGGGCGTAACTTCCCTATATAGCTAGAATTTTCACTTGTCAGGATTTACGTTGAATGATCATGGTGAATGGGTAATAGAGAGATGGTTTAATGAAAATTTGTGTAACTTATTTATCTCCAACGATTTATAGGGAGGAAGTCTAGACATTGTTGTAGCAACTATATTAGGTTGTGGATGAAGTAGATTAAACGTGATGGCTTTATCTATAAACGTGATCCAAAGGCACCACTAATACCGAATGCTGCTATTGAGATTAAAAATCCTGTTTCGTGTTTTTGCTTTTGCAGTTTGCAATTTACAATGTGTGAAAAAGAAAATTGCAATGGAAAGAATAATAAGCTCCCCTGCTATTTGGAAGCAAAATAATAACTTTCCTGGTTTGTTTCTATGAACCAAAAAAAATTGCAATGCCCTTTGACTTTTCCACTTCAATAATTTTTTTGGCCGAAAAAATGGTTATAGAGGTCTGAACTCTAGACCTCTTGAGTTTGCCAATTCCCCTATGCAATTTTTCAAACATATAACTTTGAAAATTGCTATTTAAACTTCAAAAACACTGATTTGGTAATAAAAACCACACCTTGCAAATACCATGGTCTTTAACTTCATGAAAACAGTGTGTTTGCTGTAGGTGTTTTTGAGCAGGGAGGCAATTCTCATATGAACGCCTCTGTTACCAAATCTATTGTCAAATTTGCTTATCTGAACACAGTCATCAAGTATTCCAACGAAGTCCTCAATGGGCGTATGCACTCCAAAACATGTTCCAATTCAGTTCATTTACCAGATTGATGAACAATATAATGTGTTGAAAGGGATCAGTCCATCATAACTCCATGGAACAACATAACACATTGGATCATTATAACATACGTTTGTGAGATTAGTTAATGACAAAAGATTGCTTAGCTGCATAATCTTTCCAAGCCACCAACTACTGTCAAAGAAACGTGCAATGCAAAACCAACGCACTAAAGGAAACAATACATAGTTTAATTCACCATACAACATAATACACTGATGGGGCAATATGCAAAATAGAAAGCAAAATCTGGTGCACATGCATACCTGGGTTCAAATTAAGGACAACCGTTTCACCTACGATGCTTAGTTTGTGCAAACATATTCATTCATGAGAACCAATTCAGAAAACAAACGCATAACTCACCACACAAATCCTTTCCTTTTATTCATCTTGAAGGGAAAAACAAAACAAAACAATGCAAGTCTTCAATAGTAGGGTTCAAGTACAAATTTCAGGCTTCACCGATATTAAGAGGAGAGAAAAAATACCAATACCAAATCTCAAATGAAATCTTCAGCAGAAGAATCTCCATACAAGTTGCCATTTTTCCATTTAAGGTGGGAATGGTCTAACCCATCATCTTCCCCATAAGCCCCTTCACCTTCCATGGCGTTTCCACTTCTAATGTAAGGCCAAAACAGCTCAAGAAGAATCTCAAAAGTCACAATATGGCATTTGTCTACCTATAGGTAGACCAAATTGGAACTTTATGAACATTTGAAAACATATTAAAACTCACTTTTAAGTTTATTGACCTATGCGGGCTTTTGTTGGTGCTTAAGCATTTTGAAATGAGTTTGGATGTTTTAAAATGGCTTTCCCGACCTAGTCAAGCTCCAAAGGCCGACTAACACAGTCAACCAACAACTAAGGCATTTCCACACCTAAACATGATTGAAATCCCGCTTTAACATTGCGTCCAACACACACACCCCAACACGACATGTTCGGGATTCTATCCCTGCATGTAATTTCTTGACAAAACAAAGAAATCCGCCGACTTGGTCGGCACTACAAACCCCGGATACCAGAGCAAACACTTGGTCGCAATACTCAAAGACCTAGTCGGGATTCTATCCCTGACTACCAAAGGCAAAACTTGCAACTTCAAACTTAGTTCTATTTGGGAAACAAATGCCGACTACTACTATTCGCTCCAACCAATGCTCACTGAGACCTAAAAGGTAATCAAAGATTGATTACCACTGCACAAAGCATTGAGAACATATGCCGACCGGATCGGCAAACAAAGCCCGATTAACACTATGGCCCAACGAATCATTCCTTCATAGTTCTATCAGAATTTTCTATTCCGATTACCATTGCAACTATGTATAGTAGTCATTGCCGAACTCATTGGGGTTCAAGTCCTGATTAGCACTACGTGCTACCAATAGAAAAATGATAGACCCAATCGATAAAAGAAACCCTATTAGCAAAGGCTTAAACCACAAAGCTTTTCAATTGAACAAATTAGGTATACAAACCTGATTACCACTATTAGGCCACAAATGAATCTTTACTGACCTAACCAACAATTTGAAGTGCAATTAGCATCACGAACTCGCATCGAGATATGTCAAGACCTAATTCGACTAGAGAACCCTGATTACAAATGCAAGTATCATGCAACTTCACTGAAGACCAAATTGGGAGTTAGAAGTTCGATTACATTTGTAAGTTTTGAACGAATCTCTCCAAGACCTAATCAAGGATTGGAAACCAAATTAGCACTGCTGAAAGACTTAGACCAAATCGGAGTTTGGTCTAACCCGATTTCGAAGCAACCAAGAACTGCACCAAAACCGAGAATGACCCAAAACAAAAACCAAGAAAACAATTTGCAACCAAACACACCAGAGCAAGGCGACAAAGCAAACAATGAAAAATAAACAACATAGTTTTTGGTTGATGTAAGATACCCTATCCACCATGGATGCTCCTACATCAAAATCTTTATGCAAAATACCATGCAATACGTTGTTGGGGTGTTGGTATAAGATCAAATGCAATAGAGGACACAGTTAATGAAATGTGAATGTAGCTCCAAGTGGGTGGAAATCCATGCTGTGTGAGAGAGAGTGCACAAGTTCCTCTTCTTTTAACCTCTCTTCCTTCAAAAATTGCTTACAGGTTCAGAGATTGCTCCCAGGTTCAGAGATTGCTCTTATTCCAAATATTGAGCATGAATGTAAATGATTTATTTTGCTAACTCAACAAAGTTTACATAACATTATTTATACAACATATGATGCTCGTACTTGACCTTATTACTTAGGGTGAACAATCCCCAAGTAGGATCATAACGAAACTAATGTCATAAATAATCTACGGATTGAACCAATTAACAAACTATCTAAATATTGCGTGTGTTGTTTTATAATAAAACCACTTCACATTTACAATTTATTTAGACTATGGTGAATTAATCAACATATTTATTCTAACAAAACTTATTCCACTATGGTTCATCATGAGTATTTTGATTTTGTCGAGACCATGAAGAAGTTTCAAGAGACCTTGATAAAAGATGCTCCAAAGATTCTACATGAAGTTGGGGATATGCATATTGATATTGTGACAAGTGAGTTGCCAGATGGACTACCACCTATTAAGTTTCATATGGATTTAGTGTCAGAAGCAAGTTTGCCTAACAAAGCAGCCTATAGGTTGACTCTAATGGAGAATGAGGAGATAAAGAAGCGGGTGCAGGAGCTGTTGTGGAAGGGTTTAATCCAAGAGAGTCTGAGCCCATGTGCAGTTTCAACATTGTTGGCACCAAAGAAAGGAGGAGAATGGCGAATGTGTACGGATTCACATGCAATAAACAAGATCACCATTAAATATAGGGTTTCATTGCCAAGAATGATTTGATGGACTGTTTGAGTGGAGTAAGGTATTTCACTAAGATAGATTTGAAGAGAGGGTATCATCAAATCCGCATAAGAGAAGGAGATGAGTGAAACGCTGCATTCAAGACGAATGACGGGTTGTATGAGTGGCTGGTCATACCATTTAGTTTGTCAAAATCTCCGAGTACATTTATGAGGCTCATGAACAAAGTATTTAAATCTTTCATGGGTCAATTTGTAATACTTTATTTGGATGGCATGCTGATTCTCAATCTAGGTGTAGTCCAAATGGTGGTAGTCAAACTTTGCTCTGATACTAGTTGGTGCACATGCAAAACGAGGTTCCAATTAAGGACAATTGTTTCGCCTACGATGCTTAGTTTGGGCAAACACATCCATTTATGAGAACCAAATCAGAAAACAAATGCAGAACTCAACACACAAATCTGTTCCTTTTATTCATCTTGAAGGAAATCAGAAAAAAACAATACAAGTCTTCAATAGCAGTTTTCGAGTACAAATTTCCATAGCATAACGCTTCATCGATATCAAGAGGAGAGAAAAAAAATACTAATACAAAATCTCAAATGAAATCTTCGGCGGAAGAATCCCTATTCAAGTGCCATTTTACTATTTTGCCATTTAAGGTGGGAACGGTTTGACGCATCATCTTCTCCATAAGCCCCTTCACCTTCCATGGCGTTTCCACTTCCAATATAGGTCAAAACAGCACAAGAAGCATCTCAAAAGTCACAATATGGCGTTTGTTTACCGATAGGTAGACCCAATCGGAACTTTATGAACACGCAAAAACATATTAAAGTGCACTTTTAAGTTTATTGACCTATGTGGGCTTTAGTTGGTGCTTAAGCATTTTGAAATGAGTTTGGATGTTTTAATACGGCTTTCCCAACCTAGTCGAGCTCCAAAGGCTGACTAGTATAGCCAACCAATAACTAAGACACTTCCACATCTAAACAGGTTTGAAATCCCGCTTAATAGTGTCCAACACACACAATCCAACATGACATGCTTGGGATTTTATCCATGCATATAACTGCTTGACAAAACGAAGAAATCTAACGAACTAGTCGGCACTACAAACCCCGCATACGAAAGCAAACACTTGGTTGCAACAGTCAAAGACCTAGTTGGGATTCTATCCCTAACTACCAAAGCCAAAACTTGCAACTTCAAACTTTTCTCTAATTGAGAAACAAACCCCGATTACCATTGTTCGCTTCAACTGATGCTTACTGAGACCTAATCGGTAATCAAAGACCTATTACCATTGCACAAAGCACTTACAATATAAATTGACCAAATCGGCAAACAAAGTCCGACTAACACTATGCCCTAACGAATCATTCTTTCATAGTTCTGTTGGTATTTATGTTCCGATTACCATTGCAATTGCCTATGATAGTCATTGCCCAATTAATCGGGGTTGAAGTCTCGATCAGCACTACGTGCTACCAACATAAAAACTACAGACCCAATCGATAAAAGAAACCCAATTAGCAAAGCCTTAAACCACAAAGCTTTTCAATAGATCAAATCGGGGTACAAGCCCGATTACCACTGTCAAACCACAAATGAATCTTTATTGACCTAACTGACAATTGAAGTGTGATTAACATCATGAACTCCCACCAAGATATGCCGAGACCTAATCGGAGTAGAGAAGCCCGATTACAATTGCAAGTATCATGCAACTTCGCTAAGACCAACTGGGGAGTTAGAAGCCTGATTTCAAATGTAAGCTTTGAACGAATTTCTCCAAGACCTGATTGGGGATTGGAAACTAGATTAGCACTGCTGAAAGACTTAGACCAAATCTGAGTTTGGTTTAACCCGATTTCAAAGCAACCGAGAACTGCACCAAAACCAAGAACGACCTAAAATAGAAACCAAGAAAACAATTTGCAACCGAGAACTACATCAGAGCCAATGCAACAAAGCAAACAACATAAAATAAACAACACTGTTTTTGGTTGATGTAAGATACCCTTCCCGCCATGGATGCTCTTGCATCAAAATCTCTATGCAAAATACCATGCAATACGTTGATGGGGTGTTGGTATAAGATCAAATGCAACAGATGATGCAGCTGATGAAATGTGAACAAAGCTCCAACGTGGGTGGAAATCCAAGCTGTGAGAGAGAGAGTGCATGGGCTCCTCTTAACCTCTCTTCATAAATTGCTCTGATACCAAATATTGAGCACGAACGTAAATGATTTATTCAGCTAACTCAACAAAGATTACATAGCATTATTTATACAACATACGATGTTTGTACTAGACCCTATTAGTTAGGGTGATTAGTCCCTAAGAAGTAGGATCATAACAAAATTAATGTCATAAATAACCCACAGATTACACCAATTAACAAACTAATAATCTAAATACTGCATATGTTCTTTTATAACACAACCTCACTTCTACAATTTATTTAGACTATGGTGAATTAATCACCATATTTATTCTCACAAAACTTGGTCCACTATGGTTCATCTTGAGTATTTTGATTTTGTTGAGACCACGAAGAAGTTTCAAGAGACCTTGATAAAAGATGCTTCAAAGATTCTACATGAAGTTGGGGATATACAAGGATTTCCTTGCCCTAACAAGCTATCCCATTTTGTTGGCCAACTTATAAGGAGCTACATACATTTGAAGAGGCATGGTGGATCCCAACTAAGGATCATTGAAATGAGGAAATAGTTAGAACATGAAGTGCAAACTATGGATCAACACATGGCAAAGTCCAAGAAAAGGAGGAATCCATCAGATTAGGAAGGCCTTTATTTAACTGAAATGTCCCCAAGTTAGAGGAATATTATTTGGTTAATAAGCTACGTGAAAGCATTAGGGTTGCCAGTGATCCCATACAAACTGCAGAGGTGGACTTTTCTCAAGAAGATTTAAAGCAAATGTAGATGGAGGAGCATCAACTTCAAACTATTTTAACTCATTAGACGGGGAATAGTGGGAGGATTAAGGCCTTAGGTGAACAAGGTAATGATCTTCTTATTGATGTTGCTATTGAGATTGATGTAGTCAAGCTATTACTCCAATATGATATGATGCCTTCTCAGTGGAGGAGGTAAGTACTACTATGGCTAAGGTATAGGGTTGGAATAGCCGTTTGGAGGATGTTATGGAAGAATGAGAGACTATGAAAGGTGATGTTATGTCAATGGTGCCAAAGGTTAGGAAAGCATCGCATCCCGTGCTTGAGAAACCTCCTCCTCCATGATAAGTTTTGTGTTTCTCTTGTCAAATTTTGATCATTGAAAAGCTTTGTTGGACTACAAAAGCTTCACGTGTATTAAAAGTTCATATTGTTGAAAAATATAGAAATATCACAAACATATAATTTCTTGTAATTTATTTTATTTAACTAATTGTTAATTGCCCTTTTTTAAAGTATTTTTGGAGTTTGTTATGCTAAAAATAGGACTAGTTGTTATTAGCCCAGTTATAGAGGAATGGGTGCATGCAGTGGTTGTGGATTAGAATAATATTGATTAAGAGTTGCATAGAATTAGAATTTAGTGGTAGAGTAGGAGTTAACAACTTATTTTTTGAATGCATGTCAAATAGAACATTGTAATATATAAAAACATTGCATGCCTAAAAAGCATTGTCATCCTATAAAGGCATCACATGCGTGTAGAATCATTGCATCCTTGTACAGTCATGTCGTGTGTTAAAGCATCATGGGCCTTTAAAATGATCACTAGTGTGGAAAAACATTGCTTTGCTGGAAAATCATAGACTTAAAAACCATCACAATACTAGGAAAGCATCGTGAGCTTAAGATAGCATCAGAGGCTTAGGAAAACATCACAAACATGCAAAAACCTCGTAGGATTAGGAAAACATCACAGGGTCAGGAAAGCATCACATTATTAGGAAAGCATTGTGGGATTAGGAAAGCATCAGAACGTATCACTAGCTTAATAAAGCATCGCAAGTTTAGGAAAGAAGCACATGCTTAGGAAAACATCACAGGCTAGAAAAGTGTCACATCTTAGAAAATCATAATATAAACCCACTAGTCTAATAAAAGTGCACAAATCTATAAAATTTCAGAAATGATCGCAAACATGTTTAAAATTGAAACAATGGATTTACCTATAGTCTATAAGCTAAAATGCTGGAAGGGTTTTTAATTGGATCTATACTTTTCTTTATCTGCATTCACGAGTGCTTGATTTATTTGTATGTTGAATCACCTATTTATTGGATCCTTTTATACTCACCCAATTGTCGAATAATCCGAAGTCAAATCGCACCAAGATGTAAAACAATATTTAATTTTGAGTATATATATCAGTACATTTAAAACATTTGGGTTGGTTATAACTAATGAATTTAATTACATTTCAAATTTTCCCTCTAAATTTTTGACGAGTGTGATCCAAGGGGCTGTAAAATGTGTGGCAATCCAAACATTGTTTAAAATCCCTGACCATTTGATTTGTTGGCGATCCAAGAACAAAACTCCATTGGAATTAAAAATTGTTTGGCTATTCAAGCGGGAAATAGTAACGTGTATGGGTTTTTTTGACGATTTGTTGTGCATCCCGACGTTATCCACAGCCAATCCTGAGTCTGGAAATCCCCAATATTTGCCTAACTATGAATTTTTAACCGCCAAAATTTTCCCAGTAACAAATAAAGTGACAACATTAAAGCCTCCCTATCCTTTCGAAAAAAAGCCTTATGTCAATTTAATGTAGTCTTTTGTGCTTCGTTCTTAGGAAATTATTTATTAATAGCATCTTTTAAGCCCATATACGCAAATATGGTCATGATTGTATTTAAGAAAACAAACAGGAAAAGAACTTATATTAGGAATAAATCAAAGTATACACATTCTGCTATGCCAGGCATAATAGCTAATAGTCCAAACCTGGACATTAGAAACATTTTTTATCAAACCAACAGCTAACATTGATTTAAATCTAAGTCTAAAATCTGTCTAAGATCTTCTTGAAGCTTGGTGGGCCACCATTTTGGTGGATAACCATAACAAGTAGGGTTACTATGATCCAGAGCCCAATTAGCTAACACATCCACTCCTCTGTTTTGCTGTCGAGGAACATTAATGAAGTGAATCTCTTGAAACTTTTCCTGCAGCTTTTGAATATTTTCCAATTCTCGTGGAATTTGCCAATTTCTGTCCTTCATCAATGAAGACTTTGGTAAAATGCTAATGACTAATAAGGAATCTGATTTTCCCTGAATATGGGCATGATTGTATTTTTTTAAATGGTAAAATTTTGGCCTTTTAACTTTGGGAGCTTGGCCTTTTATTCATATTCACCAGAACCAGAGACAATGACCAAACACAAAGACAGACCAAGGCCTATAGAATATCGAAGACTGCAGGCTTGAATCCAATTAAAAAAGTTTCAACCAGGATTTACACAACTAGAAAAAATGCATGAAATTCAATTCTTCTTATATCAGAAATTACATTCTAAATTTATAACTATAATTTTGTAAAAATTAAACTCACTAAATTCTTCAAAAATTTAATGCTGTCATGTGCTGCCAGAAATTAATGCAAAGTGCCTAAAAAATTGTGTGAAGTCCAAAAAGTCTGAAAACTGAAAAAATTAACCAATAGAATATTTTAAATATTTGATTTTCTGAAATGTGAGTCCATTCAGCCCATACAATTCGATTTAATTCCATAAAGAAAGTGTCCTTATTTTCCTTGCCACTTTCCTCCTTGAATTTGCCTTTCCTCAAATTATGTGCCCTAGACGTGAGTAGCTGTCCTTCAAAACATTGATCAGCAATTCAGCCTCCAAAACTCATAATTCTATCTTCAGACCCTAAGAAAATACCTTGGAATTTGTGCTGGTTTCTCCTTTAATAGAATTTGAGGGTTTGAAGTATTAGTTGGAGGTCCATTCCTTGACAATTTGATCATACTATTCTTTTCCTAGACCTCTCCTTATCTTCCTTTGACCCACATACACCAAAAACTCAGGTAACATGAAAGACAACCAATTATAGATAGTAGCAAACACTCAAACTCAAGAGTCTGGAGAGAGAAAAGCTTGCTTCACTTTTATCAATTAGGTCAGAAAATGAAATTGGAGAATACATTTAAGTGAGAGAGACAACCAACCAAATGTCAACTAATAATGTTTTTCTTGAAATTGTATTTTATATATGCTGTCAAACTCATACCGTAAACACTTTTTTGGAGCTCTCAGACCACCAGAGTTTGAACCTGGGTCTTCATTATGACATTGCTCTGTCTCAAACAGTAGTCAAGTCATCATTAATTAGAAGGCCAATTAATAAACTTGTTACTAATTTTGTAGAGCACAATGTCATGTTTGAATATCGTGCATTTATTTCCTATGTCGATGTACATTTATAATACTATATATGACTTACATTTATGACCATTATATTAATGATTCTAAGATTTTATGCTCATTGCCACGGTAAGATTTGGTTGCTCGAGGTATGAGAACGGCTGTGATTAGTGGAAAAATATGGAGTTTGGTAAATGATCTGAGGAGTCTTGCAACAACAGTTTGCAAGACATAAGTTTAGAGTGGTGTTCCCTTGTTTTTTATTGACCAGGTCAGTGGGCTTTTGGCACTCATCTCTGGATTGAATCTTTCCTCACTCAATATTTGAAATCTATTGTTCTATGCTCAACTTCTTTCTGATGAATAGATAAATGTTTATTGCTCTTTTGATTACATTTTTTGGTTCTCAATGAATGTTTCCTTTGATGTTTGATGATCCCTGTTGTACTATGATAAACTTAAAAGTAATTTTTGTAAAAAGATGATTGGTGAGCCAACCCTATTGTAGTGTATAAAATATGGCTGACACTTCTTTAGTAAATACGTATGTTGTTTGATTAAATTCCTAGGAAATATGCGATCACTGATTACGTAAATACTGGGAATCACCTGTAAATGTTCAGGGATGTAAAGAGCACGTGCACAAATAAACAGGGGAAAACCAGCTGAGTTAAGGAAAATGTAAGGATTATGATGTACAATTCCTAACCAATGGGAAGTTCATAGGCAGTTGGATCATCACTGGTATGTCAAACGAGTTTGACAGGTGGTAAATTCTTAAGAGCCGGGCTCCCTTGGCATTGGGTGGAACCTACAAATATTGACTATACGTGAGGATGGTTAACATAAATTCACACAAATTGGAACTTGTAATTTGTTTACCTATATATAGATCTATTATTAATGAAGCTAAATACATTTCTTTTGAGTGCGGCCATTTCTTTTTGATGCAGCAGTTCTTTTTCAAGGAAGCTTTTCATCCCATTTTCTTTTTTAAGACGAGTTTTGCATTTAACATTAAATATTGCAAGAAAAATAAATTTTGTCTGAATACAGTACAAGTTTTGCAAATGCTACATTTTTATGTATATAAAAAATTGCATCTGAATATATTTCTAAGTTTATTGAATATGTTATGAATTGAGGTTGCCTGACAAAAATCTTCTTGCACTGTTTCATTGTGCAGGAATCACCAGAAGGACAAAAAATGCTGTCTTTTCGTAGGTCTCTTCCTGCTTACAAGGAAAAAAATGCATTGCTTTCGGCAATTGCAAGGAATCAGGTTTGTCAGTGAGAGCAAAATGGAAGCTAAATACATTTTTATCTCTATTGCGATCAAATACAACAAAGTTTGTCCTTTTGCGTACTGTTCTGACTTTGTCTGCATTATTTTCTAGGAAATGGTTACAATGACTTGTAGAGTTATAGCCGAAGATGCCTTGCTTGTGTTTCTTTGCTTCTGTCCTCCCTCTAATAGTTTTCCACTGCCTGGTCTGTGTTCTTTCGTTATGTTTTTTGATGATTTTGTAGTTTATGAGCTATTAGTTTTTTGGTAATTGATTCTTGAATCGATTCCTTCTGATTGGCTTTGAAGCCTTTCCGTATCCCTAGTCATCAAGTGTGAAAGCCTGATGTCAAGATTTGGTTGTTTTTCTTTTACAAATGTTGATTTCAATTATATGGCTTTTTAAGGCCGAAGCTTGCTTTCCAATGTCGTTTTCTTGAAGTACATTATCAGTTTTATCTTCGACATTTTATTGTTGGTGGCAGTAGTTGCAGCCTTAGTTAACTTGGTAATCCCTAAGCAGGTATGTAGAGCTTTACGTTGGTTGTTTACTGTGGCGCAAATGTTAAGATCATAATAAACAAGAAAACCACCCTAAGCATGATGCGTGCAAAAGTTTATTTAAGGAAAAGTCACTTGGTTTCAAAAAAGATTCAGTTTATGATATTGCTGATAATAATTTAAGTTTAAACTTTTATGATATTCTATGATATTGTTGATAATAACTTAGGTTTTCTATGGCTTTCCAAGTTTAAAATGAGGAATAGAGAGACAAACTCTATGAGTTGAGTCACTCCGTAGGACGAGATTATTTTTCACATTCACAAGGATAATACTAAAAGAGAAATAGAAATGAGGAGACTTTAAAGCATTCTGCTGATCAGTCCTTATTTACTTGGTTTTGTGACAAGAAGTTTTGTTAAATTCAAGAATCCTTTAAGATTTGTGGCCGAAATGGAATGCAATGAGGATGCATTCCGCACTAGGGTGAGGAGGGGAGAATATTGAGCTCGTTCATATGTTTAATTGATATTCTCTGTAAACTCTATGAAGCATTTTGAAATTCAACGTGGATTTTGGACTAGCAAATAACTAAGATAAGGGAGCTTTGACAGTGTACTTAATGGGGCAAATATTATTTCACTATCTTGGTAAGAAGGCACTGCAAATAAAGGAACCAAACATCTACCTTAAATCAGGCAGGGATTGTGAAAGATTGAAGAAAGAGTCACTAAATGATACTTTCCAAGACAAAAAGGCAATCATTTTTTTCTGATTGGTTCTTATAGGTCAAGACCTTTCTTCCAACATCTAACTCTTGGCCGTAAAAAGTGTCCGACACTTCAACACGTATGCCGCAGTCGACAGTACAATACAAAATTCCTCTTTTATTTGCAGGCGAAGCTACCTTTATTCAAAAGAAAAGAAAAACACAAACCTAACATATTTACAAATATACATACTAAATTGTTTTGGGTTTTGCATATATGCAAAAGAAAATTTAATAAGGAGACCAGATTAGAGAGAACATAAAAAGTTAACTGAGAGAGAAGAAAAGACTGTGAATAGGTGAGCAAACACAAATTTCAACTATATATCACATTCATGAACGCAAACTAAATTTACTATCAACTAAGATCTTTTATTGAGAAGAGATTAAAGAGATCAATAGCATGAATAAACGAACATAAGGACTTTCATCCACAACTCAGAACAAGCACAAATTCCTGCAACAATGTAGTTTTAATGATATCTGGAAAAACATATTTTTTTCTTCTTTTCTTCTTTTCAAAAGCTCTTTCCTTGCAAAAGATTACAAAATTGACAGCACCTAGAGAGGCATTCAAGCCTCCTATTTATAGGAAATTCAACTCCTAAGACTTAGTAAACAAATTCTAAAAATAAAAACGGTTGCACTTTTCAAGGTGCCTGTTGACTTGGTCAAAACTGCAAAAATATTCAGAGTCAAACGCAGCTGGGAGCTGCATTAAAGGTCACACCAAAATGCACATTGAGTTGCAACTCAGGGTGCCTTCTTTGGCACCTATTCTTCATCTTCTTCATCATCCACTGTGAAAATTCTTACTACGTGGCCCGTTGTTTTTCTTCATATTCCTCGAACTTCTGCAGTATCCTCTCTACTTTGTCGTGATCTGGGCCTTCAGATTGTTGGTAAGGAATTTCAGCCTCTACTTGCAAGTTTATCATTTGTTGATGAATTCTTTTGAACTCCTTCAAATCTTTGTCTAATCTGTCAAAAGAATTCTGAAAATTTACAAATCTTTGGATTGATTTGTAATTGAATGAAGAAGCAAGGTTGGTTTCATGATCAAGTAGTTGCATGATTGTTTCTTGTATATCTCCTATGGAAATTAATTTGCTTTCATCTCCCAAGAATGAACATGGGAGCTTTTCAATTGTTTCACATATATCACAAGTAGGACCAGTCGCTAAGACTCTTGATTCCTTGAGCTTATGTAAGGATTCTTCTTGAAGGAAAGGATCGCTAACAAAAAGCAACCCCCTAATGAAAGTTTACAAGCAAAGCTCCTTGATATCAAAAACAAGTAGGAAGAGATCAGATCTCAACAAGCTTCTCTTAAACAGAAAACATAAACACACATCCAATCTTGGGCACAAGTTGTTAGGGGCAAAGATAAAAATCCTCCTCCTATAACAACAATCGAGGAAATTGTTCAAGCAAAACTCACAGAGGAGCGTACTAGATGCATTAGAGAATTGAACCTCAAGGTGAAAGGGCTTCCCTTACCTCTTTCCTCTTCGGATCCCATGGTGGTCGCAATTGAGTTCCTTAGGGAAAAACTAGGTATCTCGGATGTGACATTGGAAAGAGCATGGTTGGGGTTCGATTATACACTTTTCCTCCGTTTTAGATCCGTCGCTGACTGGCTTAGGGCCCTTAGGGCGAGGCGTTCGTTGTTCTCTCTCTGTGGTAAGATCTTTCTTGACGAAGATCTCACCAAATCACAAGTTGCAAAGCTTAAACGCTCCAGAGAGGTGGTTATAACATGTAAAGTAGGAAAATGGGTAGTTATCAGGAACCTCAAGGTAGTGGTTAGGGACTCCTTTCCTCCAGGATGGGAATCCCGACCTGGGGTTTCTAAATGACGGGCTCATTGGGAGAGGCAATAGGGCTCAGATATCTCTTTCAGGGGTTGGAATGGTAATGGCTCTTTTTGGTCATCCCCAGGCCTAATGTTTGACGCTCTTGGGTTGTCAAACATTCTTTTTATTACTGAGACTTATGAGAGCCCGATACAACTTCTCCAGACATTACAGGGTATCGTTGGTTTTCGGCTTGTCGTTAGGAGACTAGGATTTCTGGTGGGGTTAGAGGTTTTGGTGGGGTGGCTTGTTTATTTAGAGACTCACTCCATAACAGAATTTCAGTGGAGGTTTTTGATGAGTTTGCTAGATTCATGTGGGTCTGGATTAATGGGACTACCCCACTTTCTAGAGATATTTACATTGCAGTTTGTTACTTTCCTCCAGCGTCTTCATCATATGCCATCCATAGTGGTTTTGAGGGGACCTTTTTATAGATTTGTACATCGGGATTACTCAATATTCAGCTATCGGGGAAGTTATCCTTCTTGGTGACTTCAATGCCCGTACCAAAGAATTTCAAATACCTCTCCACAACCGCTTCGTTTACACATTCTGCACACGAGATTGATTCAAAGTTAGTGGGGTTGCATAGGATGTCAGATGATGCTTCAGGTCCTTACACGGCATATGGAAGACACCTCTTACAGTTGGGGGAATCTCATGATTTGTTGATCCTTAATGGGTTACCTTGCTTTCCAGATTCACACTCTTTCACATGTACACCTCATGGGGGAGGTAAGACTGGTAGATTACATCCTATCCAATCATAATCTTTTGCCCTTCATCTGTCATTTTTCCATTTTCCCCATTACTCTTTCGGACCATGCTCTTCTTTCTTTTTCCCTCCGGGCTGATTTCTCCCCTCTTGTTACAACCCCCTCTTTCAGTATAATGCTTCAGGTCTTGATGGGGATTCTGACATTTTCCTCTCACATCCATCAACTTCTACCTCCAAAACCCCAGTTCTTCTCACTTGGTTGTGTTAATTCCAAATACACGTCTTTCCTCCATTATTTGGGACGCTGCCCTCAAATCTTTTTCTAGCTACTCCAAATCTACATTTACTTCCCATCAATCTAAAAGATCTTGCCCCATGAATAAGTGGTATGATGACGATTGTAGGACTCTCCACCTCCAACTTCGGTATGCCTTCATTCTCACCCCTCTTACCCAGCTTTAAATCATCCTATTGTTGCCTTTTTTGACGTAAGAAACGTCTTTTTATTTCTCAAAGGAGACAGATCTTACGGGCTTCCTGCATTCACTCCCCCAAACTCTTTTGGCGTACCATCCACCCATGACATTCTCCCCTGCCACCTAGTTGCCCCCCCTCCCACCGTCTCTGCCCTCCCGCCCTACCGCCCCCCACGACATTCTCCCTTGCCACCCAGTCACCCCCCTCGCCTCCCCCCTTTCCCCCACAGCCCCCCCACCCCTCGACGCCCCCCCACTGAGCTTAATCCCACATCATGATTTCCCATACCTCCACTCTTTATGATATTCTTGGCCAAACTCAAACCAATGTTGCTTCTCCACCATCTTCTCACTTATTCACATACAAGAATGTTAGAGAGGCGATGACAGTGATGAATAGTTGCAAGGCAGCCGATGAAGAAGGTTTTCAAGCCGAGTTCTTCAAACATGGTCTTAGAGCTTTTAGAAGCTATTCGGTTGATCTTTTCAACCATGTGGTTTGTTCGGGTTTCTCGCCCTCTTGGTCACATCACATTATTCACTCGATATACAAATTAGCCTCCTGTTCAGATCCTAACAATTTCAGGACGAACATGGTTGGACACACATTCTCGAAATTTGTTACTATATTACACATGCAGCTTTCAAGAAAACTAGAGCAAAGACACCTCAGAGTTAGGGGACAGGCAGGGTTTAAACCAGCCCATTAGACCATTGATCATATTTTCACACTTCAGGCCATTATTGAGGAGGCACATCATGGCTCATCCAAAGTTTATTGTTGTTTTGTAGACTTTAGGAAAGTGTTTGATTCTGTTTCGAGAAAGGAACTTTTCCAGAGACTTAGGAATATTGGCATTTTTGAGACTCTCTCTGACTTCTTCAGATATGAGGACCAAAGATGTTTGGTCTTATATATACAAGAAGCTCTTAAGCTTCATGATCATTTTATTCAGAGACTCACTAGACCAGCCTCCATTCAATACATCACTTCTTTTTTCATGGTGCTACCTTCGAGGAGAGGCACTAAGCGACAGATTGACATCAGTATAGCCTCACATTCCAGATCAGTGCGGCCCAAAGACACCATCCACAGTTCCCCAAGTTTTCATTAGCATATCCATTTCAAGCCTGGCATTAGGAGATAGACTAGATCCACCAGATTTTCACAAAGGACTTTTCCTTCTAGGCAAAGGATTGGAGGACAAACCAGGCATCCTACCCCTTCTTTGGGTCATACTTCTATTCAGAGCTTCTTCTCGTCGGCCTTGGATGCTAGGAGAGTTGGATCGAACTCTTGATGGGTTCCCTCCTGGTTCTTTTTTCTCAGGGTTCATTCTCGCGCTCCCGATGTTTAGAGATTCTTGGGGGTTGCTCATTCCTTCTGCTCCCTTCTTTGGATTAGAGCGTGGTTGGTTGTGACTTTTTTGTTCTTTGACTCTGAGTGTGGTTGCTCTTTGCAATGTTTTGTACTATTTCTTTTAGCATTATTTTTCTTGTTTTTGGAGACCTTTTTGGTTTCCCGCTTTTTCCTGACACACTTCTGTAATCTACAGTCCCTTTGACCTACTTTTGTGGTCATTAGTTGGACATTAATATATTCATCTTTATCTTTATCTTATCGTCTCGATTTTATACCTTGTTGGCCCCAAAAATTTGCCCTGCTCTCCTAGGTCCTCTGTCAGTACTCCCTCACCGACCAAAGTATCTTCATGTACTCTTGCCAGGGTCTTTAATCGAGGTAGCCAACATTTCAATTTACCTAGATCCTCTTATGTACTCAGCTTCTTTCTTATAGGCATATTACTTTTCTTCTTCAATCATGGAATAGACTTTAACGACTAAGGCTATTGTGTTAATTCCCTGGTCCAAGAGCTTTTTAGACCACTTATCAGTAGCCCTTCCTATATTCCCAATTCTCGTCTTTCCTCAAGGTCTTTGACTCTAGCGTGTAATGCTAAATTCGGGGTTGAGTTGGGCTAACCAAACTTTGGACCATCGTAGTAAGCTGCTGCACCTTCTCCTTCAACTAGTCCTCCATAACTTTGTCCAGATCATATTTTTTAATCAAGGATCCAATTGCTATTTGCGCATTTTCCTTTAGCCCTTCGTGGGTAGACTTCCCCAGGGGAACCCTTGAGATATGGTAATATTCTGTTGTGATTGTATCCTTAGATTTATCTGGAACTGGGACAGCAATCTCAACATACCTCTCCCGTTGTTCATCTCTGACAATACGAGAAAACGCCTTGGATTTCTTGGAGGCCCGAGGAATTGGTCCAGTGAGGGTAATGAAATCTATATCCAATGGTGGAACTGTTTTCTTTGTCCTCTTCACAACTTCACTTACCGATTGAAGTGCTTTTGTTTCAGGAACTTGTTGTATTGAATAAGATTCTTGAGCCAAGGCATTTTCTGCTATAGGCGAAACTATTAGAGTTTTATACATGGCAGTGTTAGTTTTTGTTTCTGCTTGTGGAATAGGCAAAGCTTCTTCTTGTTCCACCTCTTTCTGGGTTTCTAACTCTTTCTCCAAGATGATAGGTGGGGGCTCTACTTTTTCGGGAGAAAGTTCTCCTATTTTTGGAAGAGGTGTTTCTTTCTCTAAGAGGGTTTCACTTACCTCTTTAGATGCGGTGCAAGAAGTTTTGTGTGGCTCTGTTGAAAGCCACTTGAGCTACCATCGTTGAAGTAGGGGCCTCAGGGAGCAAAGAGGGATCTAATGCCATATATTGCAGTGTTGTGCTTTTGATCAATCCCTGGATGAACAATTCCTTTTGAAGGTTTGCTCAACACTGTTGATATTTCGGGAGTACCCTTGCCTCCAGTTGATATCTTAATTTTGAATTTCATAGACTTCTTTTCTGGTTTGGGAGGTGACTCCTATTTTTTCTCAATCACAACAATATCTGTGACAACATTAGGAGATGCCACTTGATCTTCCCCTTTTGCTTCGCTGGATCAAATGAAGGTATATCCCCAACTCTCAAAGGTGGAGGAAGTCTGGCGTTTTGTACATCTCTCCCTTGCTTGCAAGCCATACAAGAGTTCTCCTAAGGACTCCTTGAGTTTGATTTTGTAAAGGTGTTCTCTATTTGACTCCAATCAACCCTGGGGAGAGGTGCTCTCTTGATGCCTTGTGAAAAGTAATTTTCATTTATTACTTCACCATCATCTTCAATATCTAAGTCTTCACGAATGTCCACAATATTGTATTTAGTCACTTGCTCCAACATAAAACAGGGATAATCAAGGAGTCTGACTTCCCTTTCATCATCACAGTTCATCCAAAAATCTTCATAATAGGGAACATGCTTTAATGAAGTGCTCATAATGCACTCCACCATTCCCCTTATATCAAATGAGGGGTGACTGTGAAATGGTCAAAGCATGACACGGGCCATATTTGATTCAATGGATTTAGCTTTATGTAATGTAGCATAAGTGTACCTGTGAATAGTCATAGGGAAGTGGGTCCCCAGAGAGCTATGCTTAGTAACCAAATTTTTTTGCATCTCCATTAGTTGTCGCACTAGTTCCATAAGTGCCCATTTGTCGTCAACAAACCTTGGAAGCATAAATGGAGCGGACTCACACCCGCAAACCTTGATGTAGGAGAATGTGGGAAACTGTATAAACTAGTCGCCCCATTTGGATATCTCTATGGTGGTGGAAATTAAGAAGTGTTGGTTGTAGGGCTTTGACTCGAACATTTGGATGACAAAGTGGAGAAAAGTGTCATTGACTCTACGAAAGTGTTTGGCACTCTCCTTCAGTGTCAATTGGGGATAATACTCATGTATGTGAGAGGCAGACATCAGGCCCACTGTGGTCAATTTGCCGTAGAATCTTCTCTGTGCAACTGCGTAAACTATGTAAGACATCATATAAAATTTGTGAGTGGTAATCACTTCACATAGTTGCTTGTGCATCGAGTCATTGATTAACTCAGCCAAGTTGATATATTGTTTATTAGCACGAATTATTTGGATGTATTTGAACATCTATTCATAGTAATCCCTTGCTGTGGGGTTCCATACCACCTCATTGAGGAGAGTGATAATTTCATTAATTTCAAGCTTAAACTCTTGGGGAGCAATCACCATAGGGACCCTAGCCATGAAGGCTTTAGATTTAACAAGCCAATGCTTGATTAGGGATCTAAGACAATATCTTTGTTCTCTTCGTGAAACTGCTGAGCTGTCTCTAGAGTAATTTCTGCAATGACCTTGTGATCTGGAATTTTTAACATCTCTTCAATATATTCGGACCCAAGTCGCAAGATGACTCCTCTCGGGGTCCGAACCTCCCTTCTATCTCTGCAATAATGACTTGCCATTGTCATGACAAGCTTGGGGCATTGCATAGAGATCGGAAATGCAACGGCTTGAGGCAGCCTGCTATCGTAAATACTTTGTCTAATCATTTTTGAAAGATGCATTTATCCTCTTCGAGAAGTCACCCAAGGATCTAAGACAATCGTCTTTGTTCTCTTTGTGAAACTGCTACGTTGTCTTTGGAGTAATTTCTGGAAAGACCTCGTGATCTGGAATTTTCAACATCTCTTCAATATATTCGGGCCCAAGTCGCAAGATGACTCCTCTGTGTTAGCAAATGATTGAAGAGATGTTCTTGAAAAACACTTGATGATTTGATTAGTGCATTGATCTTATTTATTATACCAAAAATTGGTTATAGCAAATGGTTACAACAGTTATGGAGGTTACCGGTTTAGACATTAAGTAATATTAGTTAAGTCTTTATTACATTATTTAACACCCCCTCTTAATAACTAAACTAGAAACAACTTCAAGTTTGTCTCGAAACTTTACAAAAATAATAGAACCAAGATTTAGTCATTAGATCTGTCGGCTGTTTTTTAGAAGGACAAAAGTGAAGAGAAACGTCACTAGTATCAAGCAATTGCCAAATGTAGTGATGATGTATCTCGATGTGTTTGGTGCGAGCTTGAAAAACAAGATTCTTTACTCACTTCAATACACTTTGATTATCACAAAATAGTGGGGTAGGTGTATATGAAGGAAGTTGCAAATCAACAAGAATCCGACGTATCCAAACAGCTTCACAATTGGCATTGAATGCTGCTTTGTATTCCGCTTTAGTGGCGGAGAGAGCTGTTGACAATTTTGGCTGATGTTTGAAATATTGTCATTGATGTCAAAGGCAACTTGTGCTATCAGACATTAATGTGAAAAGTTGAATTGCACAGACTTATAGTGCAAATCGGATTTATGAAGAGCTTCTACTTATAAAATAAGTAAGGCAGTCTTGAGAACCCGAATGGGTCTTATAGTGCAAATCGGGATTCCAGAACAACTTTACTTCTCTCAACTTTATAAGTTAAGTTGTCCCGAGAACCCGAATGGGCATAGTAGTGTTAATCGGCTTTATGCAACAACTTTACTTGTCTCATTTTTACAAGTCAAGTTGTCTCAAGAACCCGAAAGGGTCTAGAAGAGTTGATCGGTGTTTCAGAAGCACTTTACTTCTTTCATGTTTATAAGACAAGCAATGTGGAAAACCCGAATGGGTCAAGGAAGAGGTAATCGGGATCTCGGAGTGACTTTGTTTCTCTCATGTTTATGAGTTAAGCAATGTGAAAAACCCAAATGGGTCTAGGTGAGTTGATCGTAGTTTTGCAACAAATTAGTTCATTTTAATAAGTTAAGCAAAGTTGAAAACCCGAATGGGTCTGGAAGAGTTGATCGGGTTTTTAAGATGACTTTACTTCATCCAAGTCTATAAGTCATGCTAAATGAAGAACCCAAAATGGTCTTGAAGAATTCTTTCGGAAAAATTGGCAAAGACAATTCTTTCGGGAAAATTGGCAAAGACAATTCTTTCGGAAAAATTGGCAAGAACAAATCTTTTAGACAAAAAGCCCGCAAAAATTGTTCCGAAGGGCATGTAGATGCTTGCAAGAAAGCCGAAGGGTAAGTGGACCGTTCAGAAAAGCCGAAGGGTACATTCAAGAAAGTCCGAAGGGTATGTGGACCCTTTCAGAAAAGCCGAAGGGTAGTTTGCAAAAGGCCAAAGGGTATGTGGACCGTTCAAGAAAGCTGAAGGGCACTTCTCAAGAAGTCCGAAGGGCAAGTGGACCTTTCAAGAAAGCCGAAGGGTAGTCTACAGAAAAGCCAAAGGGCATGAGGACTTTTCCAAGGGTCCCGAAGAATTGAGTCGGGAAAATGGCATGAAGAGAAAAGTCTCAAAGAAAATAACTTGGACAAAAAGTTTGTGGAAATTGTCCCGAAGGGAACATGTTAAAGTTCGAGCAAGTCTGAAGAGATCAACAAAGGGGAAGCATCTCAAAGATGCCAAAAGAAGTGGGATGAAGTCAACATGTCGAAGGTTAATGATCTAGTCAACATAAAGAGCAAACATCTTTGATGATCCAACGACACACGCAAGTCAGGATTAAGAAGATCCAATGGAGCGAGTGAATCCAATTCCTTAAAGGTGCTCGAAGGTTAATGCACAGTGGCAAAGTTAAAGATCAAGCATATTCAAATAAATCGAAAGGAGTGAAAGCGATCCTGATAAATAGGAAGCAGCGAGATGCAAAGAGGAGCTCGATGGTTAGACTTGGCGCGAAGAAAGAAATCAAAGGCCCGCATTTAATATTTTCTCAATGAACAATTGAAGGAACAAACAAAACCTATAATTGATTGCACAGAGCTTGAGATTGATTGATTCAACCGATCAATCATCGATTAAGGAGGTTGTGCATTTAAGAGGTAAATCCAGCAGCTGCCAAACATAGTAAAGAGACCAAAACATTACGGCGTGATGCATGAACCAAGACACAAAAAGGAAAGGACACAGTTATGACCAGAATCCCGCAGTTGTCAAAGATAGAAACGAGAATAGACAATTGTTGTATAATGCAAGAACCAAGACGCGGGAAAATGCAAAAGTCAAATATGCATTAAAGGAGAATCTAGAACTAAAATTGGTTAAGTACAAATAGTATGTGAATTCAATAAGTGAGTCGAGAAACCCTAATAAATCCTTGTATAAACACGACTCTTAACACATCATAAAGGCGCTGCTGTTGTTGCATTTTGATGTGAGAAAAAAACGCTGTCGATAAAAAGAAATATGTAGACAGAGTAAAACACAGAGAAGGAAGGGGAATGAAGAGTATCTGATCAAAGCATAACCAGATGTATGCAGATACAGAGTGAAAGACATATGTAGACAAAGATTAAGCAAGTTGGAAGATAGAGCACACAAATAATGAGAAGAAGGTGAGCAGTTACAGATTAGACTTGTAACAAAGAACATTGAATTGGATTCACTTGTGAATCTATCTTGTACACTGGAGTTGTAGCTCTATAGTTCAGGTAGGTTGGTGCCTACATACAAACTAAGTTGGTGCTTGGTAAGGAGATTGGTGTCGCCTAAGGATTGGTGTCCTTGAATGTAACCAGTGAGGTTTGTCAGTAAGGCATTTTATTGTGAGGCTGGATTAGAACAGTAGGTTCTAGCAGCTGATTCTCACCGTGGTTTTTCCATTTGAATTTTTCACGTAAAAATTTGATGTTATGTGTTTCTGTGTGTGTGTGACTTCTGCATTTGTTCTTTGATTTGCACATGAATTTACATCCTTAGTAAAAGGTTCTAAATGGATTAGTTTTAGCTTATCTATTGATTCACCCCCCCTCTTAGTAGATAGTTATGTTCAAACAGAGCAACGGTATGTTGAAGCCTTCTCTGCCATGAAACAACTCTTGAACCAAAAGAGAACATATACCCAGTGGTAGATTTCGGAGTATCAACAGATCCTCCCGAATCAGAGTCTGTATAACCAATCAATTTGAAATCTGTTGTCCTCTGATAGAGAATGCCAAAGTCAAGACTTCCTTTGACATATTGCAAAACATGTTTTGCTACTGTCCATTGTACTAGCTTCGGTTGAGACAAAAACCGAGAAAGATAGCTAACAACAAAATATAAATCTGGTCGAGTGGTGGTAAGATATATCATGCTGCCCGCCAATTGTCTATATAATGATTCATTGACCAATGATGGATCATCATGCGCTGATAATTTCAATCGTACCTCCATAGGTGTAGAAGTAGACTTATAATCCATCATTCCAAACTTCTTCAAAAGAGTAGTGGCATACTTGACCTGAGCAATGAAAATGGAGTGGTCATATTGCCAGAACTCTACACCCAAACAATAGTGCTGGAGGCCTAAATCAGTCATATCAAAAGCAATGCAAAAATCTGATTTGAGTTTTTGAATTGCTGTCTCTACTACTTGTGATGGCAAGGTCATCAACATACACAATGAGTATCACAATGTCATCATCAGTGTTTTTGATATAGAGATTCGGATTAGATGGACTCCGTTTGAATCCAGAATCTCGTAGATGCTGATCAATTTTGATGTGCTAGGCTCGAGGAGCTTGCTTAAACCCATACCGAGACTTCACCAATTTCCAAACGAAATGATCACGACTAGGTTCCTAAAAACCTTGAGCCTGCGCCATGTATACTTCTTCATCCAAATTGCCATTAAGAAAAACACTTTTGACATCCATTTGAAATACTTTCCAACCAAATTGATATGCAATAGAAAGAAGTAACCGAAATGTGACCATTTTTTCAGTAGGAGGAAAAGTCTCCTCATAGTCTATTCCCTTATGTTGTGAAAATATTTTCGCAACAAGACGGGCTTTGTACTTGTCCAAAATACCATCATCGTTGCATTTGAATTTGTACACCCGTTTACAGCGAATGGGTTGCTTACCTGGAGGTAAATCCATCAATGTCCAGGTGTTGTTTCTCATCAAGGCATCATATTCTGATTGCATTGCCTTCTCCCTCTCAGTTTTGCCTTGTGCATCAGAATATCACTAGGGCTCTGAAATAGTGAAAAGGTCAGAAGCAAGAGCAAAATTTTAAAGCTCTTCATCATCAATTGTATTCGCAATTGACTTTCCTGGTTGACGAGACCGTGTATGAGAGTGAGGAAGATCACCCTCTCGTACATCCTGTAGAGTGGTGTAATACCACTTGGGTCTCTTCTGTACCAAGGATTCCTGTTCCTATTGAACAATAGATGGAGAAGTGGTCGACTCATGTCGACGACGCTGATACACTAATGGAGTGTTAGCCATAGATTGTTGCACTGAAGACTGTGAGGGTGTCTCCAAAACATGTGGTTCCTCATCTTTCAGAGGAAGTACAATGCTAGAAACCTCTGGATTATCAGAGACAACATGCTGATTACAAACAAAAAATGATTTTGTTTTTTTGACATCAACATCCTGACTAATGATGATCTGGTTAGTAGACACATCTATTAGTCTATATGCCTTGGATTGAGTACTGTAACCAGCAAAGAAATATCGTGCACATTTAGAGTCTAGTTTACTTGTCTATTTCTTAGGAACGAGAGCATATGTAGTAGAACCAAAAACACGAAAATGTGTTACCTCTGGTTTGATGCTGGACCAATTTTCTTCCAGAGTGATGCTCTCCAAAGCCTTGCAAGGACTTCTGTTCATTATGTAGACTGCCATGTTTACTACTTCTCAGTATTTATACAACACCTCTACTGTGCATCATGGATCGAGCCATCTCCATGATTGTGTGATCTCACCTTTTAACCACCCCATTCTGCTGAGTAGTGTATAGGGTTGTTAGCTGCCGATGAATTCCTTCCTTGCCGTAATGGTTCTGAAATTGCTTTGAAGTGAATTCTCCCCCATTATCAGATCATAAGGTTTTGATCTACTGACTTGTTTGATTTTCTACCAGTGCTTTGAATTTTACAAACTCGGCGAAACAGTCTGACTTCTTGTTAAAGTAGACCCACATTTTTCTAGAAAAACCATCTATGAACAACAAAAAATACCTCCCACCAAGAATAGTAGATGACTTCCAAGATGACTTGCATAGATTTGCATGAACAAGATCAAGGAGCCCCTTTGCTCTCCAAGCACCTTCAGTGGGAAAAGATTTCTGCTTCTATTTGCCAGCCAAACAACTTGCACATATATCTTGCTTGACTTGGATAGTAGGCAATCCAAGAACCATATTCGATTTTTGGAGTTTGGCTAAGTATTGAAGATTGAGATGTCCAATTCTCTCATGCCATACAAATCTAATATTATTCTCCACAATTAATGCATTCAAACTGACAGTGGTAGGATCAACAAGTCTATACAAGCTATTTTGCCCAATACCTAGGGCTATGACTATCATTTTTGATATCAGACACAATGCATTTCTTTCCCGAGAAATTTATTGTAATGTGAGGGTTTTTAGTTAACTTATTGATTGATAGAAGATTTTTGTTCATCTTAAGTACATACCTAACATTCTTGACTATGAACTTTGCAGCATTATTAAATACAATGCGTATATCTCCTATTCCTTCTACAGCATGTGATCTACCATCACCCAAGGAAAATGAATTTGAAAAGCTTTATTTTGTAGTGAAATTAACATACCATTCTTTTCGACATGTAAAATGCCGTGATGCACCGGAATCAAAAGACCAATCATTGGTTGTCCTCTAATCGGAACATGATGGCATGAGAGCATATTCTTCCTCAAATTCAGCTTCAATTGTTGCCACATTTGCATGCCCTTTTGCTTTCTTGTTTTGTTAGATCATATTGTCTTTTTCTGCATTCTTTCTTAATATGACGAAATTTTTGACAATAATTTTTGACCAAATTTTTGACAATAAAATTTTGACATATCTGAATGTTTTTTCCATTTCCCTTTGGATTGGGCAGCAAATGCACTTTCCGATTGGCCAGAACTGGGCTCATTGAAGTGTGTCTACTTGCGTTCTTTTTGCAGCAAATATGAACTCCCTTGATCAAAAGTGAGAGTGTTACTCTTTGTCATCAGGTGCAAAGCTTCCACAAACGATTCGTACGAAGGTGTTAGGATATTCAAAACATGAGCCACTATATCATCGTCATCCACCTTTTTGTTGATCGCTGACAATTGGTCTAGAGATATTTCATCTGTAATAAATGCTCTGACAGAGACCCACCTTCTAACATTTTTGTGGAAAACAACAGTTTTTTCAAATAAAGTACTCGACTCATTTTTGAAGTCTGGTACTTGTTCTTGACACTGGATTATAGTGCACTTGCTTGTGCAACATTTGGGACCTCCGGAATCATATCATCCGACAGAAGGTTTCAATAACAAAAGGGCTTTTTTACAATGTTTGTCATAATTGGCAAAATTCGTTGCCGGTCGTTGTTATGTGTCAAGTATAATCTTGTCATAGTCACGAAATTCCTCAATCGTCAAGATTTTAACTCTCCATACATTATAATTCTACCTAGTTAATTTTTGGGCCTCAGGAAGAACGACATTCTGAATATTGGCCATTTTTCACTCTGAAAAATAATTTTAAACCAATAAAATAAAATTTCGCAAAATTGAACTATATATATATTTGTTTTTTTTGTTGTTGGGCCCTCGTCATTTGTCCCTGACGTTCTTTTGTGCCCTCGTCATTTGTGCGAGATGCGTTTGCTTGTTACGTCATTCTGCGGTCTTGGGGACTGTGTTTTTCTTTTCTTTTTTTTTAAACCCTACCTATTGATTCTATGGAGACTCTATGCTTCGCGACCCTTCTGCGACCCTACTGTAACTCAACTTTGTTGTTCCGCATACTAGTGATGGTGTTTGTTGCCTGTCCCACATAATAGATATTGTGTGTAGACTCACAAAAAACTCTTTGATCTCGACTTTTGTGATTGCAAAATTCGACGCTTCTTCCATTTTTAATTCGATGCTATGTGCCTTTCCTTGTTGTGATGCGACTGCAAACTCAATGAACTCAACTGCGTTTCGTCCCAAGGACTTTTGTGACTGTTTCGTGACAATCTTCGACGATTGGGTTTGTTTGCTGAAGGAAAATCGTCTATGCACAAAAACCCTTCGATTTGGACTGTTAATGATTCTCTCGCAGTGTTTGTCCCTCTTCCTCCTGTTTGTACCCTAGAGCCAAGGTTTCCTTGAACAATGAATCACTCGTGCCTTTTCGGCTTCCTCAAGTGGTGGCTCTGATACCATTGTTAGCAAATGATTGAAGAGATGTTTGTGAAAAGCACTTGATGATTTGATCAGTGCATTGATCTTATTTATCATAAAAAAAATTGGTTACAACAGTTATGGAGGTTATTGGTTTAGACATTAACTAAAATTAGTTAAGTCTTTCTTACATTACTTAACACTCTAGGGGTCTGCACCTCCCATCGATCTTTGCAATAATGGCTTGCCATTGTCATGACAAGCTCGGGCCATTGCACAGAGATCGGAAATGCAACATGTTCAGGCAGCTTGCTATTGTAAATACTTTGTCTTATCATTTTTGAAAGATGCATTTATCTTCTTCCAGAAGTCACCCATGTCAATATGACCCAGGTTTGTGTCGATGACTTGATCGATGTTGGAATCAATATTGGAAGGGGGAGTACCCCTTGGAATTGATACTTCTTTTCGCTATTCGAATCTTTTCCTTTCTTCTTAGGTGTTCTAGACATCTGCTGCTTGTGATGGGCATGGGAGAGCGGCTAGCTTGGAAGCAAAATATGAATGGGAGTAAGAAAACGAGATGCAGAGGGAGGGGAGGCAGATGTAGGGGATTGCAATGTAGTTGAAGAACTTAGACGTTGGGGTTTGGGGGCTACATTGCAGTCGAAGAACTCTGGGATCGGGGTTTGGGGGATGCAATCCAGTTGGAGAACTCCAACGTGATAAGGCATAGGTATGAGGCTTCCAAGTGTTGGTGAGAATCCGATGGGGTAAGAGACCTCAACAACAAGAGAAAATGATTGCGAAGCAAAGTAGGATCGAAATGACTGTCGAAAGAAAAAGTACAGCCTTAACGAGAAACCTTGAAGATGACTCCAAAACCTAAGGGCACCTTCCGAGAGAAACACTGAAAAAATGACCTCCAAATGCTAAGAAATGACCAAAAATCACTAAATTATGAAGAAAGCAAGCATAGAGGTCCAAAATCAAGAGTTTGAATGATAAGCAATGGATGAATGGTGTTGATTAATTAGCGGAGGGTCAAGGAGACACCCACACGTGCAGGTATCAACCCTCATTAATGAGGGCCGAGGCAGGGTCCGACGACTACACCCCAGTCTTCGAGGTCTAATGGTTGCACTACAGTCCTTGGATCCCGACACTCAAAATGAAGAAAATGGCTAAGTGTTTTAATATATTGTAATGTCCCCCTTTCTAAAAATAAAAAATATTATTATTAAAATAAAAAGTATTTTTAAATACTTTAAACAAAATTAATAATATGCCTTAGTTTCCAAAAGTGAATATGTCGGTAACTCCTTTCTAAATTGATTTGTAATAAAGAATGGAACTCCTCTAATTTGATATAAGTCAGTCCTTAATTTAGAAAGTACATTGGAGAAAAATGATATAAAAAGGGGAAGGAGGTTCATTTCAAAGGCACATATTATGTTTGTTGAATTGAATTTTGAGTTTGAGCACAAAACGCTTGGTTTATCTCCATTGAAGGCGAAAACCTTTATTTGTAACTTGAAGTTAAGGACAAAAATCCTTAACCTCACTCGGGCAACTTCATTTTAGAGGTTGCAATGGCCAGAATTGATCAGTCTGGGATTCCTAGGGCATCGTATTGTGGAGTGCAATAGTTGACCGGGTTTTAAAAGTGAAGCGTGGCTGTTGGAGACTCTCTTGGACGGTAGCAAATCTCTTTGAAGGGCTGTTTGAAGTCAGCGAACCATTTGGAGGCATATCCAAGGGTGATGACCTACCTTGGGAGGAAAATTTGTATGTTATTGGGATAAATTATTGCTATTTTGATATCTTTGTCATCAAACAGTATGCTGGTATTTATTCATGAATTTTCTGACCTATATGTGCATGAAAAAATAAGATTTGAAGAGATTTTGTGAGTTGTAATTATTTTGAAAATTTTGACAATTATTTAATGTTAAAATATTGCAATTTGTGCCCTATTTTCATATTTCCAAAATTCTGATTTTTTCATTAGGGCTTTATATTAAAGAAATAAGAAATTGCTCTTGTTGTGTTAGGGGTTGTGGTTAATTCCCAGATTTGCATAATATGCCCTAAGGGGCATATTACAATGGTATCAAATCCAAATTCTTGGCTAGTTGTGGGGGTTTGAGTTGGCTTCATGCCAAACAGTGATAGGGAAGTGAGGTACTACGAACGAGAAATTTGGAATAGCCAAGGCAAACTTGGAACAGCCAAAGCAGAGTACCATGGATGATCTAGATAGGGTTAGTTTTGAAAGATTCAACCAAAATCAAGAGCGGTTGACAAAAATGATGGCTGAATTTAGCCACACAATGGTGAAGACAATACTTCAAGTACATACAACAACCCTCCCCCTCCACCTAGGGTGATGGTTGGATCTACACGAAGGCCTAATCAGCCCAACTTCCTTCGTAGGGAGGAAGTAATTCTAGAAAGGGAGGAGCAACCTTCTATACAGAATGATGTGGCTGCAAACTATGAGGAATATATGACTTTTCCCCCGGCAATCAAAGAAGAAATGAGCCTTGCAGATTTCGTGGCATTGAAGAAAGACAAGTATGGTTCTAGGACTGGTCATAAACCAAGGAACAATCCAAGAGATCTTCAACATGCCCTGAGAAAGGAGGAAAAGAATTTCCAAATTGTAAGAAGGGTGATTGAAAAAAAAATTTGAGCTGCGACTAATTTTGAAGGAAAATGATGGAAAGTCAAACCCTCATGGGAATTCTAACAAGGGAATCAACGAGCAAGAGAATTCAGATTTGAAAGAAGTTAGTGGGCAGCCCATAAAAGAATCCACCATGCATGTAGAAAGTGGAGAATCTTTAGTAGAAACATGTATCGTTCTTGATAAACACAAGGATGGTTGTGCCAAGGTAAGTCCCTCAAAAGCTCCTACTTCTAAATCCGAATAAAGAAATAAACAATTGGATTCCAGCCTAGGGTATGAAAAGAAAAGTCATATTTCAGGTTTATTGTTTCATATTGGGCCATTTCAGGTATGATTGTTATCATGGTAAGCAATTGGATTATCTTCATAGCAAGGATTTATTGTATCACTATCATACTATGTTCTTACAGTATTTTGATCTTCATCAGATTCATTCTAACAATGAGGATAAGATGAAGGGAAGGGTACCAAATGGAAAGAGGGTCTTTTCCAAGAAACTCTTATCCATCTTCCGAGCATTCCAAAGATTGAGCCATTGCCATATGAGATGGATTTTCAAGACAACCAAAGGTATGAAAGTGTTATGGATTTGTTGCTTCCTACTATGTCTTTTCAGATGTGTTGTCATCATGGGCAACATGTTGAAAAGAATGATCATATGTCAAGCTTGATGCTTCATAATATATCATGGCAAAATTGTGGTTATCATGGACAACATAGTGAAAATGATGATAGAGTGATGGACATTTTGAGTGGCAAAGGGCACGTAGGTCCTTTCATACAAGTTCCAAACTGCTTGTACATGAAAGTTTGGGATCCTGGTGATCTTTGAAGATACAAGAAGTCATTTTCAGTCACTATATGGTTGATTCCAACCCCTATATCACTGTCATTTCTGAATTTTGTGAAAAAATTTAAAATATGACAGCTGCTGTTATATTCTTTTTATTGCTATGTGCAATAGAAGCCCCTTAACAATTTTTTTGATAGTCACAAGAGTATTTTTAGTCACAAGGTGGAAGGATGTTCCACTTACCATCAATGAATGATTGCAGCGGTTATGGAAGAGTTTCCAGCCACCGTAATGCTAATTATGAGTGAGAAAATGCAATGGTACAACTACAACCATTTTTGGGACAGCAAGAATGGACCTTTGGAAGTCTATCACACGAATGGAAACTATGAAGAAGATGGAAGCATGGGAGGAGAGTTGAACAACATGCCTATGAGGCATGGTAAAGCGGTTGAAGGAGTGGTGTAGAGAGTTCTTGATTTCATTGACATGTTTGTTTTATGTGTAGGTTTAGGAACAACACGAGTGTTGATAAAGAGACTCTTATGAGTCAAAGAGTGCATAGTTTGCATATGTCCAAGGAAAGTACAATGATCATGACATGTGACAAGCAGGAGTGGGGGCAGCTGAGATTGCTTTCAGCCTACAGTAACAATATGGGACCCATTGAAGCTCAAGGCTATGTCTATGAAACAAGTGTTTGGGGTTGCAAATTCCCAAGATTGAAGTGGGGTCCAAGTATTTCAGAGATAATAGAAAATGGGCTTGCTTTTTTTGAAGGCAAGCAAATTTGGGAAGGACAGACTGTAATGTCCCATTTTCTAAAAATAAAATAAAATAATTATCAAAATAAAAAATATTTTTAAATACTTTAAATAAAAGTTATTAATAATATGCTTAAGTTTTCAAAAGTGAATATGTTGGCAACTCCTTTCCAAATTGATTTGTAATAAAGAAAGGGACTCCTCTAATTTGATATAAGTTGGTCCTTAATTTAGAAAGTATATTTGAAGGAAATGATATAAAAAAGGGAAGGAGGTTCATTTTGAAAGCTCATGTTATGTTTGTTGAATTGAATTTTAAATTTGAGTATGGAATGCTTGGCTTATTTCCATTAAAGATGAAAACCTTCACTGGAAACCTAAAGTTAAGGACAAAAACCCTTAACCTCATTTGGGCAGCGTCATTTCAGAGGTTGCAATGAGCAAAATTGATCAGTTTGGGATTCCTAGGGCACAACAGCTGACTGGGTTATAAGAGTGAATGTGGTTGTTGAAGACCCTCTTGAAGGATGGCGAATCACTTTGAAGGGTTGTTGAAAGTCAGCGAACCATTTGGAGGCCTTTTGAAGGGTGGCGACCTACCTTGGGAGAAAAATTTGCATGTTATTGGGGCAGATTATTGATATTTTGATATATTTGTCATCAAATAGTAAGCTGGGATTTCTTCGTGAATTTGCGGACCTATATGTGCATGCAAAAATCAGATTTGAAAAGATTTTGTGGGCTGTAAATGTTCTGAAAATTTTGACAATTTTTGAATGGTAAAATATTGCAATTTGTGCTCTAGTTTCATATTTCCAAAATTCTGAATTTTTTGTTAGGGCTTGATATTAAAAAATCAGAAATTGCTATTGTTGTGTTAGGGTTTGTGGTTAATTTCCAGATTTGCATAATATGCCGTGAAGCGGATATTACATGTATCCCCTTTTTCGAATTCTTCTCATATGACTCAATTTTTGAAAAAATTCAAATGGGGTCACCCCAAATTTCACAGTATGGTTAAATTTGGGGACAACACTCACAAAAAAGGAAAACACCAAAAGACATAATAAAACACAAACTTCTAAAAGTATAAAAGTAAAATAACTGTATGAGACTGCTTAAGTTTCTTTTCTAACAATTTTCTTGTTAGCATGTGGGGCCCAAGAAAGAGTTCATATATGCATGGACAACAGATTTTCAGTGGTTCTGACTCTAGTTCTGAAGGCTGATAGTGTGTTATTGCATGACTGTGAGCCGATTTCATTATTGCAGGAGTGTTGCATATCTTCTTTTTTTAATATTTTTCTTTCATTATTGAGGGAGTGTTGCATGTCTTCCTTTTTTTAATGTTTTTCCTTGCCCGTTCATGATATATTCATGGAAGGAAACTCAATCCGCTGTTTGAATGTAAGTTTTGTTTTTGACTACCTTCTTCATAAGTATGCTGTAGAATTTGGAACTATTGCAGGAAGTGGGGAATGAAGATGCAAGTTGGTGATATTGGCAACAAAAGGTGCTACATATGTGTGGGGGCACATATATTTCATGTAGTGGGTAATGAAATTGATGGCGTAGCATCAGAAAAGACATGCAATATTAGTGTTCCCATTTAAAAGAGCAACAAAAGAAATAGTTCAAAATAAAAAAGTTGTGGATAGTGGCCATCAACATTTAGAGAGCCTCTTAATGTTGGCGAGACAAAAAGAAGGCAAAAGCAAGCGACTCTTTGGAATGCAGGTTTGACATTAGACAAAGAGAAGTGGACAAGTTGCACATGTCATACCATTTAATTTAGTCTGCTTACCTTATTGGCATGATATGATGAGGACAATCACCACACCTAAAGGATACCGAAACCCAAGTTCTAAGGAGATTCATACTACTTGCTTGCAAAAGAGAGGGGGCTACTTGAAAGGTGCCTAGAACCCACATGGTCTTCTTGGAGAAATTCAATTGGTTTTATTTTTTTATAATATGTGAATAAATGAGGGTCATATGCCACTGGATAATATCTTTGCTTTCTCACCTAAGAGATAAATATTAATGTCCAATGAATGACCACAAAAGTAGGTCAAAGGGACTGCAGATAACATGTGCAAGTACAAAGCGGGAGAACCAAAAGATTCTCGAGAAAGAAAAGTACAAAGCCAGAGAAAGTGGCAAAACTGAAAAGAGCAATCCCATGAACCCAAAACTGGGGGTGGAAATGCAAATGAGAAGAAGAAAGGGAAGACGACCACGGAGAAGCAATGAGGGAAGTGGAAGATCCAACTCCCCTAACATCCGAGGTTGACTGGAAGAAAGAAACTTTGGATGGAATGATGACCAGATGAAGAGGCGGTAGAGTGCGGAGGCCGCCTACTACACTGTTGTTTGGAGACACTTTACTATCTCTCAAAGGCCTAGTAGATCTAGTCTGTCACCTAGTGTATGACTTGGAATGGGCTTGGCTATGATGGCTCGGGGAATGGTGGATGGTATCTCTGGGCCGAACAGATCTGGAGTAAGAAGCATAGTTGGCCTCATAGTGGCGCTTAGTGCCTCTCATTGAAGGTAGTACTGTGAAGAAGGAAGTGATCCACTGAGTAGAATCTGGTTTGGAATGTCGCTGAAGTGTGTGCTCACGAAGCCTCAGAGCCTCCTGTATGTATAAGGCTAGACACCTCTGATCCTCATATCTGAAGAAATCAGAAAGAGCTTGTGCCCTCTTAAATAAATAGTAGAACCTCCCTTTGATCTCATAGTAAATGGGGCAGCGGAAGATGAAGTGTGTCTTCATCTTAGTCTCCTGGAGACTACACAACTGGCAAATCCTATCAGAACGATCAAGGTGGTGATTCGTCTTGCATCGGAGTCGGTGATCCTCATATCTGAAGAAATCAGAAAGAGCTTGTGCCCTCTTAAATAAGCAGTAGAACCTCCCTTTGATCTCATAGTAAATGGGGCAGCGGAAGATGAAGTGTGTCTTCATCTTAGTCCCCTGGAGACTACACAACTGGCAAATCCTATCAGAGCAATCAAGGTGGTGATTTGTCTTGCATCGGAGTCGGTGAGAACCTACTCTGAGCTGGCCAAGGGGGATGTGAAGAGCATGCATCCAGTGACGAAGAGTATACTGAGGACGGATAATGAGACCATCACTCAACTCCAAAAAGTACTCAGCATAAAAGGCCATTTTAGGGTGTAGCCCCCCATGAGGGTTCACCCAAGTGGTGTGGATGAACTGCCTTTAAATATCCTCTTTGATGATCTTGTTCATTCCCTGTTTGGTAGGTAGAAGGTGGCCTGGTGCGTCCAAGGAATACTAAAAAGGAGGAAGATGATCCATCTGAATGCCCACTGTCCCTAAGAATTCGATAACCTCAGTGTACCAACTATGACCATGACGAGGAGAATCTGAACAAGCAATAGCCTCTGATGAACAATACGCCAAGTATGGGTACTTATCCGGCTAGACACTTCTGATCCTCATATCTGAAGAAATCAGAAAGAGCTTGTGCCCTCTTAAATAAATAGTAGAACCTCCCTTTGATCTCATAGTAAATGGGGCAGCAGAAGATGAAGTGTGTCTTCATCTTAGTCTCCTGGAGACTACACAACTGGCAAATCCTATCAGAACGATCAAGGTGGTGATTCGTCTTGCATCGGCGTCGGTGATCCTCATAACTGAAGAAATCAGAAAGAGCTTGTGCCCTCTTAAATAAGCAGTAGAACCTCCCTTTGATCTCATAGTAAATGGGGCAGCGGAAGATGAAGTGTGTCTTCATCTTAGTCTCTTGGAGACTACACAACTGGCAAATCCTATCAGAGCAATCAAGGTGGTGATTTGTCTTGCATTGGAGTCGGTGAGAACCTACTCTGAGCTGGCCAAGGGGGATGTGAAGTGCATGCATCCAGTGACGAAGAGTATACTGAGGACGGATAATGAGACCATCACTCAACTCCAGAAAGTACTCAGCATAAAAGGCCATTTTAGGGTGTAGCCCCCCATGAGGGTTCACCCAAGTGGTGTGGATGAACTGCCTGTAAATATCCTCTTTGATGATCTTGTTCATTCCCTGTTTGGTAGGTAGAAGGTGGCCTGGTGCGTCCAAGGAATACTGAAAAGGAGGAAGATGATCCATCTGAATGCCCACTGTCCCTAAGAATTCGATAACCTCAGTGTACCAACTATGACCATGACGAGGAGAATCTGAACAAGCAATAGCCTCTGATGAACAATACGCCAAGTATGGGTACTTATCCCGCCCCTCAACGGAATCAATGAAGCGCCAAATGCGGTGTGGGAAAGAGATTAGGTCAAACATGGTTTCCAATCTGAAATGACGGGCTCCAAACTTGGCCAAAATAATGTGTTGGGGGATAGTATGCTTGCACCTGATAAATCGACGAAGGAGAAGTGTTTGGACTCTCTTTGGAAAATCCCAGTTAGCGGCTAGTAAGGAGGGCCTCCAAACAACAAAGATGTAAAGAATAGTGGGTCTAATGAGGGAGTCCATGAGGGACATTTTGGAGATGTCCTGGAAGTGGTGGTGAAAGCACTGTCTCTCAAGGAGGGCTAAGGATCCATAACCCTTATTAACATGAGGTTGGATGGCTTTTCTCAAACTGAAATGCGGGCCAGAAAACTGAACGCCCAAGTAGGTATATGTGTTGGTGATCTCGATCTCCTCGCCTCTAAAGAAGAAGTAGAGGTGCGAGTTCTTCAAACCATTAAAGACCATAACCTTGGTTTTACCTCGGTTAACCGTCAGCTGCTGAAGGTCGCAGAATAAGGCTAAGGTATCCAGCTGTCTCTGCAGACCACATTCAAAGAGGAGGCCAAGAGGACCTCATCATCAACAAACAAAAGGATGGATATCAGAACCTAGTGAAGTAGGCACCCATCGCTGCCCTGAATATGCTCATGGAGGAAAGACTTGAGCTCATCTATGTAAATCCCAAAGAGAGTTGGGGATAGGGGACAACCCTGTTTGACCCAATGGTACTCTGATGAAATCCAATTTCTCGTGGGCTGTGCGGAGGCGGCCCAAAACAGTCTCGTACAGACGCATGATGGTAGTGAGAAGGCTCTCAGAAATGCCAATGTCTCCGAGTCTTTGAAAAAGTGCCACATGCGGAGCCAAGTCAAAAGCTTTCCAAAAGTCTACAAAGAAAGCGAGCGATGATGAGCCTCCCCAATGACAACCCGACGAGTAAAGATATTATCAATAGTCAGGTGATCCAGATGAAAACCTGTCTACCCCTAGCTCTGAGGTGCCTGTGCTCTAACTCCATAGAAAGTTGCATATAGAGGACTGTAGCATAAAGTTTGGAGAATGTATGACCCAGCATAATTGTCCTGTAGTTGTTGGAATTTGAGCTGGGGCCCGATTTGTGGATGGGGTGAATGGTACGATGCAACCAAGCCAGTGGAAAAGTAGAGCATACGTGGTTGAAGAGGTCAGTCAAATAGCTACCAATTACCCCATAACCATACTTGAAGAATTGTGCTTGGAACCTCTCCTCATCCACTGCACTGCTACTATTCATCACTGTAACTGCCTCTCTGATATTTTTGTACGTGAACAAGTGGCAAGAAAATGGTGGATTATCAACCTGGATAAGTGGCTTTCCAGGAATATCATAAAGATTGGAAGTGTGAGAGAGCATGAATTTGGGGCTAAGCTCTAAAGGAAGAGGAGAATGGCGAGGGAAAATGGTGCGCTAAAATTGCTTAGGAGAATGTTGAAGAGACGCACATAAAGTCCATCTACGCTAGGAGATAAAGAGGCATTTTTTGCGGGAAAGGAGATAGCGGTAGGATGTCTTCAAGGTGGAATAAGAGGGGTGGGCCTGGATAAAAGCATGTCGTAATTGGCGGTTAGGGATTTGCACTCATCATTATACCACTTGTTCATGGGACAAGCTTTTTGTTGGTGGGAAGCGGAGGAGGACCGGGTGGAGCTAGGGAATGACATGAGGGCAGCTTCCCAAATGATGGAAGACAAACGGGCATACTTGGTTGCGACACTATCTAGAGAAAAGAATTGGGACTCAAAAGGGAGAAGTTGTCGAATGTTAGAGGAAAAGGTGTCAGGATCCCCTTCGTCAAACTGAAAAATGGTGCGAGGGAGGCCATGAAGGGGGATGGTGACAGGAGGGGGCATGCCAATATGGAGTGATAAAGAGAAAAGAGCATGATCAACAAGAGGAATGGGGGAAATATAGAAATGGCTGACCAATGACAAGGAGTTTTGGCTAGAAAGGACATAATCCACTACACTAACACCCCCACCATGAGGTCAACAAGTAAAGAAATGAGAGTCGGGGAAGCAGACAATCCCATTGAGGATCGATAACTCATGTGATTCACCAAGCTGCAAAAGGTATTGACCATAAGCTATGAGGGGCCCTGAAAGATCCTTTGAAGTCTTATGCAGGCCAACTATCTCTGGATCCACCGCCTGAGTGCATAACATATCCTTTGAACATTTGTGGAGAGGAACCTGAAGGGTTCTGGTGTGGTGTTGAAATCACCTAGAAGGATGACTTCCCCAACCACTGAATACTGAGTAGTGTTGTCGTACAAGTCAATAAAAGGATCACTGTCAGGACCATTATGGATGGCATATGGGGAGGAGGCTGGAGGGAAATAACATACTACAATGTATATATTCCTGGATTGATGGGCAACACCCCAAACACAGACCCATAAGAACCTAGAAAACTCACCTCTGGTGACCAAAGAAATCTTGCTCTGGAGGGAATCTCGATACAAACATGCTACACCTCTTGAACCTCTGACACTTCCTGAACTCCTAGTCCCCTGCCTACAAGTAGAGTACCACTGACAACCTGTGATACCAGGGAGAGGTCACACAATACTCTCGTGAGTCTCCGTGATGAAAAGGATGCTCGCGGATCTGAGAGCATCATGCATAAGGCCGGGTGAAGACCAAATAGAGCCATTATTGTTCCAACACCTAATAGATATGCTTGTACTCTATCGCCTCTCCCACCTGGCCTGTCATTTGGAAGTCCCAGGTCGAGACTCTCATCTAGGAGGGAAGGCGTCTCTTATTACCGCTCGAAGGTTCCTGATAATTGCCCACTTCCCTACCTTTTGTGCTGCCATAACCAATTCCCTTGCACATTTGAGCTCGACTACCTGTGACTTGGTAAGATCTTCATCAAGGAAGATCTTATTAGGAAGAGAATATAACAACGTTTTGGTCCTAAGAGCCCTGAGTCTATCTACTGCTGATCTGAATCGGAGAAAGAGGGTAGACTCGTAACCCAACCAAGCACGATCCAGATTAATATCTTGAATACCCAGAGTATCTTTGATGAATGAATTCTCAATCGCTAAGGGGTCCTGTGACGATTGGGTTGAGGGGAGCCCCCTTACCTTAAGGTTCAACTCATGTTCATGCCTAGTGTGTTCCTCCATTAGTTTGGCTTGGACAACCTCCTCAACAACAGCCATAGGCGGGGGAGTATTGTCTTTGCCACTAACCACCTGTGCCCATGATTGAATATGTGTTTTTGTTTCTTGTTTGAACGAGGCTTGTTGTAGTCTAATCTCCTCCTACTGATTCTTGAGATCAAGAATCTCGGCTTGTATGGTGTCATTGGGAGAATTGAGATTGTCCACGCTACTGAAAACCTTTTCTTTCAAAATAGCATTTTCAGATTCAACTGCTGCAATCCGGTTGGTGAGAACACACACTTCTATGTGAAGAGCTTGGTTCACAATTTCCATCCGCTGTACTCTATTGAGCAATCCTTGTATGATATCAACACTGTCCTCGAAGTTATGGAAGTTCTGCCAATCTGATTTCTGCATACTTGTTATCATTTTGAGGTTGTTGTTTGCAGCATTTGCCTGGGGCTCGATATTTGCTTGGTTTGAAAGCATTGTGTTGGAGGGACAAGCTGTAAGGGTGAGATGGAAAGAGGACTGGAAGAGGAGCTGCTAGAGGGCATCAAGGATCAACTTAGTTATGACCCAACAACAAACCCAAGAATTTCCAATGTAGTTAAAATATGCTCTGAAATTTTATCAAACAGTTGGCAGTGGACCCAAAAGTGCCCAATGTAGTTATTCAGTAGTTTCGTTAAGCAGAAAGGCGAGATAGCTTGAGACAATCGTTGCCAACAATGTTATAAACTTGTTATGTGGGATATTGTCAGTTTCGATTAGAGTTAAGAAGCTCAAAGACACCTTTGCCTCCATGGAAATATGTTCTCTTTCACAACTTGCAATAGACTCGAACAAGATCCTCTTTCACTTCCTGTACACTTGTAGGGCTTCTCTCACACCTACAACAAACTTATCCTCTCTCCTATGCAAGCTTCTATTTCACAACTTACATCTAACTCAAGTAAACTTCTCTTACACAACCTACAATTGGCTCATACAAGAGCCTTACAAACTCAATCCAACAAAGGACCTTACTCTAATACCAAATGGTGTTAGCACAAGAGGGGGAGTCCACTTAAGGATTGCCTTTATCTCTGTGTCGCTTAGGTTTAACACACTCTCATGGACACACTTGAGCACACCATTGGACTTGACACATTTGAACACATCATATGCATTGAAGTCTTCAAACTACTACAAATATTGAATGCACACTTACATTCTCATTCTCACACATACATTGAAGCCTTCATAGACTTATTACATACATGAAGAAGTTTTTCTGTCTCTCACAGTGTCTTTTGGACTTGAAAACACTCTCCCTAGTCTCTGCTCTGCTTTTGGAGAACTCTGCTCTTCCAAACTATCTCTAGGAGTCTCTTCTTGCTAACTTGTAACTCTCTTGAGTGATCTAACTCACCCATCTTTGTCTAATTCAAGGTCTTTCCTGACATTCCTCTACGTTCTACAATGTCTGTTCACCTTCTTTGATGCTTTAGGAACGCTCGTGATTAAAATGTTTTTCATTCTGGGCTGTTACTTTCTTTTTAGATAACAAACAGATGAAATTGCTACTTTATGCAGGGCAAAACTGCCATTGATTGCAAAACCACCAGTGGTGGTTATGTTTTCGCCACTATGGTTGCAAAACCGCTCCTTTGCATACACAGGGGGATTTGTCACCATACAAAGTCCTCTAACTTATGGAGGCCATAACTTTTTCATAGGGACTCGGATTGAGATGATTTTTTTTGAAATTAAACTTTTCAAGAGGAATCCAAAGATGCAATCAGATTGAGGTTTAGGGAAGTTCTTGATGCCTCTTTTGCCTTTCTCCCACAACTTATATGTTTCAGCCCTTCAATGCACACAGTGACTTCCCGGATTGTACTAATGGTTGAGAGATTCAACCAACTTTCTTGGAACTGTGTAGCTATCTAAAACTGATCATTCTTTGATGTGCTTGATGCTACTGAATATCAGGAGTACTAATATTCGCTTGGATCATCTTCACCATGCCAAAAATAACAATCACATAAACAAGACTACATGAACACACATCACTCTTTTTTTAGTTGATGAAAGATTGCACAAACTCTTGGATGCTCCTGTCTCAAGTAGCTATATCATGGACTAGCAAGAAACAACCATCAATTTTACCATCTTCCATAGAAGTACAATGTAAAAGATTTTGAGTGGCTAGAGAGACAAATTGGTTAAAAAGATTACTTGAAGAGTTTTGTTTGCCTCAAGATCAAGCTCATCATTACCATGTCGTAATCCAAGTGCAATTTAGCTTGCAAGAAATCTAGTTTATCAATATAGAACAAAGCATATTGAAGGACACAATCATTGCATTGGAGAGGTTTGTTCAAAATGAAGAGTTGAAGCTAGTCTTTTGCAACAGACAAGATCAAGTTGTGGATATGTACACAAAACCTTCAAGCAAAGTGAAATTTACAGACAAGTTGTGTGGGATAGAAAAATTGTCCATTTTCAAGTCAATTTTACAAGTTTTATGTGTGATATAGCTATTATTAGGTGTAGAGGTGATGTAAAAATATTGAGGAGTTATCATGATGCATCATTTAATTAATATAACTAGGTATTATATGATAGAGTTGAGATGTCATTTGAACATTATTGTGAACTCCTTTTGTAAATGTCAGGTGTTTTTTTTATGAAGTAGGTATCTAAGGTATAAATGTACTTGATATATTGTAATATTGTTACTGAAAAATGATTTTATTGTGAGGTCGATGCCATAATTTTTCCTCTTTTGTTTGTCTCTGCTAATCATTTGGTGTTGTTGAATAAGTCTTTACTAGTCTTCCAAAGCATGTCTTGTCTTGAAGGTCTTGTAGTTCCTTGGACTGGAGGTGCCATTCTTTTGGAAAATGGGATGAATTTGATGATGTTTAGGTGAGAATGCAGAAGATAGAACTGATTGGTAAGAAGTTAGGAGTAGAAAATGGCTTTTTTTTTTCTAAGAAAATAATATTGCCTTCATCTAGAGCAAGGTGGTGAGTAACGTCACAAGTTTCCTAAACATTTTCATCAAACATCAAGGACAGTTGATATTTTAATATTAAGCTATTGGTGAAGGTTATCATTTGCTATTGTGGAGTCTCTACAAGTCTTCCAAAGCATGTGTTGCCAGGAAGGTCTTGTAGTTTCTTGGACCGGAGGAGTAGTTATTTTGAAAAACGGGATGGATGTGATGAGATTTGGGTGAGAATGCAGAAGATAGAACTGATTGGTAAGAAGTTAGGAGTAGAAAATGGCTTTTTTTGTTTCAAGAAAATAATATTGCCTTCATCTAGAGCAAGGTGGTGAGTAACGTCACAAGTTTCCTAAACATTTTTATCAAACATCAAGGACAATTGATATTTTAATATTAAGCTATTGGTGAAGGTTATCATTTGCTATTGTGGAGTCTCTACAAGTCTTCGAAAGCATGTGTTGCCAGGAAGGTCTTGTAGTTTCTTGGACCGGAGGAGTAATTATTTTGAAAAACGGGATGGATGTGATGAGATTTGGGTGAGGAGGCGGAAGTTAGAACTCACTGTCTATTAAGAATATGTACAATAGGTAAGAAGTTGGAATTAAAAAATGTTCTTTTTCTTAGTTTTAAGAAAATAATATTGCCTTCAACTAGATCAAGGTGGTGAGTAATTTCACAAGTTTGCTACACATTTGTTTCAATCATCAAGGACAGTTTCCTGTTTGGTTTGCTTAAAGTGACTTATTATATGTAGACTGAGCCTTATTTAACTTCTCATATGTTGAATGAGAGGATGGTGATATTCCAAAGTTCGTTTTTTCTTGCTTGCAAACTAACTTGTGATCAATCAGGAAGTAACATTGATCTGTTGATGCATTCCTTTAGGAATATAAAATTTTAGTATTTGCCTGTTCTCTCTTGCAGGTCTTAATTGTTTCAGGTGAGACTGGTTGTGGGAAAACAACACAGCTTCCACAGTATGTGTTAGAATCTGAAATCGAGTCTGGTCGTGGGGCATTCTGTAACATTATCTGCACACAGCCTAGGCGTATATCTGCAATAGCCGTTGCCGAAAGGGTTGCTACAGAAAGAGGAGAGCAACTGGGTCAATCAGTGAGTTTTTTGTTGCCACATTTTTACTGTAAATTTCAGCATGTTTATCTTCTTTTGTTAGAAGTTAAAATGCATTTATTTCACTGATGGGCTTCATATGCTTATGTATTCATAATTTGGTTGAGGTTAGATACTTTACATTGTGCAGTCCTCATTAATTAACCTATATTCTAGGTTGGTTATAAAGTCCGCTTAGAGGGCATGAGAGGGAAAAGCACACGTCTGCTTTTCTGTACAACAGGTGTCTTGCTGAGAAGATTATTGGTGGACCGGAGTTTGAAAGGTGTAACTCATGTATTTGTTGATGAGATTCATGAACGAGGAATGAATGAAGGTAAATGATATATTCTATTTGTCTTGACAAGTATGGCTTCACTTTTATTCAACTTCCCTAAACTTACTTTGAATGTACATGCTGACAAAATCCTTAAATGCAGACTTTTTACTGATTGTTTTGAAAGATCTTTTGCCTCGGCGTCCTGATCTCAGGCTTATTTTAATGAGTGCAACTCTTAATGCGGAGTTATTTTCATCTTTTTTGGGTGGAGCACCGATGGTTCATATTCCAGTAAGCTCCTGCCGCCATGTTCCTTTAATGTCATGTACGGTAATATAAGTAGAGTAATTTAATTAAATATGGAAACATCTTAGGTTTATATCTTATTGGAAAAAATGTCATAGTTTGTCCACCCATGTTATAATAATGTGACTATTTAGGATGATGCTTGTTTGATATATGATGCTGGAGATGAATTCCTTGCGCTTTCGTTTGACATTTGCGCTTTTCCTGCTTGCCCTTGGAGATACAGTATCTTCTTCAAGCATTTTGGCATTGAGATTGTTTTGTCCACTTCCTTTTACTTTTCATCATGCTCTTTTAATTGAACTGCCAGAAAGGCAACAGCATGTACTGCAACTCGTGTGTATGATTTTTACATAATATTTTAATGCCTATCATAAGGGCTGTACCTGGAAGTAGGAAATATATGCACTCAATATGTAAGAGTGCTAATTTTCCCATTCTTTCAATTTCTCTGTGAGCGTCATGGTGTTGAAGATTTAACTTGAGACACTGCAGTATTGAACTTTAGGAAACAAGGGAACCTTTATTGCTTGTGAGTTTGTTGAACTTGGTTTTCCTTAATACATTTTTTTTATTTATCACTTTCTAATTGAGAAGGTTTTCACCCTATTTTCTGCTAATTTTATTGAGCCTGAAATGCACCTTTCATTATATTTGCAAGGCATAATTTTGGATTCAGGATATCTTTTATATTTCCCACATGGGAAGCTTTTGAAATCTACATTACTTATGATTAAATCTAGATGATTATGTTCCAAATGCACGCTATCTCTAACGTATCTTCAATAGAACCAAGCTCAAAAGAGATATTCCATGGTTTCTTGCCCTTAACTAATAATTTGGCACAATAGCAAAGATAGTTTGATATCCTTTCAATTCTTTAGTTTTCTAGCAATCAATAAAATGTTGGGTTTGATTTCAGCTAGTGTATTGCCTAACAAAGGACACTTCATAGGGTTATGAAACACCCCAATATGCCAATCTAGAATAGCTAGGGTAGACTAGATGAATGAATATTGAAGGTTCTAAGAATTGGTTTTTCACTTTGCAAGTGTCGTTTAGCAACAAAGAGTAAAGCAACAAACCAATGTATGCAATGAAAATAAAATATAACAGCACTTAAAGAGTTGGTTTAGAGGTACTTTCATGTTGAGGCATAATGACCTCCTTTGGAGAGGATTGAACGATGTCTTTGAGAGGTTTTGACTTGCTAATTATGGAAGGAAACACTTCAGAATAAAAGGGTGATAAAGAACCACTCGTCAACCTATTTCTGGTATTCCTTGACCTTATGACTGATGTCAGACCTGTACCGCTGCCCCTACTGCTGTATTTGTTGTTTGACTTTGACCTTCAAGTGGAATAGAAAGCACTGACTGATATTTGCATTTAGCAAAGTGTCAATTGTTGCTTGATGAAAGGAATGAAAAGGTATATTTATATATATACTTCATATTTAATTATAGCTAGTTATAACTATGGTCGATAGGTTTGCTCCTTTTATGAAAGGCCGGCAATAGGTTAAACATGAAAAATGGTTAAACCCATTTGCTTGTAACATATAGAATCTGATAGGGAGACCCAAAGGATGGCCTAGAAAAAACATGTAAGTTGTAATTTTATGTTTGAATGGGTTCGTCTCCTAAGGATGAACTTGTAAGGCTGATATGTATTGTCCCTTTTTTTCGAATTAATTAAATTAGGAAACCGAAGCCTATTTTTATTGCCGATAGTCTAAGGGGAATTAAAAAAGGAAATAATATTATAATAATTCATTAAGTTGTCCAAAAAGGTACTTTAAGTTATAACTTAGAGAAAAAAAGACAGTGTATTATTATTGAATGGGGCCAAATAACAAATACTGGATACATGGCCAAAAAGGTAATTAATAATTATAAGGATGGAAAAAGATGAATATTCAATAAAAATAATATTAATTACTTTTAGGGTTTTGGATGTGGAAAACTTATTAAAAGAATTGATGCGAAAAAGTGAAAAAAGAATCATCCATTCATTCAAACATTTTTACAAAACCCCTGTTTTGCAAATTTGGGGTGGCAACGTCAACGAAAACCCTCAAACCCATTTGGTAATTCCATTTAGGGATTAGATTAGTGTTATGTCCCTCTTTTGATAGGGACATCATGGAAGACCCTTAGCCTTAACTTATTCTTGGGGGCTAAGGGACAAACAAGAAGGGAATGAGTATTAAGTGTTTTGATTGAATATTTTGTACCTTTTTGGAAGTTACTCTATGTTTCTTATTTCACTTAAAAAGCGGACCTTTAAGGGTCATAAAGATTTAAGTGATTTAAAAAAAGATCATAAGGAAAGGTCTTTTAATTATTTAAAGTTACTCTCCCTTCCTCTTTTGGGTGCCACACTTGGAGGGCTATAAAGGTAAAAGAGGAATCATTTGAAGAGGTTAGGCTATTATTGATATTCAAATAGTGGTCATTAAGCACGAAATGCTTGAGCCATTGCCTTGAGAATGCAAACCCTTCAAGGTAGCTGGAATAAGGACGAAAACCCTTGATTTCAGACTTGGTCAACTTCACAAGGAGGTTGAATTGCACTTCATTGGCAAAAGAAAGGTGTTATCAACACCAATTTGGTATTTGCAGGTGGGCAAACTACATTGAGGGCTTGGCGAGTGGCAAAGAGGTTTGAATTAGGGCAGTGAACCCTCCCAAGATGTTGTGATTTGTTTGCTAGGGCATAGAACCACCCTTCCAGCCTTGGCAACTTGGTCTGGAGAGCTTTGGAGCATTTGATAGAGCTGTGTTTTAGCCCTAAAAACAGCGTATTATCCAAAGGTGGCGATCACCTTTTGGGACTAATTGATCATTGTTGAAAGGCCATTTGAGGCCAACTTTGCTGATAGTACATTTTGATATTTTTTTTATAATTTAGATATAATTACCAGCTAAATTGTTGAGGGAAACCAGCTGGTAATAAGGTATTTATTTTGAGTATAACATTGATGATTTGGTGACCTTTGACATTATTATTAAATCTGCCACTTAGAAATTAAGTTTTTCTTTCATCCCTATTAGGACTTGTTCCAAAGTGTTAACTTTAGTTTGGGTTTTTAGGTAATAATAAATTGTAAAGGGGCATACATCTTTCTTTATTAAGACACCGCCTTTTACTAATCATTGCTATATTTACTTAGTTTGGTTTTATGTCTATAGTAATAATAAAACTAATTTTCGGGTTGAATTCTTGTAGAGAGTTGGTTAACTAGGTATTTGGGTTTTACTGATCATAGGTGAAAACCTATATATTCATGTTCGAGTGTGTAAAAGGGTTAATGGCATAGTGGCACCCTTTCTAAGTACCTAATTTTTAAATATCAATAAAATACTTGTGAACTTGCCTCAATGGGCACAAGATTTACTCTAAGGTGATTTTTATTGGTTGAAGTGATTCGAGTGTTATCAATGGTATCAGAGCATGGTAAAGAAAACATGGTGATCTCGGATAAAAGAAGAGGTGAAAGAATTCATGTGATTGGACAAGGAAGACTCACGTGAAATCAATTTTGCAAAGTTAAGGTACGCCTTTTTTATTAAACTTTGGCATCAACGTTTAAAAAATTATTCAAATATTAATTTTTTCAAATACATTTTTCAAACCCTGTGATTGGCTTAATTAAATACATTGAAAATTTTATTTTGTATGGCTGTACGCCTAAGAAGCACCAAAATAATCTTCATCCTCTATTTTGAAGCCATTAGAATCTTGTAGAAGCTGTTTGTTTGAATCCAAATTTAAATTTTTTGCCCAAACAAACAAAACCAGCCATTTGTACGGCCTTTTCCAAGCTTAAAAACCCCTGTAACATTGTGGTACTGCCACAATAAGTGTGAAAATTTTTGAGTTGAATTTGCTGAGTATTGCTATCATTTTAAGTCCGTCTACCAAAAATCAGATCTAAAAGAACCTGGGAAGACTTTTAGAAATTTTTTTGAGCTTGTATGCCCTGTATGTGCATATGTACTATCTCCATGGCATCTCATAAACTCCATCCATTCTCTGTTTGCTGAAAATCTTCAACTAGCCACCTGAAACTGGTTAAAACCTACATTGTACGGCCCTATATGGACTTTTACGACTTGGTACGGTAGAGAAAGAGTCATCGGATTTTTTTTAATCAACCATGGCGTCCAGATTGTAGCTTGGCATTGGAATAACTAGGGAAAAATAAAAAGTTTCATTTTCAAAGCTTTTGATATAGTTTGATAAAATATTAGGGTTTGAGGGGTCTACCAAATATCAAAGCTTTTTATCCTTTTCCAAAAATTTCACAGATGAATTAATTTTTACTTGGCAAAGTAATTTTTTTAATTTCTAGAGAGCAAAAAATCTGGCATAATTAAAAGTCTCTCTATATGTCTTGTAAAGTCTCATAGAGCAATTGGAAATGATAATTTTGTATAAACCCTTCGAAGTTGGAGGTCCAGGGTTCAAATCGCATTTTTGGTCAACTTTTCTATTTGGTCATTTTGCTTTTTGGAGGAATATTCCATTTTTTAAATTTTTTTAATAATTAATACATGTTTTGGATATTGTAAAGGGCATAAATCGTGTAAAAGAGTGAAATATAATGTGAGAAAGACAATAGTTGTGTGTTTGTTTGGTGAAATAAGGGTGTAATTGGTGACATAAGGGTGTAAATTTTTTTTTTTTGGTGAGGTTAAGTGGAAAATCCATTTAAAAATATTTTATTTGCTCTACGTGTAGGTTAAATGAAAAACCTCGTACAAACTTTGCTTTGTGCCAAGTGTTATTGTGAGTGTGTTCTTTCATTTTTCGCATTTATGTTCATTTCAAAATGTTGAAAATTCAAAATTTGTTTTCGGATAGCGATCGTTTAACAATTTCCAATTACATTGATTGGAAACATTTAATGAAAGGTTCCTTAGTTTTCAATGAATTATGGAATGTTATGAAGAGTGAAAACCCTGTGTTGCTTATAGAACAGACTAAACATGATATTTTCAATATGTGTGATTATAAAGCCTTTGCATTAATCAAGTGTTGTTGCACTAGAGATAACTTATATTCATATTGAAAACTCTCCTTATAGTTACATTGCATGGAAGACTTTATTTGTTTTGTATGATAAAAACACTAAGCATAAGAAGATATATATACACATGCAGTTGTTTACTTTGTCATTAGAGGAAGATGGGGATATAGAAGAGTACTTGTCTAAGTTGAAAAATATTGCTACTGAGTATATTAAGGTTAGGTTTGGTAAACTTGATGATGATCTCATTGTAATTGTTGCATTGAAAGGACTCCCTGTGTCCTATAATTTTTTTATGGAAATGCTACATGTCTTTGACAAGATCATAGGCTGAGTTGCTTATTTAGCATCTAAGAAAACCAAGGAATCCCATGTTATTATAGAGTCTAAGCCTAGTTCTTGTTCTTCTGGTCAACAAAACTATAGAGGGCAAAATGATAGTGGGGGTAGAGGTTATAGAGGAAGATTTCAAAACAAAGGTGGAGGATATAATCAGAACAACTATTCTAATCAACAATTTAGCCATTCTCATTCAAATGAGATAAGTGATAGAGGATGTGGTCACAACTCATATAGAGGCAGAGGTCGAGGTAGATCAGACATTCAATGTTATAGATGTGGAAAATTTGATAGCATTGCTTCTCAGTGTAGGATTCCTTTTGACAAAATTCAGAGGCCACAAAAAGTGACTAAGTCGAACTCTGTTCAATATGCTGACCATTAATATGATGAATTAGTTAATGTTGCTCATGAATCTCAATTCACTGCTTTAGGGAACATTGCTTATATGGAATATGAGGCTAGAGATGAGTTCACATATATGTGGGTTTTAGATATAGGTGCAACCAAACACATGACATTCAGGGGAGACTTCTTTTGGACTTTGAAAGAAGCATCTCTCACTTCAGTATCCTTGGTAGATAAGTCAATGCATACTCCACATGGACTTGGGTCTATCAGAATTCTGCTTCCTAATGGTTCTATCAAATACTTGGAGAATGGTATGTTCTCACATTGCAAAAACATTTTCTTTCCTTGGTAACTATTCGTAATAAGGGTGACAAATTGTGCTTGAAAATGGGCTCATTTATATTAACTCAGTCAAAGATGGGTACAAAACCATGTATATAGGTTATGAGGATGGAAATTTGGTTTGTTTGCATTCCAAAGTGCTTTCTCCCATAGTGGAACTTGCGGTAGTTGTTGATACAGGTATAGGTACTATGTCTGGACAGTGGCTGTGGCATCTCCGCTATGGAAATTTGAATGTTCACTCTTTGGTGAACTTACAAGGATATGGCATGGTGAATGGTTTGCCCACTTTTCGCAAAGATAGTATTCTTTGTGAATCATGTGTTTTAGGCAAATAGCACAGGGAAAAATTTCTCAAGAGTTCTTCATGGCGAGCTAGCAAATGTTTTCAGCTAATTCATAGTGATGTTTGTGACCTAAAGAAGTCATCCATTGGAGGGTGCAAGTATTTTGTGTTGTTTATTGATGTTTTTTCTAGGATGACTTGGGTGTTTTTTATGAAAAACAAATCAAAGGTTTTCACTAAGTTTGTTGAGTGGTTACACTTAGTTGAAAAAGAAACAGGGTCACACTTAGCTAATCTTCATTCAGATAGTGGTTGTGAGTATACTTCAAATGAATTTTGGATTATTGTCAGGGACATCAAATTCATTGACAATAAAGTAATGTTTATACTCCACAACAGAATGGAGTCTCTGAACGAATGAACAAAACTTTAGAGGGCACAACTTGAGCTATGTTGCACTATAAGCTCGATGATAAGTTTTGGGCCGAAGCCATTGGTACTGCAATGTATTTGAGAAACATGTCCCCTACAGCGGCTTTTTTGGGTAAAACTCCATCTGATGCTTGGTACGGGTTTAAATCAAAAGTTAAACACTTGAAATTTTTTGGATGTCTTTGCTTTGCTATAGTTCTTGCTGAACATAGAGCTAAGTTGGAACCTTGAAGTAGAAAATGCATCTTTCTTGGGTATTCTTAAAATCAAAAGGGGTATTGTTTGCTTGCACAAGATACAGACAAATTCATAGTGAGTAGGGATGTGATATCTGATGAATTTGGCTATATTAACATTGCAGTGCTTGATTGACAATTTGACAGGTTAGATGTAATGTTCCTAAATTGGGACAATGATAAAAAAAGAGGATTTTCCAACAAATCCAAATAAAATTGAATTCTGAAAATTTAAAACTAGCCAACCCTAAAACTGAATATGCATCACCAATTTGAAAATCTCACACTTCCAAATGTTCAAAAACAAATATAAAAAATACCTTATGACATTCAGCCCACAATGGCTCACACTAAAAGAGGAAAAGGGAGCTGAATTGATGTGTTTATTCCTTCAAACTACCAACACCCCAAAGCTGATTTTAATATTGACTTCCTGTCACCAAATCCACTCCAACAAACTCTCTACAATTGAAGATAAATTGTAGACAAATTTCAGCATGCATGTTATGTCAAAATTGGCCAATGTTAGGGCCTAAACATGATCAATTTTTCCCACAACCAAGTTGCCACATATAGGAATAAATAATATGGTGTAAGGTCCCTTTTTGGGTTGAAACCAAACAAAAAGGGTATGCCGTAAATCCCAACTTAGACACAAATTATTAGAAAAAATCAGAATTCCATAAAACTGAAATTTATTGCAATATTTTTTCATAAATTTAACATTGCCCAAAGACCTAGGCGACTAGGGTTTGGAGCTGATTTTTGTCACAAAACTACTCCAAAAATTACGAAATTAAATATGTAGATGGATAAAAATATTTTAAACACGATTCCACAATCAGATTTGCAAAAATATTGTTTTCTGATTTTATATAACAAAAATACCGCTGAAAGTTATAAATTTCACAACTTGCAAAATACTCAGAATTTTTGAACAAATGATAGCTTAAATTGAAGATAAAAATGTGCTTTTTCAAATGAAACAATAAGTAGAATTTTCTCTTGGGTGAAAATCACCCAAATCTGACACTGTGTAGTCAAACCCTATAAAAATAAAAATTTGCAATTAAACAAAAATTCTGCCCTTGGATCTTCTTCAAAGATCCTCTTCAAATCAACAAACAACAAATCAACTCAGCACACTTGCAATTTTGGAAGTGAAATTGCTTTTTCAAGATCTCCTTGGAACTCCAAGCGCTTTGATTCAAGATTGGAACTCCAATAACGTGAAAATAATATTGATTGACAAAAAGATGTCTTCCCAATATTTCAAATCTGCTTTTATAACTCCTCCAAGGTGGGCGAACCACTTGTGACAATTATTTGGCAAAGATGAACCTCTTTTAGCCACTTGGGTCTTCTCTTTTAAGCTCAAAGTCATTAAGGACTTTTAATTGAGGGTCAAGTCCTCATGAGAGTGTCCTTTTACATAAAGTCATAAATGACTTTTAATTGAGGGTCAAGTTCTCATGAGAGTGTTCTTTTATATAAAGTCATTAAGGACTTTTAATTGAGGGTCAAGTCCTCATGAAAGTGTCCTTTTACTTTATTATCTAATTTACTCCTCATAATATAGTAATTAAAATTACTTGAAGGTCAAATAATAAATTAAAAAATAATAAGAAAATTGTCTTTTAATTTCAAATGATTAGAATCACTCTCTAGCAATCTATTATTTATTAAAAATATTCCCCTTGCATCATCCCTTAGCCCATGAGGAATAAAATAGGCTAAAGGTCTTCAAAAGGTTGATAAAAAATCAACCCCCTAGAAAATGAGATTTTACAGTCCTCCCTTCCGAAATTTGCTTGTCCTCAAGCAAATGCAAACTTCATGTGTCCAAGTACCATGTCCAAGAGAGAAAACATGATGTAGTACTCCCAAAGCCTTGATCCATTGCTGGTCAAATGAGAGATCTTTTGCCCACCCAATCTCATTCTTCCGAAGGGCCTTGGCCATTTCAAGATTTTTTCAACCTTCTTATTTCTGGTTTTTACTCCTGCACATGAAGCAAACATATTAGAAAAAACATGAGTGTTTAGCAACACTTTTGTCATTCCTCCATTGTGTCTCATTGGCAAGATCAACTGATGAATTCTTTTGGTCCATATACTGCTGTAATTCTTTCCTTTTGCATTCAAAACTATCATAGGAGTGGCTGGAAATGCACTTAAGCTTGCACAAAATTCCCCTCAAATGATAAGGATTGAAAATAAAATTTTCCTAGTGTCAAGGTACCTCCAAAGAAGTGTAGAAAGGAGAAGAAGCAAACTGAAAATGCCAAAAACAGCAGTCCGTAACAATATGCCAACACCTCTCATGAACCGTGGGCTGCCCTCCTTCGTGCTCATTAATTTTTATCATGCCTCAAGGATTTGCTATATTTTGGACAGCAATTTGTGGTCCACTTGGCTGCCCATAAAAATGAAATGACTCAAAATGAAACCATAAATCTTGGATGCTTACATACTCTTGGCTGTAGCATGCTATTCCTGCATTTAACTTCGAGCATATGATGGCTGGAAATTCATGTGCATGTGCCCAAAACTCTTCCAAGATGACAAGGCTTGGGAAATACATTTCCCACTTGCCAACATATTTCCATGAAGTTGTGAAAAGTCGAAAGAGCAATCGGAAAATGTAAGGAACAACATTGCAATTATTCATGGCGTTGTGCGGAATCAACAACATCATATCTTTGTTGTAGCATTGTGTTTTTGACATTGTCCTTGAGCTTAAAGTGGCTGGAATCCTTCTTGTAACAGTTGCAAAAGACTTAAAAATAATGGCATGTTAAATATGCACCTTCTCCATGGCCCACATCTCTTTTCTTGCAACCAAATACCCATAGATAAACTTGGAAAAATAGTTGCCAGAAGTCCAACGACTCAGAATTTCTTTCATGCCCATGCTCATGCATAGGTTGTCTTTCTCCAATTTTTCTTTTATTAAATCAAAACTTTCATTCATATGATTCCTAGTGCCCCTTTTGTATGCAAGTTTGTCAATAATAAGCGAAAAAATATCAAAACTGAATAACTGTTCTGAATTGTTGTTTACCAACCAACAAGCGTCCCTCTTAACAACATTAGCGACCTGATTTTTTACATGTTCATCTATATATGAATTCTTCCAATTGGTTGTAAGAGCATAGAAAAGTGCTTCCTTCTTAAGGGCAGAATTTTTATGCTTCAAAGTACTTCTTTCACAAGCATAAATGTCCCATAGGAACTGAAAATTTATATGATGAGATGCACTTACCAAGTAGTGGGTAGCCCAAGAAGCTTGATTGAAATTTTGCATTCTTTCATCAAAACTTAAAATGGTGAGCGCTGGAATCATCCATAAAATGGCTAAAATTTCTTCAACCAAATCCACAAACGGAAGATCATTCTTATGTATGACTGAATTGACTTGTAGGATTGCACACACCTTATTGAGTTGGCTGAAAATGATGATAACAACTTTCCAACTTGCCCTAATGAGATCCGTTTGAAGAAATTCATTCTCCTTGAGTTCCCCTTCACACCAAGTGACTGAAATTCCTTCCCATGCAATCTCAAACTGAAAATCACTCCTTATGATGACTGAAATTAATTGTATGACAACAAATATATGAAGACACTTTGTTTTACTTACTTTCCATTTCAAGTGTACTATTGCTTTGTCTTGGCCCATGTCTAGGAAACAACCCCTTAAACAAACATCTTCAATCTTGACCATATATGAGTTGGCCCATGATGTGACATCAAATCTGAAATTGACATGAAGTAATTTACCAAATTTCTGAACCTCTTTCTTGCTGCCCCTTCTCCATGTAGTGCCCTTCATCTCATTTTCCAAGTTAGCACATTCCTTATTATGCAAAGACATATTATGGTGATGGTAAAGGAAATCTTTGCTATCAAGACAATAAACTTACTTATCTTTGATGGCTGCCATAGGAAGCTTATTAATCAGAAAATCAATATTGTTAGCTTGGGTAAAATGCAAAACATCACCCAGATCCCATACCTTAGGGTGTTTGTAGAAGTGCCCTTGAACCACAAAATGTTAGTCTTATTGTGTAAACCAAACCCTTCATTTTATCTCTTGCATACTTCTCATGATGGAAACAAATTTGAAATGACAAAATATTCAACAATACATCAACCTTCTCATACCTTGAAGTGTCCTCATTGGATCTACCTTCATTGGTGGAGTTGAGAAGTTCTGTTAGAGGTTTGACACCCTCTTTATGCTCCCCTTGAGCTGCTATTCCGGGTAGGAAAACAAGTTGCGTATGATCATCTCTATGTAGAATTGGTGCTTCAGTCACCAAATTTGCCCCCACAACTTGTAGATTTGATTTTGCTTCTTCCATGATCCCATTTTCTGTCACTTTATTGTTTTGCAAGCAATCGTTAGAAGGTAAAGAAATATCTTCAATCACTAAAATATTTTTGCCTTGGACTTGCATGGTAGATTCTTCTAGGAGTTCTTCCTCCCTTTGTTGTATGTCTCTCCTTAGTATCCTTTGATGTTGCTTCTTCCTACCATCAATTTGAGTCTTGAGCTCACAACATTCAGTGAAAGAAAGCCTGTTTTTACCTCATCATTCATAAGACTATATTCTTCAATATTGGTGAGATTTTAGCTCTTCTTAGGTGGCAGTTTCACCTCTTCAATGGGCTCTTTTTGCAAAAATTTTGCATGAAGCATATGCTTGGGTTTTGGAGAAACCCTTTCATTGGAAACCCTTTTATTTTTTGAACTTCCCTCTCTTTGAGGTGCCACGTTTTTCCCCATGGCTTTGAGAAATTGCACCATGCTGTCCTGGAGCTCCTTTTGACCTTGAGCTAGATCCATCAAAACATTCTCCAATTGATTTTGTTCTCCTGTCTTCTTCATGTGCCATTTGATTTCTTCATTTGTATCCGCAAACCCTCACGCTGGCAGGATCAAGGCTCTGATTTCACTGTAAGGTTTCTTTTTGTGCTGAAACCAAACAAAAAGGGTATGTCGTAAATTCCAACTTAGACTCACAAATTATTAGAAAAAATCAAAATTCCATAAAATTGAAATTTATTGCAATATTTTCCCATAAACTGCAAATTGCCCAAAGACTTAGGCAACTAAGGTTTGACATTGATTTATGTCTCAAAACTGCTCCAAAAATTACGAAATTAAATTTGTAGATAGATAAAAATATTCCAAACACGATTCCACAATGAGATTTGCAAAAATCTTATTTTTTGATTTTATATGTCAAAAATATAGCTGAAACTTATAAATTTCACAACCTGCAAAATACTCAGATTTTTTGAACAAATGATAGCTTAAACTGAAGATAAAAATGTGCTCTTTCAAATGAAATAAAAATTAGAATTTTCCCTTGGGTGGAAATCACTCAAATCTGAAGCCCAAATTTGAAACTGTGTAGTCAAACCCTAGAAAAATAGAAATTTGCAAATGAACAAAAATTCTGCCCTTGGATCTTCTTCAAATCAACAAACAAATCAACTCAACGCACTTGCAAATTCGGAAGTGAAATTGCCTCTTCAAGATTTCCTTGGAACTCCAAGCGCCTTGATTCAAGATTGGAACTCCAAAAACCTGAAAATAAGATTGATTGACAAAAAGATGTCTTCTCAATATTTCAAATCTGCTTATAACTCCTCCAAGGTGGGCGAACCACTTGTGGGGGTTATTTGGCAAAGATGGACCTTTTTTAGCCACTTGGGTCTTCTCCTTTAAGCTCAAAGTCACTAAGGACTTTCAATTGAGGGTCAAGTCCTCATGAGATTGTCCTTTTACATAAAATCATTAAGGACTTTTAATTGAGGGTCAAGTCCTTATGAAAGTGTACTTTTACTTTATTATGTAATTTAATGCTCACAATATAGTAATTAAAATTACTTGAGGGTCAATTAAATAATAAATTATAAAATAATAAATAAGAAAATTGCCTTTTAATTTCAAATGATTAGAATCACTCTCTAGCAATTTCTTATTTATTAAAAATATTCCCCTTGCATCATCCCTTAGCCCACGAGGAATAAAATAGGCTAAAAGTCTTCAAAAGGTTGATAAAAAATCAAACCCCTAAAAAAGGGGGCCCTACACATGTAATAACTCCAAAATTCAGACTTTTATCCATGCTAAAACCCGCTAGAAAAATATTCTAATATTCACAAATATTACGAATAAATAATGGCCTCTTGTTTAGGGTCAAACAAGGCACCCTAAACTTTTGCACACCCTCCACATGTGAATCGCCCCACTCATAAAATAAGTGCAGAATTTTCAGAGTGACACCCTAGTCTTTCCCTTTCAAATACCTTCAAACCCTTATGATAAAATGCCACAAAAATCAAAAATAATATAACAATTTGTACCTTGTCAAGCGGAGTCTAAAAACCCTCCAAAGATACTCAATTTTTTCTCCAATTGATTCATTCTACCAGAAAAATATAGGAATTAAATCAGATTATTTTACTCACCAAAATTCCTTAAAAGGGCCTCCAAAGGACTCCTAGGGCAAGTTGCCCAAGCTAGAAAATTAGTACAAAATATTTGCAATATTTTCTACTCCGCGAACACTCCAAATCAGCCTCCAAATCCTCAAGATTTGCCCTCCAATCAAGTCGCCATAGCTGAAAGATTAAATAGAATGATATGCAACCCTCCTTGGCTCCAATGACCCCTTCAAGTGGCTCGCCCAACTTCCTAGGCAAGTCGCCACACCTTGGAATGGTTTTCCGTACCACGAACAAGCTCTTAAGATAATTTCCCACCCTCCAAAACCTGTAAAATTATCAAAAACCAGCTTCTGATAGGGTTTGCAATATTTTTTCAATAAAGGTGGTGTTCAAAAAAACCTTTGTAGATCCATTTGCATGTACACATGCAATTTTGAAGGTCACTTACAACTCTTGAATAGAGTTTCATAAGTAGAAGGAATGGAGGTTTTCGTTCCCAAACACTTGACACTTCTTGAAGGTTTTCTTCCTCAAAATGTGGAAATCAAGCTTGACGTATTTGATCAAAATATTCGAATCAATATTCAACATAACATTCACAAGATTCCTTCTTTGCTTTTATAACCAACCTCCAAGGGTGGCACCCAAGTCAGAGGGTTGTATCCTTTCAAAACATAAGCACTTTATCTTTTTAAAACTCACTTTTTGGAGGGTTTAGGCTCCCATGACCCCAACTTAATTGAACATAAGATAAAAAGTACCTTTTTTGCAAACTCAACTGAAAATTAGAACGCGTAAGTACTTTTTCCACCTTTTTGTTCTTAGATTAACCCCTCTCCATGTTCCCTTTTCTTCTTTCCCTTAGCTTTGTGGGAAGAACAATCTAAGCACTCCAAAAGCAAACTATGCCAAAAAGGGGGACATTATAGTCCTCTCCACCCAAAATTGCTCGTTCTCAAGCAATTGCAAAAGCCATGGGGTTGTCCCCACATCCTTTATAATGCATCTTTGCACTAAAATGACTTCCCATTGTAAAGAATCTTTTAATTGAACTCCCCATTTGCAAAACACTTGCCTTGAGGGCTGCCTCCATATGTTCAAGATGTCACAATCATCTCCCAAGAATTCTTCATAACCCGAAAGGACTAAGACATGCCCTACTTGATTGCTCTTGATGTAATATCCCAAAGTGAATGATGTGCCTTCATAAAAAATATTCACAATTCTGAACTTAATCATTAAAGTCTCTTTGTACAACATACCTTGAATGATAGAAGTGCATAGGCACAACCTTTCTTGAATGTGTCTTCTACCACTCCCTTTATGCATAGGAAAGATGTAATTTTGATCAAACAAAAGCCTATGCCAACTCTCAACATGGAATTGTACCTTCCCAATTGGATTAAACGAGAAGTATGCTTTCTCATACACATTTCCAGATTGTACCCTTGGCTGGATTTTACTACAAAAATTAGATTTTTGGCCTCTTAAATACTGCTGTAATTGATCCTTAAAATCAGATTTTACTATGTGATCATTTTCAGAATGCATCTTGGCAGCAAATTTCCCCAATGTTTGCTGTAAAATGACAAAAAAAGTGCCATTTTTTCCCTCCATGTGGCTGAACTTGTTTTTTTAATTTAATAAATTTGAAATAAAACATTTCTGACTTTTCACCATTTTTTTCCATTCTTTCCCTTGGCTGCCATATGTAAGATAAATGGTTTTTGATGCCCTCAATGTTCCATAGGTGGTGCCAGCCATGCTTATCCTTTTTTTTCAATAAAAAGGACCTCTATTTCTTGTCATTTGGACCCTTCGAACAACTGCTAATCACTTCCATCCTTTAAAACATCACTACTTCCCCTTTTGCAAGGAGTAGGGTGCTGCTCCAAGCATGTTTTGGGTTGCCCTTGGCAATCCATTGTCTCCCCATCCTTTTTAATAAAAATATGACAATAATGGGAATTTATAATGCTTACCAAATGCTTTCTAGAAGGCTCCAAATTTGGATGAAAGGGCTGCATTTTATGTCTAGGGAGAGCTTTCTTGTCCACTCTCCTCATGCTAATGATACATCCTCCCAACATTTTATGGGCCTTAGAAGAAGGGGCCTCCCCATCACTAAAACCATGCAAAACAACCTCCTTGCCTACTATCTTGAATTTAATTTCCATGGTTTGATAGTTTTGTGTATATTCACCAAGTGAGTGCAACCATTTAATACTAGAGATCATATTGGTCTCCCCTATGCCCACCACATAAAAATCATCTTCAACCACGCGTTTTTTCAAAGTGAGGCTAAGCTTTGGAATCTTGGTTGTGCAAGGGATGGTGAATGCATCCGCTACTATGACTCTAAAACCTTGAACTCCACTGATTGTAGTCCGCATGATGTTACCAATCCTATATCAATGAAATTGTGAGTTGCCCCACTATCAATAAGTATGGTAATAGGTGTGTTGTTCAATGATCCCTTAACTCTGAAGGAATATATCTAGGAGCCCCTGAAAGTGATGCCAAGGTGCCACTCAGCTCTTCTTCTCCTCCTATCTCCAAAGTGTTCCCTTCATAGTTGGCTGTCCCAACTTCCTCCTCATTTTTCTCATTGGAAAGCACTTCGATGTAGTGAACCTGTCCCTTGCCACGACACTTGTGGCCTTTCTCCCAAGGATCTTTGCATGTGAAGCATAGACCTTTCCTTCTTATCTCATTCCTCACATCAAAGCTACTGCGTGGTAGCTCCATCTGCTGCCTCAAACCTGGTTGGTTTGGTCTAATCAAAGGACCCACATGATTGGCCTTAGATGCTCCTGCAAAGCTACTCTTGGGCTGCCCCAAACTGCCACCTCTCTGCTGCCCAATAGGTGGGAAAAAGGTACTCTTTGGTTGTCCCAAAGGTGGAAATCTGCCCCTTGGAGTAGAAGACTCCAAATTGTAGTCCTTCTGAATGGCCTCTCTTAGTGAAGGTGGATCAAAAGCCTTGACCAATCCCCTGAGGGAGTCAACCAAACCCTCAGTGAATAGTACCACCAATCTTCTATTTGAAATATCAGTCACCATGACTGAAAGTCTCTAAAACTCTGTGACGTAATCGTCCACTGAAGCCCTCTATCCCAATTGAGCTAAATCACGGAAGTGAAGTTTAGGGTCTGCTCTATTGAACCTCTCAATCCTCCTGCTGAACTCCTCATAGGAGTGTATGTGTTGATGCCCCTTTGTAATCAGACCATGATACCACCAATCGTGGACTGCCCCTCTAAATGCAAGGTGATGAACTGAATGGCCTCTCCCTCTGCCATAAGTCGAAGCAAAAAGAAGGCATCCACCTTCTGAATCCATGCCCTAGTCGAGCTCCTCTGTGACCCATCAAATGTAGAGATAGATAACTTCCCTAATGCATGCTGGAGATCTCCATGGCTTCCCCTCTGTTGATCGCCCCTGGTCCCTCTCTGTCCCCATTTCCAAGCTGAAAACTCAGAAAATGTCATAGCCTCCCTAACTATCATAGATAAGGTGACATACTCATCCATCTCTCTCTCTAGCTCCTTGTGTGGGCCTAGTAACCCTCTCTTACTGGTGCGGGCTCATCCCTCTGAACGAATGTAGGCTGTGTGGGCCTACGTGTGGATGCCCCATTCCCTGAAGGGGGTGTATGTGCATTTGGCTTGCTCCTTGGAGCACTGTTATCTCCATTGAGTGGCTTCAAGCCACCCATCTAACTGAGGGAACAAAGAAACCCCTCCATCATTGCTATCATTCTCCCTTGAGTTTGAGAATACTTCTCAAACCTCACCTCGGCCAACTTGTCTCTCCTCTCACTCTTTGTTTCCTAGTTCTCCATGTCACTCATAGTTCAATCTTGCTCAGATGAACCAATTGGTGGAAGCCCTGCTTCCCTCCTGCTCCTCAAATAATTCTTAACCTCTATGTTGCCACTCATGTATTAAACCCTTCACCCCACTGAATAGCCAAGATATGGTTTTGATACCACTATAATGTCCCTAAATTGGGACAATGATAAAAAAAGAAGGTTTTTCAACAAACCTTTAATAAACCTAAATAAAAATGAATTCTGAAAATTTAAAACCAACCAACCCTAGAGCTGAATATACATCACCAAAGTGAAAATCTCACATTTCCAAATATTAAAAAACAAATATAAAAAATACCTTATGAGATTTAGCCTACAATGGCTCACATTGAAAGAGGAAAAGGGAGTTGAATTGATGTGTTTATCCCTCCATACTACCAATGCCCCAAAGCTGATTTTAATATCCACCGTCACCAACTCCACTCCAACAAACTCTCTACAACTGAAGATAAATTTTTAGACAAATTGCAGCATGCATGTTATGTCAAAATTGGCCAATGTTAGGGCTTAAAACATGATCGATTTTTCCCACAAGCAAGTTGCCACATATAAGAATAAATATCTTGTAATAACTCCAAAATTTAGAATTGTATTCATGCCAAAACCCACTAGAAAAATATTCTAAAATTCACAAATATTACGAATAAATAATGGCCTCTTGTTTAGGGCCAAACAAGGCACCCTAAACTCTTGCACACCCTCCACAAGTGAATCGCTCCACTCAGAAAATAAAGGTAGAATTTTCAGAATGACACTGTAGTCTTTCCATTTCAAATCCCTTCAAATCCTTATGATAAATTGTCACAAAAATTAGAAATAATATAACAATTTGTATCTTGTCAAACGGAGTCTAAAGACACTCCGAAGATGCTCAATTTCTTCCCCAACTGATTCACCCTACCTCAAAAAAATATAGAAAATAAATCAAATTATTTTACTCACCAAAATTCCTCAAAATGGCCTCCAAAGGACTCTTAGGGCAAGTTGCCAAAGTTGAAAAATTAGTATCCTTGAACACTCCAAATCAACCTCCAAACCCTCAAGATCTGCCCTCCAATCAAGTTGCCATAGCTGGAAAATTAAATAGAATGATATGCAACCCTCCTTGGTTCCAATGACCCCTCCAAATGGCTCGCCCAACTCCCTAGGCAAGTCGCCACACCTTGGAATGATCTTCCGTACCACGAACAAGTTCTCAAGATAATTCGCCACTCTCCAAAACCTATAGAACTATAAAAAACCAGCTTTCGATATGGTTTGCAATATTTCCTCAATAAAGATGGTGTCTAAAAACACCTTTGTAGATTCACTTGCATGTATATATGCAATTTTGAAGTTCACAACTCTTGAATAGAGTTGCCCAAGTAGAAGGAATAGAGGTTTTTGTCTCCAAACCCTGGACACTTCTTGAAAGTTTTCATCATCAAGATGTGGTAATCAAGCTTGACATTTTTGATCAAAATTTCCAATTCAATATTCAACATAACATTCACAAAATTTCTTCTTTGTTTTTATAACCAACCTTCAAGGGTGGCGCCCAAGTTGGAGGGTTGTATCCTTTCAAAACATAAGCATTTTATCTTTTTAAAACTCACCTTTTTGAGGTTTTAGGCTCCCATGGCCCGAACTTAAGTGAGCATAAGATAAAAAGTACCTTTTTTGCAAATTCAATTGAAAATTAGAACACTTAAGTAATTTTTTTACCTTTCTGTCCAAAGATTAGCCCCTCTCCATGTTCTGTTTTCTTCCTTCCCTTAGCTTTGTGGGAACAACCAAGCCAAGGACTCCAAAAGCAAACTATGTCAAAAAGGGGGATATTACATTAGAGAGGAAGATTCAAAAACGTACTAAGGGATTGAATAATAAGGCTAACTCTCATTGATTGTGGTATGAGATGAGTATACTTCCATATCTTCTACTTCCTCGAGTATTTCACAGGATAACGACTTAGAAAATGTTGAAAATTCTCTAAATCTTTCTTCAAATGGTGCACACAAAGAGAATTTTGGCATTCTTGATCTTAACAATTTAGACAAGTATCCAAAATGGGCTCAAAGTACTTTTTCTGACTTGAAAGCAGATGAAGTTGGTATAACAGGTCCTAGGAGTTCTCATAAACAGGAAAATTATGCAATGTTGTTACTACTTCCACTGAGCCATCCACTTTTGAGGAAGCTTCTACTAAATAGGTTTGGCAAAATGCAATGCAAAATGAGTTTGATGCCATTTTAAACAATAATACTTGGGTTTTGGTTGATCGTCCTCCACATGTGCAACCCATTGGATGTAAATAGGTTTATAGGGTCAAGTATAAATTAGATGGCTCCATTGATAAATGCTAGGCAAGGCTTGTTGCAAAAGGTTATGCGCAACAAGAAGGCATTGATTATGAGGAAAAGTTTGCACCAATTGCCAAATGGCACACTATTCATATGATTCTTGTTATTGATCACACACCACACTGAGAGGGGGGGTTGAATCCATGTGTAATAATAATGTACTTTCTTTCTTATTAACTTTCATAAAGAAACCATTGATATAAGAACAAGTAAATGCACAACATAAAATTTACGTGGAAAACCTTGGTGGGTAAAAACCACATTTGAAAGGCTTCTTGGATCTACTATGCAAATCCAGCCATAAGATTAATAATTCTTTTTACAAAAAGTTCTATAGGCACTAACCTATTTGGAGACACCAATCCCCAATGCCAAGCACCAACTTAGCTCTAGACACCAATCTCTTTGAATTGAAACACCAACTTCACTGCCAATCACCGACTTAATGAAAGACACCGATCTTTTTGTTCTAAGGCATCGATCTCACTAAAACAATTTCCACCGTCTCATTGTTGCTTTGTCAACAAATGACGGCACTGTAAAATTTTGCTCTTCTCCTTCTTCTCCCTCTTCATCCTCTTCTTCTCCTTGTATATAATAGAAATAATTATTTGTTATTATTTTTCTCCAGCATTCTTTCACTTTATATAGTCTTCAAAGGCTTTTTCCAATGGGGGCGTCCCATTATCAATGCACCTTTTCATTAACCAAAGTGTCTTTTATTTTATTTTAATTAATTTTAATTAACCCTCCAATATGGGTGATTTTCCCAAGGTAGCAATAGAAACAAAGAGAGTTGGCCTTGTCATTTAAGCATTAATGCTTATAGCCATAAAACTCCTTGCTACAATTAAACTTTATTGAAAGCTGGTCCCATCAACACAAAATCGCTGTTGCTGTAAATTAAATATATTTAACTGCTGGTCCTTATTAATTAGTGCTGGTCCCTTCCATACTTGGGCGGTCAAACCAATGCAATTGGTCCTTCCATCCTTGAGCATTGATTTCCAAAAAGGTCACGTTTTTTACGGAAAAATTCTATTACTTTTTGACACTTCCGTTCAATTTCGGCAACAATTTTGTTTGACACTTCCATTCATATCCATTACAATTCCTTTGACATAAATGACAATTATTCCAACAATCTCCCCCTTTGTCATTGATGGCAATCCCCATGAATTAGTATATGAACTCCCCCTTGCTGTGGTTCTCCTCCTTTGCTCCCCCTGTCTTCAATTCTCCCCCTTTGACATCAATGGCAAACTCTCCCTATCTTCAATTCACCCCCTTTGACATCAATGGCAAACGAATGTTTAAAACACTCACAATGTATTTCACCAAAATATATATGGGGTTGAATAATGCAAAGATTAGCTCCCCCTTAACTCATGCTTCTTATGACAGATTTAGTGACTGAGTGAAGAATGGATCACTCCCAATTCTTGCCTTAGAAACTCAAAAGGTTCTTTTGGGAGAGGCTTTGTGAAAATGTCTGCAACTTGCTCCTTTGTAGAGACATACTTGAAGTTTACCTTCTGATCAACACCCTGCTCTCTTTGAAAATGATACTTGAGGGAATATGCTTAGTTCTTGAATGCATAATTGGATTCTTGGAGATGTTTATTGCATTTGTATTGTCACATAAAATAGAAATTGGATTGACATACTCAATTCGAAAATCACTTAAGGTTTTTTTCATCCAAAGGACGTGTACAATGATTTTGTTGCTATGTACTCAGATTCAGCTATGGACAAGAAAACTGAGGGTTGTTTCTTACTCAACCATGACACAAGATTATTTCCAAGAAAGAATGCACCTCCACTTGTGCTCTTTCTGTCATCAATGTTGCCTACCCAATCTGCATCAGTATAAGCTATCAAAGTGAAGTCTTTTTCTCTTGGGTACCACAAACCAAGATCCATAGTGCCTTCGAGATACCAGAATACCCTTTTGAGTACCTGCAAGTGTGTTTCTTTTCGTGTTCCCTGAATCTGGCCACTAGACCTACTGCCTACATGATTTCTGGTCTTGATGCAGTAGTATACAATAGACTTCCAATCATTGATCTATACAAGATCTAATTGACTTCTGTTGACTCATCATCTTTGCTCAACTTACATCCTGTTACCATTGGAGTACTTACTGATTTACAATCGTCCATATTGAATTTCTTCAACATTTCCTTAATGTATTTGGTCTGAGAGATGAAGATTCATTTACTTGACTAAGTAATTTGCAACCCAAGGAAAAATGATAACTCTCCTAACATAGACGTTTCAAATTCTTGTTGCATTATCCCTGCAAATTCTTGAGACATCTTCTCATTGTCTCCACAAAAAATAATGTTATCAACATACACAACTACACTTAACTGCTTCTCACCTTCAGTCTTGATGTATAGGTTACTGTCAACCACTCCTCTCTTGAAAGCTTGATCAAGCAAGAATCTGTCAAGCCTATCATACCAGGCTCTAGGGGCTTGCTTTTGTCCATACAATGTTTTTTTCAGCTTACACACGGTCCTTATTCCTTGATAGAGAGAAACTTTTAGGTTGCTCTATGTAAACCTCTTCTTCAAGATTCCCATTGAGAAATGTATATTTCACATCTATTTGATAGACCCTGAAATTCTTGAATCTAGCATATGCTAAAAATAGTCTTCTGGCTTCTAATCTTGCCACATGTGCAAAAGTCTCCTCAAAGTCAACACCTTCTACTTGAGCATAGCTTTTATAGACCAATCTTGCCGTGTTCCTTTTTACCTTGCCATCTTCATTCAGTTTGTTCCTAAAGACTTGTTTAGTTCCAATTACATTCTTGTTCTTTGGTTTGGGAATAAGTTCCCAAATTTTATTCTTCTCTATTTGGTTCAATTCTTCTTCCATGGCATTGATCCAATGTTTATCATTGCTAGCTTCTGAAAAGCTCTTCGGTTCTATCTTCAACAATAGATATAAGTTTACATTTTCCGATGTATTCTTTAACCTTCTCTTAGTTTGCACTCCAACATCAATATCACTGATGATATGATTTTCTGTATGATTTTTCTGAACGAATCTGGATGGTGCCCTTGTATCTTCCATTTCTTCTTCTTTTTGACTTTCTTTTGCTAATTCTTCTTTTTTCTTGAACTTTGATTCTTCCGAATGAATATTAGTTGGTACACTCACTTGTTTAGGCCTAGTTTCATCCATTCTAACACTGGCACTCTCTACAATTGTTTGCAACCTTTTATTATAGCATCTATAGGCTTTACTCTTTGAGGAATAACCAAGAAAAATACCTTCATTGGCTCTGGAGTTGCACTTCCCCAAGTCTTCATCATATCTTTTGATGTAGTATTTGCTTCCAAACACTTTTAAATATTTGACCGAAGCTGGTCTACCCTTCCACAACTCATAGGGTGTTTTACTATTGTTTCGCTTGATTTGTCCTCTGTTCAAGATGTAAGCTGTGTTGACTGCCTCTCTCCAATATCTATCTGAAAGCTTGGATTCATTTAGCATTGTTCTTGCCATTTCTTGCTCAGTTCGATTCTTTCTCTCTACAAGTCCAGTTTGTTGTGGAGTCCTAGCGGCTAAGAAATGTCTCTTTTTTCCATGCTCTTCACAAAATTCTTTGAATTCATTTGAGAACTCACCCCCTAGATCTGACCTTAGGCATTTGATCTTTTGATACATTTGATTTTGAACCAAAACTGTAAAAGCTGTAAAAGCTTTAAACTTTTTGAACACCTCGAATTTCTGTTTTAGAAAGGCAACCCATGCCATTCTAGAATAATCATCAATAAGCAACATAAAATAACTCACTTTGTATGATTTGCATTCTTGTGGGTCCACACAGATCTGTATGGATCAATTCCAATGGCTTGGTTGTCGAGTACTCTTTTGATCTGAAATTCGCTCATGTTTGTTTCCCATGCTGACATTGCTTGCAAATAGTGTTTGAAGGTTTTGTGATTTTTGGCATGTCTCTTACGGCATTTTTAGTGTTGATTTTCATTAAATTGTCAAAATTCATATGGCCCATTCTTTTATGCCATAGCCAACTTCCATGAACTTGACTCATGTAGCATTCCTTTTTTTTTACATCACTGGGTATGTATATATTATTTGATGTTCTATTTGCGTTTGCAACTAACTTTTTTGTCTACTCGCTTGATATCACAACCTTGAGCATAAAATGTGAGCATGTGTCTTTGATCACACATTTGGCTGACACTCAATATGTTATGCTTCAACCCTTCAATGTACAAAATAGTTTCAGTTTTTATCTTTCCATTATCAAGGCTGAGGGTACCTTTTTCGGCAATCCTAGCCATAGCATTATCCTCAAACTTTACTGTACTTTCACTCATTTTCTTCAAAGTGAGAAATTTGGTTTTATTTCTTGTTAAATGGCTTGAACACCCACTATCAATATACCACTACTGCCCTTTGTCTTGTGTAGGAAACATTGTTTGAACAAGCATAGTTTTTTTCGTTTTTTTGATTAACTTCCTCTTGCTTTTCTCTCCATATTTTTGTAGATTCTTTTTTCTTTATAACCAAGGTATTCACCTTTTTCTTTTGTTTAGGGGTTTCTATGAAAAAACTCCTACATAATAATGCTACATGTCCATAGTTGTTACAATTATAACATATAGTATTATTCTCATTGTAATTCGATAGTGGGGCAAATGAGTTGTAATTTCTATTGGAAACTCCATAAGTGCCTTTTCCATAGTTCCATGCATATTAATTTCTTGCATGCGCATTACACTCTATTGCTCTATGACCAAATGGATTGCAAAAATAACAATAACCACAAAAATAGCTTGTTTACCTTATCACATTGTTTTGCCTTGATGGAAATGATCTTTTGAGATCTCTAATAGTGATGTTCTTACTTCTGTTTTCTCTATGAGGAGGATTGACATGCTTTGTTTTCTTTTCGCTTTCTATATTCACAGACCTCTTAAGTGCATCCGCATAGCTCTTTGGCTTCTTTGTATTTACATTTTTTGATGAGTCTGTAGATTTTGAACTTTGCCCTTTTTCAGTGTTCTTTTGGTTCTTATCATATCCAATGTCATACTTAATGAACGGTGACCTTTGACTATTTAGTATGTTACTCCACACTCTGGTACTCTTCTCAAATTTTGATATGCTCTTCAACTCATTTGTTGTCTTCTCCAATTCTAATTTCAAGGCAATTATTTCAGATTCTTGCGTTTTGCATGTCCTTTTTTTTCAATTTGGCTCTTATTTCCTCTATTCTTTTCATTTCCTCTAATTGAGTTTTCAAGCCATTGATAACCTTGTCTGATTCTTCAACATTCTGTGTCATCTTTGTTTTCAATGCAATATCTTCCTCTTCATATTTTTGAAGTTTTACTCTTTGTTTTCAAATTTTTCTTTGGTATTTTTATCTCTCTTTAGGCACAAATCAGCTCTTATTCAAGATCTACCACTCCATTTTAACCATCATCCTCTTCTTCCAAGGTGTCTATACTTACAGAGGCTTCGGGTTTTGTTTCTATTGCCATAAATAGGGTTTCCTCCTTGTCACTGTCTGATATTTCTTCATTGCTCTCCTCGGTTGAGCTACTATCCTTTTTGGAATAGAGGCTTTTCTTGTACTTTATTGAAATTGTTCTTATACCCACTTTGTTTGAAGTTTTTCTTAAAGTGAGGTTTGTTTTCCTTCTTTTTCCTTTCATCGTTGTTGTTTTCTTCATCTTCACTATCATCTGTATGAGGACACTGGGCAACAAAATGTCCTACCTACCACAATTAAAACATTTGAAGGGTAACTTACCTTTGTATTTTCTGGACCCCTTTTTAAGCTTCCTGACAAACATAGCCTCCTTTTCATCTAGTTCGTCACTGGTTTCATCGCTTGATTCAATTTCCTTGTTTTTCGCCTTTTTTGAGGCTTTGAAGGCTGCTTGCCTCCCTTTGAGACGGTTTTTCTTTTTCAATTCTCATCTCATATGCCTTGAGAATTCCATGTAACTCATCCATTGTTAATTTGTTTAGATCCTTTATTTCTTTGATTGTAGAAATTTTTGCATCGAATCTTAAAAGGTAGAGACCTTAGTACCTTTTGGACGATTACAGATTCTTTGACTTTTTCACCAAGACCTGTAATAATGTTGACAATTTCATCTACACAAAGTAGATAGGCCGCAATGTTTTCATCCTCTCATCTTCAAACTTTTGAATTCTCCTATGATTTTGTAGCTTGGTCGTCTTTACTTTGTTATGAGCCTAGTACATAAAAAATGACCAGCATCTACGAGATTCTGGAATTAGACGAAGTCCATCTGATCGGAATCTCTATAGCAAAAGCATTGATGATGACGTTGTGATACTCATTGTGTATGTTAACAACCTTGTCATCATAGGAAGTGGAGACACAACGATTCATAAATTCAAATCAGATTTGTGCACTACTTTTGATATCACTGATTTAGGCCTCCGACACCATTGTTTGGGTGTAGAATTCTGGGAACATGACCACTCCATTTTTATTGCTTAGGTCAAGCATGCCACTACTATTTCGAAGAAGTTTGGAATGATGGATTGTAATTCTGGTTCTACACCTATGGAGGTAGGGCATAAATTATTAGCTCATGATGATTTATCATTGGTCAATGAATCATTATATAGATAGTTGGTGGGCAGCTTGATATATCTTACCACCACTCGACCATATTTATGTTTTATGGTTAGCTACCTTTCTTGATTTTTTTCTCAATCGAATCTAACACACTGGACAACAACAAAACATGTTTTGCGATATGTCAAAAGAACTCTCGACTTTGGCATTCTCTATTAGAGGACTGCAAATTTTAGGTTGATTGGTTATACATACTTTACTTGGGGAGGATCAGTTGATACTCGGTAATCTATCACTGGGTAAATGTTTTCTTTTGGTTCAAGAGTTGTTTTATGGTAAAGCAAGCTTCAACATACTGCTGCTCTCTATTCCACTGAAACAAAATACAAAGTAACAATCAGTGCTAGTTGTGAAGTATTTTGGCTACCTCAGATTCTAGCTGATTTGCAACTTCCTTCATCTACATCTACTCCACTATTTTGTGATAATCAAAGTGTATTGAAGTTAGTAAAGAACCTGTTTTTTGTGCCCGCACCAAACACATCGAGATTCATCATCACTACATTCGACAATTGGTTGATTCTAGTGATATTTCTCTTTATTTCTGTGCTTCTTCAGAACAGCCGACAGATCTAGTGACTAAACCTCTTGGTTCTATTCTTTTTGTAAAGTTTCGAGACAAATTTGGAGTCATTTTTAGTTTAGTCATTAAAAGGGGGTGTTAAATATTGTAATAAGACTTAATTAATTTTAGTTAAGGTCTAAACTAATAACCTCCTATAATTGCTGTAACCATGTTGCAACCAATTTTGCATATTATAAATAAGATGTATGCACAGATCAATATATCGTGTGCTTCTCAACATTGTCTTCTACTAACAGTTATCTCCCTCATAGATGGTCTTAAGTTTATCCCAAATCTCTTTAGCCAAGTCGCACTGCATTACTTTTGCAAACTCAGATTCTGACAAACCACAAACAATAACATTTATGGCTTTTGCGTTATTTTCACTACCCTTACCTGTTGTATATGTTGGTAGAGTCTGTGGCTCTGTGTATCCATCCACAATTGATTGCCAAATGTCAAAACCAAGGGCCATTAGATATGTCCTCATCCTTACACTCCAGAATGCGTAATTTGTCCAGTTGAACAATGGAGCCTTGTTGGTGGAGAAACCTTCTTGAATTTGATGATTGACCATGTGTAGTTCCGGGATCTACCTTCCAGTGGTTAAACTCTTCTTGAAGGAACCTCGCTAACTAATGGCTGGACCCCGCCAACCAGAAAACTGAGAGGCTTTAAGTCGAGAGATGATGATCATAATGCTTATAAAGAAATGGATTGGCCCAGAACATAAGACTTCTTGGAAATTGATTATTTGATAGCTAGAGATAATATTCAACCAATAAAGGCACATTCTACCATATATCATAGGGGAAAGCATTTGGATAGAAATAGATCTTTGCGAATGGATCAGGAAACTGAGTCATTCAAAGATAAGTGTATCTAGAAAAAAAGTGATGTTGAGAATATCTCTTTCTATGATAACTTAGATACTCTTAAAGATTCATGGTTGTATCTCGAGGATGTCATGGATTTGCATCAATCAAAATTTGGAAGAACTATTAAAGGATTGTCTATGAAATACAGGAAGGAACTGAAGAAGGTCAACCGGATGCATTTGCATCAAATGCCAAAGATTTTAGCTATATGGGTTATCAAACTTATGACTTTGGTCTGGATTATCCTTCAAGAAAATTAAGAGAAATGAATCCCACAGTTTAACTTAATGGCGAATCAAAAGACTTGGGGTCTAGATATGATATGGAACTAGAAACCAAGAAATTTCGTCACAGTTCTTACAAATCTATCAGAAGAAGTATGTCTACCCCACCATTCTACAAGTCACAGATAAAATATGGACTTCACATCAATCCTCCATGCAGTCTATCAACAATCAATAGAAAGAGCAAACATCATTTTGTGTGTTCCAAGCTATTAGGGGACCATATTCCAACATTAAATTTCCATGCTGAATTGGAGCCTCTATTCAAGGATGTCCTAGAATCAGAGCGATTGGAAACAAACAAGCAAGAAGAAGAGATCGTGGGGGCATTTGAGCAATCTGCACCATTACTTCTCAATTTTGTTAGGCATAACAATAATGTAGTACTTCTTCCAGTTCATTTGAATCTGTTGAAAACGACAATGGTAATAATGGGCAAGTTGAAAGACAAACTGGAACACTAGTTGATAATACTATAACATCGATAGGGATAAGGCACTTTGATCTTCAAGGCCAAACTCCATGGGTTTTCATTAGTTTTTGAAATTTATACTTTAAATGATGGAACGATCGATAATCAAAGGATCCAAAGTAATGTTTGTCCATACTTGATGCATGAAAGAAAATATGAGCTTTTTGAGGATAAAATGCGACGTGAAGGCTACATTTGTTGTTTGGTTATCACTGATACTCAACTTGATCATAGGTTTGTGAGGGCTTTTCTTCAGAGAATCGGTAGTTTGGATTCAAATATACATGTGTTGGTTTTTGTTGATTCCATTAATACGACACTTATTTCTGCTCTGGAGGTTAGTTCCGATGGTAAACAATTTGCAACTACATCGTCTGATCGATGGATAAGATATTTTCGGTTTATGAATGGAAATTTATGATAAACATATGATGAGTCCTTTGAGGTTGCTCAAAATTTACAAAGACGCGATGCACCATTGTGTTGCTTGGAGTCGATAAATTTTGGCCGACGAATGGCTATAGAAAAAGCAATTAACCAAAATAGGTCTATGGAACAAGTTACACTTTTTTTGAAATTGGTAGATGATCCAACTATTGAGCGCATTATTACACCTAGGATTGCTTTGACAATAGCAGAATATCTCGCTTATGAATGTGGAAAATGTGTTTTGGTCATATTAACAAACATGAGCTCATATGTAGATGCTTTACATGAAGTTTTTGTTGCTCATGAAGAAATCCCTGGTCGTTGTGGTTATCCTATGTACATGCATACTGATTTGGCAACCATTTATGAACGAGTAAGATGTATTGCAGGCCATAAAGGCTCCATTACTTAGATTCCTATCCTTACCATGCCAAATAATGATATTACACACCCAATTCTGGATATAACTAGTTACATTATAGAAGGCCAGATATATGTTGATAGACAACTTCATAATCGGTAGATATTCCTACAAATTAATGTCCTTCCATTGTGATCCTGCAGATGTTTCAAACCAGTTGTATGCAAATTATGCAATTTTAAAAGATGTGCCAACAATAAAGGCTGTTGTTGGAGAAGAAGCTCTGTCTCCAAAGGACTCGCTGTACCTAGAATTTTTGGACAAGTTTGAACGCAAATTTGTCACACAAGAGGAATAGTTCTTGAACATCCCAATTCACAATTGCTTGAGGACAAGCAATTTGAGAAGGGAGGTCTGTAATGTCTTCAATTAAATTACTGGCAAGTATTTCAACCTTGGAGGATTAAACCACCAACACTTGAATTAAACCACAACATTAAGGAAGTCAGTGACACTCACAACAGTAAGGAAAATCGTTGGAAATTACAAGCATTAAAGAAATCGCCTATTAAAGGAGGAGCGCCACAATTACTAGGAAATTGCCCATTATGGGGAGTGCCAAACACAAAAACAACATTAATTAATTAAAAAGGATAAATAGCATTACTTTATTTTTAATTAATTAATAGTTAACCAACAATCATTTGACGAAAGGTCGCCACCTTTGGAGAAGACATGTCATTTGATGGAAGTATGTGAAGGTATTAATATTCAGCAATTGGTGGGAAGGAAAAAATAGTCAATCATGTATTCAATTTTATGAGCATGTACAAGCAACAAATTTACATTACTTTTAAGGACAACACCCCTTAATTGTAGAATCGGATTTCAAGGACGAAAACCCTTGTTATCACAATAAATCAAGGACAAAACCCCTTGAGGATTCACATTATATTATTTGAGATCTGAAAACTTTGAATTTAATTTCATTTTATTATCTAAGTTATTATTGCAAGTATAAAATCTATAATTTTCTTAAACGAAATTCCAAGGAATCCAAATTAACGTATAATATTCCATGTGTGTGGAAGTAGGAAGTACAACTCATAATAGGGAACCCATTTGCTAGAGGAAAACATTTACTAATCTCATAAGCAGGATACCCATCTGCTTAGAGGAAGATTTAGGTTTTGAAGTATTGACGATATGTGTATTGATTTCTGAAGAACACTAGAGGAGAGTCAACGTTGACCCTATAACCACTTGCCCTCCTCCGGCTCTTAGGAGAACCAATGTGGCACCCCAGGCCCTTGGTTACACCTAGGCATCGCAATAGTATACCTAATGTTGGCATCTAAATATGTCGTTAAGAGTGTGGACCAATAACACATGCAGATCTAATATTGCAATCTACTGCAATAGTCCTGTATGAATAATCCAAAGCCAACTAAACAGATCACATAGTGCATACCGAGTTAGACAACATATCAAGATAACTCATGTTCATCAGTGACAATGATCAGATTCCATTGAAGCATGAACAATATAACTACGTAAGCTAATAGCATATTCACATAAGCTTGTGTCCATTCAATGATATATCTCAATCCTCAATAACTATGACTATATCTCAATCCTATCACAAGAACGAGAGAGAGAAGGAGAGGGAGAGACATAATACAATTTATGATACTCCAAACAATACCAAATATAATTCGTGTTTGTAATCATGAATGTTGGAAAGTTGCTTGTAACAAGCTAATCAAATGTGTATATAATCAACAATTGCATATACCAAGGATAATAGGGCATCTTTTAGATGTCAAGCACTCATAATAATAAAGGCACATGATCATCTCGATACACATCATAAGAAGGTTCTCAACATAACAGGGCAATTGTAACTGTCAAAATTAGAATTAAAGTAGACAATAACATTTGTGTCAAAACCCCCAATGACATGGAAAATATTACGACGAGGCACATTTGAAGAGCAACAATTGATATGCAACCCATCAATGATCAATCACTGCAAGATACAATAGGACATAAAACGGGGCATACCACCAACCACTTTTTTCATATCAAGAAATGCACAACCTAGTTTTGCATAGAAGATCAAAAGAGCATAATAGAATCAAAACAAGAGGAGCCAAGACCTTACCTAGTATGCAGGTCGAAATAAACCCTTAGGTTATTTCTTTTGAGTTCTCCCACAAAGAACATAGCTACTAAATTTTTTCAAAACCCTCTCAAGATTTTCCTATCGTTTCCACCACCAAAAAGTTTGTCTGGATGTCCAAGTATGTTGCAGCCTTATAGGCCTATTGGTCATTAAAGTTTCCCTCCATTACAATGTGTAACACCCGTAACAAAATTGAAAGAGAGTCAATCAAAAGCCAAGGCAAAAACTAAATATATCATGGATTAATTGCATATATGAAACGTGCTGTTTGCACTCAACTAATCAAAGAGAGCACAATCATTTAACCGCTAAAATGAATGACAACAAACTTCCTTAATTGATTTAACTACGTCCACATACCTTTGTAATTAGTTTTGCCATGATTTCATCATACCCATGCCTCCAATTTTGTGAGAAATCATTGCCAAAGACTACCATTGATTGTTGCATGGATTGCCCGCCCCAAATCTGGTAAGGCTTTGCCATGACCGTTTAGTCTTTCCAAGCAATGATGGCTCGAATGAGTCAAAATAGTCTCATTTGCCCTCAAAACCCTAACCTCATTCTAACTCACCTCAACTCGAGTTGAGTCAAACCAAGAAAATCATTTGCCCTTGTAACTTCAAAAACTTTAATCTCAAATTGATAAATAGGTCGGATCCGAACCCTATGTGGTATATGCCACTTCCCAAAGTCTTCACAAGCCAAGTTTAAGGCTTAACAAATGTCCAATGGGGGGGAGTGGGAGGGGGTACCCCTTTCTAAATGTCCAATGGGAGGGGGGAGGAGGGTGGAAGATGGTACCCCTTTCTAAACTAACCAAGGGCTGCCCAACATGACAAGTGACCCAGCCTCTAAATATTAAAAAAAAAAAAAAAGAAAAATCATCACTTTCCGTTAAAATTTCATGTTAAATGCCTCGATGTAATAAGGTATGTTGCAATGCGATTATAATGATAATAGCCCCCTGCGCTATTTATAAGGGTTTATGAATTTATTCAAGTATCTTAGCTTCATCCAAAAACTTCATAAATCAATAGTTAGCGCTAGGTGCACGAAGATGCAAGCGACATCAATAGTGGCATGAGTGGTTGAATGCTAGTGCCCCTATGGGTGTTGGTTCCAACATAGAGACTGCTAAGTCTTAGATTGTCAAATGTTTGTGATGCGATAGCCTTTGGCTATCCACAATACTGACATGACAATTGTAATATTCTGCATTAACAAAGCAAACTCAGGGGGATATAAAATCAGTTGACAAATTAACATTACATGCTCACATAATCATTTTACCAAAAACATATCTGAAACATTATGCATGCCAGATCCAAATTGGGTTCAAAACCAGCTTCATGCCCCCAATCCCGCAGGCCCTGCATGCACAAAATTCTATTAGCAGCATCTGAACTTTATAAAACATCATAGAAGTTATAAGCATACACTGATCAATAGGATAACCATAATGGAAAAGCACAATTAAAGCATAACCAACACACAATAAAATCAATGTAAATATGCTGAACACTATGATGCCAAACAACATCTAACAAAGTAGTAATAAAGTATCACTTGCCACCATGGAGAAACATAATCCAGATGTTTAAACAATTGACAACTTATTTAATTTAACTGACAAGGTCATTAACCAAATTTGGGGATATGAGAAAATGTAATAGAACCACCGCTCTTGCAAGGAATTAAGGCAACTGCTAAGAGTCATTGTTGTCATTATCACATAAGTAGACAAATGTTGATTACTACATCCAGAATTGCACCCAAGAATTGCACTTCTATTTAGAGGGAGGTATGTTTGAGTAGCAAGGAGGCTTGAGATATAGGTGAATGGACAAAACTATTCTATATTCAAATTCAGGTTAAGGATAGAGGTTGATGCTCTTCTTTATTCATGCTCACAAACAAATCTGGTTTCAGAAGAACTAGTTGGGAAGCTTGAATTGGAAGAATACAACTATCATTAGTTGAAATAAAGGTTACTGAGCAATGCAAAATCAGGATTGTCGTTGACGAGCGTTTTTTATGAACTAGATGTGTGCCCTTTGATGCTTGTGGTGTAGTGTTTAGCTGCCCGTACACAAAGAATGTTGTCATGTCCACCTTTTTGATCTAAGCACACATGAAGATCCTTAGCCTTTAAATTGTTCCCATGGGCTAAGGGAAAAGAACGAAAAGGGAACGTTGGGGACCTTTTTAAGAGCAATTAGCAAAACGCTACTTTATGTTCTATTGTTCACTTAAGTTGTGTTCTTTTAAAGGTCATGGGTGCCCAAGCACTTAAGTGTGAGTTATAAAGATTGCTCCTTTTAATATTAAAAAAAAAGGCGTCCCTCCAAATTGAACGCCCCTTTTTGAGGAATGATTATAAAAGCAAGTGTGGGGATCATTTGAAGGGAGGATATATTTGGATGATTGATTTGGAGCTTGAGCATGTAATGCTTGGCTGATCTATTGTAAAGACAAAAACCTTTTAATAGATGTTAGAACAAGGACGAAAACCCTTTGACTAACTAGGGCATCCTCCATTTAGGGGTTTGCATTGTTCTTCATTGGTTTGTGGAACAATTGAGCATCATCTTCAAGGTAATAATTATTCCTAGGACAACGTCTAGGATTTGAGGAGAAATTGCAACAAACTAGGGTTTTAAAAATTTTGGGACAGCTTTTGGTGGATTTCCCTTGGTGGGAAAATTTCGTTTCTTGTTTTGTTTCATAGCTGTCATTTTTATGGTCATTTTGAGCTATCATGGGCATTGTAATGCCCAGTATTTCGGGAGATATGAATTTATGAAGTTTCAGTTGTTTTTGGCAGATAATAAATCTTGGAGTGGATAAATTGTGCCATTTGTGGCAAATATATATCTGAATAATATTCATATAATTTTTTGATAATTTTCATACTATTTGGCAACCCTTTTGAGGGCATTGATGGCATAAATTTAAATATTACTTTTGCTGTAAAGTTTTGTACAAGGGCGACTTCATTGGGAAGGTGAATAATATGTTTGATGCCCTAATTTACGAACGAATTGTTGTGATATTTTATATAATTTTTTGCCATTAATTCACAAGGGTTTGAGCAGGTTGTGCAAGGTGAAAGGCATTGAATTTTCAGGTATAACGTCTACGGGTGATGCTAGGGTTGGGAGGTTGAAGCCCTCATTTGCAGCGATAAATTTTCAAGTATTGAAGGAGCTATTAATTGATAGGGCTAAAAGGTATTTAATTACAATGTTGCATAGTATTTGGAGTATTTTACTACAGCTAGGGTTTGCTGGTTTTGAAATAATAAATTTCAGTTTTACATAAGGGTTTGTTGTAAAACCTCTATTTTGTTGATTTGTCCCATTTGGGGACATTACAAATGCAATCTTCATGAGGAGTACAACCAGATATAGCTTTGTCCAGCATGGAGATAGCTTCATCATCAATGCATATAAAGACAATTCAAAACTCTCTTTGGTAAGTGCCCACCAAACCAAGAAACTCATCAATGCAAGTGGGAAGTTCATATTGCTTCTTTGGAAAGATAAGCAAGAACATTTTGAGTTGCATTGGGCAACATATGTTGGGGCAACAAGTTGTTTGAAAGAAGATGTGGTTGGAAGGCTATTTGGGAAGGTGCTAAGGGCTTGTGGCTTCTTAGCAACAACAGATACATGCATGGAAGTTGCATATGGGGGAATGCAATTCCTATAGAAAATTGTTATGGCGCTTACGACACTGGGGGCAGCCCTCAAATCACAGGCACAAGAAGGGGAGGTTTTGGATTGAGGTTTTCCTTGGGAAACATTTATAGGTAGACATTGCATAGTAGGGTATATTTAGACACCCCTTTGTATATTGCAATTGCTTGAGGACAAGCAGTTTTGGACGGGGAAGACTGCCATGTGCCCCTTTTTGATCTAACCACACATGAAGACCATTAGCCTTTAAATTGTTCCTATGGTCTAAGGGAAAAGAAAAAAAAGGGACGTTGAGGATCCTTTTAAGAGCGATTAGCAAAAAGGTACTTTATTTTCTAGTGCTCACTTAAGTTGTGTTCTTTTAAGGGTCATGGGTGCCCAAGCACTTAAGTTGGAGTTATAAGGATTTCTCCTTTTAATATTTAAAAAAAAGGCTTCCCTCCAAGTTGGACGCCCTTTTTCGGGGAATGATTATAAAAAGAAGTGAGGAGATCATTTGAAGGGAGGATATATTTGGATGATTGATTTGGAGCTTGAGCATGTAATGCTTGGCTGATCTATTGTAAGGACAAAAACCCTTTAATAGATGTTGGAACAAGGACAAATACCCTTCGAATAACTAGGTCATCCTCCATTCAGGGGTTTGCATTGTTCTTCATTGGTTTGTGGAGCAATTGAGCATCATCTTCAAGGTAATAATTATTCCTAGGGAAGTGCCTAGGATTTTTGAGGAGAAATTGTAGCGAACTAGGGTTTTGAGAATTTTGGGACAACTTTTGGTGGACTTCTCGTGGTGTAAAAATCTTGTTTCTTGTTTTGTTTGTTAGCTGCCATTTTTATTGTCATTTTGAGCTATCATGGGCATTGTAACTCCCTGTATTTCGGGAGAAATGAATTTATGAAGTTTCAGTTGTTTTTGGTCAATAATAAATCTTGGAGTGGATAAATTGTCATTTGTGGCAAATATATTATTGAATAATATTCATATAATTTTTTGATAATTTTCATAGTATTTGGCAGCCCTTTTGAGGCCATTGATGGCATAAATTTATATATTATTTTTGCTGTAAATTTCTGTACAAGGGTGACTTCATTAGGAAGGTGAATAATATGTTTGGTGCCCTAATTTATGAACAGATTGTTGCTGTGATATTTTATATAATTTTTGCCAATAATTCACAAGGGTTTGAGCAAGTTTGTGCAAGGTGAAAGGCATTGAATTTTCAGATATAACGTCTAAGGTTGATGCTAGGGTTGGGAGGTTGAAACCCTCATTTGCAGCCAGACATTTTCAGGGATTGAAGGAGCTATTACTTGATAGGGCTACAAGGTATTTAATTACAATGTTTGCATAGTATTTGGAGTATTTTTCTACAGCTAGGGTTTGCTGGTTTTGAAATCACAAATTTCAGTTTTACATAAGGGGTTATTGGAGAACCTCTATTTTGTTGCTTTGTCCCATTTGGGGACATTACAAATGCAATCTTCATGAAGAGTACACCAGATATAGCTTTGTCCAGCACGGAGATAGCTTCATCATCAATGCATATAAAGACAATTCAAAACTCTCTTTGGTAAGTGCCCACCAAACCAAGAAACTCATCAATGCAAGTGGGAAGTTCGTATTGCTTCTTTTTAAAGATAATCAAGAACATTGAATTCAGTGTAAAGCTGCTCCTAAAATGTATACTTATATAGTACATAAAACAGTCTTTCAAAGAGGTTTTGTAGGAACCCGTGGGCTTGACACCTAAGAAAGAGGCAGAGCATAAGATCCAATTGCTATGGGATTCACCACTTCCCAACATAGGCCTCTATAGGCAATACATCATGGAGGTAAATGAAGTGAAGAAGAATCTCCAATTCTTGCTGGATCAAGGAGTCATTTGTCTTAGGACGCCTTTGTGTGGTTCTCCTATTGTCATTGTTGTGAAGAAGGATGTGACATGGAGGGTACACATTGATTATACAGCCTTAAATTGATTTACAATGAAGAAACATCATCTTGTTTTAAGGGTGGATGATTAGTTGGATCAACTCCAACATGCGAAGTACTTCACAAAGCTAGAATTGAAATCCAACTTCTAGTAAGGGTGAAGGAGGACATATAGAAGACCACATTCAAGAAACTTCAATGTTTATATGAGATTTTACTTTTTTGTGGCCTTTTCTTGAAAAACAATAATTCAATAGTTTTGATAGGCCAACTTTTTGAGCTCATAAAACCTTCAACACCGTTGAGATATTTTACTGGGCCCATCGTTGGAATACCATGAAATTTTCCTTTTGAATGGTATTGAGATTGCTTCAATCAAATACTTCTATTTTGACAATGAAGCACTGCAAGTTTGTATTTTTTTTTTGAAAGAAGAATATGAAAGATATTGCCTAATGCATAGAAAATATCTCCCACATGCCCAAAATGCCATTCTAATACCACTTGTTAAGATCCAAACATTAGGTAATATAGAATAAGTAGAAGTGTAGCCAAAATAAGACAACACAATAAAGAGATGTGTGGTGGTTACTGTTGTGTACTCCTAACATTCAATATAATCTAAATAGAAGCATAGAGTTGAGGCAAGGTTACACCAAACAATACTCTTGAAGAATGAATCGACCCAAGTATTCATCCAATGAGATCCCAAACTAAATACAATATCTTCCGTGCCTTTTACAATGATACGAGCCATGCTATATATAGTCAATGACCTTATAATTGTAGGGTTAGGGTGAATCCTTAACCCAGACATAATATGCTAGGCAAAGTCATTAGCAAATATAACATAGTCAACAAGTTATTCATTTGACCTAATATAACTTATTCTACAAGTTACCATTTTGAACCAATATAACTAGTGTAGGTTATGCACGAGAACTTTATTACATAACTACAAGACATACTAATATCATATTCCTAGGTACATAATGATGAAGGAAACAAAATCGAGTGGGAATGGAAGCGAAGGGAACCTAATGAGATATAAATATGTAATGCATGTTGTAAGCTCCAATAGTACATTTAGAGGAACTATTATGGGAAAAGTTGTATTTGGACAATATATTGTAAAACTATATTGCATATGGATATCTAACAATTCCATACAACAATATTGTATGATAAATACAAGATAACAATCCTGAGGAAAAATCAAATTATATAATATTATTCAAATACTTCATTTTGTAAATTTTTAAGTAATAGTGTTATGCTAGCATAAAGAAAGAAGAAGGAAATTATGTGTCCAGTAGTGACCAAACTAGGTCAATGGGACTCAAGCATACAAACAAATGCAATAGGGTAAGGACTAACTAATAACCAAGAACAAAAGTGATGAAAATGAACAAGAGGGTAAATCTAAAATAGTGGCACCCTAAACTATAAGATTAAGTACAAGTATAAAGTAGCAATATGCGCAAAGGACCCTATAATGTCCCCAAATGGGACAAATTGGGAAAATAGGGGTTTGCCCCAAATTCCTCTAAATCTGATCTGAAAATTAGTATACCCTAGACTGAAAATTAAATTCTCAAAACCCTTATTTACTGCAAAAAACCCAAGATGCCAAAAATAAGGGTTTTGTAAGGAATTTCTGCCAATTTAAATACCTTGAAATAATTTGAAAATAAATAGTAAATTCCAGATTTAAATCCACTTAAATAAATACTTTTTTCTCTCCCTTTTCCGCAACAAAATGATGAAGGAAAATTCATATTTAATCACCAATTTTCTGCTGCTGTTCGGAGAATAAAAGATCTTCAAAACCTTTGCGAAAAACGCTGCCAACCTCAGAAAAATATAGGAAAAATACCAACACTTTATTTTGGCATAAAAATTGCCAATTTGATCCTCTGAGGTCAATCGCCTCACTCTTAGGAACCTTGGAAAAATAGCAGAAAAATAGGACTATTCCAGCGTTCCACAAGCAAGAAAATATCCGGAACCTTGTTAGAAAAATTAATATTAATTTTGAAAATTATCTATTAATTTTTCGTCTTCAAAATCCTTTGCAAATCGTCCAAAATACCACAATAATGACCAGAAAAATAATAAATAATTGCAGATAATTATTTGTGAATATTTTGACCAAATAAGGCCTTGAAACCCTAGCGCCAACCTCCCCAAGTGGTTTGCTCCACTTGCAAAAATAATATAATAATTTTAGCAAGCCAAAAATGCAAGAAAATATTACCAAACCCTCAAAAGCAAACACCAAAACCCTCCCAGGTAGTTCGCTCCACTTCAAGGGCACAAAACAAGCTTTCCTTTGCAAAAGGTGGTGTCAATAGACACATTTGTAAGATTGATCAATCACCAAGCAACAAACTTCTATTGGGCATGCATCCCAATAGCCTTCTTCACATAGAAAGAACAAGAATATCAATTTCAGCATGTCCTCCATTGTAGCCTTTGCCAAATATTTGTAACTTTCAAAAGGGTTTGAACCCCTTTGGAAAGATAAAACACCTTTCTTTATCTTCACTTTAACTCCCATGTCAAAATCTCATTTTTGAATATTATATTAAATATTGGCTTTAATTGAAATAGTAATTAAAATTAATTTAAGGTAAATATATTAATATTTAATTCACTTAAGCACTTGAGTGGTGAAAACCACTTTTTAAAATAATTTATTAATTAATTAATAATTGCCTTGTGATAAAAATCTCTATTTCGACAATTAATAAATAACCAATAAAATAGCATTCCCCCAAAAAGGCCTCCTTTAATCTATGGGGAGATAGACTAAAGCTCTTCATACTTGCTTATTTAAGAGGGAAAAATGGGGACATTACAGACCCTCAATGAAGTACAAGGTCTGTGAGCATGAAAACATATGTACCATCCACTATCAAAATTGTAACAAGATTCGGAGAGGAAGAGCCCTTGACGCCATCGTCTATCACTATGAAAGGGCCAATGCAGGATCTAATAATACTCATTTGGGAGTGCATAAACACAGGGGCCTTGGGTTGGGTGATCTTATGAGGAAGTAGGGTTCTCCTCGTACAACCTCTCCTAGCATCCAACGACGAGGTAGCTCTGGTGTCCAAGAAGAAACTGGTAATGTGAGTTTGCCCTATGGCATGACAAGTGGGTAAGGAGGATTAAGGGGCCCTAGCCATCGAGACATCGTTGATCTGTGGTGTTGTGGGAGAGTGTGTCAGAGCACCCTATCAACAATAGTGTGCAAAGATGAGCATCGTCTCATTGATCTATTCCATTATGTTTGTGAAACCTTAGTATCCAAATTACGCTTAACACCTCCATCCTCTGTGATGGGCTGGAAGAAAGAGGTGATCGGTCTAGGAACTCTAAGGGTTTCCCGTAATTACCATGTTGAAGGGTGACAACTAGTCGAGGTGAAAAGTGCCAAGCACCATTGGTTCGGGTATTGAAAGAAAAGTGGAAAGAACATCACTCGAGTCCCTATAAAAATTGTGATCTCTCCCTGATCTCATGATAAACATGGCATCCGAAAATGAAATGGTCCTTAGCTTGTATTTCCTAGAGGGAGTAGATGCGATATATCCAGTCTTCATATGGAAAATGATGATCAATCTCCACATGTAGTTGGTGGGAGCACACCCTCAACTAGCCAAAGGGAAACCTCAAGCTGTGTGATCAATGGCATTGGAGATAGTCATGGGGACGAATGAGAACATCCGCCATTTGTAAGAAATGCTCAATGTAAAAAGCCAACTTGGGGCTGAGTGGTTGAGGAGAGGTCCAAGTGATTTGAATGTATTGCATATAAATTTTCTCTTTGAGGGCTCTATTAATGACTTCCTTCAAGGGAGATGTTGAAGAGGGGCATCCAAACCTGAAAGGAGGTAGACTATCAATAAATATGGTGATGGACATAAAGGGTGATGGGTCATGTTGGCATAAAGGGGTGCGAGCCATGTTAGCATAAAGAGTTGCAAGTCATGCTTACATAAAGGGTTATGGGTCATGCTGGTAACGTAAGTCTACTGGAATAGTGGATATGCTTGATTTTGTAGTTTTCTTGAGTTAAGAATGAATAAATATAAACTATGTGCGCATGGATATATGTACATCTCATAGATTCAAAACTTTGCGAGTGCTTGGTCAAGTGTTGAGTACTCCCTTGTTCTTTTGCTCAGTAAGTCACATAAAACTTGGCAACTAAGTTTCTGATGAGTACTGACCAAAATGCATTAGTTCGTGCGAAAAACTCTGATTTAAAAAAAAATTAGGCCTCTAATTTTTTTTTCCCACTTTTCTCCGACAATATTCAAGTTTGCTAAAATACTTTCAATCATGTTTTAGCTATCGTGAAGATACCATCACTTGATTTGAAAGATTTTCGGTAATTGGAGTTCGATTTGTGTAATGTCCCCAAATGGGACAATTAGGACAAATTGAGGTTTTCCAACAAAACCTTATGCACAACTAAAAATAATATGAATGCTGCCCTCAAAACCAACAAACCCTAGTAGTTATAGATGTCCCAATTTCCAAGCAATAACACTCCACAATAACTCTAATAATTACTGAATATGCAAATACAATAAAATACTTTTTTTGGTGGCAATATGGAATGGAGATGTGGCTGGAAATTCTTTGCAATAATTTTGATTTTTAAAATCTTGTTACAACAACATTTTCCCTTCCAATTAGCTTTGAATCCCTTGCACGAACTCACGAAAAATATACCAAAAATCTCTGCAATTTATTAGGGCTTCCAAAGAACAAATTAGCGCTGCCAATAGCCAATTTAGCCCCTCCAAACAAGTCGCCACACTCAAAAAAAATAAGAGAAACAAATCTGAAGTTCAAACCCTTGTTTTATCCCTTCAACAAGGTCTCCAAGTTCTCCAAATCGAATCGCCCCACTTGGAAAAATATTAAAAGAATTTTCATAATATCAATTACCTTATTTTCAGTGCACAATAATTTATTATTTGCCTTAATCAGCTGAAATTTCGAAATTTCGTATCTTTTTGAATATTTGGAATTTCAATGCAAATGTTAGTGTAAAATGATCACAAAAATAGTAGCTTTCAAATAAAGTTAGAATCAGAATTTTACCTCCATGAAAAGTTCTTCAAAAGTAGTTTTGAAGTCACAAAAGCCCTAGTTACAACCCTAGATTCTTCCAAAATCAACAAAACTTCTTCAAACCAAGTTCGCCCATCTCTTTGACCTGTAAATCATGAATTTTCAGTGCTCTAAAGGGTTTGAAATAATTCTTGGTGAAGGTGGCATCTAAAGACACCTTTATAGATCCATTTGCATACCACAATGCAAAATTGAGGTGCAATTACAGCCCTTGAATAGAGCTACCTTAGTAGAAGAATGGAGGTTTTCGTCCCCAAACTCCTTGGTGCATTTGAACGTTTTCATCGTCAAGTCACTTGTTCAAGCTTGACATACTTGCATAAGATTTTAATTATCTAAATTGGATAATCTATTCAAATGAGCCTTCACTTTCTTTTTATATCCCTGCTCCAAATGTGGTGCCCAAAATAGAGAGGGAGAGTTTACCTTTTCCTTTTTAAAAAAAGATATATTACAAGTTTCCGTATAAAAACACTTTAGGCCTTAAGTGCCCATGACTTTTGAAAAGACTCCAACTTAAGTGGAAATTAGATCATAAAGTGCTTTTCTATTAAATGCTTTTGAAGTCCTCAAATGTCCTCTTTTTCTCTTCTTCCCTTGGCCTTTTTAGGAACAATTCAAAGCTAATGACTTAAGCAAGTTCATACAAAAAAGAGGCACATTATAGTCCTCTCTACTCAAAATCGTTTGTCCTCAAGCAATTGCCAAAGCCACGGGGATGTCCCAACACTCTTCACTATGCGAGCTCTTCTTGTCAAAGCTTCCCATGAAATGGAAGCTCCAAACCAAAACCTTACCTTGCTGCACCCATGTTTTGGGGGCTGCCCCCAAGAGCTAGAGGTGTTCTCATAGCCTTCCAAAGGCACCATATGTTCCCAATCAACCATCCCTTTCAATACTGAGTGGAAGATAGACAAATTCATTTCCCTTATACCTTCAAAGGGGGTGTTTTGTGACCGAAAGTTGCAACAATAAACGTGAGAGAATATGATTACCTTGCTGCCTCATGGGCGAAGACCTCCCAAATGGCGGGCCACCACTATTCCAATATGCAAAAAGAACCCAACAAGGTACCTATCATGATGTGAGGCCTCTAAAACATACCACTCACCATATACGGGCATCTTTGTGCAAATCATGTGCCTTCCAAAAGGTTGCCCCTTGTCAATCACCCCATGCATGCTTCTCAAAAGCTTCCCAACACTTACCTTCATCACATCAATACAATCATGGCCTTTGGAAGATGTCAAACCACTCTCCTTACTCATCTCTCTATGCCTCAAAGAAGACTTCCTCACGTGCAAAGGAGTAGCCAAGAGAATTATCAAGTACCCCTTAAGATTTGAAGCAACTCATCACCATATGCAATCCACTATGAGTGGTCCCTATCATATGCAAAACATGTTTTATCCAACGCTGTCCCTTTTCATGACTACTATGTAAATATGTGACCATGTAAACATCACAGGGATGTTCAAAAATAAACAAGGTACACTAATGTTTCATGCTCACAAATTTTACCCACTTGTGCAAACCATGGTCTCTAAAGATTTCATTTTCTGCACTGAAAAACGGCTAAAAGTAAACAATTAAATCAGTCATGTTCCCATAACGGGGCTGTAGAAGAAGCAAAAAATCTGATTATATGATTGCACAAAATCAGAAACACAAGGAATAATATCTCTCATTGTCATGAGTGACAAAGTACCTCCAAACCCAATTTTTATATGTATACTGAGTGGCTGTAATGAATGAGACCACTCAGAGTTTTTAGAGACAATTTTTAGATTGCTTACCAATAATTTCGAGCTTCTTTGTTTGTACCCTTTTTTGGGGGTCAATGGCCAAGATTGTTGCCAATAATTTTCTGAATTTTTTGGAAAGGAAATAGACAATTTTTTATTCACCAATTTACCTTGCCAACTGCTGCTCATAATCTGAGCCTTTGCCCGAACCATGATAGACCTTAAGCCTTCTTCCATGTTTTCCATATCTTCCCTTCCAATTGGTTGCCCATGTATGGAAGCCAACTCATTCCTTGCATTGCCATTTGCAAGGGGTCTCCAAAATAAATCAATTTCGTGATGTGTTTGCATGTTTTTTGGCATGCCCTTCACCTTGCCCTCACCCTTGGCATGATCCTCATATCCTCCCCAGTGATGTAGGAGCATAGTAGGAAGGTTGTGCATTGATGAATTGCCAAAAAAATAATTAAATGGCTTACCTTTATTTGCTGTTCTGGAAATTACAACACACTGATAGTGATCATTAGCCTTGGTGGTGTGGATCTTGTTCACCGATTTCCCTTCATCAATGGGCAATATTGATTTTTGTTTATCTTTGGCATGATTTTGTAGGTATTTAAGGGATTCACCTTCCTCCTTGAATTTCCTTAGGTGTTGCCTAGCTAGGAAAGCTATCATCTTTGTTTGCTTTGCTCTCCTCATACACTCATCACACCTTACTTGTGTCCTTGATATAAGGGCACAATTTTCTTCTCCTTGGTTGAGCATATTTTCCTCTCCTCTCCTTGGCATAGAGAGTGTCTTCATAGTGTGTCCACTTCCCTTGAATTTTTATGGCCTCCTTCGTGTGAGTCTTCATGAAGTTTTGCTCTACTCTTCTTTCCTTCCTCTTGCATGCCTTGCTTCTTATCACCAATGGCTGCTCCACTTGACTTTTCTTCCATGTTGTGTTTAATGTTCATCTCTTTTGGTTAATCCATCCTTTTGGAGGTCACCAACATGGGTGTCCCATTACTTAAACCATGGAGAACAATTTCCATATTGGCTGCCATAAATTTCAGTTCTGATTTTTGCAAGTTATGAGTGTATTCACCAAGGGATTGGGACCATTGGGCTCCAAGCACAACATCAATCTCACCATGATCAATTGCATTGAATTCTCCTTCAAAAGTATATTCACCCGTGGTTAGTTTTAACCCCAAAGTGCTGGAAATACATGAGATGGAGGAGCCACCCTCATGGATACCTTAAATCCCTCATTTACTTTAGTGGGCAGCTTATGTCTTGCAACAATTTTGACATTTATAAAATTGTGAGTGACTCCATTGTCCATTGACAAAATTACCCTTTTGCCACTAATGGTTCCCTTCACACGGAAAATATGGGGTCTATTGGTGCTTGATAGGTTAGCAATCATCTTTTCCCTTGTCACATGTTGGCTGTCCACTTTTCATTTTCAATTTGGTTTACCTTCACATACTCATTTCTTTGCTCCTAATTTTTAGATTGTTCTTCCTTAGGTGGCTGCCCTTCTATGCCCTTTTTACTTACCTTTGACTCGTCTGAATTTTCTGCCTTTAATCTCAGCTGATTGCCTATTTCTTTGGGTCCATTATTGACCAATTTTTGATGCTCAATCATCAAGGACTCTTCATTTGGTGGCTGGCCTTCAAAATCAGCCTCACTTACCATTGATTTTTTTGAATTTTTTGAGATAGTTCCAAGATGTTCACACCTCACAAAGGAGCTTTGTTTGACTGATTTTTGGTTATTGGCGAACTTGTGAAGTGGCTGCCCCTTGTATAATTGAAAACTAAGTTCTGTTATTTGTTTTAAGGGCCGCCTTTCACGCGATTGGAGTTCCTTGTTATGTGCCCTTATTGATTTAGGCATAGGTGGTTCCCTCTTCCTTTCAAACTTATCAATTATCTCTTACAACAATTCTTCATGTGTCCCATTCGTGCTATGCCCTTGTGTCACCCCTCCATGCCACCATTCATAGGCAGCCCCATCCAAATGTTGGATAACAAAAATTAATGCCTCCTCTCTACCTCTAGGTCTTAAATCAAGGTACTCACTTACTCTGTGAACCCAATCTCTTACCGGAATACCTGGATCACCATCAAAATTTGGAAGAACTATCTTCGCCAAATCATCCTGTGTAGCTATGTGCTCATGGTGCCCTTTGCCATATCTCAAACCTAGCCAATACCTGAAGCTTCTAACCCTTCTGTATTGTGGTGCAAGTGTCAAGTATTCATCACGATCTTCCATCAAATCCCAACGAACCAAATGTTGGTCCTCCATGCTGAAGTGCTGATTCCCATGATACGGGGCTTGTGTAATACTTTCCATCCTTTCCTTATCCTGTAATGTCCCCAAATGGAACAACAATTGGGGTTTTCCATCAAATCCTAATGCAAAACTAAAAATAATATGAATGTTGCCCTCAAAACCAACAAACCCTAGCAGCAATAGATGTCCCAATTTTCAAGCAATAACACCACAATAACTCCAATAATTATTGAATATGCAAATACAATAAAATACCTTTTTTTGTGGCAATATGGAATGGAGATGTGGCTGGAAATTCCTTGTAATAATTCTGAGTTTTAAGATCTTGTTACAGCGGCGTTTTCCCTTCCAATCAGCCTTGAATTCTTTGCACGAACTCACGAAAAATATACCAAAAATTTGTTACAACCCCATTTTTTTTTTTTTTTTCAAGTTGCATATTAGAGTATGCATTAGATGCATGATGGACCCAAACCTCGCTTACCGAAGCAAGCAGTAGTGACTCAATGTACTCGGGTACACACAGTCGGAAATGTTATACTTAGCATTCAATGCCATCATTGGGCCAAACAAGTCCATGACATGAGAACCAATCAAACATTGTCTTAGTTGACAATCAGGGAATTACCAAGCATGCTAAACATATATAGCAACCAATATCCATGGGAATACATGAGGATTATGCTAAGTTCCCTTAGGCATACAATGGGAACATCATCCACATAAATAGAACCACCATCTTGATGGAATGGAAACAAAGCACCATAGGCAAATTTTCCAGGTGCCCCCAGTCGAGGCTATTCATTCCTCAAGGCTTAGGGTCACGGCACCGTTGCCCACAGTCTAGATTAAATTCACACTTCATCCAATTAATCGACATGAATGCCACTATCTAACCAAATGAACAATGATCTAATAGTAATCATCTAACTGATAAAGACATAGTGGCAACCATTCATGGAATCGATATATCGATCCCATATTGGCAAATAGTCAATGCGATACAAACACAAGGAAGTCAATGCTGCCAGGGTATATCTATTCTCTAACATCATTTATTTTATCAACCGATGTTTTGGTAAAGAAGGTATATTTAGACATTCCACTTACGCATTTACATAAGTAATTCTAGCCACACTTATAATTAGGAATTTATTGTGCATGATTAACTTTTACAACATTAACCTCTTATTTTCTTAAGAATTTCTTTAATGAATTAACTCACTTCATATAACATCATACTAAGTAATTTCAACATGGAGTAACATGGTCATCTATGCACCAATGTATCTTATTCATGCATACAACGGTTCCAAACGAACCGGTTTGCTGAAGCATACAAGCATCAAGGTTTACACATGGTTAATTACACATACCAAATTCACACCAACAGCCATGTCCACTCTATGAGAAAGTTCCAGCCAACAAGGGGATAAAACAATAATCATATTCAGCCTCTATGAAAGGTATTCACATGTGACATTTAGTCATTTTCAGCAATATAATCATGTAAGCAAGGAAAAGTATCATATGAAAATTACCATTTACTTCACATTATAGGTAGTTTAAGATTACTTTCTTCATCCATGAACTGGCAATTTGTTCCAATATTAAAATGTACATACTCTCCTAATACCACATACAAGTTGAAACATCCAAGGAGTCTATATTCCATACACAGATTGAAAATGACTAAGAATTAATTGAAAATGACTAAGAATTAACTCCATTTACTCATGTTATACCAAGAGTAATTCCAAGATATATAAAATGAATTGAACACATGCATATATGTATAGATCCAAAGAAAATAAACCAATAACTCTCAACAACTATCATTCAATTAATATTTCAGCTTGCTCATGATCTAAGCCAGGCTACTCAAATATGTCTAAACACCAAAGTAAGTGATCTAAAGAAATACATCAATGATAATCATTACTGCAATTTACTTTATTAACAAAGTTGTTGGCTTCTATATCAAATAAACATAAGTATATACTTAGAGTAACTTTACTCGTAATGTTTGTCAACAATCCTATCCATCTAAACAAGATTATATGACTAAATCAAGGAGCCCACAATATAATGATATAGTCCAAGGGTTACTCCAAATTAGTGACAACATGAAGTCTATATTAACTTAATAAGATCACATGATTAAATCAAGAGTAATTTCGTGATAGTATATCAACAACATACTATAGATATAGGAAGAGACACTAATTAAGCATCCAATAATTTATCATACGATATGAGTCACCTTCAACAAAGTAACAATTTCAACTTATCGTTATTTAAGCTTGCATTCCTCTTCCCGCATTCCATCAACACAGGTTAGCATATCAACATAATTAACCAATATCAAATCATGATAAAATACTAACTATGATCGTAAGTTAAATAACCATTAAACATTATCCAATAAGCAAAGAATGTATAAATAACATAAATAATTCATTACCAACTTACTTCATATGTTCGTAAGATCATCCAAGCATGGAGCAACAAGTAATTGAATTGGACAAACCCTCCCAACCAGCCCTATGAGCCCAACTATCAGTGATCCTTACCACCCCAATCGTCAACTACATGTTGGTTTCGGCAAATAGGGTCAAGGAGTAAGTTCTGAGCAAGTTGGGTTTTGAACCAAAGGACATCACAACAAAATAACATACACCAACAAAAGGCATGATCACCATTCCGAGGCGTGATGGAAATAACCAACCCATCATTGTATAAATCGGAAGTGGGGATAACTAATTGCAGGCTGCCGAAGGATAGAGTAAGGGATTAACAACCAATCGGTTTCTATAGCTTCTGGAATAACCAACTTGGATCCTCTCCAAGTATGTGGTCAGCGCATTAGCCTCCGACTGCAAATTTATAACCCCAACGTACAAGCATACCAATTAATGCCTTGTTATTGATGTCTGATCTGGCACAACATAAAACCAAAGAAAATGCACAACATATAACTTAACAGTTATATTCAACTAAGTCCAAGTCAATTGGTAAAATCATACAAAGGGCAAATCAGGGAACTCAACCATACCACTTTTCTCAAGGCAACAATCCAAAATAATAATCGATTTAAAATCCGAAATTGATTCAGCAATTCAAACAATCCATAAGGGAAATAGTGATTCCAACAAGCATACAACCCATAAATCAGTTTTAAAGCAATAATCGATATAGGTGATTTTTGGGATAATTATGAGGTCTCACGATCTCATATGATCCCCAAATATTAAAAACGGGTGAATATGAGTTACGGAACAACAGTTCGTTAAAATGGGTTAAATTAAAACCGAAAACCCTCATTATAAAAGACACATCCAATAGAATCTTATCCAATTTCCAAGGTTCAACGATACATAAGTATACAAAACTCTTATCAAAGCCACAATAGAAAAAAACCGTTCGAAATGATACACAGGAGGTTCCAACCAAAACTCATTACAGGTAATTCTAACCAATTCGAATTAATACAAGGGAAACAACCTAACCAATTTGTTAAATAGAAGAAGCCAGTCGACTTGTCTTTAACACAAAGGAATTCAACATTAACCAAAAGTAAAGGTATACCTATCTTCAACCAAGGTACTGTTGACAATTCTTCCACAAGTCGGATTGTCTTTTGCCATTTAGAAAGTTCACGTCTCTAGCCAAGGGAAGAAGGATACATTGTTTTTGGTAAGGGCTTTTGCTACAAAAAGGATGAATTCCTTCGGACTATTTGTCCAAAGGAATGGTTCATGAAACAAGGGCAAAGCCAAGGAAATAACAAATAACAAAAGGGAAGCCTATAAGCAAAAGGAAGTAATTCCTTTGGACTTTTGTCCGAAGGAATACTTCGAAGAAGCCAAAAATCCATTCAAACAAGCAAAGCCAAGGAAGTACCCTTCGGAAGGATCGTTTTCAACATTCCCAAAGGGCACCTACCCTTTGGGAAGGCACAAGACCAAATTCAGAACTTTAGCAAAAAGTCCGGGTGCCCTACAATTTTTTCGAAAGGCACATAGGGAGAGCTAAATGCCATTGCGGAGGGCACTTGGTCGACAGAAGGGACCATGAAAAATTTCCCGAAGGGCACATTTGAAAAGCCGAAGGGCACATTCGGTGAAAGAGGCAAGGGAAGATATCCTTCAGACTTTTTGTCCGAAGTAATTTCTTCGGACAAAAAGTCTGAAGGAATTCGGAAGACACAAGGAGGGACCAAAAGAAGAGAAAGAATAAAGAAAATGAATTCTTTCAGACTTTTGTCCGAAGGAATTCCTTCGGACAAAAAGTCTGAAGAAATTCGGACTAAGGCCCGTAGAAAAGCCGACGGAAGAAATCCCGAAGAAATTCGGAAAAGTTGCGAAGCAAAGGCAAATACAGGAAAAAGAGACCTTCGAACTTTTGTCCGAAGGAATTCCTTCGGACAAATAGTCCAAGGAAATTCGGAAAATAAACCCGACGAAAAAACCCGAAGTAGGAATTTTGAAGGCCAGAGACCGAGATAATTCTTGCGGACATTTTGTTCGCGGGAAAGAGGCAAGACATAAGTCTGAAGATAAATAGAGAAGAGGTTCCGAAGGAAATAAGAAAACTTCCGGTGACGTCCTGCAAGCCGTCAAATTTTGACTGCGGGAAGTAACCGTTGGAACAGAGGTAATGCCAAAATTCCGAAAGAAAAAGGCCAAATGGGTAAAAATATAGACAAATACCTTCGAATATAGAGTCTCGCCAGAAATAGACACGAACAGGCAGACCAGAATAGGACAAAATACATGCAAGCAGGCGCTATCTTCGAACGCCGTCCAAAGCTTCAGTTGATTGGTTATTAAAGTCCCGCTCATTCCCAGATCATCTCAGCGTACCAAATAGTCCATCTCAGCGTGATCTCTTCGTCCAACTCAGCATGATCTCTTCGTTTAACTTAGCTTTCAAATGCTACAACTCGGCATCAAACAGCTCACGAAGAACTAAAATTAACATTTGCGTGGATTTCCATGCAAAGAGAGGTGAGCGGTTCATAACAAAGACAAGTTCACTTCATCAAGTGCAAGAAACTTCATGCAAAGATAAAAGAAAACATATTTTATTGAAAGGCCATGTAAAGCCTGTAGTTAATACTAGTGAATCCTTCTCTTCAAATTTTCAGCGCCAATCTTTGGCCTCTTGTAATTTTCTAAATAATGGCTTTCAGCCTTGTTTAAAAATCATCCAATCTCTCTCTTGGTTAGACCAGACTCTGCCATTGGTGAGTTGTGTAACCTCTTCAATCAATAAGGACTGTACTTTCAGATTTCAAGTGCTGGCATAGTGTATATTTCTTCAGCAATTTGCACAAGTGGTAGATTTCTCTCCCTTCCCAAATTCTAGTTCATATCTAGTTGCTAGATTATCCTTGTGCAGGTCATGTTTATGTTCTTTATTGTCTTTTGCTGACGCTGTAAATGGATGTTAGGTGGCCACAAAGTGTCTTTTATCAGACCTCTCTCCATTGTTTTCCCTCAGGTTTTAGTCATTGATCGAACCTCTTCATGAAATATTTATGCATAAGTGATTGATTGAAGTCTAAGGTCTTCCTTTTCCCTTGATTGTTCAGTGTTCAAGGTTCCAAGTTGAGTGGATCGAACTTCTGGTGTATCACCATTTTTAGGTAGAATTTCCCCTTTAAGTTTCCTTCTCCCTTTTTCATGGTAGTCCACAGCGTAGAGTAGGGATCTGCATTGATACATCATACAGGAACCAGCCTTATCTGGAGGTTCTTCTCACTGTTGAGGCACCCACCCTTGTGAAAAAATCCCATTGTTTCAGCCGGATAGAAGACTGGCCATTTCATGCATGTCTTTGAATCAGGGCGCAGCTCCAGGTTGACAACAGGTACATCCATGTGGCCAAAATCGTGCCATTCAACACACTTGCACTGTCGATTCGAGAATAAGGGTTCGGCAAAAAACGATTCAAGGTGACATGTTAACCAAGAATAAAAGCTTGAACCATTTAATTTTAAGAGACCCAGATCGAATTAATTCGATATTGCAATTCATAATAACAAATCTAAAATCCATAGGTCGTATAATAGGTTCAACGCTTTTACACAATCCATGCCCAAATCAATTTTTAATTCAAACAGAGAGATGTAATGATAATCCCGAAATCTGCCTTGAGATAATTCATACCCTAGGTTGATTTGGGTTGATTCAGAAAATCATATTGCCCATGGAACAATCTGTCCATGCATTTAATAAAAGCCTCAAATCGATTTTATAATCCAATGGATAAATACGAATAATAGCCACGCAAAATTTGCTTAAGGATTTTTAATAGAAACTTAAGCAATTTAAATTTTATCTCTTGTATTGAACCACCAAAAGTGTATAGCCAATAGACCAGGGCACGATAGCCTATCAACATTTACATAGGTCGAATACACTAGGAAAGAGCACATAAAAGACCCTGAAGTCGCTAAGATCAGGTGTTGGGTTTATAGAAATCAAGTCCATCGTTGATAGCAATGTAAACATAAACAAATACAACCATTTTAATATATATATATATATATAGACATTTTTCACCAGGACAGGGTTTCATCGGCTCATAAACACTAGTTAAAGTGAGCGCTATTGGTTCAATATTTAAAAGTTATGTGGTTGCATAATAGAACAGAGTATATAGCCAAATTTGTGCATTTACTAGATTGAAATATGATCGAAATGATATATATATATATATATATATATATATATATATATATATATATATATATATATATATATATAAACAGGTTGCATAATTGTCCCTTGTTTGCAAGTTATATGCAAAAGGAATAATGTCCACATTTTTTGTTTGAGCTCCAAGGAAGGATAATCAGATTCGGTCAAAATTAACTTACCCAGGTAACGCCACAGCGAAAATCCCCAACTACACTCCCCTCGGTGTTCAAAAAGCCCCAGCGCTCAGACCTGCCAAGACTCCCCTCCCATCTATCTCCTCCTTACGTCCTCCCTGCTTTCCTCTTTCTCTCCTTGCGTATTCTTTTCCTGCGTATATCTTTCTATCTCGCCCCTGTGTATTTTGTTCTTACTTTTTCCTGTGCTTTCTTTTCTTTCCTCCATTCTATTCCTCTTTTTTCCTCCTCATGCCTCCTTCCATCCTCTCCCGTATGCATCCTTCCATCTACTCACCTTTATTTTCTCCTCTACTACATGCGATCTCCTCCCATTTGCCATACTCCCTACCATTCCACATTAAATGTGGAGAGAGAAAAGTCTCCCCAACTCATCAACTCACTATCCAAAGCAACTGCCCCCAACGCCTATCCTCCCAAGCATGGTCATTAATGGCCTTTTTCAAAACTCAAGCCAATAAAATATTAAACATAAATAATAACAATTTAAACAATATAGATATTATTTATTATGTAAAATGCCAATTTAAATGTCTAAAAGCCACAAAATAATAAAGGTAAATACTAGCAATTAAAATAATAAAATTTATAATATTTTAAATGCTAATAACATTTAAATGCCACAATGACCAATTAGCCAGGGCACCAATAATTATCATGTTACAAGGGTACTAAGTCACGTGGGAGGGTAGGTGAAGGCAAATTTCTGAGGGACTCCGAGTTAAGTGAGGGTGAGTCAAGTGGCGCTAGGGTGGTGAGGAGCACGCAGGGGAGAGAAAAAGGGGAAGTCCGAGTGGACGGAGACAACATCAAGCAATTTACAAGGGCCGAACAAAAACACGACAAACACAAAAGCAAAAAGCATCAAAACAAGAAATAACATAAGACTGCACAAATGAATAATACCAAGAATACCAGGTTACTTGTCGGAACTCCTGCAATTGCTCAGAACCACTCCGCTATTCCAAAAGCCGATGCCAACATCCAACCTAGGTCATAATCAGCACCTGCAACCACCGAGTGAATCCATCAGCAATCTCTGATCTAGAAAATCGATAAAATGATAAAGCAGTAATGAACTGTAATCAAATATCAAGTACATCAAATCAAACCTAGAACAGTGTCTTTACCGACACACATTATGCCTTATAAGTTAATCAACATTCATCACAAAATGCTACCACAAGATAGTAACCCGTTTTGAAGGGTTACTTCCAAAAAACAAATACCAATCAGGGGATAGTGTAGCGTCCCACACTATTCACATTGAACAACAGGAGAAGCCGACCTAGGCCTAACATGTTATGCCAAAAGTTTACCGCATGCTCTCCAAACACTTTGTGAGATCACACAATGGTTACAGGAATCACAGTTCCACCATCATACTGCACTTACCTTATGGCAGCAACTAGAAAAAGACAAGAATGAAGGGTACCCAAGAATAATAAAATCCGTCTGATCAGGGCTTGTAATGTTCATTCTGAACATAATTTCAGCATGTTTTTCAGTCATGCATAAACAATACAAAAATAGATTTATACTAGAATATAAATATAATAGGTATAGCAAGGCAATACCTCAATCACAACATGTTTATACGCACATGCCAACACATATATGCATTCAACAAGTAACTCCTTGTTAATTTGCATAAACATCCACAATGTAGGACAAGTTGGTGCTTCATAAGGTTTACACAGAGATTCCACAGAGGCTGTTTAACAACAACCTCTAAGAGCGGCTAAAGGAATAGTAAACCATAAGGCGACCATTATGTAGGAGGGTCCCATGGATATGTGGCTCACGTGGTGCACACCTGGAATGAATCAGGTGTCTGCCTCATACAAAGGGGTGGAGTGGATTTTCAACCCGGTTTATCATTACGGAAATAGTCTCTTTACCTTCAACCTCACACTTGCGTGGATGTTCATAACTAGAACAACGATGCGGGATGACAAAATACATCACAACACTATACCTTGGCAGCATAAACAAGACACCTGGCTTCCAACAAGGGAGTTACAAAACACAAGTGCTTAGATTCACAGTTCATAGTTTATTAACACAAGATCACATGTATAACACAACTAGAATACTAGGACAACCAATTTGATAATACAAAAAGTTCACACATTTCACGTGGTTAATCACTTTCACACCTTACAGGGCTCATACAATATATAAACATAACAATGTATATATATAAAAGATTTATGTAAGATAAATACACAATTGGATATAGGTAACTATGCCAAGGTATTTTTTTTTCATATTACAATAGTCAAACATACAAGGGTGAGAAGCACAAGGGTCCATGAATCCACATTGGTCCACCCAATGTTAGATGTCATCCGAAAGACATCAGATACCCGTCAATGGTATCACATAATCAGTCCATAGACTCTTAACTTGCTCATTCAAGTCAATCACACTCACGCACCAGGCCCTCTAGACTTGAGCCGCACCCTTGGTCCTCCAATGATAACATACCTTAGTCTCATCGGATAGCTTGCTTATGCAAGCAATCAAAAAACATCCAGGCATTAACTTAAGATTCCAACAACAAGATTATATCACGATTCAATTGATTGACCTAATCCAATCATGTCAAAGGTCGAATGGTGATGCTTGTACATCGATTTGGGAAAAGGTTGAGCTTAGCCAAGGCTCAAGGAGAGTACCATAACACTACTATGGGAATCACAATACCTCACAATCAACAAGTTCAATCAGAACTTTCAATAAACATCCTCATGGATGCAGGACATATCCAATGTCTCAATAGACATCCTCATAGGTGTCTAGATGAAGTCAAGTTCGAAAAGACATCCCCATAGGTGTGTAACCCAGACATGATCAATCAACATACACATGGAATCAAGCATATCCATGAATAAAACATACATCATAGACGTAGAACCGATCCATGATCATGATAAACATGCTAAAACTAGTTAGTTTCACCTCTCGTTGGAGTCACGAAGCCATTTGCTTCATCAATTTAACTCAGAAGAGGCTAACAAAACCAAGCCTACCCTAGCTGAAATGCATAAGTTTTCGGCACTACATAAGCTTGCTTGTTTTAAGGATGCATAACAACTGCCACTCAGCCAATCAGGTAACATAATAGACAACAAAACCTCCTTGGTTTACTAAAAAGTCCAATACATTGGATGAGCCAATGCCTCCCAAGTATTGTTAACGCAATAAAATAGTTGTAACGTTGCCCCAGTCACGTATAGTGACACCTAGGCTAAGCCATAACTTATGGTTGTTCACCACAACTACTCCGCAATGTCATTGCGAGAAGCTTCTGCATAACAAACTCGTTATAAACAGAAAAAGAAGCAGGGCAGGCTTGCTATTTGCAAGCAACTCACCCCATGGAGACATTTCCACTCCACTAAAACCATCCGTTTTGCAGCAACATACTAAATCTGAAAAAATGCGGAAATTGAGTCCTTTTAACCAAAAGAACATAGGATAAACAAACTCCTTTCACAGAAAATTACAACTTTTATCCAAAGACGAACACTGGCTAACACACCCATGCAAGTTCATAGGTTTTTCAATAGCTCGAGGCACTCTTTATCATGAGTGGAGAGCTCAAGCTTTGCCGACTTCCCAAAAAAATTCAGTCCCTTTTGCACCCTATTATGCCCTCCAGGTTTAGGTTGAACCCTTGGTCTTCCCTAGGTCATAATGTTCCAAGGAAGACTCGTTCATACAAGCCGACCATAGATACCCAGACATCATTCCCCTGTTTCTAAAAGCGAAGTCTATATCACCTAACTCCCATTGACTTTTCAAATACAAGGATTCAAAGGGTCATGCAAGTTTGACGCCATTTTCCATGAGGAGTGAAGAGTCACAAAGGGTGAATGCCAAAGGTCATTTGGAAAGCTATAAATAAAGGCTTGAGAAGCCATTTGTAATATGCAAGAGAGTGCATGGTTTGTAATTGTTTTATATAAGAAAAGAGGAGAGAAAAGAAATAGATATTGTAGAGTTTTATCATTTGTTGAGAAAGCAATATTGAGAGATAATTGTAATTTATACACAAGAGGGGTTGGTGCTCCTGTGGGTTGGTGCTCACAAATTGTTGCTTTGTTGGTACTCGGCAAAGGGTTTGGTGCTCTTGCAAGTTGGTGCTTGCGAACTTTGTAATTTGAGTTGGTGCTCTTTCATATACTGGAGATTGTTCTCCATGGTTTTCACGTAAAAATTCGGTGTCTCTTTCTCTCCCTTGTGTGGTGCATATTATTTCAGTTTTATTGCATATCTTGAATATATGGTTAAGTGAAGTTTGATTAAATAAAAGATTTATAAGATATATAATACACTGATTCACCCCTACCCCCCCTTTCAGTAAATCCCGTGCTTAACAATTGGTATCAGAGCAGGTTCTTTTGGAAAGAGTTTTACAGCGTTAAGGTAGATCGGGGAAAGCACAATCGCTGGATCACATGAAGGTTTTCTACAAATAAGACATTTGTTTGATGGGACAAATTATACTTTTTGGAGCATAATGATGACTTACTTGATGTTTCTTGGATTCGACATTTGGCAAGTAGTTGTAGAGGAATACGAAGAGCCACAAACACTTGTGAATACTCCGACAGAAAAGAAGGCAAATGAAAATAATGCTAAAGCTTAAAATGCTATTTTATGTGGTTTTTGTGAATCAAAATTTGTTAAAGTTATGCAATGCAAATCTGCTCATGAGACTTGAGTAAGGCATGAAAGTATTTACAAAGGTGATGGAAAGGTTCAACAAACTAAGCTTTAGATTTTCAGAAGACAGTTTGAGAGTTTGAAAATGGAAGAGGAAAAAAATATAGCGAGTTATCTTTTGCGGGTTGATCAAATAGTTAATCATATTCAAGGTCTTGGAGAAAAGTTAGAAGAATCAGTAGTGGTGCAAAAAGTTTTGAGATCTCTACCAATGAGATATGATGCAAAAGTTTCGGCAATCGAGGAGATGAAGGATCTAGCCAAGCTAAAGATGGATGAACTACATGGTATTCTTATGGCATATGAGATACGGATCGAACAAGAGAAACCTTAAAAAATGGAAGCTGCTTTCAAGACATCAAAGAAAGATAAGGCTAAGATTCAAGATTCAAGTGATAGCTTTAGCGATGATGAAGATGACAACGGAATTCTTTTCATTCGTAAACCGAAAAAGGGCACAGGGAAATATCAAGAAAAATTGCCTTTCAAATGTTTTAATTGTGGACAGATTGGACATTTTACAGCTAAGTGCCCAGATAAGGATAATGGTGACAATGAAGTAGGAAAGTGTACATACAAGAAGTATTTCAAAGAAAAATTCAAGAAGAGATTCGAGAAGAAGAGTATATTTTAAAGATCCTAGCTCGATCGAAGATAGTGGAGTCAGTGATTCAAAAGAAGAGATTTTATTCATGGCCATCCATGAAGATGCCTCCGCAAGCAAAAGTACAGTTGATCAAGAAGAACATGATAAAGTCGAAGTGAATCTGGAAGGAGAACTCATTTGTGTCTTTGAAGAATTAAAAGCTCTTGAAAAGAAGAATCGAAGATTGAAGCTCCAGATCGAGAAAAATGAAAGAGTCAAAAGAAATAATTGAAGATCTACAAGCACACATTGAAGAAGCCAAAAACACTGAAAAAGATCTAACAACTCAATTACAAAAAGTAAGTGAAAAATGTGAAAGGTATGTTGTTCAAATTACTTCTTTAAAAACAGATCTTGAGAAAACAAATAAAACAGTCAATGATAGAGCAACCAATGATTCAAAATTTGAGAATAGCACTAATATGTTGAATAAGATATTAGAAAGTCAAAGATCAATGTCAGATAAAACATATATCAAATTTGAAAAGGAGAAAGGGGAGGTCACTACTTTCACAGACAAGGTTAACACAGAAAAAGGAAAGAGTTATGTTGAAGCTCTTACAAAAGAGAAAATGAAAAGGGAAGAAGTTAAGAATACAGAGGACATCTCAAACAAAGAAGGTTGGAAGGAGCAGAGCTACAAAAGACAATCAGGGCAGAGATACACAAACATGGTCTATTTTAATGGTAATTGTTTTTATTGTAATGGATATGGTCATAAGAAAATAGAATGTCGAAAAAGGGCTAACAATTTCAGAAACAAGGAGAAGAAAACTCATGCAGAGTCAAGCAAAAACAACTCTTTTGCTCCTCTATCGGGGTTTAATGAAGAAGTCATAATATGCTACAAGTGCATTAACTTCGGACACATAGCTCGGTACTACAAAAGTGTATTCAAGTCAGTCAAGAAGGACTAGAGTTTCAAAGCTCCATTCGTCAAGAAGATAGTTCAGACAGGTTCATGGCAGAATAAATAACCTAAAAAGTCTATGTTGGTCCTGACAGCTTTATATGCAAGAAACGAAGAAAAACCATGTTTCATTGACAGCGGATGTTCGAGTCACATGATAGGAGACAAGAGCAACTTCATAACCCTAAAGAAGAGCAATGGTGGGACAGTGAAATTTGGAGACAATATCGCTGTCAGAATTGCCGAAAAAGGTACACTAAGTTTGGATAATGGTAGAACTAAAACTGCAAATGTTATGTATGTAGAAGGTCTTAAGCATAATCTTTTGAGTGTAAGTCAAATGTGTGATCAAGGACACACTAAAGTTTTATGCAGAAGTGAAATTAGGAGAAAAATTCAGATGTGTTGATTACAATGCTCAGAGGATAGGGAACAATTTGTATATGTTATCAGCTATCAAAGGTCAAAAATATTGTTTGATTCAAGTTGAGGAAAGTTGGCTGTTACACAAGAGAATGAGACACATAAAATTTGACAATCTTGTCAACATCAACGAAAAACAAGCAGTTAGAGATCTTTCAAAGCCCTCCAACACACTTTGTGAACCTTGTCAGCATGGGAAGCAGGCCAGAAGACGGTTCAAGACAAAATAATACTCGACTACTTAGATGTTAGAGCTTGTTCACACTGATCTGTGTGGACCTATGAGAACTCAAAGTACTCAATGTGAGAAATATTTCATGTTGTTTATTGATGTTTTACACGTATGACTTGGGTGATGTTTTTGAAAAAAAATCAGAAGCTATCAGACATTTCAAAGCATTCAAAGTTTTAGTTGAAAATGAAATTTGATTAAAAATTAAGTGCCTGAGATCAGATCGAGGAGGAGAGTTCATGTTAGATCAGTTTATTGAATATTGTGAAGTCCATGTGATAAAGAGCAATTATTCAGCAACTAGAACTCCACAACAAAATGGAGAGTTGAGCGGAGAAACATAATAGTTCAGGAAATGGCAAGGACAATGCTAAACGAATCCAAGATACTAGATAAATATTGGAGAGAGGTAGTGAGTACAACAATGCATATCCAGAACAGAGCATTGTTGAGAGTCAACAGTGACAAGACTCCCTATGAGCTATGGAAAGACAAATCAGCTATAGTTGATTATTTCAGATTTTTTGGTAGCAAATGCTTCATAAAGAGAACCGATGAAAACTTAGTAAGTTTGAATTCAGAGCAGATGAAAGTATATTTCTTGGATATTCTTGTAAAAATAAAGCTTATAAATGTCATAACAAAAGAACCAAGAAGATTGTTGAAAGTGCAAGTGTCAGGATAGATGAAGATGTAGCACAAAAAGATAGTGATCCAGTAGACACTCCAGAAATCATTGAAGAAGAAGATTTTGAAGAATCAGATGAAGATGAGATGAAGGAGAAAAAGGACACTAAAACCTCATCCAAATATGTTCTAAGAAATCATAATGAATGTGACATCATCGAGAACATAAATGGAGTTCGCATAAAAAAAAGATGGTAAGTGAATATGAGCAAGTTAATTTCTCTTTGTTGTCCAAAATTCAGACTAGAACTTTTTCAGAAGCTAGACATAATGAGCATTGGGTTAGGGCAATGGATGAAGAATTAAATCAAATATAAAAGAATGATACTTGAGAATTAGTGCCTAGACCAAAAGATCACAATGTGATAGAAACAAAATGGGTATACAGAAATAAGTTAAATGAAAATAGTGAAGTTACTAGAAATAAAGCAAGGTTAGTATGTAAAGGATATGCTCAGATTGAGGGAATAGATTTTGAAGAAACTCTTGCACCAGTGACAAGGCTAGAGGCTATTAGAATGTTTCTTGCATATGTAGTGTATAAAATTTTTAAAGTGTTTCAGATGGATGTCAAGTCTGGCTTTCTGAACGAAAATCTAGAAGAGGAGTTCTACATTGAGCAACCTGAGGGATTTATTCTCTCAAATGATAGTAGCCATGTATGCAGATTGACGAAAACACTGTATGGATTGAAACAAGCTCCCAGAGCTTGGTATGCAAGACTTGATAAGTCCCTGCAAGATCAATGTTTCAAGAGAGGTTTTGCTGATAGTAATCTCTACATTAAACAGAAGGTGAGCATTAATTGATTGTTGTGGTATATGTTGATGACATAATTTTTGATGAAAACATTGAAAAGATGACAAAAGAATTTTTTGATAATATGCAAAAAGAATTTGAGATGTCTATGTTTGGAGAATTGTCATTTTTCTTACGATTGCAAATATTTCAGTTAGATAAAGGAATTTTTATATCTCAAAGTAAGTATGCCAAAGAAATGTTGAAAAAATTTGGTTTTGAGGATTGTGCACCAATTGGCACACCAATGAGTACAAGGAACAAGGTAAGCAAAGATGGAGATTCTCCTGTTGCAAATTAATCTTTGTATAGATCTATGATTGGTAGTCGTTTATATTTGACAGCATCGAGGCCAGACATTATGCATGCAGTAGGCATGGTTGTGAGATATCAGGCAATCTCAAAGGAGAGTCATGTTCAGTTGGTGAAGAGAATATTTTAGATATGTCAAGGGGACATTGGATTATGGATTGTGATATCTCACAGACAAATATTTCACTTTGGTTGTTTATACAAATTTAGATTGGGTAGGTTGCCTGGATGACAGAAAGAGTACAAGTGGAGGAGCTTTCTTCCTTAGTGATAGCTTAGTATCATGGCTAAGCAAAAAATAGAATTTAGTATCACTTTCTACAGCTGAGGCAGAATATATTGCAGCGATATTGTGTTGTACTCAAGTGCTTTGGATGAAGCAAACTTTAGAAGAAATCAAGGTAAAATATGATGAATCTCTTTCTATTTTTTGTGACAACACAAGTGCTATTAATATTATTAAGAATCCAGTGATGCATTCAAGAATAAAACATATTCCTATCAGATATCATTTTTTTAGAGAGCAGGTTGTAGATCAGTAGGTTAAGATGAAATATATCAGTACTACAGAACAAATTGTAGATATTTTCACAAAAACACTATCAAAATACACATTCGAGTATCTGCGGGAGAAGTTGGGAGTAATTTCTTTTACTCTTTGCCATTGAGGATCAACATCAGTTGAGGAGAAGCTAAGTGTTAACTCCAGGGTAGGCCTTTTGCCATTGATGTCAAAGGGGGAGAAGAACAGAAACAGGTACAAAGAATAGGTGCAAAAACAAGTACAAGGAACAAGTACATGATGCTACAGTAAGGGCAAGTTACTGTATGTTTTTCAGATGACAGTATGTGCAAGTTGGCATGTGCAGTACAGGTTTTAGGATTTGACAATTTCAGTTTGAGGTTGCCATCAATGACAAAGGGGGAGATTGTTGAAAATATTGTCAATGTCAAAGGTCTAGCATTGGTGATAAAGACCCCATAACATATATTGTTTAAAAGTGTTTTTTAATGTTCATATTTTGGCTAAAATATGTTGATATTTATTTAATATTAATGAATATATTTTTGGTTGCATAAAAGTCAAAAAAGGGCCTATGGAGAAGTCAAAGAGTCATGGGGTAAAGACAAAAGAGGAATATGACACATTTTCCCATGAAGAGTCATCTTGAGGAATTTCAAAAGTCACCAAGTGAAGACAAAAGAGGGTATGCCGTTTTTTTCCATAAACATTTATCTTAAGGAATTCGAAAGGTCACCAAGATAAAGACAAAAAAGGAAATGATGCATTTGCTTATGAAGCGTCACCATATGACTTTTCAAATATAAGGATTCAAATGGTCATGCAAGTTTGGTGTGATTTTCTATGAGGAGTGAAGAGTCACAAAGGGTGAATGCCAAAGGTCATTTGGAAAGCTATAAATAAAGACTTGAGAAACCATTTTTAATATGCAAGAGAGTGCATGGTTTGTAATTGTTTTATATAAGAAAAGAGGAGAGATCAGAAAGTGATATTGTAGAGTTCTATCATTTGTTGAGAAAGCAACATTGAGAGAGTTGTATTTTATACACAAGAGGGGTTGGTGTTCCTGTGGGTTGGTGCTCACAAATAGTTGTTGTGTTGGTGCTCGACAAAGGGGTTGGTGCTCCTTCAAGTTGGTGATTGTGAACTTTGTAATTTGAGTTGGTGCTCTTTCATATACTTGAGATTGTTCTCTGTGGTTTTTCCCACTTTGGGTTCCCACGTAAAAATTCGATGTCTCTCTCTCTCTCTCTTTGTGGTGCATATTATTTTAGTTTTATTGCATATCTTGAATGTATGGTTAAGTGGAGTTTGATTAAGTAAAAGATTTATAAGATATATGATATACTGATTCACCCCCCTCTTAGTATATCTTGTGGTTAACAATAGATTAGAGTATGCATTAAGTGCATAATGGACCCAAACCTCACTTATTGAAGCAAACAATAGTCACTCAGCATACTTGCGTATGCACAACCGGAAAGGTTATACTTAACATTCAATGCCATCATTGGGCCAAACAAACCCACGACATGGGAACCAATAAAACATTGTCTTAGTTGACAATTAGGGAATTACCAAGCATGCTAAACATATATAGCAACCAATGTCAATGAGAATACATGAGGATTATGCAAAGTTCCCTTAGGTGTACAACAGGGACATCATTTGCATATTTAGAACCACCATCAAGATGGAATGTAAACAAAGCATCGTAGGCAAATTTCTAGGGTGCCACCAATCGAGGCTATTCATTCCTCAAGGCTTAGGGTCATGACACCGTTGCCCACAAATTGGATTAAATTCACACTTCATCCAATTAATTGGCATGAATGCCACTATCTAACCAAATGAACAATGATATAATAGTAATCATCTAACTGATAAAGACATAGTGGCAACCATTCATGGAATCGATATAATGATCCCATATTGGCAAATAGCCAATGCAATACAAACACAAGTCAATCAATGCTGCCAGAGTACATTGCAACACATGAATAATATCTATTCCCTAACATTATTTTATCAACTAATGTTTTAGTAAGGTATATTAGACATTCCACTTATGCATTTACATAAGTGATTCGAGCCACACCTATAATCAAGAATTTGTTGTGCACGATTAATTTTAAGGAATTCTTTAATGAATTAACTCACTTCATATAACATCATACTAAGTAATTTCAACATGGAGTAACATGCTCACCTATGCACCAATATATCTTATTCATGCATACAATGGTTCCAAATGAACCAGTTTGCTGAAGCATACAAGCATCAAGGTTTACGCATGGTTAATTACACATACCAAATTCACACCAACAGCCATGTCTACTCTGTGAGAAAATTCCAGCCAACAAGGGGATAAAACAATAATCATATTCAGCCCCTAAGAAAGGTATTCACATGTGACATTTAGTCATTTTCAGCAATATAATCATGTAAGCAAGGAAAAGTATCATATGGAAATTACCATTTACTTCACATTATAGGTGGTTTAAGATTACTTTCTTCATCCATGAACTGGAATTTTGTTCCAATATACTCTCCTAATACTACATACAAGCTGAAACATACTCTCCTAATACCACATACAAGTTGAAACATCCAAGGAGTCTCTATACTCCATACAGAGATTGAAAATCACTAAGGATTAACTCCATCTACTCATGTTATACCAAGAGTAATTCCAACATATATAAAATGAATTGAGCACATAAATATATGTATAGATCCAAATGAAATAAACCAATAATTCTCAATAGTTATCATTCAATTAAGATTTCAGCTTGCTCACGATCTAAGCCAACCTATTCAAATATGTCTAAACACCAAAGTAAGTGATCTAAAGAAATACATCGAAGATAATCATTACTCCAATTTACTTTAATAACAAAGTTGTAGGCTTCTATATCAAATAAACATAAATATATCCCTGAGTAACTTTACTCGTAATGTCCATCAACAATCCTATCCATTTAAACAAGATTATATGACTAAATCAAGGAGCCCACAATATAATGATATAGTCCAAGGGTTACTCTAAATTGGTGACAACATGAAATCTATACTAACTTAATAAGATCACATGATTAAATCAAAAGTAATTCCGCGTTAGTAGATCAATAACATACAATAGATATAGGAAGAGACACTAATTAAGCATCCAATAACTTATCATACGATATGAGTCACCTTCAGCAAAGTAACAAGTTTATCTTCTCGTTATTTAAGCTTGCATTCCTCTTCCCACGTTCCATCAACATAGATTTGCATATCAACATAATTAATCAATATCAAATCATGATAAAATACTAACTATGATTGTAAGTCAAATAACCATTAAACATTATCCATCAAGCAAAGAATGTATAAATAGCATAAATACTTCATTACCAACTTACTTCATATGTTCATAAGATCATCCAAGCATGAATCAACAAGTAACTAAACTGGACAAACCCTCCCAACCAACCTATTGAGGCCAATCATCGATGGCCCTTACCACCCCAAACATCAGCGAGAAGGTGGTGTCGGCAAACAAGGTCAAGGAGGATGTTCTGAGCAAGTTGGATTCCGAACCAAAGGACATCATAACAAAATAACATACACCAACAAAAGACACGATCACCATTCCAAGACAAGATGGGAATAACCAACCCGTCATCGTATAAATCGGAAGTGGTGATAACTAATTGTAGGCTGCCGAAGGATATAGTAAGGGATTAACAACCAATCTGTTTTTATAGCTTCCGGAATAACTAACTTGGATCCTCTCCAAGTATTCGGTAAGCCCATTAGCCTCCTGGCTGCAAAATTATATCCCAGACATACAAGCATACCAGCTAATGCCTTGTTATTCAAGTCTAGTATGGAAATGGTGACCCAACAAGGCTATACTTCAAGCAAACATAAAAACAAACAGAAGGCACAACATATAACTTAACAGTTATATTCAACTAAGTCCAAATCCATTGATAAAATCATACAAATGGGGAAATCAGGCAACTCAACCATACCACTTTTCTCAAGGCAACAATCCTATATAATAATTGATTTAAAATCTGAAATTGATTCAACAATTCAAACAATCTATAAGGGCAACAGTGGTTCCAAGAAGCATACAATCCATAAATTGGTTTTAAAGCACTAATAGATTTAGGGGATTCTGAGGATCATTATGAGGTTTCATGACCTTGTATGATCCCCTAATATTAAAAATGGGTCAATATGAGTTACGAAACAATAGTCCATTAAAATGGGTTAAATTAAAACCGAAAACCCTCATTGTAAAAGACAATTCCAACATAGTCTTATCTGATTTCCAAGGTTTAGGCATACATAAGTATACAAATGTCTTATCAAAGCCACAACAGGAAATAACCGTTCGAAATGATACATAGGAGGTTCCAATCCAAACTCATTATAAGTAATTTTAACCAATTCGAATTAATACAAGGGAAAAATCCTAACGAATTTGTTAAGTAGAAGGAGCCAGTCGACTTGTCTTTAACACGAAGGAATTCAACATTAACCAAGAATAAAGGTATACCTATCTCCAACCGAGGCACATCCATGTGGCCAAAATCGTGCCATTCAACACACTTGCACATCTAGTTCGAGAATAAGGGTTTGGCCAAAAACGGTTCAAGGTGACATGTTAACCAAGAATAAAAGCTTGACCCTTTTAATTTTAGAGACCCAGATCGAATTAATTCGATATTGGAATTCATAATAACAAATCTAAAACCCGTAGGTCTCATAATAGGTTCAATGCTTTTACACATTCCATGCCCAAATCGATTTTTAATTCAAACAGAGAGATGTAATGATAATCCCAAAGTCTGCCTTGAGATAATTCATACCCCAGGTTGATTTGGGTTGATTCAAAAAATTATATTGCCCATGGAACAATCTGCCCATGCATTTAATAAAAGCCCCAAATCGATTTTATAATCCAATTTAAAAAGACAAATAATAGCCGTGCAAAATGTGCTTAAGGATTTTTAATAAAAACTAAAGCAATTTAAATGTTATATCCTGTATCGAACCACCAAAAGCATGCAACCAATAGAACAGGGTACAACGACCTATCAACATTTACACAGGTCAAATACACTAGGAAAGAGCACATAAGAGATCCTGAAGTCGCTAAGATCAAGTGTTGGGTTTATAGAAATCAAGTCCATCATTGATAGCAACGTAAACATAAACAAATACAACCATTTTAATATATATATATATATATATATATATATATATATATATATATATATATATATATATACACACAGACACACACGACATTTTTAACCATAACAGGGTTTCATTGGCTCATAAACAGTCAGGGAAATTGAGCGCAACAGGGTCAATATTTAAAAGTTATTTTGTTGCATAATAGAACGGAGTATATAGGCAAATTTATCTATTTACCAGATTGAAATATGACCAAAATTATATATATATATATATATATATATATAAACTGGTTGCATAATCGTCCCCTGTTTGCAAGTTATATACAAAAGGAATTAATGTCCACATTTATTGTTTGAGCTCCAAGGAAGGATAATCAGATTCAGTCATAATTAACTTACCCGGGTAATGCCACATTGAAAATCCCCAACTAACTCCTCTCAGCGTTCAAAAAGCCCCAGTGCCCATACCAGGCAAGACTCCCCTCCCGTCTATCTCCTCCTTTCGTCCTCCCTACATTCCTGTTTCTCTCCTTGCATATTCTTTTCCTACGTATATCTTTCTATCTCCCCTTGCGTATTCTCTTCTTGTTTTTTTCTATGTTTTCTTTTCTTTCCCCCATTCCATTCCTCTTTTTCCCTCCTCACGCCGCCTTCCATCCTCTGCCCTACGCGTCCTTCCATCTACTCCTCACCTTTCTTTTCTCCTCTGCCACACGCCATTTTCCTCCCATTCGCCATACTCCCTACCATTCCACATCAAATGTGGAGAGAGAAAAGTCTCCCCAACCTGTCGACTCACTCTACAAAGCAAACCCCCCCAATGCATATCCTCCTAGGCACGATCATTAATGGCCTTTTTCAAAACTCAAGCTAATAATATATTAAACATAAATAATAACAATCTAAACAATAAAGATATTATTTAAAATGCCGATTTAAATGTCTAAAAGCCACAAAATAATAAAGGTAAATACTAGCGATTAAAATAATAAAATATATATTATTTTAAATGCTAATAACATTGAAAAGACACAATAACCAGTTAGCTAGGCCACCAATAATTATCCCATCAACAGGTTACTAAGTCATGTGGGAGGGTAGGTCTAGGTAAGTTTATTAGGGAGTCCAAGTTAAGCGAGGGTGAGTCAAGTGGAGCTAGGGTGGAAAGTGGCACGCAGGGGGGAGAGAAAAAGGGGAAGTTCGAGCGGATGGAGACAAATCAAGCAATACACAAGAGCTAGACAAAAACACGACAAACACAAAAGCAAAAAGCATCAATGCGAGAAATAAGATAACACTGCACAAACGAATAAACCTATCAGAACTCTAACTGCTCATAACCACTTTACTACCCCAAAAGTCGATGCCAGCATCTAACCTAGCTCATATTCAGCACCGACAACCACCAAGTGAATCCATCAACAGTATTTGATCCAGAAAATCGATAAAACAATAAAGCAGTAATGAACTGTAATCAAATATCAAGTACATCAAATAAGCTATGCATCGTCGAGTGCAAAATTATAAATATGTGTATATCAACCTGAAGCCCAATATCATAACATCAAAAACAATAATACATTCTAGCGAAGTAAGGGAGTGTAGCAATCAGCTATACATAGGTTATATCAACATTTAAACAGTCATGTCATGGTGCACAAGGGCATGATCGTAACAAAATCTCTGCAATTTATTAGGGCTTCCAAAGAACAAATTAGGGCTGCTAATAACCAATTTAGCCCCTCCAAACAAGTCGCCACACTCAAAAAAAATAGGAGAAACAAATCTAAAATTCAAACCCTTGTTTTATCCCTTCAACAAGGCCTCCAAGTTCCCGAAATCAAATCGCCTCACTTGGAAAAATATTAAAATAATTTTCAGAATATCAATTACCTTATTTTCAACGCACAATAATTTATTACTTGCCTTAATCAACTGAAACTTCAAAAATTCTTATCTTCCGGAATATTTGGAATTTCAATGCAAATGTTAGCTCAAAATGATCACAAAAATAGTAGCTTTCAAATAAAATTAGAATCATAATTTTCCCTCCATGGGAAGTCCTTCAAAGGTAGTTCTAAAGTTACAAAAACCCGAGTTACAGCCTTAAGTTCTTCCAAAATCAACAAAACTTCTTCAAACCAAGTTCGCCCACCTCTTTGACTTGTAAATCATGATTTTCAGCTCTTTGAAGGGTTTGAAATAATCTTTGAAGGTGGCATCTAAAGACACCTTTGTAGATCCACTTGCATACAAGAATGCAAAATTAAGGCTCAATTACAGTCCTTGAATAGAGCTGTCCTAGTAAAAGAATGGAAGTTTTTGTCACCAAACTCCTTGGTGCACTTGAAAGTTTTCGTCCTCAAGTCACTTGTTCAAGCTTGACATACTTGCACAAGATTTTCAATATCCAAATTGCATAACTTTTTCAAATGAGCTTTCACTTTCCGTTTATAATCCCTCCTCCAAATGTGGTGCCCAAAATAGAGAGGGAGAGTTTACCTTTTCCTTTTAAAAAAAGATATATTACAAGTTTCCTTATAAAATCACTTTAGGCTTTAAATGCCCATGACCCTTAGAAAGGCCTCAACTTAAGTGGAAATTAGATCATAAAGTGCTTTTCTATTAAATGCTTTTGAAGTCCTCAAATGTCCTCTTTTTCTCTTCTTCCCTTGACCTAAACAAGTACATACCAAAAAGGGGACATTACAATTTGAGAGGTATTGCCTTAGAGTTTTGTTTGTTTTTGTTTTAGGCTTTTTAAGTTTTTCCATTTCAATTCTCTTCCGGTGTTTTAAAACTTAGATTTTTGTTTATTTTTTCATTTCCTTAGTTGTTTGTTAGGGTTTTAAAGCTTATTTTTTAATTTATTTGTTAGGGTTGTAACGGTTATTGTTATCTTTATTTGTTAGGGATTTAAAGGTTATTGTTATCTTTCTTTGTTAGGATTTGCAGTTTGCAATGATTTGCGAGATGTCATTTTGATGCATCAAGTTTAAGGGACCTGCTTGGAAGCATGGCACACCATATTTGATGCAAGGAAGAGTGATATGTATCTATTGTAATTTGGAGATGAGATGAGGCATTAGTCACCTTAAATACCGCTTTGCATGAATCCTTGGGTGAGATGTGAAGTGCAATCAAGTGGAAGCTGAAGTTACTGAAGAGGTAAATTCCCTTTTTGCTAGCTACAAGGAGAAAAAAAGTCGAAGAGGATGATGAAAGCAATTGCAGCCGTCATGAATTCCCCATGATTTGGCCCACAACTTTGGGGTGCATCCTTTGGAGATAGTTCAAGCCAATTGGATTCACAAGGGTTCTTTGTACCTCACAATACTCTTGGTGTACAACCTTTAGTCAAAGGTATTGCTTGGAACCACGAGAAGCACCATGAAGCGAGGATCATTGCTGCAAATTTTTGGTACTTTAATAACATACCATTGCATGTTTCAAGGAACCCATATCAGGAGTCATTAGTAAATGCAATGAGGGTTGCTGGGAAAGGGTTCAAGGCACCTACGCATGATTTGAGTGGGTCCTTGTTAGAGGAAGTTGTTAAAAATATGGAGATAGTAGTAGAAGATCAAAAAATAATTTGGCCCAAAAAGGGCGACAACATTTTGTTCGATGGGTGGAAGGATGGTAGGAATTGAACTTTGATAAAAAAATTTAGTGGCTTCTAGCAGCCAATTGGTGTTGTTGAAGTCATTTGATGCCTTTCATGAAGTCAAAATGCAGAGTTTATGTAATATGTTGGAGGAGGTAGCCCTAGAAGTCAATGTTGAGAATGTCCTCCAAGATGTGATTGACCATCCAACAACATATGTAGTAGTAGGGAGACTTCTTGAGGAGAGGCATCCTACATATTGGAAAAATTGGTGGGTGAAAAGTGTGGTTGAAGAAGCAAGAAATGTTTCCAAATACATCTATAACCACCCCTAGGTGCTTAACTTGATGAGAGAGCACACCAAAGGAGAGGATCTTATGCGATTGGGAGTCACACGATTTGTCTAAACTTTATCACATTGTGAAACGATCTTGCTAATGTCTCTTAAGCAAATATTTGTGAGCACTTGGTGGTTGGAGTCTCCATACTCCAAGAAGTTGGAATGGTAAAAGGTCACAAAGATAGTGTTCGTGAAGAGACAAAAGTGATCCTGAAGGTATATTACGATTACGAACTTACAAGGCAATCAACTCCATTATTTTGTAAGTCACACATAGTGTTCGTGAAGAGACAAAAGTGATCCTTAAGGTATACTACGATTACGAACTTGCAAGGAGATCCTTAAGGTAAATTACGATTACGAACTTACAAAGCAATCAACTCCATTATTTTGTAAGTTTTACAAACTTAAAAATCATTAATGGAAAAGGGTCACAAAGATGGTGTTCGTGAAGAGACAAAAGTGATCCTTAAGGTATATTACGATTATGAACTTACAAGGCAATCAACTCCATTATTTTGTAAGTCTGGGGTGTTCGTGAAGAGACAAAAGTGATCCTTAAGGTATATTACGATTACGAACTTACAAGGCAATCAACTCCATTATTTTGTAAGTCTGGACTTACAAAATAATGGAGTTGATTGCCTTGTAAGTTCGTAATCGTAATATACCTTAAGGATCACTTTTGTCTCTTCACGAACACCATCTTTGTGACCTTTTTCCATTAATGATTTTTAAGTGTGTGAAACTTACAAAATAATGGAGTTGATTGCTTTGTAAGTTCGTAATTGTAATTTACCTTAAGGATCACTTTTGTCTCTTCATGAACAATATCTTTGTGACCTCTTCCCATTAATGATTTTTATGTTTGATTTTTTTCCATTTATTGTCATTAATCGAATTTCCCTTATAGACTTACAAAATAATGGAGTTGATTGCCTTGTAAGTTCGTAATCGTAATATGCCTTAAGGATCATTTTTGTCTCTTCACGAACACCATCTTTGTGACCTTTTTCCATTGATGATTTTTAAGTTTGTAAAACTTACAAAATAATGGAGTTGATTGCTTTGTAAGTTCGTAATCGTAATTTACCTTAAGGATCACTTTGGTCTCTTCATGAACAATATCTTTTTGACCTTTTCCCATTAATGATTTTTATGTTTGATTTTTTTCCATTTATTGTTATTAATCAAATTTCCCTTAGTTTTAATTTTCAAAATTCAAACTATTTTTTTTAGATGACAAAATCATTGATCATGGTTCTATGTTTAGGTGATGGGGAAACAACCCAATGGGTTATTTGTATGAGGCCATGGGACAAGGAGACCACTTGACATTATTATGGAAGAATTAAAAGAAAATATGAACCCATTTAGCACATAATTGATAGGAGATGGAACATGCACCACCACCTACACATACATGCAACCATGTACCACTTGAAGCTAAAAATTTTCTTCTTGGAATCCGTTAACGTTAATGAGGAAATTAGGGATGGACTCAATACATGCATAGAGAGGATGACCCCTAACGAAACACATAGAGACACAATGCAGATTTACAAGGGTGTAGAGTGGAGGCTCTTTTGTTCAGCTCTATGCATTCCAAGAAGAGTGACTTAATAACCATGTAAAAGAATAGTTCTTTTATTGTAGACTTTAGTAAATGCAATTTTTGTTTTGTTAAAAAGCTTTAAATGTCCTGGTTGCAGTTATTTGGTCAAAAGATTATGGTGCATAAACACCAAGTCTTCAAAGTCTAACCATGTGTATCTTGTGGTAGCCCTTTAGCGCATGAGGTGCGAGCACAATTGGAGCTTGTTTGAGGCCATTCATAGGAAGAAATGCAATAGGTTGACCCAACATTACCTCATTGACATTGTTTTTGTTCAATATAATCTTCGCCTTTGCGTCAAAAAAGTGTAGGAAAGAAGTCTCATGACACATTTGAATTGGATGATATCAATCCTTATTCTGTTTGGACTGCCGATGGTGTGGAGCCCATGTTTAGCAAGGAGGAGATCACATATTTTGAGAGGGAAGCCGGTGAAAGGGCAGCGACAGCTGTGGGAGTGGGAGATGACATGCTTGATGATGGATTTAATCCTAAGGAAGTATCTTTACCTTCCACCTCGAAGGTCATAGCGACGACTATGAACGTGAAGAGAAAGTTGTAAAATATTTAGGGCTTTGTAATTTTATGTTATGATAATCAATCATCACATGATCTTATGATGTGTATTGGATTCATTTGTGTCTAATCTAATAGATCATATCTACATGCGTTCTGTAAATTCATTTCAAATGTTTTTTAACAGTATTTTTCTTGCTGAGTTTGAGTTTTAGTCAAAGCTTTTAGGCTACAGAGTATATACCAAGTCCGAGTCTTAGAACTATGGTTCATCAGACTTCGTCTAATGAATTTGTTACCCAAGGTTAACAGGTATCATCCTTCAGGGTTTTACCATGTGGTACTTTTCTTACATCATGGCCTAGAAGGATGGCATTTTGTATAGGTGTTCTTGGTAGGAAATGATAGTCTCTTTCGTATATAAATTTTTGATTTCCTTTAAATAATCTGCCTATGCTTTTTACGAGGTGTCATAAGGTGCTTGGGGCACTTGGAAAACAAGGAAAATCAAGTTGAGAGATATTGTGCGGCCACTGGGTATTGCATGATTTATCTCCACCCTTAGTTTACTAAAATACCATCTGTTAGTCTGAGTTGTACATTCCTTCTGAAGCATCATGTGGTTTTTTATCTGTTCTTTTATTTATTACACAACACCAAGTGCACTACAAAATTCCAGCTTTTCAGTACTTTTATTTTGGACCAGTTTGTAGGCTGCTGGTTGCATTAACAGCGGCAGGCAGTATGTGTAATTTAAAAATCTAATATATTCTGGTGGGTTTTATCAGTTATGCGTACATTCTAATATCTGTCTTTTTGTTAAGCATTCACATTCAACATGGTAAATATTCACAGATAGTGGAGTTATGGTTTGTGATTCATGTTCTGGTGACTGGAGATAACTTTAGCACTATTTTAACTTCTGACCGACAACACCTGGTAACTAAACTGCGGTAAACTTGTAAAGCATATGAGCTAGTAACTAGAAGAGTTCATATATGTTCTTGACATCCATCATCATGGTTTCTCAAACCATGTTTGGTGCCCGTGGATTTGCATAATCTTGTCTAATGTCAGTAAATGGTCTTGACAGATATTCTTTCTGTCGGCACAAACAATTTTTATGGAAGTGTCGTCTAGGGGACCCAGTTATTAGAAATGAATACGGACCAATTTTCCTAACCTAGAAGTGTACAATTGTGGAAAGACATAAATAATGCACATATAAAGAGATTATGTGTACCATTGTTAAATGCTATGAGCTTACAAGGAATTAAGTATGAGTTCTATTGGAACTTAATATAGATAGCACACTAAAGTTTTGATGCCATTTTATCGTTGGGTCCACTGAAAGAATTTGCATCAATATTGTATGGAATGGTTAGGAAGCTTTTGTCCTTCATTTGCTAGATACTATCTACCCTTTTTCGCTAATTATAAAATATGTTATAAATATAGACTATGCAATGCAGTTAGAGGCAAAGCAACTCTTAGTCAACTCTGCCGAAAATTATATTGATTATAAACATTTTTGTGTAGACAGAAATTTCTCCCAGAAGCACAAATATTGTACATAAAAGTTAAATAGGTTTACTTCATCCAACAATGAATGTTTTTTCTGCGACAGGCGAAACCTGGTTCTCTATGACCGCAGGTGGCTTCTCATTCTTAAGTTGGCCTACTTCACCAAAATGTAGATAACACTGCCACCTAATCATTTATTGGGTCTTCACTTGCAGGGTTTCACATACCCAGTGAGAGCACATTTCTTGGAGGATGTTTTGGAAACAACAGGCTACAAGTTGACTTCATTCAATCAAGTTGATGATTATGGCCAAGAAAAGATATGGAAAATGCAGAAGCAAGTATTATCTCGGAGGAGAAAGAACCAGCTTACATCCCTTGTTGAGGTTTGGTATTTTTGAAATCAAACCTAAGATGTTAGTTTTCTTGGTTTGTTGAATTTATTACATAAAATTTATGCAACTTACCATTTTTTGATGTCTTGTTGTACTGTACAGGATGCTCTTTCAAATTCTAACTTTGAAATATACAGTTCTAGGACTCGAGATTCTTTGGCTTGCTGGATCCCTGATTCCATTGGTTTCAATCTAATAGAGGCCGTCATATGCCATATTTGCAGAAAAGAAAGGCCTGGGGCTGTGTTGGTATTCATGACAGGGTGGGATGATATCAATGCTATGAGGGATCAACTCAAGGCACATCCTCTTTTAGGAGATCCCAACAGAGTTTTATTGCTAACTTGTCACGGTTCCATGGCCACTTCTGAGCAGGTATCCTGTTTTTTTTAAAGTGCCATAAATCTGGTTCAGATTAAACTGAGACAATGATTCCATTTGAGAACATACGGAGAGCTTATTTTTCTTGGACCTTATATTAATAAAAAGTAATGAAGGAATCGTTAGGAACAAAAAATTAAAGCTAAATATTTATGTATAATAATATGACTCATTCTTCAAAGATAAATACAAGTTAGTAACCAACTGTTTTGTTTGTGGCATGCACAAAGGACTGTAGCATTTGAAAAGTGCTCTCTATAAGCTTTTGGTTTTAACCATTGCTTTTCTGAAGTTATAAGCTTCACAAGTCTAGTATGCAATGGATTCATAATTATGCAATAATTTTTGTTTTAACTGTAGCAATGGAAAAGTGCTCTCTATAAGCTTTTAGTTTTAACCATTGCTTTTCCAAAGTTATAAGCTTCAGAAGTCTAGTATGCAATGGATTCAGAATTCTGCATTAATTTTGTTTGAAGTCTCTTATTAAGACATCTTTAATGCTATTATCAGAGCATCATGCTCACGAGCTTCAGATGGAAACTAGAACTCAGTGAGTGTCCATTTTGCTAAAGCTATTGACGATAATCTGCTCATCGATACAAATATTATTTGTGAAGTGGAACTGTGATTTATAGTACATCATATATGCAAAGAACTGCACATACCAGATGCATACAAGTCACCATAGGCCCAAGGAATTATTTATTATAATTCATCAATGAGATCTTTTAGAAGATCCCAATAAGGGGGTTGCTAAGAAAGTTAACAGGCAAGGAAAATGGTCACTCCTAGAATAATGGCAGGTTAAACTCAACTTGGATGGTGCCTTCAAAGGAAATCTTGGCCAAGTGAGGGCAGGTGGAATTATCTGTGATCATAAAGTCTAGCAACAATACTCAATGAAATGATCAAATACATTGTAATTGGGACGACAAATTTCTATGGCTTATAAGTATACAGTCAAAGCTTGGGAATGTATTAAGGAAGATGCTACTGCAGGTGTGAAAAAAAGCTATGGTGCATGTGGTGCTTGAGGAGATAAAGAAGAACCCCAGCCTCAACACGACTCTAGCAAGCCGAAGCTCAAGAGGTGAGAATCTCTCCCCCCCCCAGTTGAAAATACTTTTGGAGCTTCCAATGGTTTTACTGTTTTTAACAATATGGGACACCTTTTTTCTGTTGAGAATACTTCTTCTGAGAAAAATCTTGAGGATAAAGTCACCTTGGTATAACTCCATGCCCTCGAGGAAGAGTTTAATTCCTTTAAAGGCCTGATAAGAGATTTAGAGAAGACCAAGAATGCTGAAGCAAAAATGATAGAGAAATTAGGATAGTTTGTTAGGGCCAAGTATATTGAAATTCAAACTCTTGAAACCAAAATGTTAGGTCTGGAGAATGAGAAGTTAAATAGTAGGTGGCTTTAGTCTCTGAAGGAGGATTTTTTGGAAGGTTTTGGCCCATCTATTCATACCTGATAACTTCAATACAATTAAGAAGATGGTCAATGAAGGGATGGAAAATGTCAATAAGGAGGATTTGCACCCTAAGATAGCCAACTGCATGGCTCTTGCAGTTGGACGGTCCCCTAATTAATATAGATTGGTTATACAAAGAGCACTTGTACCATTGCCTTCGTTATGGCACCTTTGTGGGACAATGGTAATGCCTGTATGCTATCATTTTTTTTGTTGCTTGCTGGCTAGCGCCTGAGGAGCCTTTGCTTAAGTAGTTGAGGATTCATCTATGTAGGATTTTGAGATTTAAATTTCATGTGTCTGGGGCTAGCAGTTAGTTTATTGTTAGTCAGTATTGTATTGTTTTCATGCATGGTTTCAGTCATCTCCAAACTGATAGTAAGATGTATTTTTTTTATGGACTAGAAATTATTTTAGATCCAGGCCTCTTGTGATGACTCTGTAATACTGGTTTTCATATTTTATTAAAGCTGTTGTCATTATTATTATTATTATTATTATTATTTTTCTGTAAGACAGACATAAGTTGAATGGAGATGGGTGTTATAGACAACTAGTTGGTTGCCCACAACACTTAAACAATCACTGATCACTATGGGAGGAAGTGCAAGAATCCGTCTTGGAGATGTTGCCATACTTGATACATCTATTTTCAGCTACATTTGTAATGCTTGATATTCTCATTCCTCATACTAAGGCACATAAGGGATCATTAAAATAAGACTTTGTGAGTCGTGATTAATCGGGAGGCCTTGAAAAGTGACTAGTCAGGAAAAAAAATATGTATTTCAATCTAAGTAGCTGATACGGGTATGGGTACAAGTATCGGGTACATGGATACGGGGATTGTTTTGGGGGATTTGGGTATGGCTGGGTATGGCCATACAAAAATATATATAAAAACTTAAAAATATAAAAATATAGCCATATAAGCAAAAGTAACCACATAATATTCATAGAGGAAACAAAATAAGTTAAATAACCACAAAACATACTCATAATTTCAATGCCAAAGGTCGAACTTTGAATAGTTTTATAAATTATAAATAGGTACATAGTGCAAATGTTACAAATTACAATATTAATTTAAATTTTTTCATCTTCGGCTCCCATGTCTTCCTCATGATATGGTTCATTAGAACCACAAGCAACAACAATGCCACTCCCACTAGTTCCACTATGCAGGTCCTATGAAGCAACCTCCAAATCCATATCAAGCAACGAAAGGTAGGCAACGGAGGTTTCCAAGTCGGTAGTCTCTGGGTCCACATCTCAGCACTTTGTTGCCCCTTTCTTGTACTCATGTTGCTTGTGTGAGAGAAGACGTAAGTTGGAATGGACATAGACCAAGTCCTTTGCCTTTTTTGCCGCCAACTTGTTGCGCTTCACTGAATGTATAAAGTTGTAGGTACCCTAGTTTTGCTCGACGGAGGAGGAACTTGCAACCTATTGAGGCAAGCCACAAAGTCAATTTATATTAGAAATTATAAAAATAAAAAAGCCTAAAGTTAAAACAAAACATAGAAATAAACAAGAAGGGTGGAGATTTTTTTTAAAAAACAAATCTTGTGATAGAAATTTAATAGCAAGTGGTTAGAGGTGGGTGTATGCTTGCCCATGGAGGTACCACCAAAATTGAGATTCTTTCTTGTACTTGTCACGGATGGCAACAAGGGAGTGACCCGTAGAGAATATGAACAGTGCAAACTCTTCCTTAACTTGGTCATCAATTTTTGGATCAGGGAAGAGTCTAGAGAATGCCACCTTATATCTCTCGCTAATCTCAACATCTTTATATGGTGCAATCCTCCTAGGCAAAGAAAGGATCTCTGTATTGTAGTATTTGAGCGTCAAGGCAAAAGCAAGAAGATGCAATGGGGTGGTCATTTTGTTCCACCTTTCAATGAGATGCGACTGCACTTCTTTGAAGTACCTCTCCATGGGATCTTGCTCTTCGGCATTTATGATGGATCTAATGTTCTCAATCATTGAGTCTATTTCATCATAAATCTCACCCAAATATGGATGTTCCATGTCCACATATCTCAACATGCTGACGATGGGATCAGTAAAACTCAACAAATAATCCACACATTCCCACCATGCATCATCAAGAATCCACACTTTCACCTTTGTGGCCTTCTCAGCATTTCCCTGCCTCCATAAACTCCAAAGGTTGTTGATGACCATGGTACTCAATGCCTGATGCACCTAAACAAGTCATCTCAAGACGAGGGTGTGTGAGGCAAACCAAGTCTCAACAACATAACACCAAATAAAAAAAAATTAAAAAAAATTAAAAAAAAGTGTTCAAATTACAAACTACAAAATTAAAAATTAATTAAAAATAAAAATATACATGATTCATGAATAAAATTTAAAAATTTAAATAAAATGTTACCTTCAAGAATTGCAACTTCAAGAAAGTCCTAAAGATGCCTTGGGACAAATGATGGTTAGATATGAACATTTGGATTTCGCTCGCCTCGTCATAGACTTGTTTGATCCAATCAATTTTTGTTTCCAATTTTTGTAACATAAGGTTGAGGGGATGAATGGCACAAGGTGTCCAAAATATGTGCTCATACTTCTCCTCAACCAACATGCCTGCAGATTTACAATTTTTAGCATTGTCCATTATAACTTGGACAATGTTTTGAGGTCCCACTGCCTCAATGGACTCTATTAGGATGTTAGCAATGAATTGTGCATCTTTCACTTGCCCCTCACAATCAACGGCCCTAAAAAACATTGCCCCTTTAGGGCTCACTGCGACCACATTAATCAATGGTCTATTTTCTATATCTTTCCATCCATTGGAGATGATGAACACCCTTGTCTCGACCCACAATCCCTAATGGGCTTCAATGCATCTTCAACGTTTTTCTTTTTTTTTGTCAACAAGGTGGTTCGCAACTTTTCATATCCTGAGCTAACGAACCCTTTAGGGGCAGCATTGATAGATCTAACCATTTCGTGCCAATATGGTGATCTAACAACACTAAATGGGAGCCCCCATGCATAGAGGCAACGTGCAATACTCTACTTTGCTATGCCCGTTGACTCATTTTGAAATAACCTTTCTAATGGGCTTGAATCTTTTGTTCTCTTGCGAGCAAGAGGTGAATCCCCTTCCTCTACGACCACGTCAGTGGTAGCAAGAAATGGGTGTGATGGGGCAGCCATACTAGGACGAGATTGATCAATATCCACAGGGGTCGATCCTTTCTTGCTCAAAGGATGGTCATGTCTTTTATCAAAAAGGGCGTCTGCTTCTTCTTGCTCTTTGATGTATGCAAGAACCTTTGCATGTGGCAAGCCCTTTCGTGGTTTTCCATTTATACTTGGCCCACCACAAATTTTGATTCCTTCCCTTGGAATTGCACACAAATGGGCTTTCACCCGTTTATACGAGCTCTTGAAATGACAGCCACATTCTGAACATTGCCAAAGGAAACACCCTCCACCTGGTAGTTGTTCAAGCAATGTCACATACTTTCAAAGAGGGGCTTGAGCACTGGCTCTGGAGGGTGACCCTTGGCCCACTGAACTAGCACTTGCATCGGCACACATTTTGGCAAATCGAAAATCCTTATAACACCTGATAAAATTATAATACTAATTAATATTGTTATATTTAGCATTTGTTGAAAGAATCTTTAAAATTTTATTAAAAAAAACAACAAAAAAAATCAAAACTAATTACAAACATACATTTAAATTTAAAAACTAGAAGAAAAAATTAAAAAAAAGTTAAAACTCTACAAAACTGAATTTTTTTTACCTTGAATGAAGAATTCTTCTTATTGCAAGCTCCTCGAGGTCTTTGGTGTCAAATAGGTATAGGTGCTCAACAACCTATAAAGCGGAGTCCAGTGAAACACACTCCCAAGTAGGTATAGGTGTTGGTAATCTCAGTCTCCTTTCCTCTGAAGAGAAAATGAAGGTGTGAGGTCTTCAACCCATTGAAAACCATAACCTTGGTTTTGCCCAAGTTGACTGTCAACTGTCGGAGATCAGAGAAAAGAGCTAGGGCATCTAATTGTTGTTGCAACCACTCTGGGCAGGAGGCCATGAGGACCATGCCATCTACAAACAATAGGATAGAAATCAACACTTGGTGGAGAAGGCAACCATCACCGTCTTGGATATGCTCATGAAGGACTTTAACTCATCAATGTATATTCCAAAGAGAGTGGGGGATAGGGGCAGCCCTGTTTAAAACCGATGGTACTCCTAATAAAGTCTGATAACCCATGGGTAGTGCGGAGACAACCGAGGGCCATCTCGTAGAGGCGCATAATGGTTGTTAGAAGGGTCTCAGAAATACTAATGTCTCTGAGCCTCTGGAAAAGGGCCTCTTGCAGAATAGAGTCATAAGCTTTTTGAAAGTCTACAAAGCAGCAATAGACTTTCGATGAGCGATGACGTGCTTTCTCAATGATGGCTCAGAGTAAATATCTGGTCGATGGTCTGATGAGCTGGTTGGAACCCTGCTTGCCCCCTAGCTCTGAGGTGTCGCTACTCCAACTCTCTTGAAAGCCGCATGTGGAGAACTATAGCATATAGTTTTGAGAATGGCCAACCATGATCGTCTTGTAGTTGTTGGGATCTGAGCTAGGGCCTGATTTGTGTATCGGATGAATGATGTGATGTGACCAAGATGGTGGAAAATCTGAACAAACCACATGGTTGAAGAGATCAACCAAGTAACTGCCCAAAACCTCATATCTGTGTTTGAGGAATTCTTCTTGAAAACCCTCATCCGCTGCCCTGCTGCTGTTCATCACTCTCACATCTTCTCTGATGTTCCCGTATGTGAATAAGTGGCAAGAAGGTGGGGAGGAAACTTGAATCAGAGGTTGCCCTGGAATATCGTAGAGAGTGGAATATCTTGGCGGTTGCCCCAGAATTAGATGTAATGGTGTAGATTTAGCACAAGGAAGGAGATTCAAGCTTTTTCAACTGAAAAAATGAGCAAGAGTGAACAAATATGCAATAAGAGGTAAAAATGCAATGAAAGCTAAATGTGTTGTTATCTTTTAATAAAATGAGTGTGATTCATACTTTTAGGGTTGAAAATGCACCTTAAAATGTTTTTTGAGGTCCACATTTTGACTTTGACGGGCGAAATGAGAAGAAAAAAACACTTTTTCCCGGGGGTACAATGTCCCTATGCCTAGGGTACGCCCCAACTCTTGTGGGTACGCTTGGGTATGACCTCAGATGTACCTGCAAGCGCTGGGGCGTACTCTGGGTGTAGGGATGCCGTACCCCCTCGTATTCGTATCCCTACGTGGCGTACCCGTACCCGCTAGGGCGTATAGGCGTATCCGGTAATGTAGATTTCAATAAAATCTTTCTATCCACTGTGGTTTAGTATTTAGATTATTCTATCTTTTAATCAATTTAAGGAAAAATGGCACTGGTATAAGTAATAGGGTTGACTACCTTTCGATGCCATATTCCCACATTGGGGGCATCATAGTTTCATTTCCAACCCCTCCAAAATGAACCATCCATGCTAGGTGTCGTGGCCGCTTTTCAAAATATTTTAATTAGGGAAATAATTGATGATATTTAAAAAAAAAAATTGTCCTAGTCTATTCATAATCAAAAGGGATACTTAATTGTATTATTATTAATAAAGTCAAAATTAAAATAAAAAGGGGTCATTGCTTTTCGAAAAGCTTTTTGGACGCTTTCTTCGGCAAAAGTGAAAATAAAACTATAAAAAGGGGTGTTGGGTTCATGGGAGATCATCTTTTGCCTATTATCAATTACACTTTTGCAAGTTTGAGCATCTGCTTCAGTTTTTAACCTCCGAAGATGAAAACCATCTGGTGGATAAAGAGACTTGAGGACGAAAACCCTCCAGCCTTGTGAGGTGGTTCCATTTAGGAACTATAATTGTGCTTTCAAATTAGGATACCGTCGGAATTCAGTATTGGGATATCATTAGGCAGATTTATCATATTTCCAGCGCCTTCCAAGGTTCATGCTAGGGTTTCTTACCAGTTGTACCAGTTAGGGCAACAACCATACATCCCTCCATTGCCGACATCATTTCAGCCCTAAATAAGATTGCTACCATGATGCTAACAATTGCACTAGGGTTTCAGACCTATCATTTCAGATTTCTAGAATCTAGGGCATCATTCTTCAGCGATCTGTACACTATCTCCATCCAGTTGTACCCCCCATTTAGTCATTTTCATCTTGTGACATCATCATCAGCCAGCTTGGATGCCACTATACTAGGGTTTTAGACCTATCATTTCAGACTTCCGAACATTGCTAGCAGTTAGGGCATCATTCTTCAACCATCTGTACATCATCTCCAGCCATCCATACCTCCCATTTAGTCATTTTCAGCTCATGACATCATCATCAGCCAAGTTGAATGTCATTTCCAGCCAACTAGTTCATTTATACGATCAACCATACAAGCACAAGTTCCACCCTTTAGGGTTTGCTGTTTGTAAATGCCAAGTGAGCATAAAAATCTAGTGTTACAATTCTAAATTTTGCATGCATAATTTTGGCTAGGGTTTTAGCCAATATGTCCAGTTTTGTACTTTGCATTGCAATTGATTTCAATACAAATTCTGCTCTCTTTGGGTATTTAGCGACTTTAATTATTTCTATAAAATTCCAAGTTAAATAGGATTTATCCTTAATTTTTAGAATTTAGGGTTTATTTAGGATCTCATATTTATTCTTAAAAAGGGTTTGTTGACAAATCCCATAATTCAATATTTCAATTAGAAGGGGACATTACAGTGGTATCAAAGCATTGATCTTCCTAGTCTGTAGGGTAATATCAAATTTTTAATACAACATAATGGGAAATTAGAGAGAAAGATCTATATATCCAATCGAGGATATACTGGAGCGAATGAAGAGCCAAAATTTTAGGAATCAATTATTGGATTATTTTATTAGTAGCTATGAAGATTTAACTTCATTTTAAAGATCACCAAAAAAAAATCCTATCCTTGAGGCATGGTTAGAAGAGCAGTGTGACATAAATGTGGTCCAACTTCTTGCCTTTGATGCATATGATAAAACTCTGACATCTACAAATCTTATAATACCTTTGAAGAGTTCTTGGAGATATACCAAAAAAAAGTAGAAGGTTGAAGAAGAAAGAGGGAAAGTCCAATCCTCAAAAGATTGCTAAGGAAGAAATCAGGACGCAAGAACAGTCAAATTCAGAGCCACAAGACATCATTGAGCAAGAACAAGGAGGGTGAGGGAAAAGATCCATTGATAGTAGAAGATGTTTTATTGACTTCTAATGATTGCATGTATATCAATAAAGTCATGGAGGACAAGGCATTACTAGTTGAATGCAAAGAGCCGAAGATGGAAATAAATGTGCCAATCCATGAGCTAGCCAACAATCTTCCAAAAGGCGAGTCATTGCCACATATGATTGAATTTCAGGATAGCCATGTTGATAAGCATGCAATTGAGGAGAATGTTGATTTTAACTGGAAAATTTTGAGTCACAAGTATGAAGGTGTTGAAGATATCTCAACAGTTTCTAATTCAACAAAGGAAGGTGAACACTTTGATTACAATGCAATATGTAAAGGATGGTCATATTTCATATTTGTTGCTTCATACTATGCCATTGCAAGACTCTTGTCATCATAGAAAACATTTTTAAAATGGTGATAGGGTCAAGGATACATCTTGTAGCATAGGGCATATAGATTCTTTGATTCAAGTTCAAAATTATTTTTAAATATGGGATTCGGGTGATCTTTTGAGATACAAGAAGGATAAAGGCTTTGATGAGATCAATATTACTATTTATAGTGAATTCTTTATCCCATGCATTTAGATAGAAAGGAAGTTTACGAGGAATCATATAGAGTATGTTGTGCATTCTAACGAAGTTGTGGAGGATCAATGCTCACAATTCATAGATCACTCCTTGGAGCCAAGTTCTACACTTGAAGACAAGGTTATTGATGATGGCCTAAAGGGGATAATCACAACAGGATGCTTGATGCTGGATGATGCTAGGCAGAATGGGTGGTATTTTGATGTTCAATATTTTATGACTAAGCATGGCATGGTGTTTTTGGAATCAAGCTACATACATGTTTGCCACCCTTGGATGTACGAAGGAGAATTCAAAAATGATGATATACTACAAGATGGCTTCACCATTCCTTGCATCACAGAGGCACAAAAACTTGTGAGCATTGACATGGGTTTACGTGAAATATCTTCTCATGATGATATTTGGTCTACTTTGGATTAGATTTGCGTGGTGTTTGATTTTGCACTTTCGAGATTGCCCTTGAGTAAAGACTAAGTCCTAAGGTTTGAGTTCGAATTCAAGTGGGACAAGGATAAAATTCGGTTCGAGTTCGAGTTCGGATAAAAATCGAAAAAATATCATCATTAAATTCGAAATGTAGAAAAATAAAAACATAATTAAAAAACTATTAAAAATAAAAAGATAATTATAATTTTTTTTAATAATAATAAAAATAAAAACATAATTATAAAATATAAAAAATAAAAACATAATTATAAAAAAAGTAAAATATATAATAAAAAAATAAAGTCATAAAAATAAATTATAAAATTAAAACAAATTTATAAATATAAACAAAATAAAAAGCAAAACATAAAATAAAATAAAACTAAATTCAAAATTATAATCAAAATTAAAAATGAAAACATAAAACAAAACAAAACAAAACTAGTTAAAACTTAAAACCTAATAACAAACCATCCGCCGTCGACTTGCTATGTTGACCTCATCCGCTTGAACCTGCTTCCCCTGCTAATGGCCTTTCTTCAAGTGAAGCACGCAGACATCAATATTACCCTTTGGAGTCTTGGACTGTCAAGTAATGCATAGACATTGGACTGATTTTTTGTTTGCGGAGGTGGTGACGAGGAGTAATTTTAAACATGTAGCGAAGTTGCAGACTGAGTGAAGAGTATTGAGGGATTGTTAGGTGCTGCGGGTAAGTTTTATACCCGTAGGGCCTAAGGGTTTTGTATCCGAGATGAATCCATGCAAGGGCAACAGAGGAGTTGTTAGGGGGCTAAGGGCCTTAGTAGAAATTTATGACATGCAAAAACACATACAAAGATAGATACAGTTGTGAAAAAATGCAAACCTTAAAAAAAAAATGTTTTTTCCATTTTTTTGATAGTTGAATAAAAATCAGTGAATTTCAAATTTTATCTAAAAAATCGTCGTACCTTGTGACTTAGTAAAGATACCATCAAGAGTTAAGGAATTGTGTTGGATATATCCTTACCATTGAGGAAGTTATAAGCATCATAGGAAGATCTCAAGGGGAATTTCACATGAATACTAGAGTAGCCTGGCATAAGTGTGTTGGAGTAACTCCAAACTTGGATATTTGTGTAAAGGATCACCAACAAGACATGAAGGGAATGTGTGGTGATGGGATACTACCGTCAAGTGATATAAGAAACATACCTAGGGTAGCTATGAACCAAATTGCCACCAACAAGACATGAAGGGAATGTGTGGTGATGGGATACTACCATCAAGTGATATAAAAAACATACCCAGGGTAGCCATGAACCAAATTGCCACCATTAATGTTGTTGTCATCACCATTATGTAATGTCCCCTTTTTGGAACTTAAAGTAATATTATTGCTAAAATAGAAAGTATTTTTAAATACTTAAAAATAAAGGCAGTTAATAGAAAAAACATTTTATGTTATAAATTTCACTTAAGTTGGGGCTTTTTAAGGGTCATGGGCACGTAAGGCCTAAAGTGAAATTATAAGGAGTTACTTTCAATATTTTTAAATTAATTCTTCCCTCCAAATTGGGCGCTACACTTGAAGGAAGCTATTTAAAGAGGATGAGGGCTCATTTGAAGATATGCTAATTTGGATAATCGAAATTCTTCTTGCTTGAAGATTTTGTTGAATTTGCGTGTTCAATAGGAGTGGGCACTGTAACCCACGATTTGCTATTGATTATACAACAAAAAGGAGTCTCTTGATGCCACCTTTGCTAAGGAGATTTTGTTCATGCCCTAAGGAGTGGGGCAATTTGTTTTGGAAGGATTTGTGTAGAAGTTTGTAAGAGTTTCATGGTCTTTTCTTGCATATTAAGTTTGTTGATTATTTATATTATTTTTTCAAGTGGAGCGAACTACTTAGGGAGCTTAGATCTATATGGTTTGGATGCCTTAGTTCATCTAAAAATTGCAAATTAAATATTTTGATTATTGGTTTGAAGTTTTGGATGGATTTGTGAAGGGTTTTGAAGGAGAAAATTAAATAATAATTTTGAGAATTATTATTTAATTCTTTTACAAGAAATTAGGGTCTTCTGATCTTCGGAGCAATTTTTTGTGAACTTCCCATTGAAGGAAAATTCTGATTTATGTTTCATTGGAAAGCCTATATTTTTAGCTTTGTTTTGAGCTATCACTTGATTAAAAATTCCAAGTATTTTTGGAGTTATGGGTTTATGAAGTTTCAGCTGTATTTTGGGCATAAAAATCACAAGTTTCAGAATTTCGGAAAAATAATTGGATATTCTTTTTTTCCGTATTTTTGTGCATCTATAGTAATATTTTCATAATTTCTGAGTGGCAGGAAGTGATAGATCTAAAATTGGTGAAGACTTTTAATCCTCCAAACAGCAGCAAAAAATTGGCGATTAAAGCTATTTTTTTCTTCATTGTTTTGTGGCATAAGGAGAGAGAAAGGTTTTATCTAAGAGATTTAAAACTGAAATTTATTATTTATTTTCAAATTATTTTATTGGCAGAAAATTCCCTACGAAACCCTTACTTTTGGCATCTAGGGTTTTTTGCATTAAATAATGGTTTTGGAGAATTTAATTCTCAAGCTAGGGTTTATTAATTTTCAGATTAGATTTAGGGGAAATTGGGGAAAACCCCTTGTGCATTAATTTGTCCTATTTGGGGACATTACACATTATCAGCCACCACATTATTTGAGTTGCACTCATACAAGTGGATATGCATCTTTGCAATTGTTGTGCCAATGTCATGTTGCCGGTTTTGATAATTTCAGATCATGAGCTGATTTTATTAGTCATGAACATCTACAAGTTTGCACATTTTAAGGAGGTTTATGCTTCTTTCAATAAATATATTCGAGTTGAGACACTTGATGGTGATAATCAATTTGATGCATTAGAGGAAACATTAAAATGGCAAAGGCTCAAGGTCTTTGGAATCTATGGATACCGGTTGATAATGCTGCAAGGGTCCAAAATTTGTTCAATAAGGATGAACACAAGGGTTCATTGCATGATGCTAGTCTCTCCAATCTTGAGTATTCATACTATGCAACTTTTTCTGAAATGCGTGATCTCTTATGTGATGTTTCTACACATATTGTCAATATGGTAGAGATCAACAAACTTGTATTCCTTTTACATAAAGGGACATAATGCCTAGTTAGACATGTAAGTCTGATCGACAACGATGATGATGAGGTTAATCAACTATTGCACCCTGCATCAAAGTCATATGTATTTAGTTACCTTGGACTTGAAAAGATTAAAGTCTCAACTACAATCATGGATGAGAAGTATTTCAATCCCGTTTATAAACTTGAATTGGTTGGTACATCTAAAGGAAATTTTGGGAAGTCAGGAGCTAGGATAGTACTGCAAATGCTTGATGACTCTGTGACATACAAACTGATGGTTGGTTTTGGTACAATGGTGAAGGTGCTTGTGGAATTTCATGCTTTAATGTTAGGACTCAACACCTTTGGATAGAGGTATATATCACATTCAGGATTTAGGGCAATTTACATTTATCAATGGATTGCAAGAGCACTTATTTGATAAAGATGTCGTGGATTTAGTAAAAGAAGCAAATGCACTTATCAATACATTCAAATTAGTTGTGATCATATATGAATCAAATGTTTGTATTGTTGCTTCATCCTTGGTCAATAATGTTGTTGGTCTCCCAAATGGATGTATGGAGACGGTCTCAAGGGCAATCAAAGTTATGCTATCAAAGGAACATGCTGCATCACATGAGGAATTTAGAACATGGAATTGCAAGCTCCCAAGGATGAATTGGGATCCAAGTATTACTGAGACGACCAGTTGGGGAAAGTTTGAACAATTGAGCTTGCAATTGCTTGAGGACAAACAATTTTGGGAAGGATGAACAATCATGTCCCCTTTTCGAAATATTTTAATTCGGAAAATAATTAATAATAATATTTTTTTAAGTTGTCCTAGTCTATTCATAATCAAAAGGGACACTTAATTGTATTATTTTTTTAATAAAGTAATTCAAAATTATAAAAAGGAAGCGTTAGTTTTATGAAAGCTTATTGGATGCTTTATTCGGCAAAAGTGAAAATAAAACTATAAAGAGGGGTGTTGGGTTCATGCAAGATCATATTTTGCCTATCATCAATTACACTTTTGCAAGTTTGAGCATCTGCTTTAGTTTTTAGCTTTCAAGGACAAAAACTCTTTGATGGATAAGGAGACTTGAGGACGAAAACCCTCCAGACTTATGAGGTCGTTCCACTTAGGAACTACAATTGTGATTTCAAATCCAGATACCATCAGAATTGAGAGAATCATCAGGTTGATTTATCATATTTCCAGTTCCTTCCAAGGTTCGTGCTAGGGTTTTTGACCAGCTATACCAGCCAGGGAAGCAACCATACATCCCTCCATTGCTGACATCATCATTTTCAGCTCTAAATCAATTTGCTACAGTGATATCATCCCTAAATAAGATTTTTACTGTGATGTTACAACCGTGCTAGGGTTTCAGACCTATCGTTTCAGACTTTTGGATATTGCTGGCAGCTAGGGCATCATTCTTCAGCCTTCCATACATCATCTCCATCCAATTGTACCTCCCATTCAGTCATTTTCAGCTCGTGACATCATCATCAGCCAGCATGGATGCCATTTCCATCCAACCAATTCATCTATACGGTCAGCCATACAAGCATAGGTTCTACGCTCAGGGTTTTCTGTTTATAAATGCCAAGTGCGTATCAAAATCTAGGGTTATAATTCTGATTTTGCTTGCACAATTTCGGCTAAGGTTTCAGCCAATATATTATGTTTTGTACTTTGCATTCCAATCTGATTTCAATAAATTTTTTGCTCTCTTTGGGTGTTCAGCCAATTTAATTATTTCTATAAAATTCTAAGTTAAAAGGGATTTATTCTTAATTTTTAGAATTTAGGGTTTATTTAGAATCTCAGATTTATTCATAAGGCATTGCAAAAGTTGAAGTGTGTAATTTGAGGAAGCAAAGGGCTCTTTAGGGATTGCAAAAGTTGAAGTTCCCAATCATTATATTTAGTGCTATGACAAGATTACCCTGCTACTTCCCAATCATTCAATTTAGCTGCAATTAGACTCCAATCTACAAATGAGATGGATGAATATTTAACCTAATGATGCTAGTTGCTCCCCGAAATAAATAATCTTAGTCAGGGCAAGGTATTGATCAATTTGGAGCTAAATAAAGTGCTACTAGTTCGTAAACATCATAAAAATAGTTGATTTGAACAAAATACATGCACATTCATCAATGGATGTGGAGATGATGATACCAACAATGATGATGCAAAAGGAAACGGAAGACCCCCAAAAGATGCAAGGGAGCAACAAGTATTGCACGTGTTCTAAGATTGAAGATATATCTTGTTTAATTACTGTCGTCAAGTGACCTGACCGAATCTGAATATGTGTAATCAACTAGCTGAAAATCATCATAAACATCAGATTGAATTCCAAAATTCAATGTGTCTTTGATGTACCTCAAGACCCTCTTTACTGCTCTCCAGTGATTGGCATTGGGATATTGAGAAATTTGCGAGCATAGCTAACAAGGGAGGAAATATCAAGTCTAGTGAAAGAAAGGTTTATCAGGTTGTGCATAGCTGAAGGGGTACTTTGGGTGCATTTAATATATAGCTGGGCACCAAGTAGACTAAATTTGATTATGCTGGTGGTATAATTAATTTGGTTAATATTTTGAAATAATAGCATACCTTTGATGCTAACCTTATGTTTAGGTGAACTCATTTCAACTCATGCAATCATCATGCTATTGCTATCTATTGTTGCTATCTGCATTCACAGCTGTTTAATCATTTTTGTTGATTGCTGTTGTTATATTGTTGGTACTTTACTTCTTTGCAAAGCTGTAAAGAACACATAGGGTGAATGCATATTATTGTTGGGGAACATGAAATGGCAGTGTGAGGGAAGTTTATGTCATTATTTGTGGATATTAGTTTTGTGTGTCAAGGAAGTGATAATACACCACAAAGTAAGAGTTAGCAAACCAAGCAAGAAGTAAGAGAGATAAGGAGATTTTCTCTGTTGTGGAAGAAAAACTACCCAACTGATATTGGTATCAGCTAAATTATTGTTTCGGAAAATAGGATGTGGGGATGGTGACATTATTTTGTCAGAAAATAGGTTGCAGGGTCAGTGACACCATTTTGTAAAAAATAGGATACAAGTGTTTGGATAAGTGCTGCAATACAAAACTTTTAAATGCATATAAACTCCATTATAAATAAGAAAATCCAATACATGAATGGTCAAGAGACATCCAAAAACTGGTTAATGCAACAACTATCAAACAAGATCAAATAAAAACCCTTGGACTCCATAAGAGGCATGACTCTTAAGGTTTCTGGAGACATAACTTTAATTTATAGTTTCAGAGATCATATGTCTGGGATTATTCAAAAGCATAGATTTAAAACTTGTGGAAAATGGCAAGTACTCGCTGGGAAATTGCCTGATTTTTTTTTGCCAAGAAACCGTTTAACTTCTCGTGAGCTGAGTAAGTAACTCAGACTCGCGAGTAAATATGTAATGTCCCCTTTTTTGGCCTAAGGGCTTTGGACATGCCCCCTAGCCTATTTTTTGGTGTTCCCCTAGGCTATGGGAAAGAGAGAAAAATGAAGCACATACCATCCTCTTTGAAAGGTAAAAGTGAAGGGTTCACTTAAGTTGTTCTATTTTTGCATTGAGGAGGGCTCTTTTGTGACTTAAAAGGACATAAAGTGCCTTTAAGTAGGTTTTAAAAGCTAACTGACCTTTATGTACTTGACTCTACCCTCATAACTTAAAAGAGTGAGTATATAAAGAGAGTTTGGAATTCATTGAAGGGTTATGTTATGTTTTGGATAATAAATTTAATATCAAGCATGTAACGCTTGACCAAGCATGTAAAGCTTGGAATAGAGCAAGGACGAAAAACCTTGTTTCTACTAGGGCATCCTCACCTAGGGAATTGCATTGATTTCTTATTGTTTGGTTTTGCAAATTGAGCTCCAATTTCAGGTTTTGAAGGCACCTAGGGTTTGTGGAGTGTGGAAGACAATTGTGAGGGTTTGAAGCTCCAAAAAGGGGGAAGTGAATTGCACTTAAGGGCTGCTAACAGAATGTGACGGCAGCGAACAAGGTAAGGGTTTGATAGTGCAGGCTTAGGCTGTGGATAAGGCCCTAGAAGGGCAGAAACCCATTACTTACAGCAGTGGCTGGTTAGGGCAGCTGGGTGACTTTAGTTGGAAGCTTGGTTGGGTGTTTGAAGGGCTTCCGTAAGCCTAAATCACCATCTATTCATTCTGAAAATCAATATTATAATTTGTATTAATTTCCAGCTGTGTGTGGAGGGAAAAGAGCGGATAAACAAGCATATTTCTGAGTTGGGTTTTGTGGCATTTGTTGGCCAAATTTCAGTATTATGTATGGTGAAAAGAAGCAGAAATATTCCAGCAGTGGGGTGATTGCCTTTGGGGAATTATTTGAGCATTTTGAGGGGCCAATTGAGGCCAATATTATCATTCATATATTCAGCTATTATTTATATAATTTTCGCATATTTGTTATGAGGCTATTCAGCTGCAATTGATCATAACATTTCAGGTTTCAATGTATTTACTTCGCTGTGATTTTCTAAGGGATTGGAGTTGATCTCAACAAGGGTTTGATTGAGAATAATTCATGAAATGATCATTTCCAAAATTCCTGATTTTTAGCTAATTGTTGGATGAACAAAGGAGGATTTTGAGTAGTTTTCTATGGTATATCAGATCTGTAGTTGTGTGTGTAATGGAGAAAATATTATTTGTGCCCTAGATAATATTCCTCTGATGACACATTTAATGGTTAGGGTTTGAGTTACTTATTTCTAGCTTGTTTAAAGTTTCTATGGTTTTGGTGCTTGGTTGCTAGGGTTTCAGGAAGAAACCCAATATTGTTGAATTGTCCCATTTGGGGACATTACAAAACACTTGGCTAGTATTAAATAATAACAATTGCTGTAAAAAAAAGTCATTTTCACTTTTGCAAATGATTTTTTTTGCCATTTTTGCTTTGCTATTTTTTAATTTTTTTCTAATAATTTACTAGTTGCTATGACATGATTTCCATCAACTTTGAAGGATTTTGACAGGGATTTGAGAGGTAAAACTATAAGATTCAAATATATTTTAGGTTTTTCATTTTGTTTTTTTTCATTTTAGATCTATAGGTCCTAGGGTTTATTTTTTCCTTCATTTATTTTTCTCCATCATCTCCTAGTTTTTCCTTTGATAGGCATTGGCAACTAGGGTTTTGACTGAATTTTTTCTTTGTTTTATAGGGTTTGCACTTCAAATTTGTATTTGACAATTTAAAATGCTATACATGCATGGAATATGATTCGAGTAGCTATAGTAGTAGGAAGTTTTATGACCTTGTTTGGAAGCATTGTGTAAAGGGTTCAGAGTACAATACACTCATGCAACTATTGTGGGTTTTTAATGAGAGAAGGCATCAATCGCCTCAAATACCACCTTGCACGAATCCAAGACAAAGATGTGCAGTTGTGCCACAAAGTGGAGCTTGAGGTTGCAAGAGAGATGAATGCTTTCCTTGCTCTTTATGAGGAAAAAAATGAAAAAAAGAGGACAGATGCAAAAATTGTGTCTGTAATTAAAGCCCCCTTTGATGGTGATGACCTAGTAGCCTCTTTTTTGGGCCCAAGGGTTCAAGGACAATGTTCATCAACTGGAGAAAATTTGGATTCACAGGGACATGGTTTCTTTGTTCCTCACAATAATCTTGGTGCACAACCTTCACTCGAAGGTATTGCTTTGAACTAGGAAAAATATAATGAAGGCAGTGGCTAAATTTTTTCGATATTATAACATACCATTCAATGTGGTGAAAATTCCATATCACAAAAAATTAATATTTGTGTTGACAGTTGTCGGGAAGGGTTTCAAGGCACCTACTTCTCATAATTTGAGTGGGCTATTGTTGGAGGATGTCATAAAAAATATGCAGGTGATAGTAGACGACCAAAAAAGAATATGGCACAAAAAGGTCTGTAGGTTTTTGTCTTTTTATGGGTGGATGAATGTAAGGAACCACACTTTGATAATATTTTAGTGGCTCCAAGAGGGTAGTTGGTGTTCTTGAATTCAATTGATGCCTCTCATTAAATTAAAATTGTAGAGACTGTGTGATATGTTGGATGAAGTGGTCATGGAAGTGGATGTGGAGAATGTTGTTCAGATTGTTACTAACAATGTAGTAACATCCGTAGTGTTGTTCCCAAAATCTGTCACTCATTTTTGGGGACAACATATGAATTATTTTGGTCCTGCACGCCAAAATTCTTTCTTCCCTTCTAAAAAATTGTTCTGAGTATTCAAATTCTCCATTTTTCAAGCTTTTTCAAATTTCTACGGACTCTGCAGGCTTGAAACTATGGACTCTGCAAGCTTGAAACTACAGACTCTACAGGCTGGGTTCTACGAACTCATTTTTATGGACTCCGCAGGCGGGATTCTACGGACTTTGCAGGTTCATTTTCACGGACTCTGCAGATTCATTTCTACGGACTCCGCAGGTTCATTTCTATGGACTCTACAGGAAAAGAAACAAGCTCTCAACACTTGGGCGTTTTCAGGATTGGTTCAATGCCTTGGTTCAATAAAAAATGTTCATCGGCAAGCTTCAAAGGAAGGATTGAATCATTGAACCTTAAACCAAATTGGTTCAATGGCATTGGCGAGCTTAATGAGTTAAGCACTTCAGCAAGTTCAACGGCTTCAAAACACTTAACGAAAAGAAGAAGGCTTGAACCATTGAACCGTTGAACCTTGAACCATTTTGGTTCAAAGGTTCAACGTGTTCAACGGTTCAACGCGGTTGGTTCAAGCGGTCGAATGAACGAGTGGAACAAAGGAATGAACCATTGAACCAAAGTTGGTTCAATCGGTCGGTTCAATTGGGAGGTTCAAAGGATGCCCCAAAAGTTGAAAGGCAAGTGCCCTTGCAGAGGGCAATGAACCAAGCCCAAGCGCCCTTGCGAAGGGCAAGCGATGAACAAAATGGACCGTTTCAAAGGCCAAATGGAGCAAAGGAATTCCTTCGAAAAGATTTTTCGCGGCAAAAACGGCTAAGGCAATGGAACATTTCCTTCGAACAAAATGTCCGAAGGAATTTCTTTGGACATTTTGTCCGAAGGAATTGGAGCCGAAGGACCCCGAAGAACCCCAAAGGGCAAATACCCTTGCGGGGGGCTCTCGTCGAGCAAAATGGACCTTTCTCAAGACCCCGAAGGGCAGGTCCCCTTCCGAAAGAATCAAACAAGAAAGCCGAAAGAATTGCCAAGGGTGGCGGGCCCGAAGACATCAAGATTAAGCACCATGAACTAGTCGTTGGTATTCGACTAGTGACGTCCCCGAAACCGTCAAATTCATGGCAATGAAATAGCCGTTGATCTTTGAAGTCTTGAACGCAAACCCGAATGCAAAAGGCCAAAATGCCAAAAGGAAGAACCACGAAGGGAGAGAGCCGAAAGAGCCAGCAAAGCTGGGAATTCAGCCCCGAGAGCTCAAATGCCAGGAAAAGACAAAAACCAGGACGAGACAAAGAGGGAAAAGCCAAAAATATCTGTGCAGAAGTTATTCCAGTAGGTGGAACAGTCCACCAAGTAGATATTTTGGCTTGCAAACATTGAAGGCGCGGCCTGTTTGTCTCCTTTGGAGTAAAGGCGAAGTGGACAGTTGCGCAGACATCAGGGGACAAACCAGATGACTCAAGCCCAGGAGAAGACATTTGAGATGAATCGACACGCCATAGTTAAGGCGGCCGCCTTGTTCCAGCATGGGCTCTTTGACAAAATTGAAAATGTATTCAAGGCATTGAATGCAGCATGGGCCGTTGCATGGAACAAAGCGCCAAGCCTTTTTTGGCTGCTATATATTGTATTCTCTTATTTTATGCAAAGGAGATCTTTTGGTTATAGAAGCAAAGCTCTGCCAAAATTGAAAGGCGATTACAGAGACTTTGAGCTCAGATTGTTGATCATATTTCTTTATTTGAATGAGAAAGCAGGTTACTTTCAGACTTTGTGCTGTTACAGCTTGTGTCATTTAGGGGATTGTTCTTATGTCTGTTTCATGAATGTGTTTTTGTCCATTTTAATGAAATAAACAAAACTAGTGGAAGTAATCAGGAAGGTGTCTTGAAACCAACTGTGGAGAGACTTTGTGCCCCCACAATTGTCTTTAGTGTGTTTGTCTATTTACAGTTTCTGTGTAAAGGACCTTGGGATGACTCTGTGCCCTCATTGTCCTTCATATTTCACTCTTGGGCAGTCGAGGTGGAGACTTTGTGCTACATCTCAATCTGCTGGTTACTGCGCTCTTTGTTACCAGTTACTTGTCACTACTTGAAAGAACTCCTGTTGTTCCCTGCAAGATCACTTCTGAAAGAAAAGAAGTGCTTTCAGTGTTTTCACCAAAATTTTCTCCTTTGTTTGTGAACATCATCTCTGAAAAAAGAGAGATGGATGGTGTTGTCCTACCCCTGAGTGTTATTTTCTGCATATATATATATATATATATATAGTATATAGCCTCCTATTTACAGGGAACCTCCCCTTGATGAGAGGAGATATTTGTCCCCTTTTGATGTGGTAAACCTGCACATCTAGCTGACCAATCTCCCTATGCTGTGGTTGAAGAGACCTATTTTGCTCATCAGTTAGTTGGTGACAAAATATTCACCCAACAATTTTTGGCGACTCTGCTGGGGATATTACGTGCAGTCTGAAGCCTCAAGTTTCAGATTGAAGAAGTCCCCACCCTTATCCATTATATACTCTGGTGACTCTGGTCTATGTCTTACCCATTATCATTATAGCCTTACCATCTTCCTCCATGCCAACTGGGATAGAATGCGCAGTTTGAAGCCTCAAGCTTCAAGCTGAAGCAAGACCAGTTCTTTCCCATTTTTTTTATTCTGCAATCTGGCAACTCCACGCTATACTAGAAGCCAGAGAGCCCAAGGTGTTGTTGACCCTGTCTTTGAGTTGGTGCAGCATGGCAATTTCGATTTGTTCCCTCCCCAACTTCAAGTTCAACGATCCAGGAGTGTTCCTCCTACTCGTACCAGGACACCAACACAAGGCAGAGTTTTTTTTTCTGCTATTACCAGAGCTTTGCCTATACATACTCCACCCAGATTTGTTATCCTCCTTTTCCATAATCAAATCATGGCAGCTCAAGGCCCCTGGGGTAACTCTTTTGGTCCACTCAATCTTACTCCACCTCTTCATGAGCTACCACGCAGTTCAAGGAAGAATTTTCTCAAGTTCTTTGGTGATGAGAAAGTTCATCCTGATGAACATATTGCTGTCTTTAGCATAGCTTGTGGTGTGATAGGCGTGGAATATGAGGACATAGCAGTTAGACTGTTTGTGGAAACACTGCAAGGTGCTACTGCAGACTGGTTCTACCATCTACAGGGTCGGTCAGTGACTGACTGGGACACTCTCAAAGCTAAATTGGAAGCCAGGTTCAAGACTGCAGAAAATGCGCATGCCTTGCTGGCCCAACTCACACAGATGAAGAAGGAATCTCATGAACCTATGAGGGACTTCATTGCAAAGTTTGACAAGCTGAAGAATAGAATTCCTACAATTGCTCAGCCAACACCTGAAAATCTCAAATGCTTCTTCATCAACTCACAGCTGCCTGAAGTGAGTTTTTTGCTGAGACGTGCTGGCCATATAGACCTTGTTGCTCAAGACTTGGCTACTAAGGTGGAAGATGACCTTATCTTGGCAGAAAAGATAAGGAGAGATCCAAACAGAGGTAAATCTTCTTCATCCTTTGAATATCCGTCTATAGGCACCACTGATCAAATGGTGCAAAAGCTAGCAAATGAACTGCTAGCCTTGAAAAAACAAATGGCACAAAGTACGTCTTTTGCTCCTTCATACAGAGATGTACTAAAGAGGACATTCTCTAATCAGGCATACCAAGGCAATGCTGCCAGGAATCAAGGGCAGCCAAATCGTTTTCCTCCCCCACAAAGGAATCTCGCCTTTGAAGTGCCTCCAACCAATTCAGCAGTTGGATATCTGAAAACAGAACATGATTTTTCTTTCCAATCTGAGTTTAATCAAGAAAATGACGCTGATCTCTTTGCAACAGACCAAGAAAAATCAGCTGGTGACTCCAACATTGGTTTCTTGAATTACCAAGATGAACTCAGAAGTGAAGGTGAAGCGTTTGATGGTTCATACGCTGTATTCACCCGGTCCCAGAACCAGTCAGCCCAGCAAGCTGATAAAGAAAAATCAGAGGAGCAAGCTCAGCGTGCAATTTCAATTGCTAAGCAGGGAATCACTCTGCCTTTCCAGCCAAAAGACCCGGTGATTGCAAGAAAGGTAAGTACATCAAACATCCCTACACCTTCAACTTCAATTTCGCAAACCAGTAGCACCCCTCTTAAAAATCAGAAGGATGAACTCCCTTCCTCTATTCCTAGTCCATTCCAGTCATTTGACATAATCGACCATACTAAGAAGACCAAAATTCAAATGACTGAGTTTGAATATTTGCAATCCAACCCTGAGCAGTTGGACAGGTTGGTTGAGTGTGTGAAGAATAAAGCCGTCCCTACAGGACAAGATGTTAAGAAGGTAACTCATGATCCCCTAAGGAACATGTCCATCCCAAACAACCTTGTCATTACTCCTCCTGCTGCCCCTAGGAAAATAGAGCCTTTCTATGTTTTCCTGTTGATAAACGGTCACAAGTTGAGCAACTGCATCATTGATTTTGGAGCTTCAGACAATGTCATGCCTGCCAAAGTGGTTGAATCCCTTGGTCTTACACTGACCAAGACATTTGGGAGATGTTTCTCCATGGAGAGTAAACAACTGCCACTGCTGGGACAAATCAAGGACACCCAATTTGCATTTGCAGCATTCCCAGACAAGAGAATCAAGATGACAGTCTTGGTGGCCGACGTCCCAGCTTCCTATGGCATTCTGCTTGGACAAAATTTCTGTAAGGATGTTAGTGGAGAATTGAGTATGGACCTGTCTAAAGCAAGGATTCCTATCAAAGGCGTTATGAAGACGCTGCTCCCTGAAAATGAGGCAAAATATGTTGTCACTCAGACATCAGCGCCTGAAGCTCAAATTCTGTTTGAGTCTTCAGGTAGGGGTAATTATTTTTTGTCCACAGAGGATGTTCATGTTTATGCAGACGAAAGTCTTGCAACTGGCAATCTAGGAATTGATTCAAACAAGACATCAGAAGAATTGGTAGGGCGCAGTACAAATGAAAAATGATCTTCCCTCTCTAATGAAGAAAAATCTGATAGAAGATCAGTTTTTGATGATGTTTGGATCCTGAAATTCGATGGTAGCGATTCTCTTACCGGTGCTGGAATCGAGACTGTGTTGATATCTCCTCAAGGAGATATTTTTCCTTCTTCATACAAGTTAAAGTTTAGCAACCCCAACAACATTGCCAAGTACGAATCGCTATTGCTCGGATTGAAGGTTGCTCAAAACAAAGATGTCAAATTCCTTCACGCCAAAGGAGATGCTGAACTGATGGTTTGTCAGGGGCTTGATGCTGACAATCAAATCATGTGCTTCACTGGCCCAGAAGAGCAACAAGCTATGGTAGTTGATCACACTGCTGCACGCCAAAGTCAGGAAAAGGAACTCTTCGCCAAGAGAGCAAAGATTTATGGTTTTCAAATTGGAGACCACGTCTTACCATGGAGCAAGAAGAGAGAACCAAAATGAGTGCAAAGAAAATGTGATTCCTGGTGGGGAGTTTCATTCGCCCATCACCGATTCTGGGGACAAAATGGTTTCTTGTTGATTTATCAAGATGGAACGCCATTTTCATTGTCTCACAATGGGCAGCGTCTGAAGCACTTCAATCCTTGAAGTATCAGATAAGATCATCTGTACATATGTATATTTTTAGTCTTTATTTTTGTTTTGTGCTTTTCGTCTTCATTTTTGGCGCCTTTCTTTTTTGGATAGCATGACTTCGTAGCCCAATGGCATACTTGAAGGCACTGGAGATTCTGGTTTCTACTCCCCTCAGCTGTTTCAAGATTTCAACTGAAGGAAGTTCCCCAACTGGAGGCAACTGTTGTTCCCAAAATTTGTCACTCATTTTTGGGGACAACATATGAACTATTTTGGTCCTGCATGCCAAAATTCTTTCTTTCCTTCTCAAAAATTGTTCTGAGTATTCAAATTCTCTATTTTCAAGCTTTTTCAGATTTCTACGGACTCTGCAGGCTTGAAACTACAGACTCATTTCTACGGACTCCGCAGGCGGGATTCTACAGACTCTGCAGGTTCATTTCTACAGACTCCGCAGATTCATTTCTACGGACTCTGCAGAAAAAGAAACAAGTTCTCAACACTTAAAGCGTTTTCAGGATTGGTTCAACGCCTTGGTTCAATAAAAAATGCTCATCGGCAAGCTTCAAAGGAAGGATTGAACCATTGAACCATTGAACCTTAAACCAAATTGGTTCAACGAGTTCAAAGGTTCAATGGCATCGGCGAGCTTAATGAGTTAAGCTCTTCAGTAAGTTCAACGGCTTCAAAACACTTAACGAAAAGAAGAAGGCTTGAACCATTTTGGTTCAAAGGTTCAACGGGTTCAACGGTTCAACGTGTTTGGTTCAACACGGTTGGTTCAAGCGGTCGAATGAACGAGTGGAACAAAGGAATGAACCGTTGAACCATTGAGCCAAATTTGGTTCAATCGGTCGGTTCAATCGGGAGGTTCAAAGGAGTGCCCGAAAAGTTGAAAGGCAAGTGCCCTTGTGGAGGGCAATGAACCAAGCCCAAGCGCCCTTGCAGAGGGTAGGCGATGAGCAAAATGGACCTTTTCAAAGGCCGAATGGAGCAAAGGAATTCCTTCGAAAAGATTTTTCGCGGCAAAAACGGCTAAGGCAATGGAACATTTCCTTCGGACAAAATGTTCGAAGGAATTTCTTCGGACATTTTGTCCGAATGAATTGAAGCCGAAGGACCCCGAAGGGCAAAGACCCTTGCAGGGGGCTCTCGCCGAGCAAAATGGACCTTTCTCAAGACCCCGAAGGGCAGGTCCCCTTCGGGAAGAATCAAACAAGAAAGCCGAAGGAATTGCCAAGGAGGGTGACGGGCCCGAAGACGTCAAGATTAAGCACTATGAACTAGCTGTTGGTATTCGACTAGTGACGTCCCCGAAACTGTCAAATTCATGGCAATGAAATAGTCATTGATCTTTGAAGGTTTGAATGCAGACCCGAATGCAAAAGGCCAAAACGCCAAAAGGAAGAACCGCAAAGGGAGAGAGCGGAAAGAGCCAGCAAAGTTGGGAATTCAGCCCGGAGAGCTCAAATGCCAAGAAAAGACAAAAACCAAAATGAAACAAAGAGGGAAAAGCCGGAAATATCTGTGCAGAAGTTATTCCAGTAGGTGGAACAGTCCACCCAACAGATATTTTGGCTTGCAAACATTGAAGGCGCGCCCTGTTTGTCTCCCTTGGAGTAAAAGCGAAGTGGACAGCTGCGCAGACATCAGGGGACAGACCAGATGACTCAGGCCCAGGAGAAGACATTTGAGATGAATTGACACGTCACAGTTAAGGCGGCCGCTCTGTTCCAGCATGGGCTCTTTGACAAAACTGAAATGCATTCAAGGCATTGAATGCAACATGGGCCGTTCCATGGAACAAAGCGCCAAGCCTTTCTTGGTTGCTATATATTATATTCTCTTACTTTATGCAAAGGAGATCTTTTGGTTATAGAAGCAAAACTCTGCCAAAATTGAAAGGCGATCACTGAGACTTTGAGCTTAGATTGTTGATCATATTTCTTTGTTTGATTGAGAAAGCAGGTTACTTTCAGACTTTGTACTGTTATAGCTTGTGTCATTTAGGAGATTGTTCTTATGTCTGTTTCCTGAATGTGTTCTTGTCCATTTTAATGAAATAAGCAGAACTAGTGGAAGTAATCAGGAAGGTGCCTTGAAGCCAACTATGGAGAGACTTTGTGCCCCCACAATTGTCTTTAGTGTGTTTGTCTATTTTTTTTTGTTTCTGTGTAAAGGACCTTGGGACGACTTTGTGCCCTCATTGTCATTCGTATTTCACTCTTGAGCAGTCGAGGTGGAGACTTTGTGCTACATCTCAGTTTGCTGGTTATTACGCCCTTTGTTACCAGTTACTTGTCACTACCTGAAAGAACTCCTGTTGTTCCCTGCAAGATCACTTCTGAAAGAAGAGAAGTGCCTTCAGTGTTTTCACCAGGATTTTCTCTTTTGTTTGTGAACATCATCTCTGAAAAAAAGAGATGGATGGTGTTGTCCTACCCCTGAGTGTTATTTTCTGCATATATATATATATATATATATATATATATATATATATATATATATATATATATATATATATAGCCTCCTATTTACAAGGAACCTCCCCTTGATGAGAGGAGAGATTTGTCCCCTTTTGATGTGGTAAACCTGCACATCTGGCTGACCAATCTCCCTATGTTGTGGTTAAAGAGACCTATTTTGTTCATCAGTTAGCTGGTGACAAAATATTCACCCAACACGTAGTAGCTAGGATACTTCTTGAGGAGAGACCCCCTACTTTTTTTGTGAGCCCTTGGACAACCAATTACAATGATTTCTTGCTGGAGGACATAAGGAAAATTACAAAGGTGAAAAGTGTGGTTAAAGAAACCAAAAATATCACAAAATACATCTGCAATTACCCTTGGGTGCAGAGGTTGATGTAAGAGCACACCAATGTTAAGGAGCTTGTGCGATTGGGAGTCACATGATTTGTCATAAACTTTATTACATAGTAGAGCATTGCAACCTCACTAACATTATTTAAGTATATATTTGTAAGCACACTGTGGTTGGAATCTCCTTGTTGTAGGAGGGCCGAAGTGAAAAGGGTCATGAAAACCGTTTTTAATGATATGTTTGTAAAGAACACATATGACATCTTTATGGTAACTTTAAACTAACTATTTTTTATTTATCATTTATTTTTTATATTTTTTGGTTTAAACTTCTCTTAATTTTAATTTTAAAATTGAATATCATTTTGTTTTAGGTGTCAGAGCCTTTGGTTAGAGTTCTATGTTTGATGGATGAGGAAAAAACCCAATGGGTTATTTGTATGAGGCCATGGACAAGGCTAGGGAGGCCATTTTAGGGGAAAAATAAGAGAAAACACTAATGCATTTAGCGCATAATTGATCGGATGTGGAACAAGCATCTCCACTGGCATATAAATGTAGTGACCCAATACTTGAGCCTGAAATTGTGATTCTTTGATTCATTTAAGGCCAATGAGGAGATTATGGATGGCGTCAACATATGCATAGAGAGGATGTTCCTAAAGAATCCATTAAAGACACAATTTTTGATGAGTTGCAGATTTACAAGATTGCAAAGGGGAGGCTCGTTTCTTCGACTCTATGCATTCGAGGAAGGGTGACCAAGTAGTAGGGTAAGAACAAATTGAGTCCTTTGTTTGTAGTTTAGTTACCTATAGATAATAGACTTATTTAATAAATACAAGCTTAGTTGACTTAAAGTTATAAACATCCTATTTGTAGATTTGTGGTGGGAAGATTATAATACAAAAACACCAAATCTTCAAAGTTTAGCCATCCGTATTTTATGCCAACCACGTAGCTCTTTTGGGTATGAATGTAATTGGACCATGTTGGAGGGCATTCACACAAAGGAGTGCAACAGGTTGACAACACATCTCCTCATTGACCTTGTTTTTGTGCAATTCAATTTTCGTCTTTGCATGTGACAGGTGGAGAGGCAAGAGAGTCATGATGCGATTGACTTGGATGATATCAATTTGTACTTTGACTGGATTGTTGAGGATGTGAGGTCCATATTTACGAGAAGATCATAGATTTGGAGAAGGAAGCAACAAAATGGGCAACGACAACAGAGATGGACGGAAAAGCATCAAGAGGGGTTGGTGAGGAATTTTTTTTTTTGGACGATTTTGTTTCAAAGGAGGAATTTTACCTTCCATTTCCAGGGCACAAAAAATGAGTACAAGGCGCTGGAGAGGATAGTATAGTGCAGTAATGAGCATTGTACTTTTTTTGGGTCTAAAACTAAGCATTGTACTTATCGTTGGTCTAAAACTGATCATTTATCTCTTTTTCTGGTGTAAAACTAATAAAAAACATACTTACGAGTTCTCTACATTCATTTCTCATGCTTTTTAATAGTGTTTTACATGTTATTCAAGTTTATTTTTATGAATTTAGATATTTTTTTAATTATCAAAAAATTTGCCTTGCAATTGTCGGGTCTTTTGCTGATTCGTGAGTCCGAGTCAACATTTTGGGCTTTCAAGTATGAGTTTTTCAACTATAGTTCAAAGTTATTATTTAATATTTGCTTGCATACTTCATCGTATGGAAAAGTCCTACGTAACCTTTATTTTCAATTATGGATGGATAATGTTGTAGGCCTTTTTGCTGAAGCAGATAACTATAGAAAAAATTCCTTTATTTTGTTTTTTGTTATTTAAAAAACGAGTTGCAAATGCAAATCAAGAAACACCATAGTTCAGTAACACAAGCTACCAACATGGAGTACTGCTCTTTTGCACATGCACATTTTAAGCCCTCTTATTGTTTTTTCTTTTGAATATTACAAATTTGGACGTAGATGATAAATTCTCTACTACAAATATGTACATCTTAACCCTCTTATTGTTTGCTCTTCTTAATAATATAACTTTCGTCTTGGATGATAAAATTCCCTACTACAAATCATGCCCACAATTTCAAGCAAAATACATGCATGTTTTTCTCTTTTATCTCTCTTCAAACAATTATCAGCACAAAGAATATCATAATATTGTACGAGATTAAATGAGAGATTCCAGCTGAAGTCCACCATTGTCAAGGAATGCCTCCACATGTGTCTCCTAGATGGTGATGGCGTTTCAGAGACAGGACATGAGTAGTACGCATTAGGGTATGAATCTTTATGTAACTATGGACATCCGTTTCCAAGAAGGGTATGGAACTGACACTCTATACCTGCCAAAAGAACAAGCAAACAACGCTTGGACCATTACATTGTCCACAAATGCAAAAAACAATTGAGTTCAATACAATATATTTAAAAAGGAAAAAAAAAATGGAGTTCAAACCATCATGAATTTCAAAAGCAACAAGGTTTGGTGGCGAACCAAATCAGTATCCAACGATGCATTGTTTGCATTGGGAGTATTAATATGAAGTTTGCAAAATTACAGAAGAGTAAGTCTGACTGGAATTTTTTCTTGGAGCGTTACAGGATTGTGCCATTAAATGTGTTGATCAATTGAAAGAATATAAGAAAAATACATGGCCAAAAATATAAATGATCTTCATATATAAATTTAAGAAGTAGCATATTGATGCCCAAATACTGAATAAACTTACAAGTATAAAACAAGGGAAGGAATAATTCTGTTAAAGACTATAATAGACAAATGCTAAATTTAATATGGATGCTAGATCATCCATTTGGAGACAATTTGAAACAACAATAGTTCGTAAATGGTTTAGATAATTCTGCAGATTGTACCTATATCTAAATATCAATATAATTTCCAAAGATATTGGATGTTGATGTACAACAATATATAGAAAAATGAAATGAGCGTGATGAAGAAAACGAATCTAAACTAGATGAAGTAATTAAATTATTGAATAAGACAAAAGAAGGTACAAATAGGAAAACGAGGAGGTTGGTGTTTGATCTGCAATGTAAAAATACAACATATAAGTGGATTCCTATTCAAATTGAAAATACAAAAACAATTCATAATGGTGTGCAAGACACCATCAATTGGAGGCTTTAGAAACCATCAAAATCAAATGTCTCCAATCTATAGAAGTAGTGGAAGTATGGGATCGAAAATTCCATTAATTTGGAACAGAAAGAGAAGATCTGTAATTCAATGTAGAAATTGTAATAAATGTGGTCACTTTGCTAAAGAATGTCCTAATGTACCAACTCGAGTATCAAAACTATGTACTGCATGTGGTCCAAGTGACCATGATTATGATGATTGTCTGAAATTGAAAACAACAAACAAAGTGAAAATTGAAAATCAAGAAGACAAGTACTTGTTGGCTTCCATTAGGGAAGTGGAGAAGAATGAATTGGATATGCAACTAGAAGAAAAACATATGGAAGATGTGATGCAAGCTGTTAAGGATGTAAATATTCGACTGGATAACATGGGTGGGTTTATAAAACCACACCACTGCCAGAAGCAAGGATTGGATGGTCGTGCTCTAGAAAAGAGAAGAAACGCAATATAAATGGGGAAACTGGTCCAATACAACAATTAATATCCTTGATCAGTGGAGTGATGGTAACGATACTACTAAAACTATCGGTGGGCTGTTTACCACAATTTGCACAAGTCCAAATAGAGAAACCTTTGGAGGAAATACAACAGCTAACAAAAGAACAAGACATGCTTTTATTAGGGAAAGATGTCTTAAAGTAATGATCGAAATTGTAGATATGATTCTCCCTAATGCTTCGATTGATGGTGGTTTTGGTGTAAGCATATTACCATAAAACATATGGAAGAAGTTTGGAAGACCACCATTTATTCCCACAGATTCTAGGTTAAAATGAGGAAGTCAAGAACAATTTGCTCCTTTAGGTATCTTGCACTTTCAAGAGATAATATTAGTATTCAAAAAGCTAAGGGTAGTATTTGTAATAATAAGAATGGAAAGTGTGTTGCAGCACTATGATGCTATTTTGGGACAACCCCGGCTCAAACAAGTCAAAGCAATACATGAATAGGAGCGCAAAACTCCAACAATGAAAATTAAAAGAGTCGAATTGACAATCAGTGCTTTGAGAGAGAGTAATTTTAGGAGAGTCAAGGTCAAGTGGTGAGTCAGATCTGGATAATGAATAGAAACCGATGATAAGGGTGTATTGCATCTTGATGAACATTATGAAGATAACAGATACACCGACAGAGGCAAATGACACTGGCAGATGGCAGAATATGAAATGGGGAAACCTGCATATTTATCCAACTTTATTGTATTTAGCCACCCTCTAAACATGGAAAACAGCTGATTGCAACATCATCACAAATGTCGACCATCATTCAAATAAATTGTTTGGAAACAATCGATAAAGAAAAAATATAAAAATAAAACAAAGATGATACAATGTGCAGCGATTGGTGAACATTATGTCCCATAGCATCTCCAATGATATAAACAGAGTGCCAGAAGTTCATTCACAATTGCAGGTGCCTATGAATAGACGCCACGCACAAAGCTATTTGATGATTGAAAAACACAGTTGGCAGAATACTAAATTAATTAAGCAATAATTTGTAATCAATAATAGGTTATACTCGTATTTAGTTGTTTTGAAAAGGTATTGTGAAAGGTTATACTCGTATTTAGTTGAGCGGATCCTGAGCTTCACTATCGTGATTGAAAACAATGTCTTTTGGTGTCTTAAATCTTTATCATTAAGAATTCAATGTCTTTTGTATTGTTTCTATGTGTTTTCCAGTAATAATGCTTTTGTAACCTATGGACCTATATTTCCATTGTTGACAGTCGTATATAGCAGTCTAGTTTCATGAGAAAAGTATTGTATGGAGTCATTTTGACTATTGGAAATCGTGGAGGAGTTTTCTAAGGCCAAATTACAGGTGTCAGATCATTAAAAACTCCAAATTCTATGAGTAACAAGTTTGTTGCTCTCAGCCTGGTAATTTTATGTGTATACCCGCAGTCTAGATTTCATTCCTAAAAAGCCTATAAATCCTAAACGAACAAGTCAAAAGCTTTAAATCTTCATAAGAAGCTTGGGAATAGAGTCTATGATGTGTTCAAGTCGGTTCTAGATCAATTTAAGCCCTATAATTGAACATATAAGGGACTGTGTCATTATCCGCCTGTAGGTGAACGTTCTTGGGAAACTCTAGTAAGAGAGAGTAAAATTTACTATGTAGAGTCCCATACACTAATGTAAAGTCTGTAATATGTCCAACAGGATTGGAAGAACACTAAATGATAAGGTCTTAAACATTATATCGACCATTTTGTGAGTTTGACCTATTGAGGTCTTCAATTAGGCCCAAGACCCAGAAATCTATGTGACAGAGCTCTACAGAATTGGAGTCTAAATTCTCAATGACTTATAGAGGTTGATTTAATTTTTTTTGGTAATATCTTCCAAGCCTTTGTCAGTCTATTTAAGTGTAAAAACACTTGGAATCTTGGGTTCATTGTAAATTGATCAAGGGACAGACCTTTAAAAGTAAAAGTTGCCAAAGTGAGGAGTTTAGGGCTAAAATCCTTGATTTTGAGTCTTGCAAGGTGAAGTAAAGGTTTGAACCCCTCAAATATGGTTGTATAACCTCCTTAATCAGTCCATAGTCCTATTCACATGTATTTCTTGTTTTAGTCCTTTGAGGCATCTAGGCCTTCTAGGCTTAAATTGAGACTAAATGATTTGAAGCCAATAGGTAGATTGGTTTCAAATAGTGTATTGAGAGATTAGATGTGCCTTATAGACCTTAAGAATAAAGTCTTAAGTCTTATATCAGTCAAAAAAATCTAAAAGTTTCTTGAGTCTCTTTACTAGTGTCTATATTATTGTCTTGTCAAGACTATGTGTTTGTGGATAGTCTAGGAAGGGCTATCAGAACTCCTCATAGAAGTGTTGGTGTTGATGTTCGTGTGTGATCAAACCATGATACCACCAATCATGGGTTGCTCCCTCTAAATGTAAAGTGGCGAACTGGATGGCCTCTCCCTCTGCCATTAGTCGAAGTGAAAAAAAGGTATCCACCTTTTGAATCCAAGCCCTAGTTGAACTCCTCTGTGATCCATCAAAAGTAGAAAGAGATAACTTTCCCAATGCATGTTGGAGATCTCCTTGGTTGTCTCTCTGCCTCTTACCGATCCTCGGTTCAACCTGTGCCCGTTCCAAGTTGAAAACTCAAAAAATGTCATAGTCGCCCTAACTGTCTCAAACAAAGTAACATACTCATCCATATCTCTCTCTAACTCCTCGTGGGGGTTGAATAACCCTTCCCTCGCTAATGCGGGCTCCTCTCTCTAAACAAATGTAGGTTGTGGGGGCCTACGTGTGGATGCCCCATTCCCCGAAGGGGGTGTATGTGCACGTGGCTTGCTCCCTGAGGTACCGCTATCTCCATTGAGTGGCTTCAAGCCACCCATCTCATTGAGGGAATGAAGAAACCCCTCCATCACAACTGTCATCTTGTCCCGAGTTTGAGAATACTTCTCAAACCTCCCCTCAGCCATCCTGTCTCTCCTCTCACCCTTTGTCTCCTAGTGCTCCATGTCACTCATAGCTTGGTTCGGCTTGGGTGAACCAACTGGTGGAATCTCTGCTTTCCCCTTGATACTACTCAAATAATACTTATCCTCTTTGCTGCCACTCATGTATCAAAACCTCGCCCTACATAATAGCCAAGAAATGGCTCTGATACCACTGTAATGTCCCCAAATTGGGACAATGATGATAAAAGAGGGTTTACCAACAAAACCCTTCATCAACTCCAAACACATGGAATTCTGAAAATTAAAATCAGCAAACCCTAGCTGAAATATAGATGCTCAAAACACCATATGTATAACAAACCCTAGACACTAATGATGCATAATTAATTCCAAAGTATATAAAGCCTATAACCATTGAATTTTTCTACCTTAAATCCACAAAGTATGTGTGAGGAAGGGTGCATGTACCATGGGAAATACCTTTGCCAAAAATTAGATTTACCTCTTGAAAGTTCAGATGCGTTTTCTTTGTAAGATTATCCCTCAAACCTTGCAAAAACTTCACCAAATATATGGTAAAATATAAAAATATTTCAGAAATATTCATAAATATTTCTAAGTTTTGCCCACTCAATGGCCTCCAAAAATCCTTCAAATCAATTCGCTCATGTGTAGAAAAGCATTGCGTTAAATAAATCAGATTTCTCCTTTGAATTCGCTCACAAGAGATGTCTAGGGACCTTGAGAAAATATGCTAAAAATACTCAAATAATTCTAATATTATTTGTGCATCTTTTAGTGCCTAATAGCACCCTATAAAACTCATAAAATGATCTTCAAGTGAATCGCCCCACTCCTAAAATAATCGCAGAATTTTTAGGATGAAACCCTAGTATTTTTCCTTCCAAATCCCTTTCAACATCCTATGATAATTTTGCCAAAAAAATTAGAAAATAGAGAACCACAAGTACCTTGCCGAATGGAGTCTAAAAAGTCTCCAATATGCTCACTTCTTCCCAACTGATTCATCCTACTCAAAAATATAGGGAATAAATTTCAGAATATTCAACTCACCAAAAATCCTTTTAAATAGCCTCCCAATGTCTCATAGGCAAGTCGGCCAATGCAAAAAAGGTGGTATAAAATATTAGTAATATTCTATACACTGTTAGCACCCCCAATCCATCTCATACCCTCAAAATCCACTTTCCAAACCAATCGCCTAGCTGAAAAATTCCATGGAAGCACATACAACTCTGTTTGGCCTCCAAAGACCCCTCGAAGTGGTTCACCTAGCTCTGTAGGCAAGTTGCCACCCCTTGGGAAGGTATTCTACAACACGAACAATCTCTCAAGATGATTCGCTCCTCTTCAAACCTATGAAATTAACCAAAATTCTATTTTCGATAGAAGTAGCAATATTTTCTTAGTGAAGGTGGTGTCTAAAAACACTTTTGAATGATCCACTTGCATGAATACATGCAATTTGAAGCTCATTTACAACCCTTGAGTAGAGTTGCCCAAGTAGAAGAAATGGAGGTTTTTGTCCCCAAACCTATGACACTTCTTGAAGGTTTTCGTCCTCAAGAGGTGGAAACCAAGCTTGACATATGTGATTCAATTTTCCAAAATCAATATTCAACATACCTTTTCGAAATAGCCTCTCTTCCTTTTTATAATCTTCCTCCAATTGTGGCACCCAAAATAGAGAGGAAGGGTTACTTTTATTTTTAATAAAAAGATATACAACGAGCTTCCTTATAAAAGTACTTTTAGAATGGCCCTTAAAAAGGCCCCAAATTTGGATAATAAAGTACTTTATCAAAATAACCTTGAAGCTTGCTAATGTTCCCCCTTTTTGCCTTTAAATCCTTAGCCCTAGGGAACGCTCAAGCTCAGGGCCTTATCCAAGGACTAGCTCAAAAAGAGGAACATTACATGCAAAGGGCTCTTTAGGCATTGTAAACGATGAAGTTCCCAATCATTAGATGTATTGGTATCACAATATTGTGCTGTCTAAATCCAATCATTCAATTTAGCTGCATTTAGTCCCCAAGCTACAAATGATGTAGGGATCAATTTTTAGCCTGAATATGCTATTTTTTCCCATAATAAATAATCTGCGTCAGATTAGGTTCCTGATCAATTCGGAGCACCAATCGAGTGCTATTAGTTCCCAGCCATCACAAAAATAATTGATTTGTACAAAGTACATACCCATTTGTCGGTGGAGGTGGAGATGATGATTACGCAAAAGGCAACCAAAGATTCCTAAAAGATGCAAGGGACCAACAAAAGCCTCAAGTGAGAATGAAGGGACAAAAGAAGAAGATAAATATACAAAGAATTGGCTATGGATATTATGGAGAAAAAATAGAAAATGACGAGGACAATATGGAGAAAAAATAGAAAATGTACTACAAGAGGAACTCAAAATGATGCAAATTCTTCTTGAAGGAAATAAGGTCAGGGGTTGAACCTGCTGGTAGGGTTTAGCTTTGAAAGGTTACTCAACAAAGGTCTCTGAGTTGACTGTTTTTGATATTTTGAATGGAAAAATTGCCAAACTACAAGAGAAGTTCATTTTGATAAGATCAAAGAAAGGGATGCCAAGGTTACAAAGTATGGCCATCTCCTGCAAATCCCAATCAAAGTGAGTCCTATGAGAGTCTTGTCGCCATGAAACAAAGGATGGGAGCATGTTATTTTTGTCGAGGTGAAAGCCATCCTTGATATCTAAGTCAAATTTTCAAATGAAATACAGGTGCTTGAGAATGAGACTGATTCTGTCCAACGGAAATATATCAATAGCGTGTGCAAAGCTTCAGAATTAAAACATGTTGGTAGATGATGCCACTATGTGACACATAGGATCTAAGCATGCAATTAGAGTAAAGAGGGGCTATTATTGGTAATGACTCTTTGATCAATGCAATCACTGAATTGGTGAATAAAGCTTCCCGCCCCCTCCTTCCCCCACCCCCCATCGAGGGGTGGAGTGTGGGGGGGAACTTTACTGGATCAAAGTGAGTATAGCATCAACCTTGCACAAGAGGAAAACTAGGTATTCCAACAATTGACAATCCTAAGAGATTTTGGAGAGTCTCCTTTTAGAAAGACGAGTGTGAAGTAATTGGTGTAGAGATTATAATCTGACAGTTTAGAGCACCTAGCACCCCTCTATGTGGAGGGTTGAATTTGTAAAGTCACAAGCCTGTAGCATTTAGATAAAAGCCTTCAATAGTGGGAGACAATTACAATAATCGTTTCCAGTATTGCTCCCTGAATTAACCATCATAATGAAAAATTGATAACAAGCAACAGCTGGCTTGTCTTCAGCAACCTCCTAAAGAAGCAGCCTGGTTACAGAATATAGTGTAGCCTGAAGAAGCAAGAGGGATCTTCCAGGCAAGCAAATTTCCATTATGGTATGCTTTTGCTTGTGTTTCTTTTGTGACTCAGGCTTTCATTGTAGTTCATTTTTCTGTCTTTCCATTTCCCCCTCTTGGGTCTACTTTATCCGTATTCAACAGCCAACCTAGGCTAATACAGTAAGGTATCAATTAGCTATATTTAGTAACCTAGATGTTAGTGATACTGATAGGCAGAGCACCTACATTGTCCAAGTCCCCGGGTGTCTCTTTTTCTCTGTAATTCATTAAATGTAAGTTGTAATATTTCAGTACTTTTACTGGGCTGCAGACCCTGTGTAAATTGTGACAAGGTTAGTCCACTTGTAGTATAAATGAATTGAATCTTTTATTATTTTACTGAAAGTATTTGCTGCAAATAAACTTAGCTAAACAACTTCTTTTACTTCTTGGTGAATGAATACCTTTTATATTTGTTAATTGAGATTCATTAGCTCTGCCTTGTCTTATATTTTTACTATTCACTTTGTTCACCTTTTCACAGATTTTTCATGTCCACTCGTGGAGAGTCCACTTCATCCATTCACCACTTTGTTCTTATGTACATTTTAATATCCCGCCTCACTAAGAACAATTTCCCAATGGAGAAGGCACTGACCATTATGATATTTTAGAATCAGATTTAGTTAGTTTTTTTTGTTTCTTCAAACACATTTTTTTATTTTAGTCTTGTATATTTGTAGTCACTGTAAATATGCTCAGATCTGATGAATCAAAGAGCTGATTGTAACTCAGATTTAGTATATCATCTGATTCAACATCCTATCTATAAACAATCTTAGATCTGTGATTACAATATTTTTTGGTTTCCTTTAGTTCTTTTCTATAGCTGTAGGTTAGGAAGAGGAACCTATCCCTTGCCTGAAACTGTAAATAGGGAGCTCTACCTTAAGTGGAGGGACTCTGTCCCACGAACTGCCTTTGCAACTCCTCAGAACTGTATATTTTCTGTTGTTCTACTTGGAAGGAATAACAATGACCTCAGTAGATAGGTCATACAGGTTGCTAACAAAGTTAGAACTTAGAAGAGGTCACCCGGAATTAGAGATAGAGGACCTAAATGGAAGGGTAGAATTTTTGTTGTTTCTGCCTCTTCCTCTGCAGCGTCTGTGCAGCCTAATGAAGCATCGTTGGCTTCCACTTATTTGTTGCCATTAGACCCCACTTTCTCATCTTCTCCTCATACTTAACTGCCTAGTCAGCAAGGATGCCGACCAAGCTAGAAGGCTGGGATAGATTAATAGAGATATTTTGTTATCACATGTTGCTGTCATTGTAAATAACTACGAATAAAGCAAGTGATCAAAAAAGTAATGCTAAGCATCCATGAAATGCAATTATTGCATTAATTTAATTATTAAATTAATTTTGGATTGGTAAGGTCATGTGTGATTGGGCTGTTGTTGTGAACGATCATATCCACCATCACCTCTTTTATATGTAAGAACTGGATTGTTCTATCCAGAGTTATTCATCAATGTTTTTATTGCATATCCTTTTTGAAAGGCTGAATACGGTTGGAGACCATTTACTTTACTGAAGATGTTAATGAATGCATTCCCTGTTTTCTGAAGTTGTTAATGTATACAATGTGTGTACATGTTTTATCATAGATAGTTTCCTTGTACATATGTGGGGAATGTATGGTTTATGCTATAGCATTTTGTTACGGGATCAATAGATACAGTATCCATCATTGTAATACAATCTTGTATGGTTTGAAACCTTTTACTTCCTGTGTATTTTAACACTTTGTTATTTTCTTTGTATTTGTGATATCTTATGCAGAGGTTGATTTTTGAAGCACCACCTTCTAATGTACGAAAGATAGTGCTTGCTACAAACATGGCAGAGGCGAGCATTACAATAAATGACATTGTCTTTGTTGTGGACTGTGGAAAGGCAAAAGAGACATCATATGATGCCTTGAACAATACTCCATGTTTGCTTCCTTCTTGGGTATCTCAGGCGTCTGCTTGTCAAGTAAGATATCTTTGCCTTATATAAGGTTTGACTGGGCAGCGCTTTCAACTTTAATGCAGAAGTTCGTCATTATTCCATATCTGAATCACTATTGATTGAAATTATCTTGAGTTTTCTTAGAATTTGGTTTGAGTTCTCAATACTCAAAGATGAAAATATTTCTTGGTACTGGAAAATGGATGTGCTTATTATCTCTTGATACAGAGAACACAGGAGGATTTTTACACACTGAAATTGACAAAAGCTTTGTTTCTCGAGATGTTGTTGGTGATTCCAATGTGCACCCACTTCCCAGCAATAGTATCATTATTGGTGTTTATATGCATATATCGGAGAATGTTATTGTATGGATATACATAAAATAGTTACATGTAGATCAATAATTCATGCGATTCATTTCTTCATTCTACTTCATTGTAACTCTTTGTAAACCAAGGCCAATGTGTCATGTCCCTCTTTTGATAGGAACATCATGGAAGACCCTTAGTCTTAAGTTATTTCTGGGGGCTAAGGGACAAGTAACAAGAGAAAGAGTATTAAATGTTTTTGATTGAATATATTTAAAGGTACATTTTCGAAAGTTACTCAATGTTTTTTATTTCACTTAAAGAGGGAACCTTTAAGGGTCATGGGGGTTTAAATGATTTTAAAAAGATCATAAGAAAAAGGTCTTTCAGTGATTTGAGTTACCCTCCCTTCCTCTTTTGGGCGTCACATTTGGAGGGCTATAAAGGCAAAAGAGGAATCATTTGGAAAGATTTATGCTATGTTCGATATTCAATATTGGTCTTTTAGCATGAAATCGCGAAGCCATTTACTTTGAAAGCGAAACCCTTCAAGCAAAGAGTTAGAGGATGCAAACCCTCTTTCTTCATTGATGTATCTTCACTTAGAGGTTATCATTAGAGTTATCAATTCCTACAAGGGTGTCTTAAACACCATTTTTGCTATTTTTAGGTGGACGGCTATTTTTTGTGGGAGTGGCGATTGCTTGGTGGTTGAATTCTCTTGCTTTTGAGTGGTTTTATGCCCTCAAGACAATTATGGAATTTATTCTAATTTTCTGTATAGTGGCGACTTGCATTGGAGGAGGTTTGGACCTTGTTTGAGGGTCAAATTTGTCTTGCATTAATTGTGTAATTTTTCTATAATATTCCAACTCAGGCAATTGGGTTTTGAGGGATTTTTGGCCTCAAATACATTCAGAAAAATTCTCTAAAATTTTACCTTTCATTCCAATAATATTTATGCAATTTATTGAGGGTTTTATGAAGTTTGTTGCATAGTAGATCAACTACAATTTTTCATTTATTATTTCAGTTTTAAGTTGCCTAGGGTTTGGAGGATTAATTCCACTTTTGAAAGGCCACCATTGCTTGTTTGGATCAGCTAATGGTTGCTTAAGGTTTGATATTTTTTTGAGCTAATTTTAGAGGTGTTTTGGTAGTTAGGGTTTGTTGCTACCAAAATCAAAATTTTACTTATTTGGTTGGGGTTTTCAAATAGTTCCAATATTCAAAAAATTGTCCTATTTGGGGACATTAAAGTGGTATCAGAGCCAAATCTTGACTAGTCGTGGAGTTTCAAAGTGATACATGCAAGAGGATGACAAAGAGGTAAGATATTACTTGAGGAGCAAGAAGAAAGTGGGAGGAATTCCACAAACAAAATATATGTCTCACTTGGATTAGCAAAGGGATGAGGTAGAAAACAAAGAAGAACAAAGGTTTGATAGGTACACACTGACCCAAGAACAAATGACTACTATGATGGTGTAATTTGTTTGTACTATGAAGGAGATGAAGGGTGACAAACCATCCAGTGGGGATAGTAGTGCTTCTGGAAGTCACAACCTTACGGATCAGCTTTTTAAAGGGTTTGGAGGAGCTTCATGTAGCCCTAACCAACCTACTTTTTTGCAAGAAGTGGTTATTTTGAATGGGGAAGTACAACCCACATTGAGGGACAATTTGTTGAGAGATTATGATGAATACATGACATCCAACTCCTTTTAGGGATCAAATAGATTTTTCAGCTTTCACTTCATGGAAACATGGCCAAATGGTTGGCAATAGTGCTGGCCAAAAGCACAAAGACAGCCAAGAAGGACTTCACCATTCATTGGAAAAGCTCTCACTCTCAAATTTTGATGGTTTCCCCAAAAGTTCAGCTAGGGCTTGGATCCAAAAGGTGGATACATATTTTTATCTAAGGCCCATGATTGAAAAAAAGGCCATTCAGTTTTCTATCTTGCATTTGGAAGGCCCTGCCAATGAATAGTGGTATCACGGTTTGGTCACTCAAGGGCACCAACTCATTTCCTCTTATGAAGAATTCAGTAAGAGGATTATTAAAAGATTTGATAGGGCTGATCCATAGCTACATTTAAGAGAGTTGGCACAATTAAAATAAAAAGGATACTGTAGAGGATTATGTGACAAAATTTTAGAGGCTTTCAGTTATGGTAACAGATGTTTCAGAGAGAAAGTTGGTGGTTCTTTTCATGGAGGGCTTGGATTTTATTAGGGGTTTGGTCAAAGCTTTTGACCCTTCTACTCTCTAAGGAGCCATTCAAAAGGCCCTTGATCTTGAGTCCTTGGCACCACAAGGTAGAATTATGTCATTTAGTTTACAAAAACTAACTCTTGCAAGCCTTATAGACAGCCAAAAGACAATAAATGGGGGCAGTGAAGGAGCAACACTTTTGGACCACCTAGATCAACTCCTTTGGGCAATTTGATAGGCCCAATCAACATGGTTTGGGGCAGTTTGGTAGGCCAAACCAATAGGGTTTTGGGCAACAAAGAGAGTTGCCAATAGAAAATTTTGAGACAAGAAAAGAATTAAGGAGAAAGAAGTTGTGCTTTGATTTTAAAGACCCTTGGACACCGGGTCACCATTGTCGTGGGAAGAATCAAGTGCACCACATTGAGGTGCATTCGGATGAAGAAGGGGCAGCCACCTATGATGAAGATCACTTGGAGATCCTTGGAGAAGTCTTGGATGGCACCTTTGTTTCCTTATCGGAGACCCCTAGATATTATCCATTTCGTGTGAAAGGTAGTTTGAAAGGTAAGGATGTCACTATTTTTATTGATAGTGGAGCTACTCATAATTTCATTGATAAGAAATTGGTTGCTTTGTGTGGGTTGCAATCAATTGAGTTTAGTGGTTTTCGTGTGACTATGGAGGATGGCTTCACCATCCCTTGTTCCCAAGTTGAGCATAATGATGGGAACACATCTCATTGAAGATGATTTTTATGTGGTTGGTATTGGGGAGACCAACCTAGTGCTTGGTATACAATGGTTGCACTCTCTTGGAGAGTACACACAAAATTACCAAACAATGGACCTCAAGTTTGATACAAATGGTAAAGAAGTGATTCTACATGGTTTGCATGATAGGGCATCCAAGGGGGGCAACGTCCACGAGGATGGAGAGCATAATTCATGGAGGAATTCCGGTAGGGGCACCAAGACAATTTTTTTCTGAGTTGGAACAGCCAACTCTCATGAAGGAAAAGGGTCACATACTGGTGTGTTGAGTGGAGAAAAAGTGGGAAAAGGTTACCCTTACAAAAAAAATCAATGAATGGCGCATAAGACAGCCTCTAAGGTATGAAAAAACTTTCAAATTTGTCTTTGCATGAGCTGGTTTTTAAGGCATGTTAGAATGTGGTTTCTAAGGCATGTTAGAGTGATCAAGGTTTTGTTGAAAGGAGACCATGCTAGTTTGCTGCCAAGGTATGAAGAGAATTATTTAATCCCTTTTTCTCTAAGCCCTACAAATTTTGAAAATATATGCTTGAAATTAGTGTTGAGAAGGATTGAAATTCCATATGTGAGGAGAATAAGAAATTTTGAAATTTGCATGGGAAAGAGGTTGCAAATGTACTCAGAAAATTTTGAGTTTTTTATGTCAATTCAGCCAAGTATATATTCTGAAAATGTGATGAACAAAGTGTTAACTCAACTAGATAAATGCACCCCAAGGTCTGAAATCAAGTGGATGCTTGGTGTTGGTATTAGTGAAGGGGCAAATGAGCAACTTCAGCTCAGTATATGTCCATGGAACAAGGTGAAAAAGAGCAATGTACAGCACCCTATAAAGTCTGAAATTGCAAGAAAGTGTGGGTCTTTCCTTGGTGACAAAGGTCCAATTGATGCACCACTTCCCCAAGGTATGCAACCCCAATGTTTGTGGGACTCAACACGTGCTCCCAAGATCGTCAAAAGATATATAAGGGGCAGCTCTTTAACATTTCCCAATTCTGATTTCTTTTGCTTGCTTGGGTTCATAATGTTTTTTATGCGGCATAGACATGAAGGGTTTGTGGGAAGCCAAATTGGTGATGGATTGGTTGGCTCCATTGAAGATTTGCAAATCTATGGGAGGTCAAATCAGCCCACATAACAAATGGTTCAGGTTTCTGAAGGAGTTGGTTCGCTCCAAGGCAAGAAGGCAAGTGAATATGTGGACCAAGGATGGAGTCACCACTTCCACATGTGAGTTTCCAGCCCTTGGGAGGTTTGAAATTGAGAGTTTGAGGGGTGGAATCAAGGGTATATGCTGTTGTTATGAGTTGCATAAGGCATAATACAGTTGGGGCAGCAAGTTGTTAGGAAGAAAAATCATTTTGAGGGATGATAAGGAGGATGCCAGGGGCTGTACCATGCCTAGCAATGAGGAGTTTGCAGTCATACCCCATAAAGAAGGCATTGCCAAAGTCACAAAGGTGAAAGCGAAGATATTTTTTTGGACTAGTGTGTTTGCTTCTTGTGTAGGTGTTGATACAAGGGCAATCCAGGCCCTAATACCTAAAGATCACCTTGCTAGAATACATTTTTCTAGCTACTTTTGTGATGCCAATTTTGAAGTTTTTCTTGTTTCCATCATCTTATGGGCATTTTCGGAATTCTTGGGCTCAATGACAAAAAGAAAAAAGATATGGTACCGCTGTTTTTCATTTTCAGCTTGCATGAGCAACAAGGGAACTTCATCTACAGTAGTAGAAGGCTTCATCAAGAGGGGCCTTTTCATTGGGAAGGGCCTAGCTTCGAATTTTGCATAAAGCCCACGGTGAAGATAACACTTTGGTTACTTCTATTGCTTGAGGACAAGCAATTTTGAGTAGGGAGGATTGTCATGTCCCTCTTTTGATAGGGACATCATGGAAGACCCTTAGCCTTAACTTATTCCCAGGGGCTAAGGGACAAGTAAGAAGGGAAAAAGTATTAAGTGTTTTTGATTGAATATATGTAAAAGGTACCTTTTCGAAAGTTTCTTTATGTTTCTTATTTCACTTAGAGAGGGGACCTTTAAGGGTCATGGAGGTTTAAGTGATTTATAAAAGATCATAAGAAAAAGGTCTTTCAATTATTTGAGTTACCCTCTCTCTTTTGGGCGTCACACTTGGAGGGCTATAAAGGCAAAAGAGGAATCATTTGGAGAGGTTTGTGCTATGTTTGATATTCAATTTTGATCTTTTAGCACAAAAACGCTAAGCCATTTGCTTTGAAGATGAAACCCTTCAAGCAAAGAGTTAGAAGACGCAAACCCTCTTTCTTCAGCGAGTAGCTTTACTCAGAGTTTATCATTAGAGTTATCAATTCCTACAAGGGTGTTTTAAACACCGTTTTTGCTATTTTCAAGTGGGCGACTTGCTTTTGGGAGTGACGATTGCTTGGTGGTTGAATTCTCTTTTTTTTTGGTGGTTTTATGCCTTAAAGACAATTCTGGAATTTATTCTAATTTTTTGCAAGTGGCGACTTGCATTGGAGGAGGTTTGGACCTTGTTTGAGGGTCAAATTTGTCTTGGATTAATTCGGTAATTTTTCTATAATATTCAAGCTTGGGTAATTGGGTTTTGGGGGCTTTTTGGCCTCAAATACATTTAGAAAAATTCTGTAAAATTCTGCATTTCATTGCAGTAATATTTGTGCAATTTATTGAGGGTTTTATGAAGTTTGTTGCATGGTAGATCGGCTGCAATTTTTCATTTATTATTTCAGTTTTGGGGTGCCTAGGGTTTGGAGGATTAATTCCACTTTTGGAGGGCCACCATTGCTTGTTTGGATCAACGAATGGTTTTTTAGGATTTGATTTTTTTTGGAGCTATGTTTGAGCTAATTTTGGAGGTGTTTTGGGAGCTAGCGTTTGCTGCTACAAAAAGCAGAATTTTATTTATTTGACTAGGGTTTTCAAATAGTTCCAATATTCAAAAAATTGTCCTATAGGGGACATTACATAATGCCAACAAGCTATGAGGTTTTGCCATTTTGTATGACAATTTGTTGTATGAAATATATTCACAATGACACATCAACAAAGTTTGTTGTCAAGTAGCTTATGCATATGGTATATTTTCTGTAAAAGCTAATTCTAATTTCTTACTACATTCCATTAAAATCTGAGAAGGATGAAAGAAGGTTAATGTTATGAAGTGTTAGCCTTTTAATAATGTGTGAGCTTCAAATTAGCTGGTTTATAATCTTGCTTTTTCATGGTTAGGCCTTATACCTTTTAGTAATGAATTAAGTATTTGTGCTATTTGGATTTATTTTTCATTGTTCTCATTGGTTTGTTGGACCTTAAGACTTCCAGATTCTCTTTTATAATTAGCAGAATTGCGAGAGATGATATAGGAACAATCAGGTCCTGAACCTTGCCCAAAAAGGCATGCAGCAAATGGTGAGAGCTCCACTGTTGTGACAGTAGGCTCTGCCCTGGAAGTTCCCCTTGGTCCACATGCTGTCCCAGTTCATCCCAATTGGAAAGGCAGGAAAGAACAAGAGGAGTATGACATAGTCCATCCACCTCAGGGAGCGCCTTATGTTTATATGCCATTTTTGTAGGGTTATCTCTTGGCATGATATCACAAAAGTGAATATATACTGTGTAAATATTTTATATGATAGTTATAAGAATCATGCTAAATATTCTTATGTGTGGGAATACTATAGTTATCTATAGTAGGAAACATAACAATCGAAAGTATGATGAATGTACAGTTTTGAATAGGGAAAGTTACTGGTGGCTGCTTCAAATGCCTAAAATATCAAGGTCTTTCTTTTTTCTGTAAAAATTGCTTCATCTTGAGAAGATTAAAGATCTCCCATATTTTGTATTTTCAGGAATCTGTAAAAAAATAACTCTCTTCTAAAAATATAATCTTTAACCCGAAAAAAAACATAGCACAAAACTTTAAACACCTTTCTTTCCATCGGCATCCTGATTTAAGTATTATCCATATGAATAAAAAAAGGTCATTGTTGCTAAAACTGGACTTTATCCTGTTTTTTTCCTTCCCTGTTTTATGCCAAAATATACCATTATTTCAACTGTTTAAAATTTAGTTTCTGCAAAATTTAAGCAATAGATTGATGTCTAAGATGTGGTTGTCCTGGTAGATTCCTTTTCCTTTTTTCTAGTGTTAAGAGGTTGGTACTAAACTGTAGGTTAGCTGTAAAATATAAAAAGTTTGAATTTTTGGAATAATTTCCAAACATATTTTGCACATTAAAGTGGACTATAAAGTAATGATTATTAATTTGGCCAAAAACAAGGATAAAGATGACTTTATTAAAATAAAAACATGTCAACATCAAAATAGATGATAAAACATTGTTTTTTAGGGTTCTGGTGGAAAAGGTAATTATTAAAAGGGTTGGATGAAAAGAAATCAGGTTTCATATTCATTCAAACAAAGTCAAAAACCCCTCTAGTGAATGGGCCCAAGGACAAAAACCCTCATACTCAGTAGGTGATTCCAGCTAAAGATCATATTTATGCTTACAAATCAGGGTTTATTCTATTTTCAGCTTGTTGTACCATTGCTACAGTATTTCGTAGTGCTACCAACGTGATCCATACTGCTGCTACAATATTCTGTATGGTTGCTACAATATCCCATACTTTCAGATAAATTGTTATACCTTGTTCTACTAGGTAATAACTAGTATTTATTGCTGAATTCATTTTTTGCAGAATTTTACGGTTAGGGTTTGATGAAATAAATTTGTAATTAGGTTATTGAATCAATATTCCAGTTGGGTATCATCAGTTTTGCATATTTCAGCTACATGTTATTACAGAAAAACCCGAAATTGTTTTTTTTGGTTCCAAAAAGAGATATTACATGGAACGAAGGGAAGGTATAATATGGGACTTGATTTTCCATAGTGACATGTGGGCTTTTACGAACCAACACTATCACTGAGGGTCATCAATATCCATCCCATGCTGATGAAAGGAAAACAAAGCAAGCTACACAGATCTAACAAGTCAAGGAACAGCAAAGGCGAATAACAAGCAAAGAAATGAGTGAAACACACAAAGGAAAAAGGTGTCCTACAATGATGATCAAAATGCAGAGCGGAAGGAGGGAAAAGGTTTGTTAGATGTGCTCCAAAAAATACAAACTAATAATTCTCAATATTTAACAACATAGGGTTTGATACGTATTCCTAATGGAAGGACACTAGTGATGAATCCTAGGCTCCACAGAAAGAAAGGGAAGGTGGGATAGAAGTTCTAAGATTGAACAGACTTAGAAAAAGGATTTTGGGACCAAACAAAAGTTTAGGATATGATTCTTTGCTGGCTTTGATGTTCACTGTTGAGTTTTCAGCAAAATTGGAGGGTTAATCTTTTGTTGGTGGTGTCTAGAAAGAGTAGGAAAATTATTGTAGTTAAGATTACTCTAGCCTGGTTAATTTCCCATTTTTCTTTAGTGTGGGCACTACAATTCAGGAAATGAAACCTTTTTATATTCCTAGATGTAAGAGGCAAATGGAGAGGATCCTAGATAAATATGCAGCTTTTTTTTTTTACTTTACCCTTGCAGAATGCCAATGCAGATGCGATAAGTTTCTGTATGAAAGGGACTGCTAGTGTATTTGATTGTGATAGCTAACCATCCTGAACAGCAGAATAATATTGGATCAGATGCAATATCTCCAAGGAAATATCCACCTCAACTAAGTAGATCTTCAAATAAATTGGCCCAACTGTGGGAAACAACTCTCGGATCTGTATATGTGCAAGAAATTAATGAAATGCATCCTTAGAAGTATTCAATTGGTGTCTTACGACCACCTACTTGAGTAATGAGGTTGCAAATGGCTAGGAAGTTGCTGAAACAAGTAGTTATTTGTGAAATATAACTTCTCCAAGAGTTGCCAATGTAGACCTCTTATGTTTCCTCTAGTAGGAATAATTAACCATAGGGAGTTGGATGGGTGTATATGGAGGGAAAGAAGAGTTGGGCGAGTGTTCTAGGAAAAGTGAGCAGTCCCCTGAGCTCCCACCTACCACTGCCGCTTCCATTCCCATCCTTCATTGGACCAGGGCCAACAGCACACCAAACCAGTAATTCGGTGCTCAGATTAGTCACTAATTTATTGGATCTTAAGGGCAACCCCTAAGGGGAGGCAATGGCCTTCCCTAAAATTTTCCTCCCCACAAAGTCCAAATCAGAATTTCAAATCAGCAGTGTCAAATGAAACCACACAAATCTGTGAAGAGGAGTTGCAGCATTTTCTGCATTACCATGTACAAAGAACTGTAAAGAGGCCAATCTTCCCCACTAAGTGGGAAAACAGATGCTATCTAAGGCTAGACATTCCTTCAAAATTGTTTTTGTCCATGGACGAAATGGCAAGTTGTTTATGATTATTTAAGGAAATGGCTCTGATTTGCCGATTTGTCAGAGCCTTCTGTGGTCCAAAAACTCTCCGAATTTGGGTACAAGATAGTTGGAAATGGTTGAGCTAAATTCAGATCCAAATTATGTCCAAGGGCTATTTCTTGGCTGTGTTTTTCTCAAAGTAGGAACGAAACCAAGCTTCCCAAGGAGGACCATGGTTCATGAAAAAATCAGTGCCCTTCATGAACCATTGGTCCCCCACTTTCAAACCAACATAAGATATTTTGAGTAAGGTTACAGTGTGGGCTAGATTGCCACTATTTCCAAGCAAATACCTGCAAGAAATATCACCAAGGAAGGAAGGAAGTGCCACTGGACAATACATTGCTGCCTCAGAGTTCACCAAAAATCCCTGGAATGCACAATATGTTGGATCTGTTTCAATTTAGACTTGGACAAGCCTTTGCCAGACCAAATATTACGAGAAATTGGAGGAGTTAATGGAAACAACCATTAGTTTATGAAAACATCCCATTTAGATGAAGAATCAGCCATGAGCATGGAAACCTAGTCAGTGTTTGCCTATTAGAGGAAACACAAGAACTCCTCTAGTTGACAAATCTGGCATGTGCAAACACCTTAAAGCATGTTGAACAACAAAAACCACAATGAGTGAAGAAACAAATAATGCAATGTGAATAGGGATTTTTTTTTCAAAGAGCCTATTCTAGGGAACATAAGAGATTTCTGAAAACTGATAATTCGGTACCATTGGACAACCCATTTGCAACTCCAGCAAAAGGAGTTGAGGAGACAAAATGTGTGCAAGCAACACCAGAAGCCAACACCTTCAAGACATAAGGTACCTAGAAATCTAAATTCACTAAGGGAAGCATTGCAGACAAAGGCAAAGGTCTTATCAAATTCACATCCACAGTGGATAATTCATGACCCAATATGAGAAACAAGAAGGTGAAATGCCACAACACCTCCCATGAAGACCTCGTTCCAACAAAAAATCAGATCTAAGAACCCAAGATAATTAATGCAACAAAAAAAAGAAAAGGAAAAGATCTTCCAACACTGGAGTCTTCAGACAAGCCACATCCTTGTAGACAAATAGTGCAGATCTGGAAACAAAATCTCTCCTCCAAATCTTCTACACTAGAAATGGGAACCCCCATTCCTACTCAGTGTACCTAATGCACACGCTCTCATGGAATATTTGAGGTTTAGGCATACCGAATAAACGTTGTTGTCTCAAAGAATCATTGAAAAAATAGATACAGTCCTTCAAGAAACCACCATATCTAGATTAGGAGACAAGCACATATATCCAAGAGTTTGGTGTAGAAAATAATAGATAATTTTTTATAAATACAAGAACAATGATCCATGGGATCCAACCAGGTATATGATGTAACCTCTCACCAATGTTTTCCTTGGGGGTCTCAGAGCAAATTTATTTTCAGACAAGTTCGAGACACATTGCTGCATAATTAATATATTCTCCCGTACGAGAATTGTAGATGGTCATATTAATATTATCTTGGTTATCAACATAATTACATATTCTGGTAGCCAATATATCATGTGGTTCATGATTGTATTGTTGGCCTTAGATAGTTTTTTAATGACTCTTGTTTGTATTTACAGTTGTGGATGCTTGTGTTAACTGAAAACCCATTGGGTCTTCTTGTCATATAAATAGAATAATGTATGTTATGGAAGGGGCGTTGGTACTAGGTCCTCCCTGTACTATATGAATTGTATGTGGCTATTGTTCGGATACGCTTCTTTGCCATGGTATGTTTTGCAATTAATATTCTTTATATGGTGTTATTTGTAGTTTAGTATCTTTATAATCATTCTACATTTGGTGTTGTGCCTTTAAAGAATGTTGGTTCAAGTTAAAGTTGTTTCACAGAGAAGCATGATAGGACACCCCATTATCTTCTATGATCTATGTGCCGAATATAACTGCAAAACAAAACTACGCTATTGACTTGGAACAAAGGCAGGAGGAAGTGAAACACAATCAGGGAGGAGACCATAAAGTTAAATGGTCTACTCAATCAGTGTAGCAACACGAGAAAAGTTAAAGGCTGTGATTGATAGCCAATTCTAAAAAACCATCAAGCAAAGTATGAAGTACAAAGCGGAAGCTAAAGCCAAAGCCACAAGGCCAAAATGTAAGAAGTCATAGCCATAGCCGAAGCCAAAACCAAGAAAGTGTTTAGCCAAAACTAGTGGACCCTATGCCACTCGCATTAAGGAGTGGGTAGAGATTACCATAACCCCTCTAGGAGGAAGTGTGGACCTTGCCAACAAGTTTGGGTAAGAGGGTGTTGTAGGGGAATCACATGAAAGTCCAGGTCAGCTCTAACCACAAGTCGGAGGGAGTCGCATGAAAAGGGCCCTAACATTGTGTAATATAGTGTATGGATCCTTGCCGAAGGAAGGGTAGAGCATAGGGACGTGTCCAAAAGTGCTAAGTGAGCAAAGTAATGTCCGATGTAGATCTTCTTGAGGGTGAGATTTGTATTCGAAAAACCATGACAGAACCATGGTTATCCCATCAACTCCATCTCCATAAAAGTAGGAGCTGCGAATGTCCATCAATGATGGATCAAAGGCTCTTGTACTACACTGCATAACGTGCATCATTATTTGGGCTGCCAATGGGCATACAAATGAACAATTGTGGTTAAAACGTTTTCCATCCAACCTTCAGGGGATGGCTATTAAATGGGTATGTAGATGCACCAATCTTAGAGAAATAAACATGGAAAACTCTCAGGAAAACCTTCGAGAAAGAATTCAAACTCTTGAGGGACAACAATGATAATGTTGTGGATATCATTAATACCTGACCGGGTAAATACAAAATGTCTGTGCCTATAACAAAAGACGTAAATAACTATCAAGAAAGCTTGAAAAAGAACTTGTCAACGACTTGAAGAAGTGATGGTTCATTGAAGGTTTGATACCCTCATTGTAGAGGATGATGAGGGCGATCCCACCCTCATTTTACGAAGATGCATACAATCGAGCCATAGACATTGAAAGCAAGAAAAAGATGTCCTCGCTTTCGAAAGGATGTAGAGAAGAGGAACCTAACTCCAATGATGACAGTGAACCTAGATTAGTGTGAGTCTTGGGAAATGACATTCTCCATATGTTGAAGGAACTAAAGGGAGATAGTAAGAACAAAGGCAAGTTATGTTGTGCAAGATTCGTCAAGTCATAGGTCATTCAATAAAGGATTGCCCATACAATTTGTGGTATAAGAGCAACTAAGTACTGTTCACACAAGGAGAAGCATTGACACTGCCCATGACACGACCAAGGAATTGCCAATGATGAAAAAATAATAGTGGTGGCGGGAGTCAAATTCAATACAACTTGGAAGGACAACCAATTATATAGTTGGGAGTGCAATGATTGTGGCCATATTGCAAGAGATTGACCTACCCAAAATTACATTGGACTTCTTTTTTGATGGTTTGGTCTAGAAGACCATAATGATGGCAATAGTCCAAAGAAAGCTTATGCCAATATGATTGACATAACGGAGGGAAAGGAAGTTATGGCAATTACTAGAGCAAAAGTGAAGAAAACTAATTAACTTGACCAACGCACAAAGAAGGAAAGGTTGGCCGAAGCAAGGTGGAAGTCGAGAGGGCCATGGTTGAAGAATGACATCAACCAAATGAACATCCAAGAATAGTGATAAACAGACTAGATTCTGACAAAGCTATTGTACATGTCTTGGAGACCACTATACTTGTGAAGATAGCAAACCACCATACTTGTGAAGCTAGTTGACTCATTGCAAACCATTCCAGAACTTGAGAATTCTCTAACTGCTATCATACAAGACATTAGTCTGAATATGGAGCATACAATGATGCACTTAAGGTCAGATGATGGGGAGAGCAGAAAGTAGATGAATAAACCCATATTCAAGCCCCCCTTGTTAGGTGACCAAGTGATCGATCCTATATCTTGATGATGAACCTAGCTTGACAGCCGACAGTTGTGCATATGGAAATTATGGGTAGGAATTTGACAAACACTATTGTGGACGATGATTTGGGTGTGAATGTTCTTCCAGAGGAGATTTGGAAGAGTCTTGGTAAGACAACTATGTGGCCTCTGACATTCCAATTGGTAGGAGTAGATCAACATGGCATTAAGGTATTGGGTGTACTGATGGGACAAAAGGTAATTATTGGAACCCAACCCTTTTTGTTGAATTTTGTGGTCATCTCATTGCAAAAGAAGGCCTATGATGCACCATTGGGTTGGGGCTGGTTGATCGTAGCCAAAGCCAATCATAATTTGAAAAATAATTTGATCTCCATTGAAAACAAAGGACAAAAGGATGCCATAGATTTGAAGAATTACGCTATTAGTGAGGAAGCATCTTCATCTGACTCATTGGCTTTTTTCTCCAAAGAAGAATGCTTGGTTGACATATTCAAAGGCATGATGGAGCAGAACGATGAAGGGGTCTTGGAGTTATAGTCATGCTCCAACGATGAGACAAACTCCCTCAACAATTTGTTCCATTGGCAGAAGGAACACTTCAAAGTGTTCTAGCTTGATTGAAATAGCATTGAGATTATAGAGATTGAAGAAGACCAAGGCTTGTAGTGCGATGACTAGAAGCACATGTTGGTGATGCCAAGTCCTTCTGAACCATTAACATTATAGTCGGCTTACCCACTAGAGTTCAACAAATACAATGTCAGGGGTGCAAAGTTCTATGAAAAGTTGGCTTGCCAATTGGAGCAGGGAGCTGACACAAAGTCTAAATTGCTGACTTTAATGTTCTTGAACGAGGGGTGTAAGGAAAAAATGTTAATAAAAGTTGATGTATGACCACATGACGTACAACCTATTTTTGAAGTATAGCCTATTTTTGAAGTACAATCAGTTTTGACCTGCATGCTCAACCTGGATGACCAGAGAGTTGTTGCACATTGGTCGTCAAAAGCCATGTCGGGGCAAAGGAGACATTGCTAGGACCAATATTGGTGGCACATGAACTCTAAATTGAGGTCACTTGTGTTAAAAGGACAATGGAAGTATGAGTAGGACAAATATAAGTTACAAGAAATTCACATTTGAGAAACTTATATTGAAAAGTAATGATCAATGGAAAGTCAAGCCGGGACAATTTAAAGCACTTTGGATATGGCCATTTAAAATCCACCCAATAATGAATAATTGGGTCGAGGGAGATGTGAATTTGGAGGGCACAAGATATAAAAATGTAGTGAATGGGTTTGAATTAAAATTATATCAGTTAACAATAGAAAATAGTAAGGAGATTAATAATGGAAGTCTATGTTCAAAAGATGCACTATTGGGACCCACTAGACATAAAGACAAAAGTATGGCTGGTAAATTTTTGTAGTTTGATGAAATGAAAAATAAAAAAAGAAAGCCAAATATAAAAGTGGAGATGGAATATATAGTAAAGGCAAAATTAAAAATAAAATAAGGGAGGGAGAAAGAAAAGGTCTAAAAAGACCATATGATCAAATTGCAAGCCTCACAATGTATGCTTCTAGTGAAGAGTCGTACGCCCAGTTCAAGCAACATCCACATAGGACATCCAACCCATGGCTAAATTGTAGGTCCAAGTTGGAACCCCCATACCATACACCCTTTGCAGGATGTTGAACCATGTGACTCAAACGCTAGTTTGCATGCTTAACTCACAAACTTGCCATAAGCTTGTGTTGGTGCAACATAGGACTCCCAATATCCTTGTTTTGCCCTTTGTTTATCTGTTGTATATCCCTCTTCAATGGTACGACCCTATTTTTCAGCCCAATATGCCTAACCTACAATCTCCAAACTTATGGCCCTATTGTTCTACTATATGTCATTCTACATCAAGAAAAGTTCGTGATTATTATGCAACAACATTTCAAAAAGACTCAGTTCAATCTAGACCATTGTTCAATTTGTATTTTGAAGTTTTAGTTCCCTCTCTCGGTTATGTTGTCTATTTCATGAAAGCTACACAAAATGAAGCATCCTAGACCATGACAGTGAAGCCACAAGATTTCAATGGGGTTATAATTTGGGATTCAACCAAGATACATAGGGTGTTCCTCAATTCAACAAGGTTATTGAAGTAGATTATAAATCATTAATATGGAGTATCCCTTCATATGCAATAGTGATTTTGTAAGTATAATGGAAGTGATGGAAACATTGGTAGTTTGTACAAAAATGGAGACCCGTACGACCTGCCAACACAACATGCCATATGACTCGCCATATGTTTGACTTGCCACAAACGACTATGCACTTCTATGTGGTTCCTTTCAATTGTTCCCACTGTACAAGTGTAATGTCCCTTTTAGGGAAGAATTAGAACCAAAAGGGTTTGCCAACAAACCCTAACATAAACATATACAATTCTGATTTTTTGGTTCAAACCCTACGCAAATAAAAAATTCAGATTTAGGGCACAAATTGCATATTTTATTATAAAAAATACTTGCCAAAATTCACGAATATTACAGCCCAATAAAGTATCCTCAAAACTGAATTTATTGATCAAGTGAATGGCTGGAAAATTCAACAAAAATACCAGCTCAATGCCCAAGCTCTTAAACAACAAATTTGGCTTTATTTCACCGCAAACGGCAGATTCAAATCCCAAAAGGGGTTGTTGCCCACATAAATCAATTTGTTGCCTTTTAGGGTTTTCAAACCCAATCACTGCCCTCTAGCATGCTACGCCACTCCTCCTTGATGCCATAGATTGTCGTATGAACCTGAAAATGTTGTTCAAAAGACCTCCAAGGATTACTGATGCCCTATGCAACCTCTGAAAATAAGGCTGCCTAGCTGAAAGGTAAGGGTTTTCGTCCTTACTTCAACCTTCCAACGAAGGTTTCCATATTTAGTGGATGAAGTCAAACAAATCTTGCTTAAACTTGTGATTTCAATTCATAAACATAACATGAGTGCCCAAAAGAAACTCTTATATCCTTTCCCCAAAGGTGTGCGTTCCACTTGGAGGGAAAATTCAAATAATAAAAAAACTTCCTTTTAAATTCACTTAAGGGCTAATCTTGCCCGTGACCCATAAAAGTCCCCTTCTTAAGTCAAAAATAGAAAGGAGTTATTGACATATTCACTTTTGAAAACTAAAGCATATTATTAATTTTATTTAAAGTATTTAAAAAATACTTTTTATTTTAATAATAATATTATTTTATTTTTAGAAAAAGGGATGTCAAAGTCCACGCTTCCCAAATTGGCTTGCCCTCAAGCAAATGCAAGCCTATTTTCAATTATCTCTGAAATACCTGGATTTGACTATAATATCCCCTTTTGGGATAAAAACTGAACAAAGTGGTTTTCCAAAGAACCCTATTTAAATATGCATTTCTTCTGATTTTTATTCAACCCTAAATAAATGAAATTAATTGCAGACTGTTGTAAGTGCCCAAATATGGTACAAAATTAATATTAAATTGCTCCAAAAATTATAGAAATTTATCAAATATTATAGCCAACAACAATCATTCAAAAACCAGATTTATCCAATGTTGAATGGCTGGAAATTATCATAAAAAATATTACAAGTGAGTGTGGCTGTACCACACCCAAGCAATGGCCAAAATAGGCCTTGAAGACTTTTGCCCAACCCTAGGAAGGGTTCGCTGCTCTTCCAAGGTGCTTCGCTGCACTTTAGGTAGCTCGCTACTCTCTTTTAGTGCCCTAAACCAGCTCGCCCAGCCCTCAAACCAGTTCACCCCATCTGTAGAAGACAAAGTGGTGTTCAAAACACCCTTAGATGCCAAGTACACTCAATACAACTTCCTCACAAAGTTGCCCAATTTGGATATCAAGGGTTTCCGTCCTCAATTCCAGCCACTTTGAAGGTTTTCATCTTCAAAGCAATAAGTCAAGCTTTTCATGCTTCAACTCAGAAATTCAATTATCAAAATTCATGGTAACCTCTCAAATAATCATCATACTACTTTGTATACCATTCTTTCCCATAAGTTCTTTCCAAAAAGGGGCGCTCAACTAGGAGGGAGAGTGAGAGTGGTTTAAAAGATATTGTCCCTTTTCTTCATTAATGGTTAACCCCGGCTCCAAAAGTTACTTTTAAGTTATAATTAAAAATGATATATCAAAAGGTATCTTTATAACTTATAAATAAAACCAAAGTTTCCCCTTTGATTTTACCTTCCCTTAGCTGAAGAGAAACATCCAAGAATTCGGCTAATGGTTTTTTCTTGTTCTATGTCCAAAAGGGGGACATGACAATCCTCCCCACCCAAAAGTGCTTGTTATCTAGCAATTGCAACATCCAGGGGGCTGCCCCAACCATTGGCCTCACATAGAATCCATCTTTAGCTTATTCCCATGGAAAGAAAGCCTTATTTTGAAGCCCTTCATTGCTATATCTGTGAAAAGACCGTTGTCCATATGTGATGGAAGCATTGTGACAACAATGAATTGCTATCCCTCCCTAACAAAGGACTGCCCTTGATGTGCTCCATATCACCAATCATGGGATAGCTACCAACACACTCCAAACTTGCTTCCTTGCTCAGAATTTTGCATATTTCTTGGGCTGGAAGCTCCCTCAACCTAACTGCAACTTGCACCTCCTTCCCCATCAACATGTGATATTTCAATTTGACAAAAGAGATTACATATATTGTCATGTCTTTGGTGGTTGGTGGGCTGTAATCATGTCTAACAGCCTTCTTATCATCCATAATCATGAAAATTTTTAAGAAAAACTTACCTTTGTGAAGTTTTCATTTGCAACATACCTTTAACGTGGACTTGATGACCCTCAAGCTCATACCAAATGAGCTGGAACTGTTATGGACAGCATGGTGGAAGAACATACCATGGCTGCCCTTCATGGCCATTTTCATCTGTATGTGCACTTTAGAGTGGTTGCCCTTTTGTATGGTATAATGGTACCCAAATGCCCCTTAAGACTTCCAATGAGCCTTAAGGCTCCCTCAGCAAGCCAAAAATATGGTTCACCAATTTTTATGAAACGAGCAAATTTGAACAAATTTGGAACCATACCTTTCATATGGACACCTTCATGGAGTTGGCAACCTTGCCATCATGTCCCAAGAAGTGTCCATTGTTTACCCTCATGTTGCCCCTTCCAAACATACTCTTCCAAAGTGGTCCATGAGTGCATAAAATTTGTAGGGCTTCTTCCTCCTTGGAGTTGTCCCTAGCTTGTCCTTCCCTCTCCATGAGATGAAGAGTATTTGTGGCCTCCATACAACCTTTGTTAGGAAATTTAGCTTTTACATTGTGTAGATTTGAGTATGTATCGAGAGGAAAATAGTAATTAGTTAGTGTATAAGCGTATGGTTAATACGGTAAGATTGTATTAGTTAGAATATTATATTGTTGTGATATATTATTAATTGTTATAACAATATATTGTAAATAGTTTGTTTATTTACAGGATTTTGGGTGTGAGAGAAATTAGGGGAGAAATTATAGGAATTATATTCCTATATATTTGTGTAAGTCCTGAATGTTTATTAATTCAGATTAATGAGAAGATAGCAGAATATTATTGTTTTGTGAAATTAAAATTCTTTGTGTATGTTCAGCTCTATTAATCTGGTTCTGAATTCGGTTCTTTGAATTCGTAATAGTGGTATCAGAGCTTTCTATGGTCTTGACCCTGTGAACAATGAGAGTCCTATAATCTCTGCAGATTGATTGAAGAAAATGACACATCCAAGCAGTCAAATTGTCATTAGAAAGGTGTATACATAGCAGAAACATGTAGCCATGTATGAAAATATAGCTTAAGCATTGACAGAATTACCAATACCTACAGTGTCGATGCTTCTCTGTCATGCACCTGTCTATCTTGGAGCAAATTTGTTTGGCGTCATTGTTTAAAGATCTATCCACAATTCATGCATCTCTTTATTAGCATCAAGAAAATCTGAGTTCAAATAGTGTGACGTATCAAACTTTGGATCTGACCACTAGACATTTGAGCATTTGTTGCATCCATTGCGTCCTTTACTATACCTTGTCTACATTTCACATCAACGCTGATCAATCCAACACAGATCCTGATCTATGTTTGATTTCATCGGTCTTTACATTTACGCCAATTATTCTTTTTTTCAGGCTTGCGACATGAACAAGTGTCACAAACTCGATGTCATTTAAGCTTGTTTGCATTTATTGTGTGGAAGCGCCGTGATTTATGTCAAAGCAATATGTTTGCTATTAGTTATAACTTGTAGAACTGATCTTTGTAAAATGGCCAAGTATATATGGTAACGTGGTGCTATACACGGTTTTACGGTGGACCTTATGCCATGCAACTCGCGTCATTCTCATGATGAGTTGGTTGTTGACTTCAGGAAAAGTATTTATAGGTATGGTCAAAATACATTTTGAGTCAAGTCATTGTTTTTGTTTAGCTTTATATTGATCCCTTTAAGTAGCGTTTTATTAAAAGTCTTCTATTGTGAGTCGTGTTTTTTTTTAAAGTGTTAATTTTAAGTTTATGATCTTTGTGTCAAAGTATTTAATATTATGTTCAGTCAAGTTGAATGGTTCGTCAAACCATAAAATTATTTTGTGAGGTCGAAATAACTAAAAATTTTAGAGTTATTGTTTGTCATGTTTTAAAAGTAATAGTGTTATTGATTATGTTCAAAGTCAGTTTGTTTTTGTCAATAGTCTAATCAAGTTTTTTTGAGTCTTGTCATTTAGGTGAATTAGATTAATGTGATATGAGTCATTTTTTTTTGTTAAGTGTCAACAATAAGTCAAAAGTCATTTTGTACGTTAAGTCGTTTTGTCAAAACTCCTATAAAGTCAAAAATTGTACAAATAAAAAAAAATTGCCTTATAGAGACATTTTCGCTTGTACGCGACGTCTGCATTGTGGGGGGGACTTCTCTCGAAAAAATTGTCCCTGAGCAACATCGATATACCAACTGAGTAAGCAGTTTCATCTACTGTAGGTTGGAGGATACATGGAGGAAGGTCTTTCAGCAAACTCTCGTTAGTCGCCAACCATGGGGCCGCACCAATGATGTGACATTTTGTGTGGTGTTTTTTTCATTTCCACTGTGTGTTTTCAAAATAAGAACAGAAGAATATACCCGTTCAAGATTTGTAATTTGTGTGTAATTCCAAATATAATTCCCTGATGTGAAGACATTGTGAAGGACAAAAAGCACCAATGTAAGTCAGTTCATAGATCTTGAAGGAGTTTGTGGTAAAGATCTAAAAAACCACAGGAGGTGAACAGTGTTTTGGCAACAGTTAGGAGAGCAGCTACTGTAGAGATCCCGCGACTGCCTTACTTCTTTATGGAGTTAACTCCCAATGACACGTCTGTTGCGGTCACGTAAAGTAAGTGCAGGATGCGTTCCTTCGCATAATAGTGGTCATGTGCAGCAAGATTGCGTCAGTAGTATGTAGACCTATGAGTATGTGGTGGCATACAATTTTGTTCGTGTCAATTCTTGGAGGTAGATGGTGTTCCTATTCATGTCAAGGTTTGTGGTAAACCTATAAAACCATGGGAGGAGTGAGACTCTCTTTGTATCAAGGTCATGAGCCAAATAGGGCATGCTACAGTGGGTGAGCATATTGCAGATAAGAGTGAATGTTTTTGCACCATGTAAAAACTATGGGGGGGAATGTTAGGAAATCTAGCTTTTACATTGTGTAGATTTGAATATTTACTAAGAGGTAAATAGTAATTAGTTAGTGTGTAACCGTATGGTCAATACGGTAAGATTGTATTAGTTAGAATATTATATTGTTGTGATATATTGTTAATGGTTATAACAATATATCATAAATAGTTTGCTTATTTATAGGATTTTGGGTGTAAGAGAAATTAGGGTAGAAATTATAGGAATTATATTCCTATATATTTGTGTAAAATCTCCAATATTTATTAATTTAGATTAATGAGAAGATAGCAGAATATTATTGTTTTGTGAAATTAAAATTCTCTATGTATGTTCGGCTCTATTAATTTGTGCACTGCTTGTTTCTAAATTCGGCTCTTTGAATTCGTAACAACCTTCTATTTCTGAATTCTGAATTTCCCTTTCCACGGCATATTGCAAGCTCAAAATGGGTTGAATCTCCTTGAAATTTTTAGAATTACTAGCATGATGTAGTGGCTGCCCTAACTCAGAATTTGCAGCCTTCTTTGCCTTCCTTGTCCTTGATGTCACTTCCGGAGGTGGCTTATTGCTCAAACCAAGCAAAATCACCTCTTTCCCGTCCACCTTAAACTTGAGCTCCATGGTTTGGTAGTTTTGGGTGTATTCCCTAAGTGAATGCAACTATTGGATGCCAAGCACCACATTTGCTTCTCCTATGCCCACCGCATAGAAGTCATCCTCAATTTGATTGCTTTCCAAGGTAATGTTTATTTTAGGAATCTTTGTGGTGCATGGGATGGTGAAGCCATCCATCACGGTGACCCTAAATCCCTTAAACTCTATAGGTTGCGGCCCACATGTTGCAACCAACCCCTTATCAATAAAATTTTTGGTGGCCCCACTATCAATGAGGATAGTCATATGTTTATCTTGCAAAATTCCCTTCACTGTAAAGGGGTGATACCCGGGAGCCCCAGACAGTGATGCAAAGGTGCCACTCATGTCTCCTCCTCCAATGATCCCCAAGTTTTTTCCTTCAAAGGTGGCTGCCTTTACCTCTTCTTCTTCTTCTTCTCCATCCGAATGTACCTCTATGTAGTGCACTTGCCCCTTTCCTTGACAACGGTGACCTAGTGTCCATGGGTCCTTACATGTGAAACATAGATTCTTCCTTCTAAGCTCATTTTAGGTCTCATTGGTCCCTCTTGGCAGCTCCTTTTGCCGCCCCAAACCTAGCTTGTTTGGCCTCCCTAGCTGCCCCAAAGGGCCTGATTTTGTTGGCGGCTTTAAATAATTGACCTTTGGCTGTCCCAAAGTGTTTCTCCCTTGCTTTCCTACAGGCAAACTTGTGTTAGTTTTCTGTTGTCCAAAGGGAAGAATTTTACCTTTAGGAGCTGAAGACTCGAGATCAATGGCCTTTTGAATGGCCTCTTGAAGGGTACGAGGGCTGAAAGCCTTGACCAAACCCCTTAGAGGATCAACCAACCCTTCCACAAGCAATGACACAAGCCTTTTTTTTGAAATATCCACTACCATGATTGAAATCCTCAGAAAATTAGCCACATACTTCTCCACGGAAGTCTTTTGCCACAATTGAGCCAATTCCCAAAAGTGAAGCTCCGAATCAGCCCTTTCAAACCTCTCAATCAGCCTTCTACTGAATTCCTCATAAGTGTTTATGAGGTTGTGTATTTGGGTTATCAATCCATGGTACCACCATTCGTGGGTGGTTCCCTCCAAATGCAATGTAGCAAATTTGATGGCATCATCCTCCATCATAAGTTGAAGTGTGAGGTATGTATCAACCTTTTGTATCCATGCCCTAGCTGAACTTTTTGTTGAACCATCAAAAGTGGAAAGTGTGAGCTTTCCCAAAGCATGTTGTAGATCTCCTATAGTGTTTCTTGGTCTATGGACAGCCCCGTGACTAACTTTACCCTTCTTTATTTTCGTGAAATTGGTAAGGGTCATTTCCCCCTTGATGTCGGTGGGAAGAGCCCTATACTTTGTGTAGTGGGCAGCAATATCGTCTAATAAATAATACTTTTTTTCTTACTCTAGAATGGTTTCCTCTCTCTATGGGAAAGTAGGCTGAAAAGGCTTTTGTGAGGATCCAATTGTTTTCATTGGGGGAGGGTCATTGTTTGTACTTGAAATACTTCCTTCACTATTTTGTGTCCGGTTTCCATTCATATCCTTCATAATTTTTATGAAATCAACCATTATATTTGTCAAACGTTCTTGAGTTAGAGTGTATCTTTTGAACCTATCATTGTCCCTGTCCTCCCTGTCTCTTTGCCTTGTTCATTCTATGAATATCTCCTCTTCCATTTGTTGTTTCTCTTGCTGCTTTGGCCCTTCTTTCTTTTCCCTTTCATAGTACTTAACCTCTCTATCAATGTTAGGCATGTAGATTGCTCAAACCCCACAACTGGCCAAGATTATGGCTCTGATACCACTATAGTATCCCCTTTAGGGCTGAAAACTGAACAAAGTAGTTTTCCAACAAACCCTATTTAAATATGCAATTTTTCTAATTTTTATTCAAACCCTAAATATGTGAAATTAATTGTAGACTGTTGTAGGTGCCCAAAATGGCACAAAATTAATATTAAATTGCTCCAAAAATTATAGAAAATTATCAAATATTACAGCCAACAATAATATTTCAAAAACCAGATTTTTCCAATGTTCAATGGTTGGAAATTATCATAAAAAATATCACAAGTGTGGCTGTTCCGCACCCAAGCAATGGCCAAAACAGGCCTTGAAGACCTTCACCCAACCCTAGGAAGGGTTCGTTGCTCCTCCAAGGTGGTTCGTTGCACTTTAGGCAGCTCTTTGCCCTCTTTTGATACCCCATACCAACTTGCCCAACCCTCAAACCAATTCACCCCACCTGTAGAAGACAAAGTGGTGTTCAAAACACCCTTAGATGCCAAGTACGCTCTATACAACTTCCTCACGAAGTTGCCCAATCTGGATATCAAGGGTTTTCATCCTCAATTCTAGCCATTTTGAAGGTTTTTGTTTTCAAAGCAATAAATCAAGCTCTTTGTGCTTTAACTTAGAAATTCAATTATCAAAATTCACAATAGCCTCTCAAATGATCATCATACTACTTTTTATACCATTCTTTCCCACAAGTTCTTCCCAAAAGGGGGTGCTCCATTTGGAGGGAGAGTTAGAGTGGTTTAAAAGATATCATCTATTTTTTTCATTAAGGGTTAAGTTAACCCTTGCTCCACAAATTACTTTTAAGTTATAATTAAAAAAGATATATCAAAAGGTATTTTTAATAACTTGAAAATAAAACCAATTTTTCCCCTTTGATTTTACCTTAACTTAGCCAACAGGAAACATCTAGGAATTCGGCTAAGGGTCTTTTCTTGTTCTATGACCAAAAGGGGGACATGACACCCACTTCAATCTTGGGAACTTGCAACCTCAAACACTTGCTTCATGAACATAGCCTTCTGTTTCAGTGGGTCTCATATTGTTACTATGGGTTGAAAACAAACTCATCTGCCCCTACTTCTGCTTGTCACATGTCATGATCATTGTACTTTCCTTGGACATATGCAAACTATGCACTCTTTGATTCATAAGAGTCTCTTTATAAACACTCATATGGGTTATTCATAAACCTGTACATAGAAAAAACATGTCAATGAAATCAGGGACTCTCCATACCTCTCCTTCAACCACTTCACCATGCCTTGTAGGCATGTTGTTCAACTCTCCTCCTATGCTTGAATCTTCTTCAGAGTTTCCATTCGTGTGATGGACTTCCAAAGGTCCATTCTTGCTGTCCCAAACATGGCTGTAGCTGTACCATTGCATTTTCTCACTCATAATCAACATTATGGTGGCTGGAAACTCTTCATAACAGGTGGAAACAATCCCTCATTGATGGTAGGTGGAACATCTTTTTAGCTTGTGACCGGAAATACTCATGACTATCATAAAAATTGTCAAGGGGCTGGTTCTATTGCACATAGCAGCAAAAAAAAATAGGACAACAACAGTCATATTTTAATTTCTTCACAAAATTTTGAAATGACAGTGCTATAGGGGTTGGAATCAGCCATATAGTGACTGAAAATGACTTCTTGTATCTCCAAAGGTCACCCAAATCCCAAACGTTCATGTACAAGCAATTTTGAACTTGTATGAAATGACCTATGTGCCCTTTGCTACTCAAAATGTTCATCGCTTTATCATCATTTTCACTATGTTGTCCATGATGTTAATAAATTTGAAATGGCCCAGTATGAAACAACAAACCTGAAATGTGACTTTTCTTTTCATACCTTGGGCTAAAATCCAATTGTTTACTTTTTTTTTTCAAATTTAGAAGTAGGAGCTTTTGAGGGACATACCTTGGCACAACCATCCGTGTGTTTATCAAGAACCATACATGTTTCTACCGAAGGTTCTCCACTTTCCACTTGCATGGTGGATTCCTTTATGGATTGCTCACTAACTTATTTTAAATTTGAATTCTCTTGCTCCTTGATTTCCTCGTTGGAATTCTCACGAGGGTTTGACTTTCCATCATTTTCCTTCAAAATTACTGCAACTCTTATTTTTCTTCTCTCCCTTCTTACAATTTGGAAATTCTTTTCTTTTTCCTTTCTCAACGCATGTTGAAGATCTCTTAGATTGTTCCTTGGTTTATGACTAGCCCTAGAACCATACTTGCCTTTCTTCAATGCCACGAAAATTGCAAGGCTCATTTCTTCTCTGATTGTTGGTGGAAAAGTCATATATTCCTCATAGTTTGCAGCGACACCATTCTGTATAGAAGGTTGTTCCTGCCTTTTTGGAATGACTTCCTCCATATGAAGGAAGTTGGGCTGATTAGGCCTTCGTGTAGATCCAACACTCACCCTAGGTGGAGGGGAGGGTTGTTGTATGTACTTGAAGTGTTGCCGTCACCATTGTGTGGCTTGAATCCATTCATATCCTTTATGGTTTGGATGAATTCAGCCATCATTTCCATCAACTGCTTTTGATTTTGGACGAATCTTTCAAAATTAACCCTATCCAGGTCATCCATGTTACTCTGCCTTGGCTGTTCAAAACTTCCCTTTCGTGGTACCTCGCTTCCCTATCACTGTTTGGAATGACTCAAACCCCCAAAGCTAGCCAAGAATTTGGCTCTGATACCATCATAATGTCCCTTTTAGTGCAAAATTAGAACCAAAGGAATTTGCCAACAAACCCTAACATAAACACATACAATTCTGATTTTCTGATTCAAACCCTAAGCAAATAAAAAATTTAGAATTCTGAAAATTCAGATTCAGGGCACAAATTCTATTTTATTATTAAAAATACTTTTAAAAATTGAAGAATATTACAGCCCAATGAAGTTTCCTCAAAACTGAATTCACAAATGGCACATTCAAATTCCAAGGGGGTCGTTGCCCACAAAAATCAATTCACTGCCTTCTAGGATTTTCAAACCTATTCGCTGCCCTCTAGAATGTTGTGCCACTCCTTGATGCCCTAGACTGTTGTATGAACCTGAAAATGGTGTTCAAAACACCTCAACGGATCATTGATGCTCTATGCAAACACTGAAAATAAGGCTGCCCAGCGGAAAGGCAAGGGTTTTCGTTCTTACTTCAGCGTTCCATTGAAGGTTTCCATCTTCAATGGATGAAGTCAAGCAAATCGTGCTTAAACTTGTGATTTCAATTCTAAACATAACATGACTGCCCAAAAGAAACTACTTTCTTCATTTTATATTGTTTCCCCAAAGGGGTGTGTTCCACTTAGAGGAAAATTCAAATAATCAAAAAACAACTTCCTTGTAAATTCACTTAAGGGCTAATCTTGTCCATGACCCTTAAAAGTCCCCTTCTTAAGTCAAAAATAGAAAGGAGTTGCCGACATATTCACTTTTGACAACGAAGGTGTATTATTATTTTTATTTAAAGTATTTAAAAAATACTTTTTATTTTAATAATAATATTATTTTATTTTTAAAAAAGGAGACATTAGAACGAGTAGCCACTAGATTCTATGCTTAGCAACCTATATCATATGATCACCAATCGCCAACAATGGTATACGAGAAGCTCCACTGTATGACCTACGTGCTTGGATGCATCCACTGCCAACGGTATCATACGAACTGAAAATGTATGACTTGGCCGTGTACGAGCAGCCATTGGCGTACAACCTCCAAGCATCCTTATCTACCATATGACCTTGTATGGGAACCTAAAAAAAATTCCAGTCACCTCCAATCCAGGGCTCCTACCCCTGGGAAGGCATGTTCCCCCATTCCACATGTATAGTCTATACAAATGTAATCCCAAAAGAGTGTCACTCATGCGCAATGTTCACCCCATCCACTAGCTCCGACAAGAAGAAGCGACACCACTTTCTACACCAACACCAGCTCCACTCGAAATGTCTTTTATCTTCTCTATTCATTTTTTATTTTTATCATGTTATCTATGAATTGTGTTGGAAGAGACTCCCAACTTGTTTTAAAAGGAGGATTATGTTGACCATCATATTAGTATTATCTTGGTTTTCAGTGTAATTACATAGTAACCGACATATCATGTGGTTCATGATTGTATTGTCAGAATGGATCTTGTTTGTATATTCAATTGTTGTAACCAACAACCCATTGGGTCTTCTTGTTATATAAATAGAATGATGTACATCAGGGAAGGGGCGCTGGTATCAGGTCCTCCCTGTATGGTATGAATTGTATTGGTACTTATCTTTCATGAATACATAGCTGCTATTGTTCAGATACTCTTCTCTGCCATGGTATCTTCTTCAATTAATATTTCATCACATGCTGTTATTTGTGGTGTAGTATCTCTATAATCGTTCTATATGAATAATTGGGTTGCTCTAATAGAGCAGCTAACAACATGGATACTCAAAACCAATGCACAAAATCTAATCCTGATGGGGGACTTCAAAACAGTAAAAAGGCCTGATGAAAAAAAGGGGGAAGTGGTTTCAATCGCAGAGCAGCTGAAGCATTAACCAACTACAAACGTACACCCCAATAGTGGGGTTTGAATATGCCCATGGGCTGTCTACGTTGAGTAACAGAAGAAAAGGAAAGAACTATATTGCTGAAGAAGTGGATAGAATACTCATTGCAAACTAGTGGATTACTACAGGAAGACAACTCATGGCAAGAGTGAGCGACACTAGACTCTCCTATCACTGGCCCATATCCCTAAACATTTCTGATATTCCCCCAAGGCCTGAAAAGCCTTGGTTTAGATTTGAATTAAGTGTCTTTCACATCCAGACTTTACAAAGAACATTGAAAAATGGTGGATGGAAGCAAGCATGATCCATGGGCTTGAGATTTTTTAATTTATGGGGAAATTAAGACATCTTAAGTACTGATTAAGATGCTGGAACTGGCATGAATTTTGTTATATTTTGCCCAGTATAAACATGAGGGAACAATTGGTGGTTATAGAAATACATATAAGAAAGGAAATACATGAGCAATCTCTAATACAGGCACATGCTAATATACAACAAAGAGAGGAACTGTATTAGTGACAATAGTCGAGAACAATAGATCAATCAAAGTGACTTGATCAGAAATTATTTACACTAATTGGTTTTAAACTGACCACACATCAATTCCATCCAACATATCAAAAAGGATGATGGCACATGCAACTGTTCTTTTTTTTTCTGGACATACTAACAGAAATTCCTTCAAACCAGGAAAAAGTAAAGTTACAAAGGGAATTTAACCAAATGAATCCCCAAAGAGATACTGGAAGGGAACGGAGAAATAATGAAGACAGTGACAAAGGAGTTAAAAATGATTGTCTTCTCGTTCGAAGCAGAGAAGGCTTCAGGGCCAAATGATTTTCCTGCCCTTTTTCTCAGCATTTTTGGTACCTAATTAAGCAAGATATTTTGGCATTGATTGAGGAGTCATGTAGAGATAAAAGAATGCTCATGAAGTTGAATGCTAGCAAGTTAGTCCTCATGCCAAAGGTGTCTCAAGCGGACAAAATGGACCAATAAAGACTGGTAGCCTTCTGCAACATAATCTGCAAAATCATTTCCAAACAAATTGCATCAATGCTGAAACCAATGCTCCCAAAAATGATATCAGAAAATCAGTCCACATATCTCTCTAATAGAAAAATCACAAACAATATTATAATTGTTCAGGAAATTCCACTCTCAACAACATCAACATAAACAATATATTTTTTTTGTTAGGGATCAATGAGCTCAACCACCTTCTCTATAAATTGGCATCAAGCTAGCATATAAATAAAAACAAATCCAATGTCATTTTCATTGTCCCACAATGTAGAAAAAGGGATATTCTAAAAGGAAAAAAAAAAAAAAAAAAACAGTAAAGGTAGCTTTTTAGCTCACAGGTAAGAGAGACACCAAGTTGGTGTATGAGACACCTCTTTTAGAATCCCACAAGGGGATTTTGTTTAACAAACTTGTGACCTCTTCTATGGAACACACATACCTTCCCCTTGAGGCCCCACTTAGGCTGTACACATTTTGTTTGTAATGTCTCCAAATGGGAGGATTTAACCAAAAAGGGGTTTCCCATAAAATCCACAAAATTCTGAATTTTTTAAATTAAAAATCAGCAAACCCTAGCATGCAAGAAATGTTCTAAAACCCTTACCAAATCCCAATAAACCCTAGGCACCAATATGCAAGAGATATATAGACAATTTCCAGTAACCATTTCGTCCAAAATTCACCTTAATACTTGCAAATATGAGCAACAAATTGAAAATGAAAAAGATGTACCCTTTTGCCAACTTTTTAGGATCAATTGCTATATTATGATAGCTGAAAAAATACAATTTTAATATCAAATACAGTTGTTCATTGCTTAATTTTTGCTTCAAACCCTTGCTAATAACATGCCACGTGCCAAAAATAAAGGAAAAATTCCAGCGATCCCCTAGGGCATCCAAAGCGGTCCAAAAATCCTTCCAAGCAAGTCGCTCAAGTCACCAAGGTGTAGAATAAATTGTCGAATATTTATTAGACAAAATTTCACCTTTTACAAGTCAATTTGATCAAGAAATCCTATCAATAAATTAAATAATAATGATGAAAATTACTATTTAATATCTTAGCACGTTAGATCCTCAAAACTCCAGCAAATCTTCACAAACCTCAATGCCAATATTCAGAAAAATTATCAATAAATTTCAAAATATTAAATTGATTAACTAGACCCCAAAAAGGATTTCAAAACACTCCTAAGAGCCTCCCAAACCAAGTCGCCCCCCTTACAGAATTAATGTAAATAAAAATCGTAATTATTATGCCCAAATTGGACTTCAAATTGTCCACCAAACCCTCTCAACAAGCACACAAACAAATCACCCCACTCTAGGGCAGATATCAAATCCTCCTTGGCAATAGGTGGCGTCAAAAGACACCTTTTATAGAATAATCAACTCTAAATCTACAAACACTTATTGGGCATACATCCCAATATTTTCTTAAAGTATGAAGAAACAATATCAATTTTCAACATATCTTCAATTTAGATCATCATGTATTTGTACCTTCCAAAGGGGGGCGAACCACCTTGAGGAGGTAAAATCCCTTATAACCATCTCTTGCCAACTTTTAAGATATATTTTTCTTTTCTTAGCTTAACTCCCAAGCCGACATTTCTCTTTTTCGACTATAATATTAAAGTAATTACCTTAATAAATAGTAATTAAAATTACTTTTTAGGCAATAATTCAATAATTATTTCAATTAAATACCTTAGTGGTAAAAACCACTTTTATAAAATATTTTGTTAATCAACTAATAATTCCCTTATATGAACAAATGATTAAAATCATTATTTGGCAATTAATAATTAACTAATAAAATAAAACCCTAAAATGAATTCCTTAGTGTATGGGGAAGTAGACTAAAGGTTTTCAATACCTACTTATACATGATGTGGAAATGGGGACATACAGTCCTCCCTTCCCACAATTGTTGGCCCTCAAGCAATAGCAAACTTGGGTGATCCGAAATTGCCTTTTTTTCCTAAGTTGCATCCTCAAATGGCAATTCCTTCCATCTAATCAAATATTCTTTGATGCTATGGTTCTTTAGCTTCTTCTCACGTCCCTCAATGAGAGATTTTTGAATCAAGATCATTTGCCTTTTTCATACAATGGAGGCAGCTCTAAAGAAACGGTAGTAAGCTGTCCAAGAACTTTTTTGAGAGAAGAAACATGGAACACATCGTGAATCTTACCATTTTTTGGAAACTCCAACTCATATGCTACTTTTCCCACCTTGTTCCTCACCTTATTGCCCATAAAAACGTGGTTCAACTTTTTTGAACCACTTTATTTGAGGGAAGATTGCCTATAGAGTTGCAATCTCAAAAAGACCCAATCTCGTACCTCAAATGACCTCTCGACTCTATGTTGATCTACATATAATTTTTGTTGATTTTGGGCATGTTGTAGGTTCTCTTTTAGTGCTATCATGATGTCATAACTCTGTTGTACGAAATCCTTTGCCCCATGCACTCTGCTATCTGTCATTACCAAATCAATGAAGGAAAAAGCATCATAACCATAAAGTGACTTAAAAAAGGAGTCATACCTATAGACATGTGGAAGGTTGTGTTATAACAATGCTCGGTCATATGTAGCCATTTTATCCATGTTGATTGTTGCCCTAAAACATAGTTCCTCAAATATCCTTCCAACCATTTATTCACAATTTATGTTTGTCTATCGGTTTATAGATGATAACTAGTGCTAGGAGTGAGCTCAGTACCTATCAATTTAAAGAGTTCTTGCCAAAACATACTCATGAATCTGATGTCCCTGTCACTAACAATGTTTTTGGGCAGCCCATGCAATTTGAACTCTAAAAAACACATCAACTATAGGAGCATTGTATTTGACTGAAATTGGATAAAAATGAGCAAATTTTTCAAGTCTATCAACCACAACATATAAACAATTTTTACCTTGAACCATAGGCAATCCGGTAATGAAATCCATAGAGATTCTCTCCCATTTTTATGAAGGAATAGGAAGGGGCTGCAAGAGACCTGCTAGAAATTCATGCTCACATATATTTTTTTGACATACAAAACATTCCCAGATGTACTTGAGAACCTCCTTTTTTAAGCCCTTCCAATAGAACCTTTCCCTCACAAGTTTGTATGTCTTAAAGTACCCTTGATGGCCAGCCAAAGGAGTGTCATGGGCAGCCCTCAAAATCATGTACTTTACCCTAGCTTCGGGTACCAAATAGACCTTTTATTTGTATAGTATAAGACCATTTGAAATTCTGAATTTATCATCAACAATCACCTCTTCAAGCAAGTTGTTAGTAAACTGATTTTTAGCATATTCCAAGATAATTAACTCTTTCCAATCTACTGTTATAAAAGATAGAACATATTTTTGCATCTTCTTGTAAAGCCTTATTGAACATAGAAGCAATTTGAGGTGACCCTTTGATCATACCTTGAAATGTTACTTGTTTGCCACCCACCTTGAATTTGAGCATCAAACTTCGATAATTGAGGTTAAATTCCCCCAATGAATGCAAGCATTGGACCCCAAGAACAAGATCCATATCACCAATGTCAATTACATAGCAATCATCACATACCTCATACTCCCCTAATGCAATGTTAAGCTTGGTGATTCTTTTGGTGCAAGGAAGAGAAAATTCATCCGCTATTGTTACCTTGAAATCCTTGAAGTCTTCCACAATCAAATCAAGCTTAGCCACCAAATTTTTGTCAATGAAATTGTGAGTAGCCCCACTATCAATCAAGATGGTTACTTTGCGCTCCTTCAAAGTCCCTCCTATCTGGAAAGGATAGCACTTTGGTGCTCCTGAAAGAGTAGCAAGAGTGTTGCCCATATCTTGTGTGTCCTCATGCACATGCTCATCAACAACATTGTCATTCTGCTCATCATTAGTATCAACAATATCAAAATTTGAATCATCATCAATTGCTTCAATGTAGTGGACATGTCCTTTGCCCTTGCAATAGTGGCCTTTGGTCCATGGTTCTTTGCAAGTGAAACACAACCCTTTCCTTCTCAACTCATCTCTAGCATCCTTCATATTGCTGTTATAGGGCAGCAATCTATGAGGTGGCACATATGGTGTATAAGGCTTCTTTTGTTGCTCATTGGGTGATGCCCTAGGCTGCCCACTTTATGCCACTTAAATCATATCTTGGCTACCCTGTATTTGCCTCTTTGGGCAGCGAATACGTGGCTGCCCTCTTGGCCCCTATATGCTGAACATTCTAAATCCAAAGTCTTAGTGATAGCATCTTGTAAAGAAAGAGGGTTCAAAGCCTTAACCAAACCCTTCAAAGGTTCAATCAAACCCTCAACAAACAAAACAACCAATCTCCTCTCACTAACATCTGGTACCATAATTGAAACCTTTTGAAAATCAACAACATACCTTTCAACGTCATGCTTTTGCTTGAGTTGTGCCAATTCACGAAAATGTATTTCTTGATCTCTCCTATCAAATCTCTCCATGATCCTTTTACCAAACTCCTCCGAGGTAGTAATGGATCCGTGTCCTTGTGTGATTAAGCCATGAAACCATCACTCATGAGCAATACCCTTCAAATGTAGGGTAACAAACTTGAGAGCCTTATCCTCACACTTGGGGTTAAATGATAAATATGTCTCCAATTTCTACAACCATTATCTCACAGGAAGTTTATCAGTACCATCAAAAATAAGAAGAAAAATCTTATCCAACCTTTGTTGTAAATCTTTACGAGGTTGCATATTAGGAGCCCTTGGCTTGGATCCTTCCATCATCTCACAATAATCCTGAAAAGACGAGTGCTTGTGTGTCATAGTTTAGGGCTACGTACTCTTGTTGGCGAATATCAAGAGGATCATCCCTTGGTGCCTCCATCTCCTCAACTGGTTCCTTCTGCGAAAAGGTAGCCTTGAAGAATTTATGAGGGGGGTTAATAGAAATCCTTTCATTATCATTTGAATTTCCTTCTCCATTGAAGGGGTGGCCCTTGCTTGGAGTTATAGTAGCTTTCAACATAGCTACAAATTGCATACACAAAGGATGTTGAAGATCATCTTGGCTTTCTTGCAAAAGCTTACCTTGATTTGATGAGAACCCCTTAGGTTCTTGATCCTCCATAGTCTTTTCCCTTATCTGATAATACAAGATCTCTTTACATGCTTGCATCCAACAACCAAAACTCACAAGTAGACAAGATCGGTGCTCTGATACCACTATAATGTCCCAAATGGGACGATTTAACTAAAAAAGGGTTTCCACTAAAATCCACAAAATTTTGAATTTTTGAAATTAGAAATCAGCAAACCCTAGCATGCAAGAAATGTTCCAAAACCCTTACCAAATCCCAATAAACCCTAGGTGCCAATATGCAAGAGATATATAGACAATTTCTAGCAACCAATTCGTCCAAAATTCACCTTAATACTTGCAAATATGAGCAACAAACTAGAAATAGAAAAAATGTACTTTTTTGCTAATTTTTTAGGATCAATTGTTATTTTATGATAGCTGAAAAAATACAATTTTTATATCAAATACAACTGTTGTTCCTTGCTTAATTTCTGCTTCAAACTCTTGCTAATAACATGCCACATGTGCCAAAAATAAAGAAAAAATTCTAGCGATCCCCTAGGGCATTTAAAGTGGCCCAAAAGTCCTTCCTAGCAAGTCGCCCAAGTCACCAAGGTGTAGAATAAATTGCCGAATATTTATTACACAAAATTTCACCTTTCACAAGTCAATTTGATCAAGAAACCCTGTCAATAAATGTCAATAAATATTTTCTTCAAGCATGAAGTAACAATATCAATATTTAGTATATCTTCAATTTAGATCTTCATCATGTATTTGTACCTTCCAAATGGGGGCGAACCACCTTGGGGAGGTAAAATACCTCATAACCCTCTCTTGCCAACTTTTAGGATATATTTTTCTTTTCTTTGCTCAACTCCCAAGAATTCCTCTTTTTCAAATATAATATTAAATTAATTGTCTTAATAAATAGTAATTAAAATTACTTTTTAGGCAATAATTCAATAATTATTTCAATTAAATACCTTAGTGGTAGAAACCACTTTTATAAAATATTCTATTAATCAACTAATAATTGTCTTATATGAACAAATGATTAAAATCACTATTTGGCAATTAATAATTAATTAATAAAATAAAACCCCAAAAGGAATCCTTTACTCTATGGGGAAATAGACTAAAGGTCTTCAATACCTACTCATACATGATGTGGAAATGTGGACATCACACTGTTATTCCAAAGAGGGAACATTACCATTGAAATACTTTGGCACCCCACTCCATATGAGGGCAACTACCAGACTTTGAGATGCCATGACCAGAGAAATTCAAAATAAACTAACCTGCGAGACAAATAGATGGCTATCATATCCAGGGAGACTTCAGCTAGCTCAAGCCATCTAGCAGGCTGTCCCAATTTACATGCTCACACTCATGCCACTCCCAAAGCAATTGGAAGATAAGTTCAAGACAATCCAATGGGATTTTGTTTGGCAAGGGTTGGATAGCACTTTCAAATACCCATTGCTGGCCTGAAAAACAATTTTCACAAGCAAAGCTGAAGGAGGACTAGGATTACACTGTTTTGGAGTCTTCAACAAAGCTCTTTCAATTAAAAAATCTTGGCATCCAAGGCAGACTCAATCTTTTATTTTGTCAGAAATTATCAATAAATATCTGATTAATCCCACTGACGACATCTTCAAAGCACAGTGGCAACCATCTCCATCAAGTACCACCTGCCTCATTCAAACAAGAATCGAGCTTTTTAAGACACCAGTTACATGGCAAGTAGGAAATGAAACCAATTTTTTAGTGTGGGAGGATAGTTGGAATGGGCTCTGGCTAACTACCTTGATCCCTAATGCAATCAAGGAACTAGAAACGAGTCTCCCAAAGGAGGGGTATATACATAGTAGTCTATTCTTGCAATTCAAATGGAAATGAGCTTGCCTAGAGCGTTGATGTCCTCAAACACTAGTGTCCTCACTCAATATGGTGCATATCAGCCCTTGCAGCTCAAAACATTGCTGGAGGAACTTGATAGCAGACATATTTTCAATCCACTAAGAACAATAAATTGGTACCTCTACATTCCCTTTTAGGAGAATGGACAGTTGTATTTACATCAGTTACCTAATCCTAGCATGCAGCCCAAGAAAAACAAATGGCAATAACAATGTTGGCCCAAAATTAAGTCTTTTTACTAGTTTGCCCTACATGGCAGAATATTAACAACTGACAATCGTAAAAAGGAGGAAAAATAGGTCCCAATCATTTGCCCCAACTGTCAGAATGATGCTGAAACAGTATATTCTTTATTAATATTTCTCAAATGTTATTATGCACAAGTTGTTTGGAATGAAATAACTGCTCTTTGGCCCAACACTTCCTTGATTAAAATATGAAATCCTCGGAAAATGGACAAGAGTAATCTCCAACATGAAAATTCTATGTGCCATGAAAACACTATCACCAAGCATCATCCTATGGCATCTCTAGGAGCACAACTCTAGACTTTTCAACAATACAAGCCAGCGGGTGGAGGAAACAGTCAGAAAAATAAAAATTCAAACCTCTAGTACAACTCTGATAATTAACTCCAGCAAACCCAATAATTTTCAATCAGTTGTGATGAGGGATTGTTGGATTGCATAGATATGGAATATTACATGCCACTATAAATTTCACTGATTCCAAGATAACACCAGAAAGGCATGGATCCTACTACAACCGGGTTGGTAAAAATTGATGTGGCTTCTAAGGACAACTTGGGGAAAACTGGAATTGGAGGAATAATCAAAGATAATTATGGAGATTCCTTTCTTTGCTTCGCCCAATGAATTGGATTTCAAACCAATAGATTTGCAGATATTCTGGTACTTCATACATGATTAAAATTGGCTCAAACCCAGGGGATTTGGAAAATCCACATCAAAGGATACCTCAGCATTATCATCAATCCTATCAACCAGGTTTGGGAGGCTTAAAATTGACCCTTGAATAGATCAAAGTTCAAATGGAAAATGGAAAACATTGTTCTTCAAATTATGTAATACGTGCAAGGATTCATTGAGTTCAATCTCCAGCATGAAAGGTGGAATGAGAATGGGGTGACAGATGCACCAGAAAATTAGGGATTCATCCAAATTCTCTCTCGTGGAGTTCAAATCTACAAAGCTACGTGCAATTTATTGACATAATTAGAACTGTTGTGAACTCGGAGAAACCCACCTTTAATCCAATTAACCATTGTTAACCTTCCCCCAAGCAAAAGCCAATCCTTCTCACCCATGTTATATGATGCATGTAACATACTCTATCCATGTCTCAGTGTACCATTGAAGTCAGTTATATTCACAAGACACTAATTAGTATTGGACAAAAAAATACCATATCACCCCATCTAATATCTTAGGACCCAAAAATGAATAATATAATATTATCTTGTCCCCGTCTTATACCAAATGTGGAATTCAACTTAATTATCTAAGGTCCCACCTTGGGCCACAATCCTATTCTATTAATATCAAAATTCCCAAGGTACACTCCCAACTCAATCATACATGTCTTTTTATTTATTACACACATCCACTTAGTATTATGCTTGTTTTATTTTGTAATGAGTACCTAAAGTATGTATAGCCCTTCTTTTTATTCAATGACTACCTAAATCCTCAGTTTTTTCTAAAACTCTCACACTTCTATGGTACTGTCTCCCCTCATGTCCTAAACTCTTCGTATTAACATGTATCCATTGTACATACCCCACCCCCACAATTTATATTATCGACTACACCACACCTGAGTTGGCCTAATGGTGAACAACTTGTGCTCTTGAAAGGGAGGTCACAAGTCCGAATCTTATAGGGGGTAGGGTATGTACACTTTGTATTTGAAGTACAATTAGGTGCCTCCTACATACCGGGTGTACAAGGTGGTCTCATATGTTGTAAGCTATCTTACAAACCTAAGCAAGGTCCCTAGCATTGTGGACCTTAAAAAGGCCTTCCTTTTCCTTTCCTTTTTTCTACTCTTTTTTCAGACAAAATCCCAAGGAACTCACATTTGATACTTGTCCAATGGAAAACACTTGCAGCCATTCCATCTTTGCCTTTCAAAAATAGGTATTAAAGTTGATAGAGGCAACCCACGTATTTAGACAAGGCAATAGATGATGGCAATGTGCAGTCTTATTAATCCACAAATATTCACGGAGGTGCACAAGTGACGTCAAGGGTAGAGTTGGTCCATTTAGTTCAACGATCGTGGCAGGCATTGACCCACACCATGCGAAAATATCTGCAAACTTTGCAAATTAGCTATCAGATCAAATCAGTTCAAACACACTCAAGTGTTCCTGGACGGTATTCAGCAAATGGGGGTTAGGAGTTACAGGTTGAAAGAAAAATCTATAAATAGCACTCACTGCTACTGCAACTGCAATTCTCTTTGAGGAAATCAAACCATTAAAGGTGTACTAGCATATGTCAAACTTCTTAAATATGTTGTCTTATAATGCTCAGATGTGTGCTTCCATAATGTTTTACAATCTAGGTAATGATAAGCAGTCAATTAGAGTGGATGAAGATGATTTGGAGGGTGGAAACTCAATTGGATCTTAAAGGAATCTCACCACTCAGCCAAAATTTCCTGTGCAAGGGGGGCATAAAGTAATATCTTTAATTAAAATTGCACAAGTTACAAAAAGCCTCGTTATCCATCAAGTTAGATAAAACCGTCTCCCTCTACTTGACTCAGCAACTTGGGTGTACTCATTGGCAAAGTTGCAGCTCACTAGGTTCCATATGCATCATGAAACTCCCACTTCAATCACTAGGAATGACATACCCTTCACCATCCCTAATGCCTCATGATATTTCTCTTTTCACCCATGCAATCCTCATGGGCATTGGGCTGGGAATTCTCAAGTTCATTCAATTAATCAAATCCCCAAGAATTCCCAGAATGCAAACTTCTCTGAGCCACAAGGAGGTTTGGTCTCTTCTCCATCAGCCTCTGATATAGCCAGAATTTATATATCCCTCACAAAAGCAATTAACAATCTCGAAGGAGAGCATAAAATACTTAGGGAGGATGTTTGGGTAACATGATATCCAAATACCTATCATTGTAACATGCAATGGGGACAAACAAAATGAATTTATTCATTAATTGATGTTGTGCAATGTTGTAATGTCCCCTTTAGGGCATATCATGCAAATCTGGAAATCAACCACAAACCCTAACACAACAATAGAAATTTCTGATTTTTTATATCAACCCCTAAAACAAATCAGAATTCTGGAAATATGAAACTAGTGCACAAATTGCAATATTTTCATCATGAAATAATTGCCGAGATTCCAGAATAATTACAGCTTACCAAACACCTTCAAATCTGATTTTTAGGCCAATTATATGGTTGGAAAATGTAATAAAAAATACCAAAAATGTTTTATATACTTCAAACAGCACTTAGGCTGGAAATCAGCCTTGGAAGTGCTACGTCCAACCCAAGCGGGGTTCACTGCCCTCCAAAGAGGCTTGCTGCCCACGCTACGTCATTCGCTGCCCTTATAGGGCTCTTCAACCAAGTCACCAACCCTCAAAACCTGTTCACCACACACCTTGAAGCTTCTTCTGCTGTTATGAACCCAAAATTGGTGTTTAGACACCTCAAAATGACCAATGATGCCTGATACAACCTCTGATTCAAGGCTGCCTAGTTGATAGGTAAGGGTTTTCGTCCTTACAGCCTTCCATTGAAGGTTTTCGTCTTCAATAGATGAAGTCAAGCAAATCGTGCTTAAACTTGTGATTTCAATTCATAAGCATAACATGATCCTTCAAAATGAACCTCCTTCCCCTTTTTATATCCTTTTCCTCCAATATACTTTCTAAACTAAGGACCGACTTATATCAAATTAGAGGAGTCCCCTTCTTTATTACAAATCAATTTGGAAAGAAGTTGCCGACATGTTCCTTTTTAGCAACTAAGGCATATTATTACTTCTATTTAAAAATATTTTTTATTCTAATAATAATATTATTTTATTTTTAGAAAAGGAGACATTACAAATGAATTTCAGCAACACCATCTCAACTCTTGAAACTATTAAAATAAATGAATAATTTCAGTGTGGGAACAAGAGAAAGAGAACACAAGCAGGCAGCTCCCACATCACATGGTCAAGCTATTGACTGGTATGTCCCAATTTATCTTGCATAGACCAGGCCACCTACTCCAGCATGTTGGAAACCACCTGAGCTATTGCAGGAGGAGAAAGGTACAACCCCAGCACACCAAGGACCTCAGGATGGAGATAAGTAAATAGTACAGTTGTTGAGGGACAAAATCTGAATTACAAATCTTTAGCTGTCCCAATTTTGTTTGTCTAGACATAGTATGCCTCTGCATCAAAAGCTGGAATATGTGGATATGTACTTTCTTTTTATGGTATTGTAGTTGCAGATGTAGTGGTTTTATAAAGTGTTGTAAATGGGTAGCAATTATTTAATCCTTGTGTATTGTTAGGAGGATCATTTACCATCTTATGATTCTGCCCTGTAATATTTTGGTACCTATGTGATCTATGCTCTGAAATATAAAATCTTCTGTAAAATTGAAATGACATCCTATGCTTTCCATAGACTGTCCACGGATTTAAATAATTTTATAGAAGTATATTTTACTTTGACAATAATTTAAAAAGAAAAGAAAAAATAAACAGTTGGAGCCCATAATGGAGGTCAAAGCCATCTAAATGTTAGCTGTAGCAGACTGCAAAACCCAAGTTCTGAATAGAATTATGAGTATAAGAAGTGGACATTTACTCAATGATTATTGAGTAGTAACTGAGTTTGTAGTAGGTGCATGATGCTCAGCAGATCGCTAGTGATGCGATTGCCAAAAGACCTCAAATTGACTCGGAACAAAGTGATATATAGATGCTCTTGGGAAGACGTGCGAGAAGGAAAAACATAGTTTGTAAAAGGAAGCATGCTTGTCAAAAGTAAAAGATACCAATTTGTAACGTCCCCCTTTTGTAGCTAATATTTGGATGGGACCTTTAGCCTCCTTTGTTCCCAAAGGCTAAAGACTCAAGCAGTAAAAAGGGGAACTATTATACTTCACGAAGTTCTTTTGTTGAAAAGAAAGGGGTATTTTGCTCTTGAGGGGGAAAGTGTTCTTTTAAAAACATCTTATAATATTTCTTATTTGAAAAAGAGGATGAACATCAAAAGTGGAACCTTCCCTTATACTTGGGCGCCAAACTTGAAAGAAGCATACAAAAGGAATGGAGGGGCTCCCATAATGGTTATGCCATTTTTACTTATTTGTGTGGATCAATCAAGCATGTCAAGCTTGACTTTCAATGTATTTGCTTGGAGAATGTCACCCTTTGAGCATTGCAACTAATCTAAATGGTGTTTTGTAATACCACTGTGGAAAGGAAATTTATCAATCTTTTGAGTAGCTAATTCTGAGTGAGATCGCTGGTTTTTTTGTGTTTTTAATGCTCTTTGACAGCAGCTAACATCTAAAGGAGCGAACTTATATACAGGAGCAGCGAACCCCCCTGGGATACTTGCAAGAGAGTTTGTGGTCCAAAAATCAGGTTCCCATAATTTTCTCAGTTTATTCTGCCTAGTAGCGATTTAAATAGAGATTTTGAAGTCTTAAAATTTGCCAAATCCAACCAGAAAATATTAAATATATTTTCTAAGTAGAACGAATTAATTCTGGAAATATTTCTGTGTTTGATGATGTATTAAAATGCTGTAAGTTGTTCCTATATTTTTCGCCAAGCAAGAGAAAAATTAATATTACCCTAATCGCCAATTTGGAGGAATTGGGAGAGGGTTTTACAATTTCTGCCTAGCGTCAAAGGGAGCAATTAAGGATCCAGCTCAAATCACTTTTGAAGGAGAAAGAAAAGAAGGTACAGCTAAGACTAATTTTGTGTATTTTCCTTTTTGGTTCATATTCCCTAATTGGGGATATTTCACAATTATACCTCAACTGACCAAATTCCTTGGTCAACCAGAGGATAGGAATAAAATGGAGCCTGTACCTCCGAATCCTGGTCTAGTAATGGCCTTTGGACCAAAAGAAAATATTCTTGGGGAATATGCCATCTAGATGGATTGGCATTGGAAGGGTGGGGGAATAGGTCAAGATGCCCAACATAATGGAAAACGGGACCGACCTAGCTGTAGAATGTTCCTTTATACAACATGCAAGTGATGAAATTTTCCACATGATAATCAAATGAATTCAAAGGGAAAATAGGGGATGATTGAAGTGTCTTAGGACCTTTTCAATTGAAGATAACTGACATATGCCTCAAATAAACCCAAAATTGACCCTAGGCAAAAGAGGCAGCTCAAATCAAATAAACATTGACTAAACCTTCAAGGACATAAAATGCAGGGAGGACTTCCTTAGATTTGACTACACGGTGCAGACAGCAAAATAGGGACTCCAATCAAGAAATGGTCATCAATGTAAAGTCCAAATGTTTGATGACCGACAAAAATAGGTCTTTTTATAGGTCATATGGACAACAAGGATGTTACACCCTAGCACCTCGTTATAATCTCAAAAAATAAGCTTTTGTTGCTGACACACCATGTGGTCTTTTTATATGATTCTAACAAAATGTTCAAAGAAATTCCTTTGCAACAAACAATATGTCATTCTTAACATAAAATTGAACGTTAAGGTTGTTTAAATGCTCTGTTCCATATGACACATCCCCACCTCTCGGTCCCTGCCCTCGTCCTTGTTCCCCTATTTGTGCCACTGTTTTCTTTTCCTATTCAAATTTTATTTCTAGGAATTTGGGAGTACTTCTAGGCATAGTTACTAGAAATGAGAAACAAGAAACAACAACTGCAATGGCAATGTGATGAGAAATGATGTCAGGTAGGTTGCACATCCAAACAAATTTTCCATACATAGAGGCATATATTATTATTATTTTTTTGGGCATTCATCAAGTTTTTACCATAAGAATGAACATACATATATCAAAGCTAAATTCTATGAACATAATTGATAAAAGAGTATTGAAAATTGAGGAAAAACAATACTAGTGTATATATCAAGGCAAAATTTATTGTCAAATCAAGTTGCAAGATGTACATTGTACATCATATCTATTGAATCTTGAAAATGTGCTGTGGACTGCACCCACCAATGAGCACAATAGTGTGAGAGCTTCAATGCATGGGAATGGCATTGAAACAACCTCTGGGATTGAAAGGTCAGCTCCTTCTACTGTAGCGCTAATCTACACATACTAGGGGTGAATAGGGAGAGTAGAAAATAAAAACAAATGGGAGGCAATGTGCCAAAGTAGATGTGTCCACCCATTCAGAGGAATGCATGCACATAACAGCTGTTGGAAACTCAGCCAAATCATTCCAAAACACATTAGCAAGAGGTAAATAAGCAAACATTTGCATATAAATAAAGACTAATGGCAGAAATAAGCCACATAATCTCTAAAAAGTGTTGCCAAGATTACACAGTTGCATAAAATAGCTGCTAGAAATGAAAAGCATTGAATAAAAGCAAGTGCTAAGGCAAAAATTCATAGGGAAGCTTCTATTACAAAGCTGGGATCAATCCATGGGCCAAGAGTAGAACATAGCTGGATCATAGAGAAACTCTTTCAATATATATAAAAATGGATAAGAAGAGAAGAGAAGAGGAGTGTTTTGATTTGTGCATCCATGGGTCAGAAATTGTTGCCCACCATCAATGCAAAATTTGCGTAATATCCATTGTTTAGCTTGCCTAGGATTACCTCCATCAACTCAAAATGAGTGGAGCAATAATAAGGCAAAATTGTGTGTGTTGTTTGGTTTACTTTCTTGAATTATGTCTTGCACGTACGGGTGGCAGGCTGTAGCAGTAACAAAGAAGGGTTTTTATTATTTAACTATTTGATGGATCACATTTGTTTAACATAATATAATTTTGGATATAGTTTCTAGTCAGTATAATTTAAATTGTAGGATACTGTGCTTTTTTGTGGATATAAGTAGTTTTAACTACGAGTCTATGTGAGATGGGACGGATGGTGTAAAAGGGCATAATCATGTGAATTTTCATCATTTGGGACATTCAGTTATTTTCTTTTATAATTTTTTATAACTTCTTTGCTTGATTTATGTAATCATAATGGTATTTGTTGTGTAGAGGAGAGGCAGAGCTGGTCGTGTTCAACCTGGGGAATGCTATCATCTTTATCCAAGATGTGTGTATGCTGCTTTTTCAGAATATCAGTTACCAGAGCTTCTAAGAACACCTTTGCACTCTATTTGTTTGCAAATTAAGAGCCTGCAGCTTGGTAGCATTATTGAATTTTTATCCAGTGCATTGCAGCCACCAGAACCACTTGCAGTATGTATTATCAGCACTCTTTCATGTGGTAATTTCAGTCACTTGTTCATTAAGTGCACATAAGTACTGGGATAGATAAAGAACATGTCAGATCTAAATGCTTTGTGCTTTTCAAATGATGTGTCTTTGATCCGCATATTTTGTAAATCTATGGCATTATTAATAAGCTTCTACCTTGTTTAGGTTCAAAATGCAATTGCGTTCTTAATGATGTTAGGAGCTTTGGATGAGAAGGAAAATCTAACTAATCTTGGTGAGCATTTAATGTTTTGAGATGTTATTCAAAATTTCCATTTCTTCTATGAGTTGAAATTTGAGATGTTTCTGAATATCTTGTAGTTAGAAATGTTTTTTTTAACTGGCTACAAGTAAATGATTTAAATTGCTTTCATGGAGGATGGATAAGAAGCCTTTGTGTATGGCAGGACACTACTTGTCAATGCTTCCTGTGGATCCTAAGCTTGGAAAAATGTTGATATATGGTGCTGTTTTCCGCTGCCTAGATCCTGTACTCACAATTGCTTGTGGCTTAAGTGTCAGGGATCCTTTTTTGCTACCGCAAGATAAGAAAGATGTATGTAAGAATGACTTGCTTGAGATGTTGTAGCAATTCATTATGGATTCGTCTTTATGTGTTCTAGTAACACACTAATTCCTCTTTCCTTTGTCTGTGTAGAGATTCATTAACAGGGTATAATCTGTTGAAAACTCATTATATCTCATCTTGTGAAAGTATCAAGTTGTTGTTCCATCTCTTTTGCATTTCTTACTTGATCCTTATGTTGAATTTTAAAGCTAACGTAATGCAAGCCATGACTGATTTGGGATTCTAGTAAATGCAATTAGAATGTATTTTTTTTCTTTTGTAATGATACTTCATTTGTACCTTAATCAGTTGATCAATTGGGAGGTGTGTACATTTCATTTCTCCTAACTTTTGTATAAAATTATGATGTTTGAAAATGCCATAAAATATTGGAAGTTACGTTTTGCAAAACCAGTCACTTCAATGTGTTATTTAGTAGCATGAAAGAAAGGAAGAGAGTTTAATATGTACATCTATTTTATAGCAACAATTTTCTACGAGCAATGATAGAAATGAAAGGAGTGATTGTCAATCCTTTTTTACAATTTCTTAAAGATATCAGCTATAGGGTTGTGAGCATTGGAGGCATCCTTTATCATATGATTAATATTATATTAATATACCTAATGGTCCTACACCTATGCCCCTAAAAATTAATGCCCAGACTCATGTCGGCACGGTACGTGAATTGAACAGAATTGTAGTTGATCGGGGATATAATTGTTGCAACTCGATAAAAAGTCTTCAATTTTGCAAAAACATACAGATAACCATGACTTGATTTCACCAATCCTTATTTCCGAAGTTAATGTTGTTCATAACTTAATCATAGTGGTCATAAAATATTCAGTATCCAAAAACATTGTTGATGAACAAGGAAACCTTTGCTAGATAAGGGTGTTGTGAGTAGATGATCGGCATTTGTTGAGTACCCGCCGGATTGAGGTCAGTTATTCAAAACCTATGCCCCTAAGGGTCTCCCTCACCCTAGGCCAAGTTTACTGAGGAGAGGCGGGGGTATAGTGGTAGCTCACCGAAATCAAAAACCTTGACTATGACAAGATAATGAAGCAAGCGTTGGTCATTGGAATCGAATACCAAACCATGGTGAGACAATGATGGACACAATCTTTATTCCCATATATAAAAAAAGGAAATCTTTGCAAGGTAACAAAAATATAAGTTGCACCTTCTAATATCCATTTATGACAAGGGTCTCCTAAGCACTTCATTGAATGAATTCATATTCTTTGTAGTTAAATAGTTTCCATAATCAAATGGGTATTGATGCAGATGATGGTAAAAATGCACTGTCATAACATCCTCCAAGGTACGAATCCTAAGAGATACCAAAAATGGATGAGGCTAGGTTTGAGTTCCATGCTAATTTGGTAGAATGGATACCCCTCAGTCCTTGGCACTAAGTTGAAGAAGGTCGATTTATTCGTGCACCTAATACCAACGAGATGTTTATCCTTCAATAAGAAAATAAGGTTCCATTGAAAATGTGGATATTGCTCACATATCTTGTTATCATAGTTACCTAAGTCTTTAGGACAAGGGGACGGGGGACGGGGTTTTTGGGGCAGCAAAAAAATTCCCAGATTCTGGAGATAGTGAGGGGACAGATATTAAAATATTAAATAATAAATAATATTTTAATTTTATTCAATGAAATTTAGGTGTTTAAACTTTATTTAATATTTCTGTAAAAATAACAGTTTTGTTGGTTGGGGGAGGGGTTATGTTTTTAAGTAAAAGCATTAAAAAAATTAAAAATTAAAAATATGGAAGTCCCCTCCAAGTCCCGAAAATGTTTGGGATATTCAAGTTGTCACCAAGAGCTAGGGGCACCCCTCCATGTAACACTGCTTGTTATTCTCATCAGTTTCTATATCAAATCAGTGAGACAAGCTCTATCCTCATGTCTTGCTTCTAGGATACCTTAGTCCTATTAGTCACCTAGTAGGCATCATTGATCCATTTATAATTAGTGCCATGGACCTAGTTCTCATCTGCAAGATCGGAGACAAAGATTGGCATGCATTATTAATTTTCTCTCCACCTCTAGAGACTTATTGTCCTTGGATGTTAGGAGAGGCCCTAGGGAAAGTGCCATGCATCCTCCTAGGATTGTCCAATTGTACCCCCTTAGCGCAAAAAAAATTCTTATAAATATTATCGTATATTGCACTGGTCTTGTGGTGAAAGTGCATAATGATCTTGGTCGTTCTCCTTCTACATTGGTCTTGTGCTGAGAGTGCATAATGATCTTGGAGGTTCTCCTCCTACTTTGAGACTTGATACAAACATGACCGTACTAATTTTGTGCCTCATTCTTAATCGATGTGTTTTCCCTTATTTTCCTTCGAGGTCTTCACCCAAATGAATATTTATATTTGTACTTGTACTCTACGGCTAAGGTTTACCTTCCTGAGGTTGACCCCCTCTTCTGCTCTCAATTTTTACAGTGTTTTAGTTTTAGTCTTATTCAGTTTTCAGCTTCTAGGTTTATTTTCTAGCCTAGTAATGTTCTATGATTGCATGATGCTTTATCAATGGCATTGCTATGCTTTACAGCTTAATATCTCCAATGTGAGGGAGAATTAGATCCCCCTGAAAACATTGCCTACGCCATTGGAGACAAACTATAAATGTTAGTGGTCTACGACAATATATGTACTTTTTGAAACTGAAGTTCTTGAATTTGTGAAGTTTCTCTGCTCTTATCTCCATTGCAAGATTGTGGCTTTGAATCATAAGATTTGAAACTTAAAACAACCATTGTGCGGAGGAGTGAAATTCAATTAGGAAATAAAACCTATAAATCTAGCAATAATTTAGCTCGGTGATGCTAATGAAATGTAGTTATTTGTTGTAATAGTTGGATTATGATGATCACTATCCAGTTTCATTTGGTCTAAATTGTGAAAACAAAGCTAAAAATCTAAGTTTAAAAACACAGAGTTGAACACTTCCAGTTTTATATGGACTAAATTGTGTAATGTCCCCAAATGGGATGATTTCAGGCAAAATGGGTTTTCCCCTAAATCCAAAATGCAATCAGCAAACCCTAGTTTGCAAAATAAGCTTTTAAAACTCTTGTTAGGCCCTATAAACCCTAGATGTCAAAATGGTAGGTTTTATGGATGAATTCCAGCCAATAACTTATTCTAAAATAACTGAAAATTTGTAGAAAATAATTAGAAATTAAATTGCACAAAACAAGTACCTTTTTGCCTAATTTTTTAAGTTCAAACATCACTTTTTTATGGCTGAAAAATCTAATTTAATTCCAAAAATACAGCTATTGTTCTGAATATTTTTTCCGCTTCAAACCCTTGCCAAAAATCTACCCTCAACAAATATTTGTTTCCTACGAACAGCTGAAAACATCAAAAATTCACAACTCTCAATATTTGGAATTATGATGCAAACAATAACTCAAACTGATCATAAAATAATGGCTATCAATTAAAAATAATTTTGGAATTTTTTTCCATGGGAAGGTCATTAAAAGTTGCTCCGAAATTCTGAAAACCCTAGTTTCTTATCAAAATAATTAAATAATAATTTTGAAAATTATTATTTACTTTTTTACTTCAAACCCTTTATGAGCACCTCCAATTACTCACACCAACATGCAAAAAATTAGCAAATAAAATCAGAATATTTAATTTGCAATAAATAGATCAAAAGAGGCCTCCAAACCCTAGATCTAAGCTTCCAAGGTGGTTTGCTCCACTTGCAAAAATAGTATAAATATTAGCAAGGTTAATATGCAAGAAAAGAACCACGAAACACTGACAAAAATCCACACGAACTCGCCAAAGCAAATCGCCCCACTTCTAGGGAAAGAACAAGATCTTAGCAAAAGGTGGTGTCAAAAAACACCTTTTTAAATTGATCAACACCAAAGGTAGCGAACCTCTATTGTGCATGCATTCCAATAGTTTTCTTTAAACATGAACAATTTATGAAAATTCAGCGTATCCTCCATTGTAGCTTTCACAATGTATTTATAACTTTTCAAAGAGAGTGAACCACTTTGGAAAGATAAAACACCTTTCTTTCTCTTTACTTTAGTTCACCATGCCGACATCTCCTTTTTGAATAATATATTAATTATTGACCTTAATTAAAATAGTAATTAAAATTGCTTTAAGATAAATAAATTAATATTTAATTAATTTAAGCACCTTAGTGGTAAAAATCACTTTTTAAATATTCGATTAATTAATTAATAATTGTTTTATGATAAAAATCACTATTTCGACCATTAATAAATAACTAATAAAATAACATTCCCAAATAGAGCTCCTTTAGTCTATGGGGAAATAGACTAAAGGTCTTCAAGACTTATTTATTTATGATGTGGAAATGGGGACATTACAGTCCTCCCCACCCAAAATTGCTTGTCCTCAAGCAATTGCAAAATCCAAGTAGGTGTCCCAACACACCTTATCAAACAATGTCCCCATTTACCTGTTTCTCAATGGAGGAAATACTCAAATGGCTTCTTCATACTGTTGTTCCTGTAACTTGGGAGTCGCCTTCAATCACCAATAGGATCCTCATGGCCTTCCCAAGGCTCAAAAGACCTCTCATTTTACACTCTCAATACTGAGTGGAAGGTAAGCGAACCCCTGATACCTCCCAAATGAGTGAGATATGACCCAAAGTGGTTATGCAGATCACAAGTGAACCAAACCACCTTGCTGCGCTGTATGCAAAATTTCCTCATGTGTTGATCCATGTCCCACAAAATATGCAAAGAAAAATCAGAACTGTATTGTCTATGAGAAAAGGCCTTCAAGACACATTCGCCACCATGTATGGACATCCAAGTGTGAAATTTGCACCCAACAAGAGGCTGCCCCATGTTACTTACCTCCAACATGCATATGATTCTCTTCATACTTACCAAAAGCTCTCCAACATTCTCACAAGAAGGCTGTACTTTCACATGATGCCAACAATATTACATTTCCCGAATCTTGTGCAAACTGTTTTGTATGAAATAAATCAGTTTTCCTTTCATGTTGACATGGCTGTATATGCAAATAAACCTCTGATTTTCCATGTGGGCAAATGTAGAATTGATTGTACATATATCTCTCATATCCCAAGAGCTAGAATGCATCATAAAACTTAGAATTTTCCCCTTTAAAGTGAGGTTGAATTTGCTTTTGCAAACCTGATTTTTCTGAGTGATAAATTTTAGAACTTGTACATACCTTTATTCTTCCTACCAAGTGCTGGAAAGTGCCACAAGATCAGATTTCTTCCTTTCATCATGGCTGCCATGTGTGACCAAATAGAAATTAGAGGGATGCTTAAACTGAATCTGTGTGTACTGATGTTCCGTGTCCTTACACTTCCCCTTTTTTCTATGCAAACCATGACCCCAATTATTAATATTTCTAGAATTTATGGAAAGCTGAAAGTACATGACAAAATCAGACCTATTGCCCGTGAGAAAGGGCTGTAATAGTGATGTAGAAACTGAGTTTTCTGATTGTACCAAATCAAAATTACACCTCACAACATTTTCCCTTGTCACCAATGTTAGAATGCTCCCAAAATCAGATTTCTTATGCATGATAGGTGGCTACCACAAGTTGTTCAACTTAGAATTTTTGGGAGTAAAGTTTCCATACCTTTAAACAACTTTTGATTTTTTTTGAAAGGTAGATTACAAAATTTCCTTCACCAATTCATTTTGTCCAAGGTTACTCATGATTTGGGCCTTTGCCCACTCTAGTGTAGTCTTCATCCATGTTTTCATCTTCAACTCTTCCAATTGGTAGCCCATGTATGGGAACCAACCGTCTCCTTGCATTGCTCATTGCAAGAGATCTTGCAAATAAACCTACACATGAAACAAGCAATTTAGGGAAATCATTGGTGTTAAATAACACCCCTTTGATCCACTTGTCAAATTTTAGGATCCTTTCTTGATGTCTTGATATTTCCTATCCATTTCACCCAATGAATTGCCTTTTACATTCTACAATAAGTTGGAATCTTGATATTTTCCAATATCCATTTTGATTGTATGCAAATTCATCATAGTGTTCTTTTCCTTTAAGCATTCTCTCATCTCATTGTGCATTGATCTATCAAGAAGCCCCCTTGTGCCATCCAACCTTGTTAAGGCTTGCACTTCCTTATTTGTGATTATGAATTGTTCCTTCCAAATGCTTTCATCAAATCTAAAGCCATGCAACAAATTTGAACAATTATTAGATTTCAAAAAAAATCATTATTCAACTCATATCTTTCTATGAATATCTCAGTTTCTTTGGCTTCTTCAAAATCGTATTTTTGAATACCAAAGATTGGGGTACTTGGCTGCCCCAAAGCACCTAGCATTTCCTCATTTTCATCCATCATTTGTAGCCCTCTTTGCTGCTTTAAAAATTCAGATTGTTGATGCTCATAATCTTCCACTCTAAGCTGCCCCAAAGTGTCATATTTTTGTAGCTTTTATTTCTCCTTCAAATCTGATTTTTTTGTTTCTTTAGCTCCCTCATAGGAACCCTCGTGAAGGATTGTTCCTTCATTATTTCCTTCCAACTCTCCATGTAGTTCAGTCTTCTCTTCCTCTACATGCTCTAGTATCAAATAAGGCCCCAATTTTTCCTCACAATCAATTGCAACATTTTGAAACATCATATGTGCAATTGGAAAATTTTCTTTTTCCAACCCCAAACCTGTCAACAAGATATATAATAATGGTTGGAAAGATCATCACTCTCATTGTGTCACGATCAAGATTTTCTGCATAGAAGCTACAACATTTTTGGTAGGAATTTTATAAGCAATTGCAAAGAAATGTTGAAACATCTTAACAATAAGTTCATCACACTCATTATCTAACATTAGCACACAAGATCTGACATTTTCCATATTTTCCAGAATAGTGATCCTCTTATTAAAAGAACTTGTGATGTCACCAAGACCTTCAAAACTTTTCACCATCAATTGAAATATTTCCTTCATGATGTTGTCATTGTATGGTTGTTCTAGAGCTATTAGCCTTATAATTTTACTAATACAAGTGATAGCTATAAGTCTCACATCCAAATCTAAATGTCTCAAAATCTTGGGTCTAGCCAAGTAAACCACCAAAAGATTCATTGCCCAAAACATAGATTTAGAATATGATTGTCCTATCATGGACAAACAGTTTGCTGCTTCCTCCAAAATATTGAGCAAAACTTTTTTTAAATGATGTGGATGCTCAAGTTTTTTTCTCACTTTGTGAAGCTTTGATCTGAATTCATCTTCGCTTATTAACTCCATGATTCATAGACTATGCATCCAAATCTGCAAACACAAACCCTCATAGGCTAGACAAGATCAATGCTTTGATACCACTGTAATGTCCCCAAATGAGACGATTTCATGCAAAAGGGGTTTACTCCCAAATCCAAAATTCTGAAAATGCAATCAGCAAACCTTAGTTTGCAAAATAAGTTTTTAAAACTCTTGTTAGGCCCTAGAAACCCTAGACGCCAAAATGGTAGGGTTTTATGAATAAATTCCAGCTAATAACTTATTCTAAAATAACTAAAAATTGATAAAAAATAACCAGAAATTAAATTGCACAAAACAAGTACCTTTTTGCCTCATTTCTGAAGCTCAAATGCGACTTTTTTATCTCTGAAAAATCTAATTTAATTCCAAAAATACAGCTACTATTCTGTATATTTTTTCCGCTTTAAACCCAAGCCAAAAATCCGTCCTCAACAAATATTTATTTCCTACGAACAATTGAAAACATAAAAAATTCATAACTCCCTCAATATTTGAAATTATGATGCAAAGAGTTCAAACTGATCATAAAAATAATGGCTATCAATTAAAAATAATTTGGGAATTTTCCTTCCATGGGAAGGTCACCAAAAGTTGCTCCAAAATTCTAGAAACCCTAGTTTCTTGTCAAAATAATTAAATAATAATTCTAAAAGTTATTATTTAATTTTCTACTTCAAACCCTTCACGAACACCCCCAGTTCCTCACACCAACACGCAGAAAATTAGCAAATAAAATTAGAATATTTAATTTGCAATAAATAGACCAAAAGAGGCCTCCAAACCCTAGATCCAAGGTTCCAAGGTGGTTCACTCTATTTGCAAAAATAGTATAAATATATAGCAAGGTTAATATGTAAAAAAAGAACCATGAAACCCTCACAAAAATCCACGGGAACTTGCCAAAACAAATCGCCCCACTTCTAAGGCAAGAACAAGATCTCTTTAGCAAAAGGTGGTGTCAAAAGACACCTTTTTAAATTGATCAACACCAAAGGTAGCGACCCTCTATTGGGCATGTATCTCAATAGTTTTCTTCAAACATGAAGAACAGTTTATCAAAATTCAGCATATCCTCCATTGTAGCCTTCGCCATGTATTTATAACTTTCTAAAAAAGGTGAACCACTTTGGGAAGATAAAACACCTTTCCTTATCTTTACTTTAGCTCACCATGTGAACATCTCTTTTTTGAATAATATATTAATTATTGGCTTTAATTAAAATTACTTTAAGATAAATAAATTAATATTTAATTCATTTAAGCACATTAGTGGTAAAAACCATTTTTTAAATATTCTATTAATTAATTAATAATTGTCTTATGATAAAAATCACTATATCGACAATTAATAAATAACTAATAAAATAACATTCTCCAAAAAGGGTTCCTTTAGTCTATGGGGAAATAGACTAAAGGTCTTCAAGACCTGTTTATTCATGATGTGGAAATGGGGGCATAACAAATTGCAACATCAGTATCTAATGGACTCTCTTTTGGCACTCTACCCACCTCATCTAGTTTAGGATATGGCTGTTATTTATGTCATAAATATTGCTCTTCAATGGGTTCCATTTTTTTTACAACCCTTTCCCTATCATGAATGTATCTTCTCTCATAAAGTTAATTTGGTAACAGTGAAAGTATAATGGATGACGCTAAAACAATAAACAAACTATTTTTGGTGTAAATTTTTGACATAAGGGCATCCATGTTCATATTAGAAAGAACATTACCATCCTGTAGGGAGCCAACAAACTTGAAAGTGTTATAAACGTCTATGTGACTGCCACCGTATCTACGTGAGGATTACCTTTTTGTGTGAAGGAATGCATAGTCACATAAGTCAATGTTATCACTCGAAACATGCACCTATTCGAGAGTGACTTTCATGCACAACTGTGTCATACTTCTACGTCTAGCGCTCTTGACCTCAACGCCTGAGAGTAATTCAGTGCTTCAATGTAACTCCGTGGTGTGGGACTCTTTTGCTCTGTGGGAGGAACCTTTGGAGAAGGTCAACTTCCTTCTACACTGAGTGCATTTGGTTTAGGACAAGCACACAAACCCACAAAGAGCAAAATAGGAATCTACCACTAATGCTAAACCTAATCTCAACAAAGGAAAAGGGGGAGAGAGGATAAGAGGCTTGCTGAAAGGAAAAGCGGTGATGCACCAAGAATAGAGCGAGCACCTCACCTGCTTGACGGCACAATAAAACCAGAGAACTAAATACACAATCTTCAAACCAAGCACCCATTGCATAATTATTTCACATGGAGGTATGGGAACACAATGCAACATTAAGGGGGATGACAAACAATCCACAAATAATGCCTGCGTAGACATGTTTATACACATGTGACCTGCAAGGGTTTCGATTCCGCGTAGAGGTGCAAAGGGAGGACAACAATGAGAGGGACAAACATCCATAGACAAAGATCAACAACCGTTAATATACACAGAACACAGAGCATGAAGAAAGGTAGTTCAATTCTTATTAATTTCAAGGCCTAAGCCAATATTACACACTCAAATGGGTAGAGCTTTGTTATACCAAGGAGAGGGCTCCTTCACGATAAAAATCAAGGTTTATATAAAGCTGGACAAGACCCTATGTAATCAATTCACCACTTGAAATGGTAGATAGGAAACTTGAATTCGAAAGGCGGCGCTCAGAACTCTAGGTTGATCAAGAGAAACAAACTCCCACGCAATATCTATTGTGAACTATGCTCATTCAATTCGGGTTGACATTCTGGTCATCTAAACGGTTGGAAGGTCATTCTTGGATCTTCAAACAATCTACATGTGCATCGAGGACATAAGTACACTTCTGCAATCAAAGGAGACGTGTGTGCATGTTCTACCCATCTGCTCGCCACCTTTGCATCTAATTCTGCTCTAACTTGGCTTCTCTCAACGTCCAATTGGACCCAACTCTGCCTTTGCTTGTTACCACCACCTGTCAATCCACCTGGACTTATTTGTTGACGTGGAAGCTTTGCAAGGTTTCTTTAGATTTTGCCATGTCATCTTTGCACGCACGGTAGAGTTTGCATGGAAGGAGAGCATGCACCTTTCATAATTCTTGTAGTCCAGTTGGCCTCTACGCACGAACTACGTTTGCTTAACTTCTGTGCTCCGAATACATGTGTTTGAGTGCGCATTTGCTTTGTATTTGACCCATGCATGCCTTAGTACTTGGATGCATCCTGCGCAAAGGGTGTGCACAGAAGGTGGGTTGGGCAAAGATGTTGGGAGACTACGAACCCATGAAATGGCACGGCTGGTAATTGATTTACAAAAGGCGTAAGGCCTTAATTCCTCCTACACCTAGTCCCTTTTGGTGGTTTTGCAAGTCTTACATCTGGGAGCTTATATTGCCCTGCGAAGAGAACGGTGTGCAGCACAGGTCGCAGCCTGCAAATCATGAGAGCGCGAGTTTGGATCTTTGCGATTGAGCGCATAACGTTGTTATATAGACATAAGGAGTCCCCTAGATAGGAGCGCGCAAGGACGAAGATCTCGAGTGTGAACTTACAAGTGGAAACTATGTGTTGCACACTTTTCTCTTACCACTGCCTAAAGTCCGAGAACCCTACGCGCTTGACCTACATGCCTATAGTTCTGCGTTTTGCATGAAGGTGCAAGAATATTTGCGCATGGTGCACATTAAGGGTTTGTTCCACATCACGCATCGACACTTAGTTGATATGTGAATCTACGCTGGCTGCCAACTCTGGGCGCTTGCGGAGAATATCTAAGTGCAAGCTTATCTTTGAGAAACCCGACATTGCGCAAGTGCAAAAATCTTCCTTGGGGTCTTTTAAGCTCTGCACAGACTAGGGTGACTTGAAATGTCAACAATCATATCATAGATAAGTAATAATGAAGATGATGTTTTCGAACTCACTAACAATAAACTACCTTCGTATCCAAAAAACTTCATTTTTCTCCCTATTTTCATATTTTAAAAAGGTATGTTGGCTTTACTGCACTAGTGATTTTGCAAGGACTTAATTCTATGCCATTTGGATATAGAAACATAAAATAGACAACTATGAAATTGCTTTATAACTAATATTTGTGCTCTACCATCTATTCCAAGCATTGATATAAGGATTTTGTCGGTGAGTATTTTGCATATTTAAAATGAGACAGATTTTATTTTTCATATGTGGAGTAAGTTGCAATGTAGATTTTGTTGTAACCATATATCCTTTTTGTTTGTAAGATTTATACCTGCTTCATGTTTCTTCTGTGTCCCTGATCACAATTTATTGATTCTTAAAATTTGTTTTGTGTCTTTATTTGAATTTTGGCGAGTTTGATTTTTTATTTATATTTCTTGGCCAGTAGTAGGACATCAAATAAGTTTGGGGTGCCAATTGATTATGCTCACTTCAGATTGCAAGTGTCAGAGAGACTTTAATTTGATTTTAGCGTAATAGTTTGGTAGCTCTTTTAAAATGGTGATTATTATTTTATCATGACTATAGACTATAGTTGTGAGTTTTGAATTGTGGTACCATACGCTTCTCATGTTTGGCATAGAACTTTCTTCAACCTTGACCAATGTTGTGATTGAAAAGATGGCTGAGAACATGGAAATCAATATTCACATGACTTCTGGCATTGTTTTCCAGGTAGCTGATGCAGCAAGATTACGATTTTCTGCAAAGGATTATAGTGACCATATGGCTCTTGTCCGTGCATATGAAGGCTGGAAAGATGCTGAAAGAGTTGGATCATCTTACGAATACTGCTGGAGAAATTTTCTTTCGCCGCAAACAATGCAGGCCATAAATTCTCTTCGAAAACAATTTAGTTTTCTGCTGAAAGATGCTGGTTTGGTGGATGCAGATGCTAGTACCTGCAATCAGTTTTCTCATAATCAATCATTGGTCCGAGCAGTTATATGTGCTGGCCTGTTTCCTGGCATTGTTTCTGTTGTGGTAAGATATCTTAGTAGATAAATCTATTAAATTTTTAGCCAGTGAATTGTGTGTTCCTCAATGGGCAAAATTTTGGAATTTCACTAAACGTTATTGTGGATCCAAGCTCATTTGAATTATAGAGATTTAGTAATGTGATTCTTAATTGATTAGTTTTAATGGCTCTTAGTTGAAAGTTTTATCTGGGCTTTGGGGAGGAGTTGATTCATAACTTGAACAAAATAGTGCATTACAGATAAGTTCTCTCTTACCTAAAAGACACAGCCCCACAACCATAAAAGTTACATGATTATCATGAATGCATACGTACTCACAAACTAGGGTAAATGTAATGGTATTAGACAGCTATCCAGCATTGCTGTATGACAGATTGTAATGATATGACCAGCCAAGCCCTTTCACAAAGACTCTTCTTCAATGCCCAGTGCCATAATTATTAATGTTGCATCTAGCCGATGGGACATGACATCGCCTTGCAAATTACTTTACTCCTTAACCATATACCACCTGGTGAATGCCTTGGAGCCTTCACAGTTAGCATGGATTTATTAACAAATATGACCTACTAGGCCTACGCTATTATCCCTGGCCATATATTTAATTAGTATACAATGAAATGATCAAAACCCATCATTTAGGCCTATAAAGCTATGCTTCTGTTACTTTACTGGACCATTTTTTATATAATCGTATGTGGAAATGTGCTATTCAACAATATGAAAATTCCATTTTACAGTCATAGCAAGCATATCTATAAGAACAATAAGCTCCATCTTAAGTCCTTTGCTAGGATATCCATCTATCACTAGTGCTTCTAAGTACAAAAACAATGAATGAATCACGAAAAATAAAGTGCATTTGAGGAGGATTACGTGTATAGTTAAATGCTATGCTTCTCTTTTCCTTGATTGGACTTGTTTGAAGGATTTTTTCTCAAAAGCACCAGATTCATGACGGTGGACAAGTGAGTAGTTTTCAGAACAAGAGAGCCACAAGAGTCGACCAATTTAGAAAACATAGTTGGAGAGGATGAAAGATAAACGATTTAAAAATGAATATGAGAGGATACAAGAACATGGAATTTTCAAGAAATTAAAGGTTTATTTGTTGCTTCTTGGTTTAGGTCGTCATGTCATATGTTGTGTGCTTTACTTTGACTCGGCTATATAGCTTCTAAAATTTCTGGTTGTTGTATGCACAGCACACAGAGAGGTCAATGGAAATGAAAACCATGGATGATGGGAAAGTTATGCTTTATGCTGTAAGTTGTTCTCCTGATATTTTGCATAATGTTTTATGTTTATGAATCGTGATAATTATGGTTTATTTAAGGAAGAAGTAAATAGTGCTTTATCCTTCTGCAAGTATGATACTTAGTATTTACAACATCATGGCTTCCTGAAGAATTTCATGAACTTAGAACCCCTTATTTACAGCCATTATGTAGCTTGTCTTATTAACTGTTTGGATGTAATGTTTGATTTCAGAATTCTATTAATGCTCGAGAACAGCAAATCCCCTACCCATGGTTGGTCTTTGGTGACAAAATTAAAGTAAACACTGTATTTATACGTGATTCAACAGGAGTCTCAGATTCGATTCTACTACTTTTTGGTGGTTCTCTTTCTCGTGGAGTTGTGGTGAGATCATCCATAATTGGCTATCTGATACCCATGGAAAAACTGCAAATTAATGGAAGGCTTACTGGATAATGTATAAATTGAATCTAATAATATTGTGCTTGGAAGCCTCTGACTTGTATTTGTTCTTCAGGATGGTCAATTGAAAATGTTAGAAGGCTACTTGGAGTTCTTTATGCAGCCTGATTTAGCCAAGACTTATTTGAAACTCAAGGAGGAGCTTGATAAACTCATTCAGAGAAAAGTAAGTACCCGTCTTTAAATTTTCCTGAGATAGTTTCTGTATTCTGTATGTTTGACATTAATTACGCCCGAGATATCTGCAGGAAAGAATGACTGATTGATTTCTTGTTCATTCCAGCTGGAGAACCCAAGTTTGGATATCCATAAAGGTGGGCAGCATTTATTGCTAGCTGTTCAAGAGATAGTGTCGGGGGATCAATGTGTTGGAAAATTTGTCTTTGGTCGTGAAATTAAAAAATCCAAGCCAGCCCGTGAAGATCTATATAACAAAGATGGACAAAATCCCAAGTCCTTACTGCAGACCTTAATGATGCGGGCTGGTCATAGTCCTCCAAAATATACAACGAAACATTTGGGGACTAACCAGTTCAGAGCTCTAGTGGAATTCAGGGGAATGCAGTTTATTGGAAAGGTATGCAAAACCAAGCAGCTGGCAGGAAATGATGCAGCAGTTGAAGCATTGAGCTGGCTAACAGGTGTCTCTGGCACATATGAAAAAGAAGGTGGTCCATCAGTTCATGATAATGAAGAGTTATTACTATTGCTTACTGAAAAGCTTGATAAAACACGGAAGGGGAAGGGGAAGCGTAAGCGTATGGCATAATCATTTGTCCACAAGTCCGAAGTTGAGCTCAACCATGTGCATCGCTATTCTTTTCAATTCTGAAAAGTTATTAGAAAGCCCTACTCAGTGTATATTAGCAGAAGTTTGTGTACATGTTAGTTATTTTGTATATAAAAAAGATGACAGAATGCTCTACCAATGTTTTCTTTTATGTTTTTTTTATTAAACACATCATCTTTCATCCTCTGTTTTTTTGTATAGAAAGCCCTACTTAGTGTACATTAGCAGAAGTTTGTGTACATTTTAAGTTATTTTGTATATAAAAAACACGGCAGAATGCTCTACCAGTGTTTTCTTTTATGTTTTTTTGTATTAAATACATCATCTTTCATCCTCTGTTTTTTTGTATTAGAAAGCCCTACTCAGTGTACATTAGCGGAAGTATATAAAAAAACGGCAGAATGCTCAACCAGTGTTTTCTTTTATGTAAATACTACGTTTTTCATCCTCTCTTCAATTCCTGTGGAACTCAGTGCGTTCATGGAGAAAACCATCCTTATGATACTACTTTCTTAAAATTTTCTTAGGTTTCCACGTTTCAGCACATTACAAGTAATTACTGTTTTGTTATTAGAGCTAGCATATCCCCTCATTTTGTGTTGCTTGTATTTTGGAATTGTGATTTTCACCAAATAAAGATATTGTGGATGCACCTTTCTGCAGATATTACTTTTCTAGTGTGACTGTGTAGAGGGAGATGTCATATTAATGTTAACGTCTGAGCAAAGTAGGTTTCTGGAAAGTTTGCTGGAACTCAAAACACAGACAATTAGAATAGCTAATCAGACGTGCAAAAGGAACTCCAACTAAATATGTAGCTAAATTTATAAAACTAGGAAGCAATACCATCAATTAAGAAGGGGATTAACATTATCAGTTAAACCCTAGAGAGATATGTACAAAAACCATATTATAAGATATCCAACAGAGAGGATATGTTTTCTTGGTTTTGCTTTGCTCATCCTCAAGTTAACGGTCTCATGCATGTCAATCTACTTTTATCTTTAAATTTGAATTTGTATTTCTATGACAAAGTAGGCCCGGTTTGATTGCAAATAATCTTTGGGATGTATCTTCTGTGGTATGCATTCTATCCTTCTACCTCTTTAAGAGGGGATAGATTCCCAATCCTGCAAAGGGTGAATACTATAATGTGCATTAACAAATAATTGTTAGATATTAGGGTGGGATGAAATCCTCAACTAGAGATATGCTAGTTTTTTCGGGAAACAAATTTGTAATTTTTTTAGAACGAAATTTATATCGACAATAATCACAAAGCAACAGGGCCCTCAAAGCGCAAGAATAAGTAATGTTGGTATCATATTGGAGAATTTAAATATTAAAGATAGAAATTTTAAAGGAATGATGTTTTTATAAGTATAAAATGCTAGGCAAATCTTTTGCCATGTGATGTTTGTTAGTGTGTGCAACATTTGAATACGTTCCTTGTTTTTCACAATTTTCATGTCCTTTGTGTACAATGATTGGCCTTGTTTATTGCGACATATTCATGACCACTTGATGTGGCCCTTGGCCTTATGTGTGACTTTGTGTGTTGTCATGTCCCCTTTCCAGTTGGAAATTCAGCGCTGATGATTAGCCTATTATGCGACTCTCGTACGCTGATAGGATGGATAGAGGGTCATGATGGAGCTTGGCTTGGCTTTGACCTTTCGTTCGGGCTCTTTCGGACACGTTTGCTTGAGCTCTTATTTTTTAGAGATATTTGACACGCAGCGAAGCACCCCTGTTATGGTATGGTCATGTGCGGAATCACTCCCTTCACTAGTTTCAGACGGTTTGAGAATCGGATATGTATTGAGAGAGATATTAATATTTAATTGATTTAATTAAATATTAATTATTTGGCGTAATTTAATGACTTAGTTGTTTTGATCCAAAGGGGTGCTCATTATGAAGGGGGCCATTTTAATTATATTTTTATAATTAAAATTGTGTCTTAGACTATGGAAAAATTAAACGAAAAGAAAACCCTAATTTTTAATTATCAAACCTTAATTAGGGCAAACGCACCTTTTTGGAGATTATAAGAGTTTCTCATTGGTAAAAGCGCCATATTCATGTTGAAGACAAATTTTTGCTAAGTATTTTTTGAGAAGACTAAGTCAAGAGTTTTTAGTATTCGATTTGCATTGGAGAACGTGCAATCTTCAGTGTGTGCAATTCAGAAGTTGTGAGATATACGTTGATCTATTGCCAGAGAGAAATAACTTTATTCAGAGGTTATCATAGAGCTTCACAGGGATTTATTTTATCAGAGTTTTGATCCGAAAATCGTCCAGATAAAGATCTTCAGTATTAGCATAATATTTCTTGAGATCAAGGGTCCAGCATACAGGGCGTACAGTTTTATCGCTGTTATACGGAATTCGTACGGTTTTGTACCAGGTCGTATAGTTTCAAAAAAAGTGGTGTTTCAGCAGTCACACGCTGCAGGGAGCGCAGAGACCGACATCGGCAGCGCAGAGACCAACATCAGCGGACTCACACACTGACATCGGCAGTGTTATCCGACCGACAGAGACCGACATCGACAGAGTAAACCGACATCGGCAGTATTATCCGATCGACCACGACAGTATAATCGACGTCGGCGATTGTGTTATTATCGCAGTCGTACCAGTCGTACCAGATCTAAGGTTTTCTTTCAGATTGCAAAAAAATCAGGTTTCGAACAATATTTTATATTATTTTTATATGCATGATAGAGGAATTATATTGTAATCATCTGGGAGGAATAATAAGAATATAGTTTAGCCAGAAAAAGGGTTTACTGTTTCAGTATTTATTTATTTGAATTTATACGAATTTATTTTGCAAATTCGCATCTTTCTTATATTTCATACAAAAACACACAAAAAAATCAAAATACACAAAAACAATCCAAAAAAATATTCAGTTTCACAAATCAAGGAAACAGGGGTTTTTACAGTGGTATTAGAGCTAAACCCTGCCATCTTGAGGATTTAGCAATCTTATGCAGCGACAAGAGTTTGGGTCACCCAGGTATTATACTTGCAGGAGAGCTTTGGTTGACAAGAAACAGGTTTTGAGCAGGCAGTCGGAAGACATCGCTGACAGGGTCGGTATTCCTCATAATCCTAGGGATCAGGTCGACGCAAAGGTTTTACTTGCTCTCAGATATTTACGAGCAGGGCAAAGGCAGTGTAACGAAGTATTACAGTAGTTGACAGAAGCACTGTAGATATTGGGTACTCTGAGGAGACCGTCACCACATCGTGATGATGACAGAAGTGATGCAGGGTCACGGAGAGCACTTAAGACTGCTTCTCGGCCTACTTTTGTGAGGCAGGAGGTCGATGAGGTGATAGCAGGTGAGGAGCATGAGGAGTTGTTTGCAGACACACTTATGGCAGCGAATGAGGAGTAAGAGTTGTTATCCCCTGAGGTCAGAGAGGATTACTTTTGATCGATTCATCACACAGAGGAGAGAACATAACAGAGGTCGATAGGATTGGAGACTTAGACACCAGAATAATGATCTGAAGCATGCTACAAACAGGTTCACACTAGCGATGTTCGATGGTAGTGGCAAGGTCACAGCGCATCCCTGGATTAGTAAGCTAGACACATTTCTCACGTTGCGTCCGATCGCTGAGAGAGATGCTATCAAATATGCGACATTGCATCTTGAGGGGGTAGCTCACGATTGGTGGCACCACGGGATGGTGACACTCCAGCATGATCGGATCACATCTTATCAAAAGTTTGTTGATAGGCTGGTGGAATGATTTGACAGGAAGGATCCGGAATCTTATTTTAGGGAGTTGGCTCAGTTGCGTCAGAGTGGCAGTCTAGAGTCTTACATTGGTGACTTCCAGAAGTTATCAGTGATGGTTCTTAATATTTCAGAGAGGCGACTTGTAGTGCTCTTCATGGAGGGATTGACAGAGCCATTGAGAGGTTGGATCAAAGGCCTTGATCCTCCGTTTTAGATTAAGGTAAAAGCAGGTTTTGAAGGGGCCCCTAAACCCTTTACATCAAAAGAGAGATAAACCTTTAAGCACAACCAGGGTTCTAAACAGAAACCTGAAACCAGAAAAAGCAAAACCAGGTTAGACAGGAACCTGAAAACAACAAAAAAAGCCAGATGTAACAACAGGCAAAACACGGAACGGAACGCCAACAGACAGGATCAGCGTCCTGCAAAATCTCTCATACAAATGAGATTTTTAATATTTTTTTTTACACGATCGAAGATTCATATCTAGAGGGGGGACCAAAGGCTTAGACTTCTTCCTCTTAACTGTTGTCCATCCATCCTCTACCTTAGTTGCCTCAACAATCCATGCCTCAGAAGACAATGATCCATGAAGCCCAGGGGACAGATGCCTCAGCAGAATCTTTATGAAAACCAGCCAAAGACTGGCTCTTAGGAAGTTTCTCCAAAACAGGGGAAGAGACCAAAGCCTCCTCAACAATTGGCTCAGACAGATCACTAATCCCGGTCACCACAGGACCTTCAATAGAATCTTTCCCCAGCGAATCCTCCTCAACCATCGGCTCGGAATGGATACTACCTTCATTCGCGGGATCAGCCGGAGCTTCCACGGGTTGTTTAGCTAAGTAATGTTCGGATAAAACCCCAAACCACCAAGAAGGTGTTCGTCTGGATTTTGATTTTCCAGTGGTACAACGAGCAGCAATATGACCCGTCAGGGGGTACTTTTTGCACCGAAAAAGTAAGCCCTCAAAATTCAACATTTGGGTCCAAGTACCCCTTGGGGAATCTAGACAAATCTCCTCAAGAAGGCCCTTAGAAACATCCACTTCAACCATTAAGCGTGCGCAGGTCGAATGGTAACAATTCGAAGTATTTTCATCCACAAATAAAAAATCTCCTATAGTATTTTCGATGGTTTTAAAAACCGATTCATGCCAAAGATGTATTGGTAGATTAGGGAGCTGAACCCAGATAGGGATCTTGTTAAAGGTTTCTGTAAGAGGATTAAAATCTATATGCCACCGTTTGGCCATGAGAGGATATTTGCCCTGCCATAAAAAGTTATTGTTGCACAAGATTATCCTCCTGTCATCGAAGCTTTGGAAGAAAGCTATAAAGAAACCTTTAACGCATGGGAAGATTTCGACATTTTCTTCAATAAGTGGCAACCAGGTCCTGGAGATCCAGCCATATAGATCTGCGAGATAGGGCCAAAAGCCACGAAAACGAAAAATAGCAACCTGAGAAGATAGATCTTCTACCCGTTCGAAGATTTCGTCAATTGTTATAGCACTTACAGGCGAAACATGAGAAAACCCAGATGATGCATGAGGAAGAGCATCATGTAATCTGGGTTCGAAAGCAGCCACATCAGCAAAAGTTCGTCCCCAGGAGCCTAGGCCTGAACCATGAATAGGTGATCCTTTAGCAAAACGCGTAGAGCCCCCATCCGCTGAAGAAATCGTAATAGGGGCGATCTGAACCCTTCCCCCATACACAGAGGACAACCCTCCCGTAGCAATAACCGCATCCACACCTGCCTCCGATTCCATGGCTACCGACTTCAAATTTTGAAGTCGCGTGCGCGCGGGATCAAGAGCAGCCATTTTTTTCAAAAAAATGATAAGATATAACACTGATCCTCCTTCGTTACAGGAAGCTATGAAGAAGGCGCGTAGTATGGAGATGGCAGCCCCATCCAATAAATTTAACTCCAGAGGTACTTCATTCATGGACAATAAGGGCTTCAACAGAGATAGAGAGAACTCAGATTTTATCAAAGACAAATCAAGTTTTAAGAATGATTCAAAGGGCATACCAACAGCACCACCTTTGGATCGAGAGGCTCTTGACAATTTACGTAGGACGAAGCTTTGCTTCTACTGCAAAGGTCCCTATGATGCCAATCACGATTGTCCTTTGAGGCCTAAGGGCAAGGCAAATCGAGTGATGTGGGCTTATTATGAGAATTCGGAATCAGAAGATTTCGAACATCAGGAGAGTTTTGAGGAGTCAGAGGCAGAGGCAGATTCAAAGCTTCAGATTCAGGAGGCACGCCTATCTAGCATCCAGCAGGAGGGTTCATTCAGACTCCGTGGAGTTTTGGCAGGACAGAGGGTCATCACCCTTCTTGACACAGGAGCCACACATAATTTTATTGATGCTAGATTTGTGGAGAAGCGTGGACTCACTACCGAGGATTTTGAGGGCATTAGAGTTAAGGTGGCCGACGGTTACACTCTTATTATGAGTTCAATGCTGATTATTATGTGGTGAACATGGGGGATATAGATTTGGTCTTGGGCATGAAGTGGCTTCATTCCCTTGAGGAAGTCACTCTTCGTCTCAAGGACATGGAGATTCGTTTTGATGTTGATGGGAAGACACATTTTGAAGGCATTACGGGACAACAACATCAAACTATTTTTTTTCATTGGGTGGAGAGGCTCATACGACACATGGTAGAGTGGGCTGTCGAGTGCACATTGGCACCAATACAGGAGGGACAGCAGATCACTGAGTATCATCCTGACATTCAGCTGTTGAGAGTCAAGCATGATAAGGTATTCAACAATATTCCACCAGGGAGACCCCCAGACAGGGGCATTGAGCACATTATTGAGCTAGAGGATACTCGAAATTCCTTGGTGTGTACTCAGTTGGCTCTCCAGGATTTTGAGAGACATGTGGACAAGCGTTGTCTTGAGGTGAGTTCAGTTCAGGAGTTAGCGCATGTGGCAGGGACTCAGCTTTCTTTTACAGTCAGGTCACATGTTAATGATGATATGAGTATGTCTAGCATTCACACTCCGAATTCAGAGATTGTAGTGAGTACAGGAGACAGGTGCATGAAGTCAGTTGGTATTGTTCACATTACTCAGGTGAAGAGTTTACTTGAGTTGCCAGTTGATTTTCGTTCATGAATTGGATGTTAGGATCCTTATCTTGGTACTTGGGACGATTTGACGCCATGGAATGAGAGTTGTGATAGACATGGCATGGTGATAGGTGCTGGGGTTGACAGCGTGGGGCATGACTTAGAGCAGGGGTTGATGGCAAGCAGATTTGGTTTGTGTTATTGCTATCTAGCATGTAATGTCTCTTCATTATCAGCGATGCATAGGAGTTTGGGTGATGAGACCGTGGTTGGTGATCTGCAGAGATATGTTGATTACAGTAGAGGTATAGTGTGTGGATTCTCCGCACTTGGCGTAGTTTCATTTGGAAGTTGTTGCAGAGTTGGAGTGTGCCTTCCGCATAGCATGGTAGAATGTGTATATGGTATTTACGGTGTTCGCAGTTTGGGATGTCCACTCTACTTGGGTTCTGATATTTCGAGAGTTGGTTTCTCATGGGTTCTTGATTGTGGCAGTTGTGATTTTGGAGTTTGAGTTGTATTTGCAAGTTTGATTATGGATTCCTCTTGATTATATTTCAGAGCATATTGCAGGAGCTTGCGTTGATTGACATCAATATAAATCATGACTACATTTGAGATCCAGGTAGATTGATTTGTTTATTATTCAGCGATTGCTTGGGGATAAGCAATTTCAAGAGGGGCGGACTATCATGTCCCTTTTTCAATTGACATCTTTCAACGTTGATTATTAGCCTATTATGCGACCCTCGTAGGCTGATAGGATGGATAGAGGATCATGATGGAGCTTGGCTTGGCTACGACTAGCAAAATTTTTTCAATTGGCTTTCGTTCGGGCTCTTTCGGACACGTTTGTCTGAGCTCTTATTTTTTAGAGATATTTGACACGCAGCGGAGCACCCCTGTTATGGTATGGTCATGTGCGGAATCACTCCCTTGTTCACCAGCTTCAGACGGTTTGAGAATCAGATATGTATTGAGGGAGATATTAATATTTAATTGATTTAATTAAATATTAATTATTTGGCGTAATTTAATGACTTAGGCGTTTTGACCCAAGGGGGCGCTCATTATGAAGGGGGCCGTTTTAATTATATTTTTATAATTAAAATTGTGTCTTAGACTGGAAAAATTAAAAGAAAAAGAAATCCTAATTTTTAATTACCAAACCCTAATTAGGGCAAGCACACCTTTTTGGAGATTATAAGGGTTTCTCATTGGTAAGAGCGCCATATTTATGTTGAAGACAAATTTTTGCTAAGTATTTTTTGAGAACACTGAGCCAAGGGTTTTCAGTGTTTGATTTGCATTGGAGAACGTGCAATCTTCAGTGTGCAATTCAGAGGTGAGATATCAGCTGATTTATTGCCAGAGAGAATTTTATTCAGAGGTTATCATAGAGCTTCACAGGAATTTATTTCATCAGGGTTTTGATCTGAAAATCGTCCAGATAAAGATCTTCAGTATTAGCTTAATATTTCTTGAGATCAGGGGTCCAGCATACAGGGCGTACAGTTTTACTGCTGCTGTACGAAATTCGTACGATTTTGTACCAAGCCGTACAGTTTCGGAAAAAGGCGTGTTTCAGCAGTCACAGGCCGCAGGGAGTGCAGAGATCGACATCGGCGGACTCACACACCGACATCGGCAGTGTTATTCGACCAACAGAGACCGACATTGGCCGGCTTACATACCGACATTGGCAGAGTAAACCGACATCGGCAGTATTATCCGACCGACCGCGGCAATATAACCGACGTCGGCGACTGTGTTATTATCGCAGTCCTACCAGCCGTACCAGATATAGGGTTTTTTTTCAAATTGCAGAAAAATCAGGTTTCGAACAATATTTTATATTATTTTTATATGCATGATAGAGGAATTATATTGTAATCATCTGAGAGGAATAATAAGAATATAGTTTAGCCATAAAAAGGGTTTACTGCTTCAGTATTTATTTATTTGAATTTATACGAATTTATCTTGCAAATTCGCATTCTTTTTATATTTCATGCAAAATAAAAAATAAAAATAAAATACACAAAAACAGTCCAAAAAAATATTCAGTTTCAGAAATCAGGGAAACAAGGGTTTCTACATGTGTTATGTTGCTTGTGTTTTTTGAGCTTGATTAGTAGTGTCATGATCTATATCATGCACTTTTATTGCGTATTTTATTTTAGAGATGGTTATATTATTGCATGTCTCATTTCTATCTTTATCTAGACATGGCACTTGTCTGTCTTTCATTCAATATGTTGCATACTTGATTTAATGATAATTACATTATTTACATAGTTAAATATTTCCATCTAGACATGACACTTGTATGTCTTGTATTCAATATGTTGCATACATAGTTTAATGACAATTACATTATTTATATAGCTAACGATTTCCCTACCATTTTATACTTGTTAAAAAAAATTTAAAAAAATCAATCCTCAATAATTCTTACACTTTGTGGAACCTGTTGGTTTGTGATTATTGACAATACAAATTTCGTTTTAAAAAATTACAAGTTTGTTTCCAAACAAAATGTGCTATGAAAGAAACAAACCATAACTAAGCTAGTTCCTACTTTAAATCAAAACACAAACTCAGATTGAGTGATTAAATGAGAGAAATAATTACTTTCACCTTTCAAACGATAATCTATAATGTCCCTTTCCAAATGTTCGGAGACTTAGTTGGCCTACTCCACTCTTTTTCCTTATTTATTCCCTTGGGAATTGGGGCGTGGGAGGAATAAAGGGAATATCTGGACGCTTATGTGCATTTAATTTTATATTTTTACGTTGAAGAGGCTATTAATGCACTTTATGTTATATTTTCATGTTAAGGTGTTTTAAGTCATAACATATGACTAGGAAAAGTGTTATTTACCCCTCTTATGGGCGTTGGACCCTTAATGATATTTATTATTTATAACTTATTATTTTGTCAAAGGGGTCATTGGAAAAGGTGAAAGTTTTTAGGGTTTGGAGGAGTTATGAAGAGGATTGGAGGGTTAATATTATCATTATGTTCATTATTATTTTCTCAAGAGTTTTGGAGGGCCTGTGTATTCATCCACTTTGCTTGAGTAAAATCCCTTGAGATATTTGGTTTCAATGCAGAGTTGATTTTGGATCTTAGTTGGAAGGGTTATTTCAGTGAGAGGATTTATCTTCAATCCTTAGTAGTTGCATTCATAGGTGTCGAGAATTATTTTTAGCATATTGGGGATTATTCAATTACTAGCCATACAAATTGGGGAAATGTCACAGGGTATTTTGTCATAGAGTGGGCCCTGGAGGTTGATGCCATAGTTGGAGGATTGACATGTTGATTTGGAGGCAGCGTGGGAGCTTTGGGTGCAGTTGTGGGGTTTCCAAGCCCATGCATTGTTGGCTACCACATCACAAGTTGATGATTATGGAATGCACAGCAATCTTTGGAAGGAGTGCAGAGGTTATAAAGAGATTATAAAACAGTCTACGTTGTTGATATGAGTCTGAAAATAGCTTCAATTGTTAATATATTAAGTCTGATTAAGAATACTGATCCATTTCCTTGTACTGTGGATGACTACATTCAAAGATAAATTACCCCCAGTATTTATATCAGTTAAGAGGTCAGAAATTATTAATCTAAACACTATATATTGGAATGCTTGCCTCAGTTGAGTGTATGGTAAATGTTTGTTAAAATGTCTTCGCCTTATTTCTTGTTTTCAAACTGCTTATGAGAGTGTCAATGGCATTTCCACTACAATAGATAGATTGCCAAATGTTTGACAAAATGACACTACATAATCTTTGAATGTTTTCATGATTATATGATGGATTTATGATTATAGCCATAGCTATTCTAAACATTATATGATCATTACATACAACTCTTTGACGAAATAATTGTATGTTAAAAAGAAAAATTAGAATTTTACAAGTTTGGAACAATATCTCTTAGTTTAGGATATTTTAGTGGTATCAAAGTTGGTGATCCCGTCAACCTGTTTGGGAAGCTAACCTTATTGCATATCTTCAATTGAGGAATAGAATTTCAGCCTTGCATGTTAGTAATCAACACTTGCATGTCAAAGTTGAGGTCAATTTTTTAGGTGCGTGATAGGGATTAGCTCTTGCATGTCAAAGTTGAGGTCAAATTTTTAGGTGCGTAATAGGGATCAACACTTGCATGTAAGAGTTAAGATTCAGTTGAATAACTTTATGCAAAATAGAACTTTCATATGCAGCCAAGTACAAGTGTGAATAGGTATTATCTAATAAAAAGACCGTTGAATCCTAAAGGTAATAAAGAGGGAGTTCCTACTGATTTTTCAGTTGGGAATGTGATTGAAGAAATTGTTGAGGACAGAAGTAAAGAGGTAGTTGTAGATGATTCCGATGATATATTCATGAAAAAGGTGCTCATAAATATGGTCAAGTAGCATGAGCAAATAAATTTATACTTGAGTCAACTTACACATCATTCAAGGGTATGCAACAATGATGGTGGTGGAGCTGCAAATGGAGAGACAAGCCATATTGTCCAACGCATGACTAGTTCACCTAGTGTGCTGCCAAGACCATTTATGCCTACCTTTTTGCAGGAGGTAACACTAGATAGACTAGAGCAGCAAGAGGATCCAGAGGAGGTTGTGTTTTGGAGAGTTTGCTAGCAGTTGGGCTTGATTTCCTTTTCTGGATTACTGCAGGTGGAAGTTTAGCACTAGACCATGACAAGATAGAGGTGGTCCCAATCAGGTTATGCAAAGGTGTTTGGGAAAACTTATCCTCCCAAATTTTGATGGTTCACGGAAGTGCACAACGAGGGCACGGGTCCAAAAGATGGACATATTTGGAGTTCAACCCCATGTATGAGATAGAAGAAATTAAGTTCGCTACCCTTCATTTGGAAGGAGAGGCACATGACTGGTGGTGCCAACCCAAGGGCACAAGTTCATTGATACATATGGAGAGTTCAAACAGAGGTTGATAGACAAGGTCGATAAGAAGGATCTTGAGATGTTTTATAGAGAGTTGACACATCTGAGACAAGTTGACATGCTCGATGTCTACATTGCAAAATTTTAGAAGTTATCAGTCATGGTTTCAAATGTTTTGCAAAGAAGATTGACCTCTTTATTTATCGAGGGATTGATAGAGCCTTTGCGAGGTTTGGGTGAAGGCATTTAGTCCACCTTCACTACAGGATGCTATCAAGAAATCACGAGACTCGGAGTTCTCTACTCCCAAGGCAAGATTTCCATCGAAACTTTTGGCTAATCCTTTTCCATAGAAGCAGGACAAGGGACTTGAAGTGCCAAAGAAGCCTTACATGACCAATGAGGCTAGAGATAAGTTGTGGAGAAAGAAGTATGTTTCAAATGCAAAGACCCATGGGAATTGGGACATAGGTGTAAGGGAAGGGGAAAGATGCACTACATTGAGGTGTTCCCAGAAGAGGACAGTGAGGCTTCAGATAGTGATGTGTCAGATGATCATAGTGTGCATGAGGAATTGGAGCCTACACAAACATAAGAGCCCACATTAGTGGGTACTATAGCTACATTTTTTGGTATTACCAGGTACAATGCATTCAGGGTTCATGGTGTATTTCAAGGGTAGCAGATGTCAACACTGATTGATAGTGGGGCAACCCACAATTTCATTGACAAGGCATTAGTCATGTAGTTGGGACTATAGATTGAAGACTCTGAGGGCTTCAACATGGTTGTGGCAGAGGACTTTACTATGACACGCACCAACGTGTCCAGTAGCTCAATATTACACTGGGCAATCATACGGTGATCGATGATTTCTATGTGGTTGGTATTGGGAATATCAACATTGTATTGGGTGTTCAGTGGCTACATTCGCTTGGGGAATTCACTTAGAATTTCCAGAATATGGCGCTGAAATTCAAAGTGAATGGAAAACATGTGGTGTTGCGTGGAATGTTCAATGAAGCTTCGAGAGTGGTTACAACCAAGAGGATGGAGAGAACATTCAGGGATGGTGACATAGACTGGGCAGTTCATTACTTCATTTCAATGAAGGATACAGGTAGTGGTGAGCAAGATTACCACATTGACATACAATCCTTATTAGATAAGCATAGTGGGCTTTTTGGTGAGAGCCTCTAGGGACACCACCTGATAGAGGGTTTGAGGATGTGATAAAGCTTGAGGAGGGGGCTAGGCCAGTTATCACCACTCCATATTGTCATCCTTGACATTTTAAGGAAGAGATCGAGAAGACTATCAGAAAGATGCTCGACATGGGACATATCAAGCTTAGTTCTAGTCCATTTGCATCTTCAATGGTATTGGTGAAGAAGAAAGATGGGACTTTGAGGATGTGTATTAATTACCATGCACTTAACAAAAAGACTACCAAGAACCGGTATCCCATTCATATGATTGACGAGTTGATGAGCTATATGGAGTAGATTGCTCCAAAATCGATCTACGTTCGGGATACCATCATATTAGAGTGCGGGAGCAGGACATACACAATACAATGTTCATGTGCCATTATGGACACTATGAGTTCCTGGTGATGCCATTTGGGTTGACTAACACTCTAGATACATTTCAATCTTGTTGAACCATGTGTTCAACCGCCACCTGTGGAAATTTGTCCTAGTGTTCTTTGATGACATCTTGATATACAACAGAACATGGGAGGATCACCTTAGACACCTTGAAGAGGTCTTGTCTATTTTGGGAGCACAATCGCTTTATGCGGAGGCTTCCAAGTGTGAGTCTGGGATGAGGGGGTGCTCTATTTGGGATATGCTATTGGAACAGGAGGAGTTAAAGTGGATTAGACAAAGATACAGGCGATTATTCAGTGGTCACTACCAAAAACTCTCTTTTGAGAGGCTTTCTAGGACTTTGTTGCTATTACAAGAGGTTTGTGAAAGGATACTCTTAGTTGACAACACCATTGACAGGTTTGACCAAGAAGGGGGCATTTTTTTGGTCAAAATCTTTGCAGCAGGGATTTGATCACCTTAAGAAGGTGATGAGCATAGGCTCGGTGTTAGCATTGCCAAAATTTTCACAACCCTTTATTCTTGAATGTGATGCTTCGGGTGTGGGCATTGGTGCAATGTTGATGCAAAATAGGCATCCCACTGATTATGAGAGTCGGAAGTTGAGCATGGTAGAGCGTGGGTACTCTACTTATGACAAGGAGATGCTAGCTATTTTGCATGCCTTGGTCAAATTTTGACATTATTTGGTGGGCAACAAGTTTGTGGTTCATATGGATCACAATAGCTTGAGGTATTTCATGGAGTAGGAAGACCTCAATGATCGTTAGTAGAAATGGGTAAGCAAGATACAGGCCTACAATTTTGAAATAGAATATGTGAAGGGAAAGAACAATGTAGTAGTTGATGCATTATCCAAGCAACCATCCCTTTGCTCTATGTCAGAGATTTCAACTGATTAGAAGGCTCATATATTGGTTGAGTATTCCAAGACCCAGTTTACTTGTGAGATTATGGATGGATTGATTCAGGATGATAGGTATAAGGTTGTGGATGATGTGATATACTACAAGGGTAGGGTATACTTGGTGCCTAAGTCAAGGATGAAGAAGATCTTGAGTGCCATACATGTCACACCATTGGTAGGTCATCCAGGGTACTTCGAGACTTACAAATATATACGAGAGAGATTTGCATGGAGAGGATTGAAGGACGATATCCTTAACCATATTAGAGAGTGTGGTTTGTCAGTAGAGCAAATCTGAACACTCATTCTCTGCATGATTACTTTAGCCATTACCCATTTCAGACCAGAAATGGGAGAGTATATCCATGGATTTCATTACGGGCTTACCCAAGGCTCAGGGTAAGAATTGCATTTATGTGGTGGTCAATAGAGTGACTAAGTATGCTCACTTTTTTGTGATGTTGTTTGAGAACAATGAACCATAGGTAGTAGCGTTTTTCTTTGAGGAGGTTTTTAGGTTACATGGATTGCCTAAGAACATAGTGATCGGAACAAGAGATTCATGAGTACATTTTGGCAGGAGCTATTCAGGTTAGTTGGTACAGAGTTGATGTTGAGTACCAATTATCATCCGTAGATTGATGGTCAGACCAAGATCATAAATAAATGGGTAAGAGGGTTATTTGCAGAGTTATGTGGTAGGGCATTAGAAGGCATGGGTTAAGTGGTTGTACTTGGGTGAGCATTGCTATAATATGACCTATCATATGAGCATTGGCATGGCACTATTCCGAGCACTTGGGTATGATGCTTCATCATTTGTTGATTTGGTGATATCAGATAGTCGAGCTCCCAAAGCTTGTGACTAGATTCAAAAAAATCAGGGCATCATAAAAACCCTCAAGAAGAATAGGTAGCATGGACAAACTCAGCAGAAGATGTATGTTGATAGGCATAGGGTGGAAAGATCATTTGATGTGGGAGATTTGGTGTTCCTTCACTTACAACCTTATAGGCAATCCTTCTTAAAGAAAAGTGGTGCAAAGAAATTGAAGCCCCAATTGTATGGGCCTTATAGGATTCTGAGACGGATTGGAGAGGTTGCGTATGAGTTGGAGCTACCTAAACATAGCAAGATCCACAATGTTTTCCATGTGTCTTACCTCAAAAAGGCACTTGGACAACATATTGAGCCATCTACTGAGTTGCCACCACTCAACGAGGAGGGCAAGTTGATTCTAGTTCCAGAATCAGTTATTGAGGTGCACGAGAAGAAACTTAGGAATCGAGTCATCACAGAGTGTTTGGTGCAGTGGAAGGATTTACCATTAGAGGATGCTATGTGGGAAGGTGAACAAATTTTGAAGCATCCTAATCTACAGTTGCTTGGGCAAAAGCAATCTTGGGAAGGAAGAATTGTAATGTCCCTTTCCAAATGATCAGAGACCTAGTTGGCCTACTCTAACATTTTTATTTATTTATTTCCTTGGGAATTGGGGCATGGGAGTAATAAAGGGAATATTTGGACCCTTATGTGCATTTAACTTTATATTTTTACTTGAAGAGGTCATTAATGCACTTTATGTTATATTTTCACGTTGAGGTGCTTTGAGTCATAACTTATGACTAGGAAAAGTGTTACTCCCCCCTATGGGCTCTGGAACCCTTAATGAGTATTTATTACTTATTATTTTTTAAAGGGGGCATTGGAAAAAGTGACGATTTTTAGGGTTTGGAGGAGTTATAAAGAGAATTGGATGGTTAATATTATCATTATGTTCATTATTATTTTCTCGAGTTTTGAAGAGCTTGTATGTTCATCCACTTTGCTTAAGGAGCAAAATCCCTTGAGATCCCTGGTTTCGGTACAAAGGAGACTTTGGACCCGAGTTGGAAGGGTTATTTTGGTGAGAGGATTTATCCTTAATCCCTAGTAGCTACATTCACAGGTATTGAGGATTATTTTCAACATACTGGCAATTATTCAAGTATTGTCCGTACAGATTGGGGAAATATCACAAGTTATTTTGTCATAAAGTGGGCCTTGAAGGTTGATGTCATAGCTAGAGGATTGGTGTGTTGATTTGGAGGCATCTTGGGAGCTTTGGGTGCAGATCATGGGGTTTCCAAGTCCATGCATTGTTGGTTGCCACATCACAAGTTGTTGCTGATAATTATGGAATGCACAACAATCTTTGGAAGGAGTGCAGAGGTTATAAAGAGATTACAGAATAGTCTACATCATTGTTGATATGAGTCTGAAAATAGCTTCAGTTGTTAATATATTAAGTCTGATCTAGAATACTGATCCATTTCCTTGTACCTCAGATTAGTACTTTCAAAGATAGATTACCAGCAACAGCTATACTAATTAAGAGGTCTAAAATTATTAATCTGAACACTATAAATTGGAATGTTTGCTTCAACTGAATGTATGGTAAATGTTTGTTAAATTGTCTTTGCCTTATTTCTTGTTTTCAAACTACTTATAAGAGATTCAATGACATCTCTAACACAATAGATAGATTGCCAACTATTTGGCAGAATGACATTAGGGAATATTTGAATGTTTTCATGATTATATGATGGATTTATTATTATGGTCATAGATGTTCTAAACATTATATAATCATTGCATACAACTGTTTGACGAAATAATTGCATGTTAAAAAGAAAAATCAGAATTTTGCAAGTTTGGAACAATATCTCCTAGTTGGGGATATTTCAGTGGTATCAGAGATAACGATATTGCCAGCGTGTTTCAGAAGCTAACCCTATTGCAGATCTTCATTTGAGAAATAGAATTTCAGCCTTGCATGTTAGTGATCAACACTTGCATGTCAAGGTTGAGTCAAATTTTCAGTTGCATGTAAGAGTTAAGATTCAGTTGAATAAATTTATACAAAATAGAACTTTTATATGTAGCCAAGTACAGGTGTGAATAGGTATTATCTAAGAATACCATTGAATCTGGTAGGTAATACAGAGGGAGTTCCTACTAATTTTTTAGTTAGGAACGTGATTGAATAAATGGTTGAGGACATAAGTAAAGAGGTTGTGATAGATGATCCTGATGATATATTCATGAAAATGGTGGTCATAAATATGGTCAAGTAGTAGGAGTAAACAAATTTATAATTGAGTCAGCTTACACATCATTCAAGGGTACGCAACAATGATGGTGGTGGAGCTGCGAATAGAGAGACAAGCCATACTATCCATCACATGACTAGTTCACCTACAGTGCCACCAAGACCATTTATGCCTACCCTTTTGCATGAGGTAGCACCAAATAGATTGGAGCAACCAGAGGATCCAAAGGAAGCTATGTTTTGGAGAGTCTACTAGCAGTTGGGGCCTAAATTTTAGGCAGTTGTGCATTTTTTGAATTATTGCAGGTGGAAGTCTAGCATTATACCATGACAAGATATAGGTGGTCCCAATCAAGATATGCATAGACGTTTAGGAAAACTCACCCTCCCAAACGTTAATGGTTTGTATAAGTACACAGTGAGGGCATGGGTCCAAAATATGGACATACTTGGAGTTAAACCCCATGCATGAGATAGAGGCGATTAAGTTCGCTACCCTTCATCTGGAAGGAGAGGCACATGATTGGTAACACCATGAGTTGGTAATCCAAGGGCACAGGTTCATTGATACGTCTGGAGAGTTCACACAGAGGCTGATAGACAGGTTCGATAAGAAGGATCCTGGATGTTTTTTAGAGAGCTAACACATCTGAGACAGGTTGGCATGCTTGATGCCTACATTTCAAAATTTTAGAGGTTTTCAGTCATGGTTTTAGATGTTTCTGAAAGATGATTGACCTCCTTATTTATCGAGGGATTGATAGAGCCTTTGCAAGATTGGGTGAAGGCATTTAGTCCACCTTCACTACAAGATGCTATTAGGAGAGCACGAGACTTGGAGTTCTCTACTCCCAAGGCAATATTTCCATCAAAATTTATGGTTAAGCCTTTTCCATAAAAGTAAGACAAGGGCCCTGAATTGCCAAAGAAGCCTTACATGACAAATGAGGCTAGAGATGGGTTAAGGAAAAAGAAGTTATGCTTCACATGCAAAGACCCATTGGAATCAGGACACGAGTGCAAGGGAAGGAGATAAATGCACTACACTGAGGTGTTTTCAGAAGAGGATAGTGAGTCTTCAGATAATGATGTGTCAGATGATCATAGTGATTATAAGGAATTGGATCCTACACATACATAGGAGCCCACATCAAGAGGTACTATTGCTACATTGTTTGGTAATACCAAGTACAATGCATTCAAGGTTCATGGTGTACTTCAAGGGCAGCAGGGGTTAATATTGATTGATAGTGGGGTAACCCACAACTTCATTGATGAGGCATTAGTTAGGCAACAGGGACTATAGGTTGAAGACTTTGAGGGCTTCAACGTGGTTGTAGTAGATAACTTTACTATGGCATGCACCAAGTGTGTCTCGCAACTCAGTATTGCATTGAGCAATCATATGGTGAGTGATGATTTCTATGTGTTTGGTATTGGGAATACCAACGTTGTATTGGGTGTTCAGTGGCTACATTCACTTGGGGAATTCACTCAGAATTTCCAGACTATGAAACTGAAATTCAAAGCGAATGGGACACATATGGTGTTGCAGGGAATGTCCAATGGAGCTCTGAGAGTGGATACGACCAAGAGGATGGAGAGGACATTCAGGCATGGTGACATAAACTAGGTAGCTCATTACTTTGTTTCGAAAAAGGATACAGGTAGTGGTGAGCAAGATTACCACATTGACATATAGTCCTTGTTGGATAAGCATAGTGAGGTTTTTAGTGAGACGCCTCCAAGGAGCCACCTGATAGAGGGTTTGAGCATGTGATAGAGCTTGAGGAGGGGGCCAGGACAGTTATCACCACTCCTTATCATCATCTTCAACATTTTAAGGAAGAAATTGAGAAGACTATCAGAGAGAAGCTCAACATGGGACATAGCAGGCCTAGTTCTAGTCCATTTGCATCTTCAATGGTATTGTTGAAGAAGAAAGATGGGACTTTGATGATGGTATTGATTACCATGCACTCAATAAAAAGACTACCAAGAACCGGTATCCCATTCTTAGGATCGATGAGATACTTGATGAGCTACATAGAATGGAGTACTTCTCCAAGATCGATCTACATTCAGGGTACCATCAGATTAGAGTGCAGGAGCAAGACGTACACAAGACAGCCTTCAAGTGCCATTATGGACACTATGAGTTCTTGGTGATGCCGTTGGGGTTGACTAATGATCCAACTACATTCCCGTCTTATATGAACCATGTGTTCAACCACCACCTGCAAAAATTTGTCCCAGTGTTCTCTGATGACATCCTGATATACAATAAAACATGTGAGGATTACCTTAGACACCTTGATGATGTCTTGTCTATTATGGGAGCACAATCGCTTTATGCAAAGGATTCCAAATGTGAGTTTGGGATGAGGGAGGTCATCTATTTGGGATTTGTTATTGGAGCAAGAGGAGTTAAAGTGGATCAGACAAAGATACAGGCGATTATTGAGTGGCCACCATCAAAAACTTTGACTCATTTGAGAGCCTTCCTAGGACTTTTTTGCTATTACAAGAGGTTTGTGAAGGGGTACTCTCAGTTGATTTCACCATTGACAAATTCAACCAAGAAGGGGGCATTTGTTTGGTCAAAATCTTTGTAGCAGGTATTTTATCACCTTAAGAAGGTGATGAGCACATGCCTAGTGTTAGCATTTCTAGATTTTTTACAACCCTTTATTCTTGAATGTGATGCTTTGGGTGTGGGTATTGGTGCTTGATGCAAAATAGGCATCCCATTGCCTATGAGATTCAGAAGCTGAGTATGGTAGAACATGGGTACTCTACTTATGACAAGCAGATGTTGGCTATTTTGCATGCATTGGTCAAATTCCATCAATATTTGGTGGGCAATAAGTTTGTGGTTCAGACGGATCACAATTGTTTGAGGTATTTCATGGAGCAAAAAGACCTCAATGATAGTAAACATAAATGGGTAAGATACATGCCTATTATTTTGATATAGAGTATGTGAAGGGAAAGAACAATGTAGTAGTTGATGCATTATCGAGACAGTCATCCCTTTGCTCTGTGTCAGAGATTTCAGGTGATTGGAAGGCTCATATATTGGTTGAGTATTCCAAAAACCAATTTACTTGTGATATTATGGATGGATTGATACATTATGATAGGTATAAGGTTGTGGATGATGTGATATACTACAAGGGTAGGGTATACCTAGTGCCTAAGTCGAGGATGAGGAAGATCTTGAGTGTCGTACATGACACACCATTGGTAGGTCATCCAGGGTACTTCAAGACTTACATATATATATATATATATATATATATATATATATGTGAGAGAGATTTTCATGGAGAGGATTGAAGGATGATGTCCTTAACCATATTATAGAGTGTGTGGTTTTTTAACAGAGCAAATCCAAACACTCATTCCGTACATGATTACTTCAGCCATTACCTATTTTGAACCATAAATGGGAGAGTATATCCATGGATTTCATTAAGGGCTTACCCAAGGCTCAAGGTAAGAATTGCATTTATGTGTTAGTCAACAGATTAAGTATGCTCACATCTTTGTGATGTCGTTTGAGAACAATGTACCACAAGTAATAGCGTTATTCTTTGAGGAGGTTTTTAGGTTACATGGATTGCCTAAGAACATAGTCAATGATCGAGATAGTAGATTCATGAGTAAATTTTGGCAAGAGATATTTAGTTAGGTGGTACAGAGTTGACATCGAGTACCATTTATCATCCGTAGACTGATGGTCAAATCAAGATCGTAAATAAATAGATAGAGGGTTATTTGTGGAGTTATGTGGTAGGGCATTAGAAGGCATGGGTTAAGTGGTTGTACTTGGGCAAACATTGCTACAATATGACCTATCATATGAGCATCGACATGACACCATGCCAAGAACTTTATGGGTATGATGCTTCATCATTTATTGATTTGGTGATATCAGATAGTCAAGCTCCTAAAGCTCGTGATTGTATTCAAGAAAATTAGGACATCATGAAAACCCTCAAGGAGAATATGCATCAGGCACAAACTCAACTGAAGATGTATGATGATAAGCACAGGGTGGAAAGATCATTTGATTTGGGATATTTGGTGTTCCTTCACTTACAACCTTATAGAAAATCCTCCTTGAAGAAGAGTGGTGGAGAGAAATTGAAGCCCTGATTTTATGGTCCTTATAAAATTTTGAGACAGCTTGGAGAGGTTGCATATGAGTTGGAGCTATCTGAGCATAGTAGGATCCACAATGTTTTCCATGTGTCTTTCCTCAAAAGGGCACTTGGATAACATATTGAGCCATCTACTAAGTTTCCACCACTAGATGAGGAGGGCAAGTTGATTCTAGTTCCATAATCGATTATTGAGGTGCATGAGAAGAAGCTCAGGAGTTGACTCATCATAGATTATTTGGTGTGGTGGAAGGATTTGCCGTTAGAGGATGTTACATGGGAAGGTGAACAGATTTTGCAGCATCTTAATCTATAGTTGCTTGGGCACAAGCAATCTTGGGAAGGGAGGATTGTAATGTCCATTTCCAAATGTTTAGAGACTTAGTTGGCCTACTCCACCCTTTTTCCTTATTTATTCCCTTGAGAATTGGGGCATGGGAAGAATAAAGGGAATATTTGGACCCTTATGTGCATTTAACTTTATATTTTTACATTGAATAGACCATTAATGCACTTTATGTTATATTTTCACATTGAGGTGCTTTAAGTCATAATTTATGACTAGAAAAAGTGTTATTCCCCCACCCCCTATGGGTGTTGGACCCTTAATGAGTATTTATTACTTATTACTTATTATTTTTTAAAGTGAGTGTTGGAAAAGGTGAAGCTTTTTAGGGTTTGGAGGAGCTATAAAGAGAAATTGAGGGTTAATATTATCATTATGTTCATTATTATTTTCTCTAGAGTTTTTCAGACCTTGTGTGTTCATCCACTTGGCTTAAGGAGTAAAATCCCTTGAGATCCCTAGTTTCAGTGCATAGGAGACTTTGGACCCTAGATGGAAGGGTTATTTCAATGAGAGGATTTATACTCAATCCCTAGTATCTGCATTCATAGGTACCAAGGATTATTTTCAGCATATTGGTGATTATTCAAGTATTGGCCATACAGATTGAGGAAATATCATAGGTTATTTTGTCATAGAGTGGGCCCTAAAGGTTGATGCCATAGCTGGAGGATTGGCATGTTGATTTGGAGGTAGTGTGGGAGCTTTACGTGCAAATCATGGGGTTTCCAAGCCCATGCATTGTTGGTTGCCACATCACAAGTTGTTGCTGATGATTATGGAATGCACAACAATCTTTGGAAGGAGTGCATAGGTTATAAAGAGATTACAAAATAGTCTACATCATTGCTGATATGATTTTGAAAATAGGTTCAACTATTAATATATTAAGTCTGATCCAGAATACTGATCCATTTCCTTGTACCACGGATTATTAGACTCAAAGATAGATTACCAGCAACAACTATATCAGTTAAGAGGTCAGAAATTATTAATTTGAATAATATATTTTGGAATGCTTGCTTCAATTGAGTGTATGGTAAATGTTTGTTAAAATGTATTTGCCTTATTTCTTGTTTTCAAACTTCTTTGAGAGAGTCAATGACATTTCCAATGCAATAGATAGATTGCCAACAGTTTGACATAATGACACTACATAATCTGTGAATGTTTTCATGATTATATGATGGATTTATGATTATAGTCATAGTTATTATAAACATTGTATAATCATTGCATACAATTGTGTGACAAAATAATTACATGTTAAAAAAAAATCAAAATTTTGCAAGTTTGGAACAATATCTCTTGGTTGGGGATATTTCAAGATCTTCGTTGATGTGGATTTGCTCATATAATAAATAAATTGTGGTTGCTCAAAGATTCACACAAGATTTCAGCAGCGTGTACATGTATTCAATTGTTGGTTGACAATTTTTTTTTACATTAATGTGTATATTTTAAGTAATCTAAAAATTATGTACATTTATAATAAATTATGATGAATATGTTTTTCATTAGCTGGTGAATCAGGTTTTTACAATGTTAGTGAGAAATTGGCCAATTGGCAAAAAATAACCCGTATAAAAATTACCTTGATATCAAACTTTGGGCTTGCACCTCAAAGTTTGCTTTTAGATTGGCTATGATTTTAGTACATGCAATGCTTTATAGATTTTATCTCACAATTATTCTCAATGTACACTCTTCTATTTTATTCATTTTTTTTAATGTAGATAGACTTTAGAGTGGAAGTGAATTATCAACAAAGAATATGCCACTTTGTTTGGAATACGTTTGTAATGATTTAGAATAATATTCACATCAACAATAATTATAAGGTGATAGGACTTCCAAAGGATACAAGTGCTTCTAATCAATATTAGTATCAAAGAGTATGATGCTGACATATCAACCTAGAGATGAATATAAGGACTTGAACCTCAAAAATTGTTCGTAGATTAGGTAATATTTTAGGGCATGTGGTGCCTTACAAGCATTCTTTGTCTCACAATTATTATTGATGTGTGAAGGAAGATAGTGGACAAATAAAATGCTTTATGTTTCATTTTAATCTCCATGGTATTTTTGAGTCGAGCATGTACTTTTGTGTAGAGCATGGCATAAAATGAAGTGTGCATGTTAAAATCTAGAGCTATGAAAGAAACAAACTATAACTAAGCTATTTCTTAATTTAAATTAGAACACGAACTTATATTGAGTGAATAAAAGAGAAACAATTACCTTCACCTACCAATTGAAGATCTCCTTCGTTGGTGTGGATTTGCTCACGTAATAAATAAATTGTGGTTGCTCAAAGATTCATGCAAGATTTCGGTAGCGTTTACATGTCTTCGATTGTTGGTTGCCAAAAGTTACCTACTTTAGATTTGATTTGATGAGATTTCATGATTTCAAAAGATGATTCATGATTATCTAATGAAGGAATGAATGGTGGATTTATAGATTTTTTGATGGGTGGATGGACGGATGAGATCATTTGATTATATTGGAAACTTCAATTTTGGATGAGATTTAGTCAGTTAATTAACTGATTTGTTTCCATTTTTTTGGACACAATTAACTAATTATTTGCCATTTGGGGATAGTTAACTAATTTATTTTCATTTGTTTTACACAATTAATTGATTTATTTCTATTGAATGGAGTGATGAAGAAGTTAGTTGATTTGTTTCCTTTTGAAGGAGTTAATTGATTGATCTAGACTAGCTTGGATGAGTTTTTTTTTTATCACATAATTTACTAAATGATGACATGGAGTGGAGTATGGGCAAAGTGATAGAATAATTTAATGTGAACATTTTATTAATATGTAGAGCATTAAGAAAAAGAAAAATATTGTAAGGAGAGAGATATTAGGGGAGTTGAGAGATTCTAGGAAGTGTGTAAGATAGTAAGTTGTTAGAACAACTTATCTATCTTCTAGGTGTATGGTTATAGGAAAATATTATATATGTAAAACATTACAATGAATAAAATATGTTGATTGATTGACACCCAAATTATTTATGTTGTGCTTTTACATTTCCAAATCACTACTAGATATGGGGTAATTCCTAACAATGGTATCAGAGAAGGTGTTCGGCCTCTCTGAGCATTGTGGCTCCTCCATTATTTTTTTATCACACAACACTATGGCTATTCCATGTAGACCATGAGCAAATGCCATCATTGTGTTTGTCCACTATTCTTACATTTTGTCTTCAGTCCTATAGTGTAGACCACATGCAAACCCGCTAGCACTCACCACCTAGCGTAGATCGCAGGTGGCAGAGCGCAGAACACAGAGCGCAGAAAGTGGTAGGCAGTGGCAGGTAGTGGCACGCAGTCAGACCAGATCAGTCAGTCCAGCACAAAAAACAATCACCAAAACCTATTCAACCTTTTAAACTGCCCTTGATAGTCACTGCGATTCTTGGTGTGCATTTGACTGAAAACTGACTCCACATGTAATGTCGGTGAAAAATACCGCTCAAACATAGGCAGTAGCGGCTAATTCTACCACTCAGACATCAAAGACTGTGACTTTATTTATGCTTTGTCGGCATTTTTTGCCGCTCATACACACAAAAGGTATGCAACGGTGGTGAATTTAGCCGCTTAAGGATTTTTTTTCCAACGGGGTTGAAAACTGCAACGAAACTCGGACAAAGAAAATTGCAATCCAATCTACAAAAAAGAACTATCAGTAGGTTGTAGTGGGGTCCTTCTCAGGGAAAGCTAAGTTTCAAAACAAGGGTGGGGCTCTATGATAGAGATCATACACTATAACATTGCCTCGATAGACTCGAGAAACCTAATGAAAGTTAGGGAGAGACTCGAAACTTTAAATAGCTCTGAGCAGACAAAAATTCCAACCTCGTCGGGAGGTAACACAGGGAATGAGGAAACAATAATACAGATTTGGGGAAGTAGGGACATCCAGAGACCTGAGATGGAGAAGTTAACCCAAAGGAGGTGTATTATACCATTTAATCTCTCATCGCACTTCCCTATTGATCCCTCCGAAAACCTCCCTTATTCCAGCCTTTTGCTCAGGCAGGAGCAACTAGGGATGCTTGGGCTTACGCGGTAGGGCACCATCACGCCAACACTTCAAGAACAGGTGAACAATGTATCTATGTAAATGCGAAACAATATAATGGGATATTAAAGCGCAGAAAAAAATAGAATCTAGAAACTTGCAAGAAAGGGAAATTTCACAACCATCTATCCCAAAAGTGCAATCAGGACCTTGGGAAGCACAATAGGAAATCAACAAACACAAGAAGAGCAAACTGAACAAGATAAAGGAAAAGGGAAGGAGAACCCAATGTCTTGATTAGGAGGAGACACCAAGAAAACTGTAGACATAAACCAACCAATATGGTCTAAAGTTAGGACTGAAGGTAGTCATAATCACAATGATACATATAGTCCTAATACAACACCACTAACGTGGTCATCAGAACTGTATGTCAACGAGCTAATGATCCTAAAAAAAAGGCTACAGTCCCTCGAGAAAGGAAGCCAAGTCGAGGATAACAAGTGGAGTGAAGTAATCGAAGATAAGAGGATACTAATCAGGGAAAATGAGATGCTTAAAGAGCAGGTAAATAAGCTTCAACATTCCATGGCAAGAGGTGAGCTAAAGCTGAGAGAAGTAAGGCAGCTACTAGACCAAAGGAAAATAGAAGAGGAAGATAAGATACAAGTGGTGGAAGGAAACAAGGACTGTCACTTAAAAGAGATCCAATCAGCGATGGCCAGCATGGAGATAATAGAAAAACAACTAAGAGAACAAATAGATGAAGCTAAATCCTGGTTTCAAGTGGTGAAAGGACCTTCGGACACGCAAAGAGAACTCATAGAAAAACAAGTTAGAAACCAGATAAGGGAAGAGGACAAAAATGACAAGGATGTCAATATCATTATAAAAGGACTAAAATATTATGGGGAGAAAGAAATCACGAAGGAGTTGGCAAGAGACTTTCTTAACAATCAAATTCAATGGACATGAATCATACAACAAGCAACTATGATAGGAAGATGGATAGGAGGAGGCAAAAATAGACATGTGAGAGTCACCTTGAAGAACATAGAGGACAAAAACAAGATACTAAGGAATAAAAGATTCCTTAAAGGCACGCAAATTTACATTGATGAGGACCTCACTATAATACAACAGGAAGAAAGGAGGGAAGAGTGGGAGAAAGTAAAGGCGGCAAGGGATGCAGGGAGATGGGCTTGGCTACAAAACGACAAAGCTCAAATAGGTGACAGAGCGTCACATAAGAAATAATAATTTGGGGCCCCCCAGGAGTATCTAACAGTGGTAAGTTGGAACTGCAGAGGATATCCATGGAGAAGAGGACCTGGATTGGGGCTCATAGCAGAGGGAAAGGATGTCATCATCCTTATCGAGACTCATGAACATGATGGGTGTAGGATTCCAGATTTTGAAGGGTATAAAAAGGCGTCAGTGTGGAATGAAAGACTGATAGTGGCAAGGGACATGGTGGAGTGGCAGTCCTAATTAAAGAGGAATGGGATAGTTTCATAAAGGTGGAGAAAGAAGATCCAAACAAGCACTTCATATGGCTTAAAATTATAGAAAAGCAAGTCACAACAAGGATGGCAACATGCTACTTTGCTCCAAAGGGATCAAATTTTTATAAAAAAATGAATCTAGACCGTGAAGATCCATTTGCAGCTCTAAAAAAAGACATTTATGTTTTTAGTAACATGGGAGAAATAGTAATAATTGGAGACTTTAATGCAAGAACTGCAAACAATCAAGCTCTCAATCTGAAAAACAACATAGAGAAAGATAACCCCCTATGGCTAGAGGAAGAGAACGACCAACTTTCGGATAGGGTCTCACAAGTTAGCAAAGGTGCAGTCTCACACTTCGGGGTTGAACTCTTAGGGCTTTGTAGCTCTTACAACATGGTCATTTGCAACGGTATGAGAGCATGGCCCGAATAAGGAAAAATCACATGCAAAATGTACAATGGCCAAAGTGTAGTAGATTATGTCATTTGTTCACAGAGCTACACCTCGAAGTTGATGGAGGTTATGATCGGGGACAATGTATTAAAGCTGAAATTAGACCATAATCCAATTCATATTAAAGTTCACATTCTCATAAGGATACAACAGGAAGAACAAGTCCACTTTGGCCAAAAGAAGGATACTCCCCAAGGTAAAATCCTTCTAAATCATGAGAATCAGGAAATCTTTAGAGCCACAATCAAACAATTGCTCAGAGATCACGAAGAAAAAATAGCTAACATAAAGAATCAGTTTCTCAGAGAGAACATGCTGATTCCCCTAATGCACAAGGCCTTAAATGGTTGTAAGAGAGCTAAACCCAAGAGAGGAACAATAAATACTTTCCCGGCAAACCCATGGTTCGACGAGGAATGCAAGAGAGCAAAAAGAAATTTGCGAAAGAGAGGTATGAACAAAGAGCATAGGAAGGAATATGCAAAGATACTATAGAATAAGAAAGAGAAGTATGTAGAGAGTAGAAGAATAGGGTTGATTGCCCTCGAAAAAAATAGCCCTAAAAGATTTTGGAAAGAGCTATGTCAAAAGAAGAAACAAACAGAAAACAATATCACCGGAAACCAATGGCTTGAGTATGCGAAGTTGTTATATGAGAGGGACCAAGATAAACATAGACCCCCAATAATCTATGCGAATACAAAACTTTTCAACACCGAAGATGTCATTCAAGGCATAAAACAACTAGCAAGTGGGAAAGCTCAGGGTATTGATGGGATGCAAGCGGCGTACTTAAAGTGGGGCTCTGAAGTACTAGCACCTCGTATCAAACACATCTTCAATAGGGTCATCCAAGAGGGCTTCTTGAAAGAGTGGACGACTAGTGTGGTCATCCCTATCTTCAAAAGCGGGGATACCAATAATCCGTCAAATTATCGTACTATCATGGTTAATCCCCTCCTTTGTAAACTCTTTGGAAGCATGATAGAGTGCAGATTCAGCAGATGGGCAGAAAAAGAAGGAAAAAGAGATAAGGGTCACGCTGGATTTAGACCAAAGCACTCTACTATTGATCATGGAGTTACACTTAGGTTCTTGATTGAAAAAATATGGATCACTCAGGGAGACGAGGCCTTTTGCTGCTTTGTCGACTTCAAAAAAGCCTTTGACACAGTCCCCTGTGACAAACTTTGGAATAGGATGAAGGAGCTGGGGGTTCCATATGAGCTAAGAGATGTTGTCCATAGATTATATGAGCAAGTAAAGGCTAAAGTTAGAACTAGTGATGGAATGTCAGAGTGCTTTGACAACGATATAGGCGTCAAGCAGGGCTGCCCACTTTCACCAACTTTATTTGGACTGTACATTGATAAATTAGAAGAATGGTTAAATAAAGATAGTGGGAAGGGGATTCAACTAGCTAAGTATGTTATAAAACTGCTTCTTTATGCGGATGACCTCATTTTAATTGCCAGAACAACCAACAGCTTGAGAGAACATTTGAGAGCACTTGAAACTTTTTGTCAAGAGGTTGGAATGTAGGTGAACACAAACAAAACCAAAGTAATGATCTTCTCTCTGAAAAGAAAAAAGAAACAATATACCTTTACCTTTGAAGACAGCTCGTTAGAGATAGTCGAGGAGTACAAGTACCTCGGGCTTGATTTTCACTACAAACTCAGCTGGGAAATGTGTAGAGCAAAAAGAATCCAAGGAGGATGGAAAGCGTTGCACTCTCTTCAAAATACGTGCAGGATTGCGGAGTTATGGGATTGGAAGACCAAGAGAACACTCTTCGGTTTGTTGGTTACCCTGATGATTCTCTATGGGTGTGAAATTTGAGGCAACAGTATGTCAGATCAAAAATGAAAACAGATAGAGAGAATCGAGAAACACTTCATTATAAGCAGTCTCAAAGTCAAGAATTCGGTGCCGTATGAGATCCTACTTGCTGAAACGGGGTCCTTCCCTCAAGAGGCATCGATGATGATACGGTTATTAAGCTACCTCAAGAAGATTCAAAACATGAAGAAGCACAAGTGGCCTAGACTAATTATGAAGGAAGAGCTAACTAGAAGAAAAAACACTTGGAGGAAGCACAATGACAAATGGATAAAGAGGTGGGATATTAGCATGCAGGAGTGCCCAAATACTTATGAAGAAATAAAAAAATATGTAAGAAGGAAATTCAAGTGCATCATGTGGACAAAACAAATGGGTCGTAAAAAGGAATACTACCTCAAAGAATTCAACCCCATAGGATATTTTGAAGAAAAAGCCTATATAGGAGCAGAGATTAAGTGAAAAGTGAAAACGCTAATTGCCCAACTTAGGATGAGCTCTCATCATCTTAGGTGTGAAACGGGTAGATGGCTAACTCCTAAAGAGGACTGGAAGGAGAGAATATGCCTCTTTTGCAACAAAGACATGGTGGAGACGGAATGACACTTCCTCTTGGAATACGAGGCATACAAAGACATCCGATACAGTTATGGGGAAACTTTGAAAATTACCAACCTGGACATCCTATTTGAAGCGACAACGCTGAGTAATACGGTAAACCTTGTGATCAAACTTCACAGCGGAAGGGAAGATCTCAAGAAGGAAATTCAGGGAACTTAGGGAACGTTTTTGGCGCTGAAGTCCCGTTTTGAAGAGGATGTGCGCAACGGATGGGTCCCATAGGCTGCTGCAGTCTCGTGGACGTTATTAAAATCCTTCATTCATTCATTCATTTCCACTTTGTCCATGCTTTTCAGAGTTTTTGCATTCCCATCCCTGTTCACTGTTTCATACATAGGGCATATCTAGTTTTTTAGTTTTGTCTCTGTAGTTAATATATACACACACACATACATACATATATATGTGTGTGTGTGTGTTTTTATAGTCTTTTTTGGAGCAGATTGGACACCTACATAGATTCTCTTGCAAAACTGTAGAGCATTCAGTGGTTTCTGGTCAAGGCCGTTCATCCTTTGGGAATACTTTATTTTGGATCGTACGAATTTAAACCCCTATATTGGTTTTGTTTTGGATCGAGCTAGCCCACATTGCAAAGGAAACTACTGTGCCAGATTAACTCTGCCTACCATTGGCGACTCAAGCATTTAGATCGATGAGTTCTCGGTGCCTCTTGAATCTGTATTTCATCAGACCCCAACCTCAAGGCATTGGATCTTAATCAACATCAAAGCTGCATCCACGACAGTCTTCCGCTAGTCCTCCACTCAACCACACCTGACGCCCTTGTCGTTTTGCTCAAACGTTGTGCCATGCATCAGTCTTGGTGACCTCCTCCAAGCTGGTCGTGATCATTCCATGTTGTCCTACCAAATCCAAAAGCTTCCACTCTCTTCCTCGATGGCATCGAGCTCTCAACGACAAGATCCTCGCATGACGGCTGCTGAACATAAATGTTTTCAGGTCGTAGTTATTAATTCTAGCAATTCTTTAGGTTATTGTTTTATCTTTTTGGGTTTGCGTTTTTTATTTTGTATTATGAAGGTTTTTTAGGTACTAGTTTTTAAAAAGATATGAATCGTGTTTTTTTGGTTAGTGTTATAAATTATATTTATATGTTATTATTATTATTATTGTTGTTGTTGTTGTTGTTGTTGTTGTTGTTGTTGTTGTTGTTGTTGTTTAGGTTTTTAGAAGTTTTGTGTTTTGTGTTTTTGTTTTTTATATATAGTTTTTCATTTATGGTTTTTGAAGTTTATGTGTGTTTTAGTTTTTTTAATAGTTTTAAATTTAGTTTTTCATATTTAAAAAAAAAGGATTTTTGGTTTTTTATTTTTTTTTAAGGGTTTTTTTAATTTATAGATTTTATTGATAAGTTTGTTTTAATTTTATGAGTCTTTCAAGTTTTTTAGTTTTAAAAGTTGGTGTCCATTAGTAAGTATAAGTGGTCAATTTTATTATTTGATTTATTAAGTGGTTAGTTTTATTAGTGATTTATTATAGAGTTAAGAGTCAAGTCTACTTCTCAAATTTTCAAATAAGTCTGTAAATACATTTTTTTTAAAACAGTTAAATTTTCAAATAAGTCTATAAACACGTTTTTTTTAAAGCAAAAATAAAATTTTTCGGTATCGTAATAAACTCTCCAACTAAATGTATTTGGACATATTATCGGTTGTAACCGATGTCCCTAAGTTCACATTAGGGGAAGGAATGATAGAATAATTTAATGTGAACATTTTATTAATATGTGGAGCATTAAGAAAAATATTGTAAGTGAGATATTATCTCATGTAGATTGTATAGGGAGAGAGATATTAGGGGAGTTAAGAGATTCTAAGAAGTGTGTAAGATAGTATGTTATTAGAACAACTTACATATCTTCTAGGTGTATGTTTATAGGAGAATATTATATATGTAAAACATTACAATGAATAAAATATGTTGATTGATTGACTCTCAAATTATTTTTGTTATGCTTCTCAACTTTCAAATCACTATTGGATATGGGGTAATTCCTAACACAAAGATTTTTAAAATTTATTTATTATATTATATTAATTAATTATGTGAATGGATTTAATTAAGAGTTAACTAATTAATAACAATTAATTAATTAATCATGGGATGTTGTTAGTGAGATTAAATGGGTTCATGGTGTGTAATTAATTGATTAATATAGTGTCAGTGCAAGTTAGTTAGGAATGCATTGACAATACGATTATGATGGATTGGTTAATGATGGGTTGGATGATGATGACAAAATTATGGTGGAAATATTAGGATATCTACAAGAATAAATGAAAGAACTAACACCGTGATGTAAGGAAAAATTTGGCATTGGAGGTGGCACAATACTTTGGAAAAGTTTGGCATTGGAGATGGTACAACATATGTTAATTGGATTGTAGTAGATATTGTAGGACCTTGAAGACAAGTGAATAACAATAATGTAACAAATATTGTACCTCACCTCAAGAAGGTGAAGACATGTTATTGATTGAAGACTAACATAACACGACCAATCTATGTTTTTACCACAAACAACAAGCCAATAACTCTCAGTAACTCGGAAGGCGGAAGGCGTGCAGCACATGGTTTCAAAATTTGAATGAAGCGCTGGGATGCGCTGGGAGTGTTGGGCGTGCTGGAAGCACTCCCAGAATCAAAATCCGAAGGTGCAGGGAGGCAGATAGAAGATGCCCTTCCAAAAGGGGGGAATGAAGGACAGAAGGTAAATGGAGAATTGTTGGTGGAGAACCAGGAAGGAGGTACTAAATGTGGAGGGATAGTAGGAGAGGAAAAAGAAAATGAAGGATCTGAATTTTCTGCTGATAAAAAGACTGGAATACCTTTGAATGGATTGGATCCTTTCTGTGGTACCAGTACTTCCCAACAGGATTATTCTCTTGCTGTGTTGGGGCAGATGACTGAAAAGGAGAAAGATAATGGGCATTTAAACAAGGAAAAATTCTCAGAAGTGCAGAAGACAGAGCACTCAGAACAAAAGAAGTGGTCCTCTCTGTTTGGCAAGAAACCCAATGAAAAACTTCTCTTCTCGCCGGTTATTACTAAATCATGTTGGGAGAAAGGTGAGTTCCAAGTATTTATCCCAGATCCTTTAATTGATTTTTCTGTGTCTTCTTTGGAATTCACCCTAGTGGGTAAATTTTTAGGGGCAAGACCAGATATAGAATCCCTTACCAAGATGGTTAAAAGGAAATGGGTTATTCGAGGAGATGTTGAAATGGCTCCTATGTTGAATGGTTTCTTTTTGTTCAATTTCAACTGTAAAGAGGACATGAATATGGTTCTGTGTGGAGGACCGTGGTCTTTTGGCAAATGCTCTTTAACCATTAAAAAATGGGAGCCCAACATGGACCTATCAGATTCTTTCTTCTTAAACACTCCCATTTGGGTAAGACTTCCTGGACTTCCCTTAGAGTTTTGGCATGAGGACATTTTTAAAGGTATAGCCAGCTCTTTTGGTGAACTAGTGGCATTAGATAACGCAACGGTTACCAGATCCAAACTTCAACATGCCAGAGTTTATGTTAAAGTTGCAGATTTGAATAATCTCCCAAAAAAAGTGGATTTAATTTCTAAGCATGGCAAAAAAACTCAAAGGTTTGTTTTTGAAGATTTGCCCAATTCTTGCTATGCTTGTAAAAAACAGGGGCATTGGGCCAGAAACTGTCCTTACAAAAGGAAAAATTATTCAAGCAGTGTTCTGGATGAAACAAAGACCAAGGTTCAGCACAAGAAAGTATGGATACCCAAAGAAAAAAATCAACAAGAACTAAAGAAGAATGAAGATAATAAAGTTTTGCATGCTGAGGAGGAGAAAGAGATCTCTATTGAAGAACCCAAAGTTCCACAATTAGATGCAGATGAAGAGTTTGTGGTTGAGAAAGACAATTCTGAGCAAGAAGGCTATGGGTTGCAATCTGAAACCACAAATCCTGAACAAAGAAAAGATGAGTTGATAGATTTAGCAAAACAAATCGTTGGCTATCAAAAGATAGAAGACAGCTGGGGAGATGTAGAAGACAAAACTGAACTGGAAGAAGGAAAATTATTGGATGGAGCTGAAAATAAATTAGAAGAGGATGATCCTCTTTTTTCAAAGACCAAGGTGATTCAGGCTAAGAATGTTTACCCTCTGAAGGTGCTAAAAGTAAAAGATAATGGAGAAATCATAAAGCACTTTTCAAACCAAAGAAAAGAGCTGAAAAAAAAGACCATTACAAAGGGGGTTGAAACAAGAAGCAGCAAAAAAGACCAGAAAATGAAGGCTAAACACCTGGTTTCTACTATGGATAAATCTGGAAAAGGAGATGAACAGTTTTTAAAAATGAAACCGGATGTTGGCTCTCCAGACCGACCGGGAAGAAGATCCGCAAAGAAAAACAGAGAATTAGAAAGTAAGCAGAATATTGCTGATGGTAGGCAGGCAACTATTCTGGATTTTACCTCTCAAAAATAGATAGAAAATCTTTATTTGGAATTTTAGGGGGCGGAACATAAAATGGTTAATGATGTTGCCCCTGTTTTTCTTGATTTTGCTGCTAGTTTTTTAGTAGGCTTAAGGATTGCTTATCCTGGTGCTTGTAATTGATCTACCTCTTTAATTCTGTCAAAGGGTTTCGGGGTCCCTTCAAAACCTGTTTTTACCTTACGACCAGTCATTCAATCAATCTCTAAATTAAATTAAAAAAACTACATTTTAAATAAATTTAATTTTGTTTTGAAAATACATTACACTTTTTTTCTTAAGTTGTTTAAAATACTTTACTAGGTTTGGGAAAATCAAATTTGATTGAATATTTTTTTAATTAAGTTCACACCACACCCAACATGACACTCTTTTTTTCAAGTTACATGTTTTAAATGAGCTTGCTAATTATATTAGTAGAATGAAATTCTCAACAATAAATATGTTAATTTATTTAAAATAATTTTACAATTTTTAAATAACATTTCATTGACAATAATATAAGGTAAAATGACCTACAAAACACACAAACACTTTTAAATGAAAAATAGTATTGCAAGTTAAAAAAAATAAAACTAATTATATCACATATTTTATGTTGTATTACATGAGAAGCAATGATACATATATAAAGATAAAAATCAGAATTTTATTTTTAAAAATAGAACCAATTAATCTTTATCAATGTATATAGAACTACACACAAATAAATTGTTAGATACCAATTGTAACAAATTAAATAAATAATATATTAAAAATTATGTGCTTCCACACACTATAATTTTTAGAATGAATGTAAAAAACTTGTATAATTGTTTTTAAAAAGCATTCTTACCCCTTTCCACCCCCTCTTCCTCCACCTTGGGAAAAAACAAACAAACATTCCACTATTTTTGAAAAAATAAAACTAAAAATAAAGGGGTTCACATTAAAGGTAGAAGTATAAATAATACCCCTTGGTCTCCTTCTTTTCTAGCTTTTTGATTATGGCAAAATGAGGGTCGGGTATGAATTCAACAACGTCGAGATTACAATATTAAAATGGGAAGCCATAAACATGTTTTTATTTTCACCCTACCATTATGTGTAAGTTTGTGTTTCATCCCTTTTGCTTATTTCTACATTCTAGCAGGTTTTTCACAAAGTTGGATTGAATTACTAGCTTTGTAGGCCCTTATCATAGTTTTGATATAGGTCTAATACATATATAATTTTAACATTTTTGAATAATGCAAAGTGTTATGTACATATTTTAATTACAAATTATAATTTTGTTATAATATTATGGGTTTATTATGGTCATAATTGCGTGACAATATAGAATTACGGCATACTAAATGATAACACTTAAAAATGTTGATTTTTTTAATAAAATTAAAAAATATAAAAAAATATCTATATGTTGCAACATGTTATTTTTGAGCTTAAAATATAAAATTAATTTTTTTTTTATGATGGGTTCCATTTTTTCTTGCGAGCTTAAAGTGTGTCATGGTTCCATGTTGTTTGGGTCCTAGCTTTCAAATTCTTGGTTTGAAATAAGTTATTGAGAGAATGCAACTTATGATTTGTGGAAATGACCTTAATGTATGAAACATTAATAAATATTTATTGAAGAGAAATAACTTTATATGGATTGTGCATGTCAAAAATATTAGGATGAATTCTTTGGTAGCTTACAAACTCATTCATTATAGAAAAATAAAGGATTAATAGTTTGAGTTTCCTACCTTTAGATTTGTGATGGTCACAACGATAAACTTTTACCAAGTTGTGGGTCTTCAAATCATAGTGGATGAGCCCCATGTATTGAATAATCAAAGAAGAGTGAGATTATTGGTCATAGTTTCACTCTTGTGGGTGATATCTATCATTCCTATTCAAACAGGAGGGGTATTTGTATATATTCTATTTTTGTATGTATGGGTTCACCCATCTTCAAAATTTGGGTTATCTCCATAAGATGACCAATTTTCCTCAATGCAACATTACATGATGCCTACATTAAATCATCGTAGGTAGTCCTTGATTTGATTAGGGTGTTTAACACTTTGAGGTCCTTCTATAATAAATCAAGTATTAACTAAGAAAGAAGAACATTATTAAAAAGCACATCCACTTAGTTTTCTTTCAAAGTATTCATAAGAATGACGTAACAAGAGAAATATGGTTGATTTCTATAAGAAATTATTTGAGGCATCTCCAAACATCCATAAACCCATTCACGATGCCCTCAAAGAATAATGCATTGAATTCTTTGACCAATTTTGTGAACTCATAATGCAACTTGGTCCAATGTCACAATCCTCTGTACAACCTATCTATCCAATATTTCAACATCAAAGTTGGTGCAATACCCATGCCTATAATATCTTAATTCATTAATTTTATATGATATTCTTATTGATGCCTTCAATAATATCTAACTTAACTTTCCTCTGTAGGTACATTTTTTGATTCATGACCTCTCTTGATCAATTTCTCTTCTTTCGGCTAACTAGTCTTTTTCATGCATATGGTCCTTCTTTCCCTTGAGAACCTATTTACACCTCAAAATCCTATGCATTATCTCTCATCATCATCATCATCATCATCATCATCTCATCCACAATTATTAAAATCTCTCTTTTGCTCTTTTCTCACACTTGTCTCTCTTCTTGAGCCATGAACATAGGCTTAAAAGCCTAAAACATGGATGTTATGACTTTTGGCTCCCCAATTTAACTCCATATGTATATCAATACCCCATTCCATATCTAATCCAAAAATACACTCTACAAATAAGAACTCTTTCTTTATATGCCCTTTACTTCTTTAGGCCTCTTTCTCTAGTAGCCATCCTTAAGCACACATATTTATGGTTTGACCACTCTGTAAGGGAACCAAACAAACTAAGGGAATTTTTAGATACCCTTTATCCTTATTCAACTCCATCAAAATTTTCAAGTCTCAAATCCTAAGGTAGACCCATTATCTCAACACCCCCTTCACCTAATTAGGCCTCTTTAACCCTCACACAAGCACATAGTTCAAGAATCCATACCATGCCATATTTTAACAACTCAAAAATACCATAATCCTATTTATAATGTAAAATAACATATTATCACAATTTTTTAATCAATTTCCAAGGGTGGAAACAAAATTTATAGCACTTTCCAATTTCAAAACCTTAGCTAGTCTTACCACAAGTCTGTGTATGCCGATAGCTTAGCAAAATGAGTATTTTGAATTATAAGGAAATTAAAATTCTATAAATACCTGAGAAATGTCTTTATATATTTTCTTAATCTTTTTCAACCACTATTTTCACTCATCCAACCTGAAAACATCTCCTACAAGCCAAAACACAGGGTTTTTGAGTTCTTTATAAGACTGTGATAGTCTGAGTGGTCTTTTGCAATTCAAAAGATTTTTAAAGAATATCAAAGGGATAAAAAGATTTTATAGAGTCTTACAAACCTTATTAAACCCATTACAACATTTATGTATCCTTACTCAACCTCCAAAGGGCTCATACATGCAAATGGATAAAATTTTGTATTGCTTCTTTAGGACTGTGTCATGGAAACTACAAGTTTGATAGGAAATATTTCCCTCTTGGATATATTAATTATCAGATGGGGTATGCACCATATTCCTCTAACTTATTTAGGAACTATTTAACCTTTAACAACCCCTAAAAGTCTCCAACATGAACTTATATCAAATTCTAACTTCTTGTATCTTGATTGTGTCAATAGATTTGAGGTTTGGCATGGAGTCTGAAGATTTGAGTCTATTTTAGGCATTAAAAAGGATAATAAATTTAGATAAAAAACTCTATTATCCTCTCTACATCTCCACACCTTGCATGGGACTCAAAGAAGCACTATATTATTCGCCTTGATGATTGTGTCAAAGATTGAATTTTTGAAACATAAGCAAAACATCCTATAGTGTGAGGGTAAGTATCAATAATTATTCAAATAAAAGAAAAAATAATAATGTTGGGATTGGTCACACACTAAAAACCTCTATAAATCCACAAAACAAGTTCTTAAAACATTCTTTTTATTCTCTAATGTCACTTACATACCATCTTCATGTACATAATTTATGAGGAAGGAAGAGTTCAATCATAACTGGATCTTTTCTTGTCTTTTTACAAAAACTCCTTATCCTTCGAGGATATCTCTCCTCCTTAACTTAAACATATAATCTACTCCTTATACAAGCATTTCTCAACTTAATATTACTTAAGCATGCAAGAATAAGTTCTTTACAAGACCATTGCCATGTAGGTGGCAATTATAACTTCAAGATTCATGCATATATTGCTCTTCCCATGACTTGTACATTGAGGTATATTTTTAAGTACTTATAGGACCATTTATGACCCTTACAATCATTGATTCAATTTTAAATTTCACACAAGAATCTAAAATAACTCACAAAGCTAATTTAGAAATTCAAGTTTTCAAAATTGCCATTTTGGCAAAAAACTCTAGAATGAGCTCTAACACACACTTAAAAAAAACCTAATGACTCTAAAACATAACAAGGGACCATAAAATACCCTTAAAAACCAAAAAAAACCCAAAATTCCTATCATGACATGTTCAAACATGTTAGCACTTCTTACACCTAATGATGCTCTACATCAAAAGTCATTTCAAAGGTCAAGTCAAGAATTACATTATAGTGTTTGAAGATAAAATGTATGCCACATCATTAGATACCTAGATATGAAAAATGGAGGCTTGTTTCATGGTCATTAGCTTCAATGACTCAAAAAAAATGACCTTTGCAACATTGAATATGTTCATTTTAGTGTCCCACTAGTGTGAAACCTACAATGCATAGTATGAGAAATACTTCAAGCACATCAAAATTTGGATTGCCTTTGTAAGTGCTATGTAGGAGTGTTTACCCCCTAAACACTATGATAATGATTATATCAATTTAAAATAGTTTTTATAATGTAAGGAAGAACAAATATAAGATCACATCAATGAGTTCCATGAATGCAATAAATGGTTGCATAAAGACATAATGAAGTGACATAAGCTATTGAAGTACATTAGTGGACTCACCTTATCCATGCACTATGATGTATTTATTAGTTTTTGACACTTTGGGGGTAATAATATTACAATTCCACCAATATAGAAGTTAAGGAAAATATGAATCATAAGTTAATTCTTCATCCAATGTCACACACAAGTGCAAGCCCATGCTTGACCCACCATCCAAACCTCCTACATAGGTGCATAATATGTTGCACAAGGGAGATCAATAGAAATAAAATACATAACCTTAATGAGATTCAAAAAAATTAAACAAGATACAAATTGAAAAATGGTTCCATCAACACCCACAAGCTCGCATAAGGACTCTGAATCCCATTCATAAAACTATTTGATTGTGCAATTTACAGTGATCAATGCAAGCACATGACACTGATTTAGAAATAAATTATCTAAGACTAAGCATTGCTATGATAGATACCTTATAATAATGAGAACACCTCTTACACATTAAGTACTTGGTCAATGATCAATAATTACAATTTATCATTAAAAACAATAGCCCAAAGAACATAATTGCACATGATGAAGTCGAATGCCCAATTATATCTATTGAAGTGAATCCTAGGCCATACTCTTTGGGATAACTACAAACGAAAAATGTCCTAGTTATTCAACTATGAACATTCAAGTATGAATTCAAATTCATGTGGGGCACAATCACTTTTAACATTACACCACAAGAATTATGAGGCATTCTACTTGGAAAACAATATATGTATGACCATGTTGGTAAATTTCAATTTAAGCCACAATGATAGTCCATCCATATCAAAGACCACATATTCAACATCCTAGAGTCATTAATAAATACAAAAATGACTTTGGTATGTATCAAACAATGTCAAAATCTCATTTTTCACACACAAAATTTCATGTTACTCATGGTTCATCTGGAGGCACCCACATAGCTAAGCAAGCATACACTGGAAATGTGTCACATTCCACAGTAATTATAGCAACATTATCCTAGTAAAATATTATAGTAATACATTAATGTCTTTGAAAATTCAAGGGGCCTTCCTTCACATTCCATAGTAAATTATGAAATCAATTATATTCCTAGATCCTTTCTTCGAAATAATACAATATACTATAGGTCCATTTGGTAGAATGACAAAGTCTGGTGCCAGACCCTATAGCTCCTTGATCAAAGAAAGATCAAGCCAAGTTATTTTGCTTATGGTAACATTATAGTCCCCATGCTAAATAAATATGTCTCATGACATTTGTGCATTGAATATCATGCTTTCAACAAGTCAACTATGAAGAATGAATATCCACTATAATGCATTGACAACCAGTCAGATTGGTTTTGAGTGTAAAATTCTTTACCAAAATTGACCAAAATTTAGCTTGTCATCATGTTCCAGTCCATCCTAAATACATTTGGAATATAAAATTTAAATAGAGGGAGGAATTTTACAAATGGTATGTTATGTCATTCAACATGGCCAATGTTCCAATAAGGTTCATATGCTTGATATATGACATAATCAAGTACTTCACCAAGTCCACCCTACTTGGTTGGCATACTTAGCTTCATTAAGACTTGGGAGGAACATGTGGAGCATGTTTCAAACCTTCTACACACATCACATAAACACATGTTTCAGGATAAATTAAGCAAGTTTAAATTTAGTTACATCATTAATTGTTTAGGCATCCGTGTAGATCTAAAGAAGAGAAAAGTGATCCTAAATGATCATTTATGTGCAATGTGATTGAGTTGAGGAATTTTATTTTACTTTATAAATTTTATCACATGTTTATCCTTAGTTTTTTTCATATATCATGGCCATATTATGCGTGCGAAAGTTACATTTCATTGGACATATGCATAACAACATGCATTTGAGGGAATTAATCAATGGTTTTGTGTTACACTTGATTGGAAATTCCTAACATTGTTCATCCATTTGAGATCGCGTCTGATGCTATGTACTTGACACAATAGTCACTCACTAACAGATTTTTAGTGACACTATTCAATGTTACTCCACATATGAAAAAAAAATTTATGCCATCATACAAGTAGTCAATAAATAATTCCAATACATCTTGGTAAGCATAAAATCATTCACTTAGATCATAATTTACTTCAATTCCTTCGCACATAACAATATGGAGAATGCAAAACATATGAAGTGGATGACATATGTGAAATAGTTCCATATAGTAACCAAGAATAAGAAGGGAAATAATAAAAATATAATAATTTACTTCACTACCCATTAGTTCAGGTGCTCATCATGGTGCTTGATAAGTGAGGACACAACTTCTTTGACTAGGTATCTCTCTACTTAGCAAACTAAAATTTTACATAGGCCTATATTGGCCTTGAGAAAGGTGAATGGGCTCATGATTTCCACATGTTTCACAATATTATCTACAATCTTATACATGTATGTGTTCTTGATGGAACACATTTCCACCTACCAATCTAGGAGACACATTAGAATAAGGCAATGTGACATTTCAATGTTACCAAAACATTGGTGTCACTAAAATAATCCAATTTGCCTCATATGAAAATATAAAATAAGAATCACATTAATTCATGCCTTCCTAGTTGCATCATTAAGCTTAGAGATAGGAAGGTATGGTTGTACACATCTTTATCCATTCCATATATGCCTTTTTAAATTGTCAACATGGATTTTAGGACATAACTACTTATGACAAAGTAAAATAATGACTCTGTGTGAGTTGTAATGGATAGGATTTCAAAGATGGTTATCACAGTTGCTTGCAAGAAGAACATGAATGTGTAATAAATCACACACTCATTCTTCAATTATGTTTGGGTTTAATTTTGACTACCAATATTCTTTTTTTTTAATCAAGACCTAAAATTTATCAATTATTTTTGGCATGCCCTATGGGAGATGATTGATACTCAATTGGACCATTCTACAACATTTTATCCCCAAACAAATAAAAAAATGGAAGTTTTCAATCACATACTTATTTATTTCTTGTATATGCACAACAATGTACATCCATGAACTCAAGATTAAAATTTTATTTATATTTAACATGCCTAAAAAAAATACATTCTCAATGCTACAGGGTATAGTCCATTCTAGATATGTGTTTGGTTTTATACAACATCACCTTTAAATATATTTTACCATACACCATCCAACATAGAGTTAGGTACACAAGAAAAGGAAGTAGACAAAGTGAAAAAGTTTCTACAATATATACATGTTGACTAGTAGGTTCAACAAGTATCATCATGTCAATATGAGTTGTATAAATAAAACTATGACATACAACCTACACCTCATGAGTTCAAGTTTGGTGATAAGCATTGGTTGCATCTTTGAAAGGAATGATTTAGGGGTTGTCATATAAATTTCAATCCTCCACATTATGGTGTTTATGCCATAGTGTGCATAGTTAGGGAAACATAATTATTCTTAATTTTTCAGAATACAAGTGTCTACATCTAGTATTTAATGCAAAAATCATCAATCCATACTTTCCATTAATGCATAAATCCTTAATCCATGTTTTCTAGCCTTTTATGAACCAATAATAACTCAACATTATTCAAATTTGGATCTCAAAAATTTACAAAAAACACCTAAGCACTATTTTTTTGTAGTCACAATAACACACACCCACCAAGGCATAAATCAGCTGTTTAGACTAGTTAAGTTGGGTAATATGATAATTTTACTAAATGGTACAACCTTTAACAAATTTTGGTTCAGTTCCCACAAGTGACCAAAGACATATTGGGTGCCATTTCTCCTCAAGAAAGGTTGAATGAATCAAGTGCAACCATGATAATTCACACTCTTATTCTAATGGAATTTGGTGTTCCATGTACATTAATTTGTTCCATTAAGATTTCACCCCTTAGAAAAATATTATAACACCAAAACATGTTCCTTTCTCCCTTGTGCACTTTCATAATGCCAAACATCATACCATACAATGTCTAGAATTTGTGTAGGATGTTCAATATACTATAGACACTAAAATATGGTATTAAGTACTTGTAAATGATAAGCTTGACATACATTTATTACTAGACTTGTGTGCACAAATAAGTTTCTAACTCACCATCTCACCTTATCCTAGTGTTTTCTATGGGTTTGACCTTTTTATTATGCTATTACACACCTACATGAAACTCACTATCTATATCAAACATGCATACTATCCTACATAGACATTCCTAGATGGTTAATTTAGTTCTCTTATGCACAAATCACTACCATTAGAATGGATTAATATCGCCAGTTGATACTAATGGTACCGACTCTATCCCAATAATGGTTAGTTTTTCTTATATCTTGATTCTCTCACTAAACTGATATACCTAATTATCTGTAGATTAACAAAGTTGTTAAATTGATTTGTTACTTTTTAACTAAATTTTAAGTCATGTTGTTATGGGAAAAATGTATGTTACTTAGATTTCATGAGTTCATTATTATGAGATGACTAATTATGAATTATGTATATAATGAGTATGTTACATTTATTTTTATAACATTATTTTATGATAAATGTATCATTATGTATTTGACTACCTTCTTGTCATGAGTTGGATGTAGGAGGATTCATCCCTTAGAGCATGATGGAGGGAGAACATCATCAGAGAGGGTGATGTAGATGTAGATGGTGAAGGATGATAGAGGAACTTCTAGACCCATGCACACACCACATTAGATTTAATATGTTATATGAATTGTGTGTTTGAATTGTTAGAGTTAGTATGCTTTGTAAGTTAATTAAAATTAGTACATATATATGAAATAAATATTGTATGTGATTGCATCATGTATATTTCACATAGAATTAGTGCTTAATGTTGTAATATGATTTTATAAGATTACTTATATTTGTTATGATTATGAGAATGTATATTTGGTAGATGATATTTAATTAATAATATATATAGACTAATAATATGTTTTATAAATGTTTTAGAATGTTAAGCTTGCTATTATTAAAATTTTATAATATCAATATATGCCAAGCTATTAATATAGTGAAAGACATAGTTAGCCTATATAGACCAGTAATAAGACAAACAATTATCTTGTTATAATTAAAATAAATAATTGACTGGCCTATAATTTTGATATAGAAAGATAATTGATGTGTATTAGTCATTTTAACATAAAAATAAAGGAGATTTTTTAATCCTAAATATGTACGCCTAAACTTGTGGTCATGCATAGACTATGTTGGAGTGAAAGTAATACTTATAATTGTTAATAATGTGTTGAGTGGAATTTTTAAAGTGAAATACATGGAATTTTAACATGCATAGATTTTAAATGAATATAATAATGATTTGAAAATGGGGAAGAGTGAATAAGTGAAATTAGGGATTTCTTAAGTTTTGTTAATAACAATTAATTGGTTTTGAGTCACTGTTAAAATGGAAAAACATTATTCTTGCATGATGATTGTAAGATGGTATAAACTTCATGCAAGGCTCGATGGATGAGGTGGATAGAATAAAAGGTGAGCTAAGAGGAGAAAAGGGGACGAAGAAGAATAAAAGTGAAATACAAAGAAAAGGAGAAAAAAAATACAATTGCAATTTTATCTCAGTCTTGGAAGTAACTTACCAGGTCGGTGATGAAATTAATTTGCTTGTATGATTACTATTGTGGTTTGAATTCTTTGGGTTTAGAAATGTAAATATATTTTAGTAAAAAAATAGGCTTATCCTTGTGTATGGCTCAACCATCCACAAAACTAAGACAAAATACATCTAAATTCCTAAGACTACAAATTGTTTTGTTGTGGGTGCTGAGCCATAGGGTAAAATAGATTAAATTTATTAAATTACTATACCGTAGTTGAAAAAAAACCCTAGGTAATGATACGGAAATATATATATATATATATATATATATATATATATATATATATATATATATATATAAGTTTTTGATCTTTTTACATGGGTTCCATAATTTGAAATAAATGTTTATTATTTAAAATACATATTTGTATAAACTCAGATAATATAAACGATTTGTTAAGTGTGTGTGTGTGTGTATGGATATACACAGAATAAAAATGTTTTGATTCTAATTGGGTCTGAGTTAAGATAATTTGTAATTTATTTATTATTGAAGATCAAATTTTATTGTTTCATTTTATTATCCTAGAAGTTGATAAATACCCAGTTGACTTGATATTGACTATGTAAAATTCAATAGCCAAAAACTGTGAATATATATATATATATATATAAACAATAGTTTGGATATTCAAGAAAGATAATATAATAAATGTGAAGTGTGTGTGTGTGTGTATACAAAAATATGTATTTACTTATTACATGAAATACTGAGTAAGGATAAACATGTGAAATTATGTTTGAAAATGTGAATTGGAAAATGGACGTAATGTATAATATATTCTAGAATGAATAAAAATTTATACTTTGTGAACGGATTGTTTAGTATAACCTTGAGGCAAGTTTTCATTCCAAAATTGACATTGATTATAATATCAGGGTGACAATGAATATGTAATAGGGTGTGTGTCTTAAGGAACATATGGTACAAGGTATGTGTCATTAAGGAACATAAGGAATAGATTTTGTTTTGATTATAAAAATAGAAAGGAAGATAATATCTTTTTATCAGATAATAGATAATAGAACTGAGGTGGAATTTTATAATAAAATTATCCTTTAAACGCAGTTAGTAACTAAGTCAACTATATATTGGTATGGGTAGATGTCTGTGAAAAAAATTACCTCCTTTAGAACGTTTCAATTAGGGATGTATCAGAAATCAATTTGAATCTTGAGTTTTATATAGAACTTATGAAAGGGTGTATAAATTCTTTATGGTTAAGATAAGCACAATGTAGGACTTATGCTTATAATACTATGTTTTCCAAATATATGAACATCATTAATAAAATTTAGAAAGAATAGGGAACTATATTTGAATGATTTTGGGCTCAAAATCATAAAAATTCTAATATGGAGATTTATACGAATCTAGTAGGGGATAAAATAAAATAATGGGTTCTTTTTAGATATATTTTTTGGTTTATAATTATTTAAAATAAATAAATAAATGCCATGGTATGACAGAACACACACATGCAGGTATGCACACACATACTATGTGTGTGCGTGCGCGTGCGCGTGCGTGCGCGTGTGTGCGCACGCGCGCGCGCGTGTTGTGTGTGTGTGTGTGTGTGTGTGTGTGTGTGTGTGTGTGTGTGTGTGTGTGTGTGTGTGTGTGTGTGTGTGTGTGTGTGTGTGTGTGTGTGTGTGTGTGTGTGTGTGTGTGTGTGTGTGTGTGTGTGTGTGTGTGTGTGTGTGTGTGTGTGTGTGTGTGCGCGCGCGCGTGTGTGTTTGTGTGAGTGTGATAGGTGAAATCAATTCCACATACATACATATTAAATAGGTATGAATATATTGGATGATTCCCATTTTTGTTTAAATATTAAAGTTAAAAAAATAAAGGATATTGTGCTTAAAAATTTATGCATAAAGCCTTCATATAGTTATAATTTAAAGAAATATTATGCTTAGATATACAAGTTCTTATGTCCTATAAAATATTTAAGATTGTTGTAGTAATTAAGTAGTATGTGCAGTATATTGTTAGAATGATGGTTTTTTTACATTGCATTTACTTACAAATAGTAGATTCTATATTATGAGTTGTAGTTTACCCATTTGGTAAATATAACTTGTTTGTCATGATTATATGTATTGAAAAAAATAAGGATAGAGATTCATTCATACGTTTGACAGAATAAATGTATGTAAAATGATTATTCTTGATAATAGCTAAGTAATGATTGATAGTAGGAATAAATATATATAAATCCATTGGTTATTGAGAGTTTAACTAAATATCTCATTATTGGTACTAACTAGGCAGTGAGACAAACTTAACTAGCTTACTTAATGCCACCAATGGCAGATGAAGGTGATCCAATCAAGTGGTGTGTATGAATTTAATTGATCCTAGAGATTAATAACTATTTGAAAAGTTTGGCCAAAGTAATGTTAAATAGACATTGTCATTGCATATGTATGATTTGCATGCTTGTGTGATATCATGTTAGAACTTATTTTTCTTTATGGTACACATCATGTAGTAGAAATCTTACAACACATGGGTACTAACATATCTCTTTGGATTCCCACACCATCACTATTTACCCATCTATGAAGGGAGGGACATTTCCAATTCAGGACATTATGTGGGGGATCGATGGTCCATGGTTGGTGTGTAAAATCACTTAGATGATGCTCTCCCTCCCCATTACAGTACTTACTTGGAGACTACACTTGAGATTATCAGGGATACAAGAGGTAGAGTGGCTTGAACTTTGTGGAGCATTGTATCTATAATTGCATTTATGTTCAGACACCATTCCCATTAAAAATATAATTGACATATTATTTGTACATTAACAATAGTGGCTGTATTATTGTACCAATCTGGCTAGAGTTTAATATGATTACTTTCCTTATGCAGTATGTTATGTTATGTAAGATGCTAATGATCAGTAATTATTACTACTACATGCTTACTTTTGTTATTATACTTAGTATGTTAAGGTCACTAATTAGATTTTTATGGTTTAATCTAATGAAAGAATAATTTTGATGTAAATGTTTTAATTTTTTTTTACAACATTATTCTAGTAAATCCCTTTGGGCATGTTATATTTTTTGAATCTAATATATTATTATGGGTTGGACTGTATGTTTTAGATAGTGAAGCATGATAAATTACCCAATCAGACATACATACACACACACAAAAAAGGCCTCACTTCATAAAGGACTTCAAAATTATCTAGTACACATCTATACACTATTGCACATTGAACAAGACCACCCTATTCTTCCCAAATTCAAAATAATCACTATGTGTAGTCATAAGCCAAGTCTAAAACATACCAAATCCAAATTAAAATCAATAATTGTCATGTATTGTTGAATTTTGAAGTCACCCCTCAACAAGACCTGAATTCATCAAGACTTTTTAAAGAGTCGCACACTTATGCAATGTCATTCCCTAAAAATAGGTTGACATGCATACACTTTCTATCTGTGACTGCACTCAATAATCAAATCAAACCCACATATCAAATAAATGTTGATTTATGCCTATAATTATTTCTAATTCATGCTCCATGTAAAGGTCCTCCACCACATCAACATGACACATGAGTTAAAGTGCATGGGCCTCCCTAACTTCAAGTAATAAAAGAAATATCACGCAAGAAGTGGTTACAAATAATAAACACAATCAAGATATTCAAATTATATTATGAATTATTATTCATAGACTCCAAAATTAAAATGTTGAAGCCTCACACTAAATCTAAGAGTCTCAACTCTATGATCTTCACAAACTCATAGATGCACTATGTGCCCAACTCTCTATGCAACCTTTAGTAACAACTATGCACAAGACTTTTCCAAGAAGGTAAGCACATGAAACAACTCCATTACCTATGCATGACAACATGGTAGGACCCAAGGATATGTCTACATGACCATAAGATGATAAACTAGTCTAGGTGGATCGATAGGTGACATACATAAATGGGATAGGTGGTTGAGATCGATTAGATGCCAAGGGAACCATATGAAAATGGAATTAAATGTTAAGGTGGATGTCAAATTATTAGAACATGGGCACATGATATACTTTGACAAAGATCCCAAATACCTCTTCACATCATCATTTAATGTTGTAACTACCTTAATAGTGGGAGAGATTCTAATTGATGGCCCATGGTTTTCTCATTGCCTATAAAATCTCGGGTCTTCTATTGTAAAAGGGTAAAAATATTTTGAGCACTATAACACTACCAAAATTTTCCTTACAAGGAGCCCTCTCCTAGTATAATGAAGCTCTACCTATTTGAGCTTGTTGTATTGCCTTAGACCTTGAGGTTGATAAGAATTGTCTTATTTTTATTAATGCTCTACATTCTATGTGCACTATTGGTTGTTGATCTCTACCCATGGATATTCATCCCTCTCATTATTATTCTCCCTATGCACCTCTACTCAGAACTGAAAGTCTTTGCAGGTCACATTCTATGTATACACAGGTTTACATAGGCATTATATGTGGAACATTTTTCATCCATCTTAGCACTGCATTGTGTTTCTTTACCTCTATGTGAAACACATATGCATTGCATCTGGTTTGAAATTTTTATATTCTATAATCACATAAAAGTGGTAATTGGATGCTAAGAGTGTCACTTGAGTTATCCTATTCTTAGCTTAGCCCTAGGCCTATCCTAGAGCCTTAGACACACTTTTTCAATCATTGTGATGACCACAGTCACCTACAATCAGCCAAAACATAATCTCAAAACTATATTCTTAGATCCTAACCCAACTTTCTCAATAGTCTACCAAGTGGGAATTAGTGCCACATTTGGGACACTACAACCATATGGCAATAGTGTGCCCAACTAGGTACTACTTTACTTAGCCCTAGATATTTCATATGGATACTTTTTCAAATGTGTACCCCTCCTAAGGCCAACCTAAGCACAATTTATTATCTACACAAACTACAAAACTCTATAAATATAAGTCTAATTGACCTTTATTCACTAGATTGGAAAATATATGTAAAAGCACATTCAAACCAAAGATAAGTTGAGGAAAATTACGGTATTTGATCTCTATTCTTCCCTACTTCTGCATACTACCATATAAAATAGCCTTAAGCCTAATTTTCAAATATTTCAAATCTTAAGCACATTCAAGGGATCAAAGTCCATTCTCATTCTAACATTCACTTATACTTGCATCAATCACTAGATGGGATAACTACATCGGTCTTGATCCTTCTTCAGAGTATTGGTATGTAGGCAATTCTTTTCATAGTAAGGTGTTGAGGATGTCCAACCTATCCTACTAATGAAGTCATAATTATTGCTTATGCCATACTTATAAAGAGGATTTGGCTTTGAACAATAAGTTAGGTTTTCTAGGCAAAACATAGAGCTATAGGTTTTGTACATGCAGGAACATGACCTCAAAACATAGGTGCAGGTGATCCCATAAAAAAAGAATAATCCTACAAAAGGGACATTAGTGGCATATTGAGGTCACTACACAAGTATGACACTACTATCCATACAAGGCACTATTGTCTAGTAAGGAAACATACTCCAAAATCCTATTAATGATACCCAAAATTGTCCAAAATCCAATTTTTAGAACCTAGATCATCCACGACAACCATTTTCTAGATAAATCTTTATTAATGCCTATTTATTTCTATTTTTATAAAGTTAAATAAGGTCAAATTCTATAAAAAATAATTACTTAATTATTGCAATTTATTTAACTGATTTAGACATCTCAACCCTCTAATATAAACATAGGTTTTACATATTAAAACCCTAAAAGGTTAAATCATTTGATGAACCCGACTTACTTTGAATATTGCTTTAAACCCTAGCTTGCATTCATCAAATTTTTTTGTAATAAATTTAGGTTTGCATACTTATGATTTTTTGATTTTTTAGATAATTTAGCTAAATTAAATCATTTTTATATTATGGTTTTAATTTATTTTAATATAATTTAAATTGTTGCAAATAAACCCTAAATTCAAATAACCCTAGACACACTTAGGGTTTATATCTTTTTTCTATATATACTCATATTTTAGATTCATATATCTTCTAATTCATATCTTCATGATCATAATGATAGAAGAAATTAATCACTTTTTGTTGCAAAGTTTTATACTTTAATTTACATGCTTGTTCCCTTTAATTCAGAATAAACTCATAAAAGATATAAACACATGTATATATGGTGCTTTATATAAATTTTAATATATGTCATATCTCATAGCATGTTATCTCTCTCCTATGTGGAATTCCATTAAAAATAAAATCCATACACACATAGAGGATTCAACACATAAGCTAACAACTATGTTTTAGGTTTTAGTGCCATATCTTATGCACATTACATAATCTCCTTCTCCTCCTCATCTCCATGAGGGTGATAGCTACTTTACCTCTAACTAGGTCTATGCCATCATTTACATGAGATGAAGAAACCTATGTAGACATCTAAAATTGGCCACCAATGGTTTTATACCTGAATTTAGACCAATTCTTACCAACTATTGAACATCTAGCCTAAGAATTTTTAAACATCTTGAATTTAGATTCATCACACGCAATTAAATAAATTTAGCTTCATAACATGTTCAATTTACCTAAAAATCAATTAAATGAGACAAATGCACACATCATTTAAATCCAAACTTACACAATTTTTCAAATGCCTAAAATGGATTAATTAACATTCAAATCCAAATTGAATTCATTCACAAGAAATTAAAGCAATTATCAAAAATAGAAATTCAAAAATCAATAAATATCCTAGGTTTTCATCACTAGCTTTTGTGAGTTTTAATTTTTGGAAAATATCCCACCCATGCTTATTCCATGCTAAGCATGACCATTTGACACATTTTAACCCTAATAGGGTTAACTAAGCTAACCAAGGTTAGGATTTAACTCATTCCAAGTCATTTCAGAGCCTATAAAACCAAATCTAGAGATATTCATTTAGAGAGCTTGGATAGAGTGATGTTATAATTCAGGATTTGATTCATGAAGAAAATACATAGTGTTATAATGCCAAAATTGAGCCAAGCCAAGACACTTTGAGAAAAAATCAAGCCAAATCATAAGCCAAACATGGTGCCAAGAGGATATGGAGATAGCCAAGCCCTATTGATGAAGACCTTTAGAGCACAATCTAAGCAAACCAATGAAGAGATCTCTTAGAGAAATCAAGGAAGATAAATAAAATTATCATTTATTTAAATTTTAGTTGTGTTTTCAATTAGTTTTTTCACTAAGATCCCCACATGATCTAGGCCTAGATATGTTATCTTGTTAGTGTGTTTATTTCATTATTTTTTGGAACTAACACTACACTAACCTCCTCTCTTATGTCTAAAAATTCCTTGATCATAAATGACATGCCCGGTGGGACTTGCACCCCATAAAGTTGCTCTTAAAGCCTTTTAAATCATTTCACTAAAATTTTTCATGTCAAAATTTGATCTTACTAACCAAAGAAGGTGAGAAAATAGTCAAAATTCCATTCATGAATTTCTATGTGAAAATCCATGACTTGGATTGTAAAACCCATGACCTGAACTCACTGCAGGCTGCTACTGTACCTGATAACCCATAACCTAAGATAGAAAGCTAATAGGCCATCTTGTAAAATTTTTTTTGGGGTCATACTGACTCTATTTTTAGTGATTTTTTTTAAAACCACATGTTTTATCCCATTTTTTTAGAATATGGTATCATTTTATCTTTAAATTGCATAATTTTTTCACAAAATCTTGAAATAGGAGTTTGAATTTTTCTAAAGTTTTTAATCATTGTTTTTTGGTTTCATTGAATTATGTTTTCTTTGTTTAATCATCCTATTACAAGTTTTGTTGAGTTTTTATGCTAACAATCTAAATAACATTTGTGCAATGTGTTTGTTTTGCCTTCAAGTTCATAGACAATTCATCTTGGTCCTTATTGATCGGTATTAGTTATTTACAAAACTTATTTTACTTAAAACCAAAAGTGAATCAAATCAAAATGTTATTATCTAAAAATTCTAGGTTGAAGGTTTAATTTGAACACAAAATTTTGATGCTTAGACTAATCAAACATTTTGTTCTAGGTTGTAAAAGAAATTATTCAAACCTTGCACATTTCAATTTGGGTCCTAAAATGAACATGTTAGCTTACACATATTTGGATATTGGTTTTTAAAATGAATCAAGGATGGCTATGTCTTAGGAATAATTTATTTTTGGTGCTTAAAATGAATTATTAAATCATGAACCTTTCAAGTTAGTGTTTTAGAATGAATTAGGCTAAACTTGAACATTTGGACTTAAGTACTTAAAATGAACATGGTTGTGTTTTTGATTAGTTTGTATTTGTGCAAGTTATTTCAAAATTGTCAATATGCCAAGGGGCCATGAACCTAATAAAAACATTTCAATTGGTGCATAACAATAAACCTAATCAAATCTAAACATGTTGTCAACTTGCTCACATCATCTTTTGGGTATTTAAAAATTACTTAGTTCATTTTTTATGCCTTAGATATTTTTCAATGTTTTAGTAAGTTTTGTTCCCAAATCTTGCTAGGACATTGCTTACACATTGTATAATTTTTATAGTGTACAATGTGAAAGAAACATCTAATTTATACTAAAGTGGTTCTAACACACAAACACATAGTCAAAAATAAAATGTGCCTTTAACTAGCACCATTAGTGGTTCACAAAATCAGGGAATAGAAGTTTCTACATCTGAAACTCAACCAAATACCTTTAATCCTCAACCAACTGCTTCTTTTATCACCCACCAACAAGGTTTAAGTAGTCAGCCAATAACTAGTACTGTGCTAGAATAAAATGTGATGAATCTTACTACACCCCAATAGGTGATGAGTAATATTCCATAATAATAGGCACAATCTAGTATACCCACACAATAGAGGAAAAACATATTACCACCTCAAAAAGGGGAAACCAATGTTCCACCTTGTTAGGTAGTAGTGAACATACCTCTTTAGTCATAGACTAATATACTGATCCAAAACCAAACAATGTCTAACCAACATGTAAATATTGGTCAGTGAAAGATGCTAAATCTCCAACATGCATCCACTTTCCAATCAAGATTTATGCCACTAGGAGTTTCTAATTTTCCACTAGGCAACAAATGCCTTTCATGTAAAACATGCCACAAGTTCAAAGATAGGGTCTTGGTTCACAAGTTCCCTCTCAATAGTAAGGTTTGATTAGTCAAATAAATGCCCCTATTCAACCTCAATAGGCATAATATGGCCATATTATTCCATACCAACCACCATATTCCAAACATCAAGCCTACATACCTAATCCCAACCAAAATATCACACAACCACAAGTGTAATTTAAGTAATCACACCCTAACCCACACATGCGTATTCTTGGTCCATTTCTTAGTCAATCTAACATACCCAAATAAATACCTCCATCATACCTTGGTTAAAATAATCTGCTTGTGACTACACAACCTCCACCTCCAGCTAATAATCATCTTGGTTTCTTCGAACAAGAACTATAATAAATGAAAGATGTAATTGCCACCATCTAAGTTGGGAAACAAGTTAAAAATTTCAAATTAGATGATATGTGTTCTTACCCTTTCAAAATGGAGTACTTGCAAATACCATTTCCTCCAGGGTATGAACCACTAAAGTTTGATAAATACAAGAGGAAAGGTGACCCCAAGGCCCACTTGACATAAGTCTTTATCGCATGCCAACCAATGGCCTATAGCGACATATACTTGTTGTTTTCAAGAAGTCTAGCCGAAAAAGCCTTAAAATGGTTCCTAAAATTACCAAAGAATCTAGTTTCTAATTTCGATGATCTTTTAGATAAATTCATGCAATACTTCTCTTAAAATCTTGAGCATGAGAATTTATTAGTAAACTTGACAAGATTCACAAGCTATATACCAAGAGAAAGATTCACAAGCTATATATAATGATAGAGAGTGTATACACATAATATTTTTAACCTTTTACAAATACTAATGCTTTACATCTTGTAGGAACCCATCGAGACTCAATCTCTCTGAGTGCATGCCCTAAGGGGTGCAACAAGAAAGGGGTGTGTAGACCTTTGGTGCTTTGCAAGATTATTTTCCCTTTTTGCCACATTATTACCAATCCAACCAACTCTTAAAACCATTCCCTAAGCTATTTCTCCTCCCTTAGATATTCCTCTAGTCTTTTATTCTTTCCATCCATCCTTTTCTTATCTTAAACCCTTTTGGTTAGTCAGCTATACTAGGTTGACTGGGTCGATCCAGTACAATTTAAGGGTATTTTTGACTTTTTTATCTTGTTAGCCTTTCGATCGACCTAGCTCAGACCTAGTGAATTGTCCCCAAAAACACACTAGGTCGACTGGGTCGACCTTGTACAACCAAAATTTTCAAGAGGATTTTAGGTAAGATTCACATATAAATACAAGATCATTTCATCATTATTTAATATGTGCAATCAAGATTTATTATTTGCTCATGTTTCTTTATAATCTGCTCTTCTACCATTCTACTTGAGGAGAATTAGCTTAGGTTTCTTATTTGGAGAGTCTAGTCTTGTGGATAAGTCTTGGATGGTTTGTCATTTATTAGTTATCCTTACAAACCATAAAAACCTCTTGTGAAGCTCCATTGGCTAAAGGAGAGATTGAGTCTCGATGGTTTCACATTCAAGTAAGTATATTCTAACTTTGTTCTCCTCTCTTTTAGTAGATAGAAGTAACGTAAGTGTTGGCTCAAATAATACTATCTTTCATATTTCATGTATTAGGGTGTTACTCATACTTAATTTAATTGAGGTTCCCTATACATTTTTGTTATATTTTTTCTAACCCCCATTTTGTGCCATAAGCTTTGGTATGTAATAGATTAGATTTACTTTCTTGTAATTAGAATAGGTGAACATTTTAAACCTCAAGACTCCATTAGGGTTATGGTGAAATTGTGTTAGACTATAGGATTTGGAACCCTTCCTAAAATGATATGTTGTGACAAGTGATCCCCTAATTGAGTCTAGTGGATCCCCATAGTGCTCATGCTCTCACTTAACAAGTATACCCCAATCGAAAGTGTATGTATGCTCTATCTTCTCTGAAGTAAGATTGATTTATAGACATGATGAATTTTTGATTACATACATTTTGGTGAAACCAATGTGAAACTAACCCTTGTAGGATTTATTTAACTTATTTTCATTCTTTTAGACATTATTTTTATCATACTAGTTTGACTATATTGACCCAATTTTATGACTTTTATGCGCAAGTTTCCAAGAACAGGAAACTGGATCAACCTAGTCAACTTAGTACAAGTTTTTAGCCTCTTAGACATCTAGTTAAACTTAATAGGTCAACCTAGTTGACTCTATATGTTTTTATTACTCTACAATAGGTTCCTACATAGTTTGATCGATCTAGTTTGTAGGTTTCTCAAACATACTTCAAGGTTCATCAACAATCTTTCTTCATTTCATCTCTGATCCACCAAGGTTCCTTTCTACCTCTCTATTTATTTATTTATTTATTTTATATCTTTCCTTTTATAGTTTTTAGTATTAAAAAATTCCCTTGCATAATTAATTGGATCAACCTTACTAACCTAGTTCTATGTTCTATGTGCTGTCTAAAATAACTGGGTTGACCCTGCCAACCCAGTTCATTTTCAGACCTTGCTTCCATAGTATAGATTCGACCTTGTCAACCTTGTTATATATTTTATGCATATAATGTAAACACTATACCTTGTTTTAAGTTGTAATTAAACTCATATCTTCTAGTAATTATCTCACACATTTCTTTTTTTGTTGCTTGCATGTTTAGAATAGCTCACATAGTTTAATTAGGGGATTTTTGATTAATTGCTTAGTTTCACTATCTCTATTTTATGCACACACAACCAAATCACATAATCTAAATAATAACTTTAACATTTTTTCTACCCAAGGCCAAACTACTTATATTTAATCACCTAGGGGGAAGCCAACTTGATACTTTGGTTAAGCATAAAGCGTGGTTAATAGTATTGTTGACCAAATTAAAATTTTTAGTCAAATTGGGGTACCTATAGGTAAAAAATTAACTTTATAGGTATATATGGGGTGTAATATGAGTGTCATGGGGTGTATTACATGTCAATTAATTCAAAATGATGTTATAATGGCCTTGGTCAATTAGGGTTTTAGTCCTTATATCATTTTTGGGTCTGTTTAGGGGTGAAAAATAAGCATTTAATGACTTATATAGGTTTATTGGGAAATGTGAAGGTATAAATGGGTGACTTAATGTGATATATGTCTTAATAAGTCTTAATACACTATTGGTATCTAAAATTTGTAGGTTCATCAGAAGAAAAGTTAGTTTTCATAAAGAAAAGGAAGAGTTTGGCACTTGTATAGCCTCCTTGAGAAGTGTCCCACTTGGAAAATGTTGTAATATGAATCTTTACCTTCCACGTACTTATTTACATGTTTTTAATTATTTAAAAGTGACATTTATAATCCAAAACTATTCTACTCCTTTCTTGGCTTTTTAGACACACTAAAGTGACTTGCAGGTTTATACTTGGTACAATCAATGCAAGGGGTTTTAGGCAAAATGATATTGGGGGAATATTTTTCACTAAATAATATTCTGTTTTATAATTTATTGAAAAAGAATCATGGTATGAGATTTATGAACCATTTCTAACAAGTTGACCTTCCAAATCTTCCTACTCATCTGTGCACCCTGCAGGTTTCGCTCTTGTTTGTGAGATTATGATAATTAACTTGTTGAGTTTGGTTATAAAGAATATTTAATTCCTAATCTAATAGTTTTAATGATTATTTTCATCTTTCAAGTTTATTTGATAAGTCCAATAGATCACTTTGTAGGAGGATCCCACCATGTGCAGTTTTAGTTAGTTTTCCACTTGCAGGAGTTTGAATCCCACATAGTGGTTTTCATGTGAATAGGATATGGTGTTTTTACATGTATTATTTACATTTTTTTGGCTTTATAATTCCATGTTTGGATTAAACTCTCAGTCCTTTGTCATACTCACAGTTAGCTTTCTTCTCATCATCAATCTCAGTCATGATTTTCATAGATATGACCACATTCATGGAGGTTTTATTATAATCTCAAGTTGTTGAGTAGGATCTTGGAGCATGAAAAAGTAGGAGGAACCCAAATAACATCATATAAATCATGAGATGATAGTTAACATAGTCACTCATAGTTTTCTAGCCATTAATGTTTACCTACATATGCCATCATGTGGAGTCTCAAGTTGAAAATGGAGTGTGAGGTCTTGTTTTAGTCTTGGAATCACATTTAAAATTTGGTTGCATCCTTAAGACTAGTTTAAAACTTAGTTGAGGTCAAAGTAATGCTTACTGCCTACATTTCTAACTCACTGCCTATATATGGGAGAATGGTCACTTATAGGTGACAATACAAAGAGCAAGAGTCATGAGAGATAAGTTGAAACATGTGAATCAACCTAACTTAGAGTCTTTATGTGATATAAATACCATGGTAGACCTAATTCCAAATTTAGGTTGATAAGGAGAAATGCACATTATGACCAAAACTCAAATGACTGAATTCTAGGATCAAATCCCTTAAATGAAGAAATAAAGATCCTAAAGGGTTTTTGAGAATAACATTTGACATAGCTACATGGACCTTTAGGGAATTATAATTGCTTTGTTTTAAAGCCTCTAGCATGGATAATAGCCTTTAAAATTTTGAAATGGAAAGGATCAATGGAAAACACTATTTAGGAGGACTAAATGTGCCCTTAAAAACACTAAACTAAATCATTATTATCTACAGGTCTGAGGATAAAGGGAAACTTTTCCATCCAAAGTTACACAATGGCCTTATCACCATGTTCAAAGGTTTCAAATGGTTGAAAGGACTATTTTTAAACAAAAAGATCATCATAAAAGAATGATACTTAGTGTTTTTTCCTCCCATGTAACTTTTAGTACATATAAATGGCTTGGTGAGCATCTACAACCAGACAATATAAGGTCTAAGTGTGAAAATTGGCTTTTCTCTTGAAATAGACAAGTACTAGGCATGTTTAGTAGTTTGAAAGGTGATTGAAATATTTCTCAAAGGCTTCAAGTATATTGATGAAAAAAATGATGATATCCCAATCCATACTAATGTATAGGTGTCCACTTTTAAACACTCACCTACAACAAACCTCAACTCTTATATCTTCTATGAGAAAGACTTGGAAATGGAGACACCTGCACTATAGATGAAGGATGTTTTAAAATGGCTTCAAAGGACATAAAGTGAATAATGGGTCATATTTTAAAATTTCCAAGGGAAATTTATATCTACAAAAACCCCTACTCTACCATACACAATTAGCTACAACCAACTATAGCTGACAATGATTCAAGTGGTGATTATTCTAGGCTTGGAACCTAATAAAGGCATGTCACAAGTGACTCAAAAGAATATGAGATAGTATTGAAAGTGGTATAAGACCTTAAAATAAGGAAAATAAATCTAGAGGTATGATTTACACCTACAAGTAGCAAAATATATAGGAAATCTCAAATCTCTCAGGCCAAATTAGGCAATAGCAAAGTCCACATGTGAAATTCCTGCAAACATTCCTCTTTACAAGAGTCTATCTTGATTTTTTAAGGATTTGAAGGGGCATATTATGTCACCAGAAGCTATATTTTGGTCCATAATAACTGCATGACTTGGGGAAACTATGGAACCTTTCATCTAGTCTGATCAAATAAGGGAAGTGCCCTTTATTTTGTCTCAGATAGAGGGCACTTTCCTTATGCACAAAACTAGTAAGTTTTGGGAGAAGGGGATGGATAGTGAAAAAAGTTTTTCTATACTTTTATATAGGGTGTTCTGAGTTTGAATACCCCTATTAAAATCATAGGAATCAATCGCAAAAGGATGAAACCAAGTGAAATGGTTTGGGGAGCTAGGTATGCAGGCAGAACCGTTTGAGGTTTAAAGCCCAATTTGGAAACCTCAAAAGTTGAAACATGTTTATAAATTGAATTTGGAGGTGACTAAGCTGATGGAATGTAGGGAAGTTTAGTTAGAAGGTATAGACCCTCAAGTTACAAACAGACCTACTAGACAAGGTCTAGGCCTAGTGGCCAAAGTAAGAGTCAATCACATTGGTGGTATGAGATATTCATTTCAGCATGATGGATCATGTTTATGGGGTTAATATAGCGGTAATAAAACTTTTGGAGGATAGATAGGTTACAAAATAAACTATTTTTAGTCCAAAACCAATTTAGACATGCAGGAATGGAAGAAATAAGCTCAAATAGGCCACATTCAAATGCTCACATCTCCCTTGAAGTTATGCATGGAAATATAAATAGATAAAGGATGATAATAGGGTCATTTAAGATCACTTTTATGATTTTTTTTGAATTTTGGATGTCCAAACTTTATGAACCAACCTTAATAAGTAAAATAGACCTAAAACCCTACTAAACCCTTAGCTAGGACTTGATGGAGAAAATGGAGTTGGATATGAAATATAATGGACCAATTTGACTATAATATCTATTATACCTTGTATAGGACTACTCAATCTCCTTCACATATAAAATAACTATACATACTTGTATGGATGGGGAAAAAAACAAGGGTTTTCATTATTTTATGTGTTTTATAGGTTGTAGGAGGTTTAAAGAGATGATAATCATATGTATGGAAATATTAAGACTTAAGATAAATACCCAAATAACTCTCATTCTTTTAAATATCTCCTAAGTGTCCAAACCAAGTGCTTTAACTTGGCTAGTCAAAATTGGCCTATTAGACAAGCTAGTGAGAAGTGTGAAAACTCTAAGGAAAAGTGATTTTAAAGTGCCCTTGATGCTTATAAGGCCATGAAGGGTCTTAAAAATTGTAAATAACTACCTCCCATGGATTTTAATGGAAAAATAAATCCAAATTTGAGGTCAAATATGTAGAGTACTAGAAAGATGAGTTTTCTGAACATCAGATGACGATGGTTCACTTTTAGAGGTTTCTAGAGGACCAAACATAAAAAAAATACATGAAGAGGAATGTATTATATCCTACCATTCCATTAAAATAATTTGACCTTCCCATAATCATTTCTAGGATTCTAAAATAGGTCCAAATCATGAAGGTAGTTTTCTGAGCTAGAATGAGGAGTTTCTTGCCACTTTTCATGAAGTTTATGCCTCGAGTTGACACTTGTGAATATAGACCTTCAATGGTTCATCCCATATAATTATATCATGAAAAATTAATTACTTATATCATCTTTACAAGTGTCCTTGTGACCCTTGGACTTCTCTCTTCTTCTCTCTCTCTCTCAAGTTTTATAAGAACTAGCCATTTTGGCATTGTATTGAATGCTCCACTTGAGTATGGAAAAAGACTAATCAAATGTATAAATTTTTATAAATATGAATACTTAAGTTTACCTCCTCTATGAATATTCTTAGTGTGTTCAATTGGATGATGAATCTTGCTTAGTGAAAACTATGGATTCCTTAGCATGTTATTCCATTCTTTCACCTATTTGCAACCTCTTCTTGTAGGGCATGTGAAGTATTCTAGGATATGTTCATGATTTAAGTGAGTTAATATTTTAATTAGTGACCTCATAGGCCTCTTGTCTATTCCTCCTAGCTTTGCACATTCATCTATAACCTCATAATGTATCATTGATGTGAGAAAATGAAGATCAGAGAAGTGTATTTTTAGTTTGTCCTTTGATTTCAAGTTTAATAAGCATATGGTTGGATGTCATCATGTTATTTTGTGTATCAAATCTATTAGATTAGTTTTCTTTCAGTTATCCTTATCTCTTTTCACTCCCCCAAGTTTAATTGTAGTTGCAATCCAAAGTGGTACATCAAGGGAGCTAGCCCTATCTAGAGATTCACCTCATTCCCTAGGCTATCCACAAGCCTAGAGGTGATTCCATTGTGCCACTTAGATGAGGAGAGATTATAATCTCCTAAAAGGGTGAAAATCTAAGTGAAAACAATTTTTGTCATGCTCGGTGGGACTCTTGGTCCAAGAGGTTGAGATATTTTTGGTGTTATCTCTCAATAATCAACCTTTGGAGGCATCTATTCAAACATCAATGGAGACTCCAAAGATTTATAAACTGGTAAAACAACCTAGGTTATCCTTTGAAGACTAATGGTAACATGTTTTCTTGATTTTAATGAGGTTTTTTGGCTAACTTTGGTGTTGAGTTTTGTTCTCTACAAGTTGGTGAGACATTTCAAGCCTGTACCATTCCCTATCAATATGAATAAGTCCTTGGTAAATCTTGTCATGATCCTTTCCAACCTTAATATGACCTTCATCAGCCTCAATATGATACTTTTTAGACCATTCATGAATTAAATCAATCTTACAATTAGCCTTCTCCATGTCTTACTCCTAGTCAACCTAGCCACTCCTCAAGCCAACCCATTTCCACCTTCAAGAAGACACTCTTGGGATATGAGAGATATATGTTGGATCTTGATACTCAAATGGGATATGGTATAGAGGTTCCTAATCATGTCATTCATAATGTGAGAGAAGCATTAGAGTTGGTTAAAAAAGAGTGGGTACCTATTGAGAGAGTCAATTGGCAAAGGCTCACAAGTGAGATGCTTGATGTGAGTGGTCTAGTTTCTTCCTTAGACGATAGGTTAAGAGTTCATGAAAGGAAACCTCACCATACCTATCAGCCTTCATATCCACTTCCCCATGTTTCCTACCAGCCCTACATGGCCCCTACTCATGAGCCAAATCAAGCCCATCAAAGTCATCCTTTCCCCAATCAATTGGAGGAGAGAGTTGAAAGAAGAAATCTTGTGTTTGAAGCTAATCTTGATAGGTAAATTGAGTTGGAAAATATGCATATACAATAGTTTATGTTAGAAATAAAGGAAGTAGAGTTCAAATCCTCATTTCCCTCTCACATTGCATCCTCATCACCTCAAAAGGAGACTCATAATCCCAATGTCCTAAGTTGGAACAAGATAGTGGAGTCATGGGGAAAGAAAGAGGAGAAATGTCTTGTCAAAAAGTGTGAAGTTGAGAAAGAGATTGATCCTAGATAAACCCCTCCCACCCTTCCTCAAGCAAATATTTCTAATTGTAACATCCTAAGCTGGAGTAAGATAGTAGAATCATGGGGAAAGAAAGTGAATAGAAGTTTGGTTGATAAGGAGTGTGAAGTGGTGAATGAAGTTGGTCCTTTGCAAGTTCTTCCTACCTTTCCTCAAGAAAATTCTTGTGCCCCATGTCAAACCTCATGTATTCCTTATGATCATTATGATTCCTATGAACTTCAAGATAAAATTTTCCAAGAAAACCTATCCACCTAAATTGAGGAGTTAGAGTCAAAGATGATGTTGCTAAATAAAGGTATGATGGAAGGTTTAAATCCAAAAGAAGATCCTATGCCTAAACACACCCCATCCACCCTTCCTAAAGAGAGTCCTCAAGATAAATCAGATGTGAATGAAGTGGTTTTCAAATGGAGGGAATAAAATCAAGTTGTTTTATCCCAAGGTCTGCCTCACCTTCTTTAAGAGCTCCTAAAAGAATTCCCAACTTTGCATCCTCAATCTGATTTTGAGCCCTATGTTCCACCTCCACCAATTATTTCCTTTTGTACTCATCCAATCACCATTTTACTTGATGGAACTATGGTGTGGGAACCTCAAGAAGATTAATTGATTGAGGAAAATTCAAAAACCTTACGTGAATAAAGTGCAACTCCTTAGCAAACTTATTGGGCTAGGTTATTGGATTTCAAGATGCCCAGTCTTGGCATCACTAAGAAGGAGGTTGAAAATATTACAGCCCTTGACAAACAAGATCAGATTATGATATCTAAGGTACAATTTTAAAAACCTCAAGATGTCCTAAGTGTTGAATAAAAGATCTTGTGTTGAATCTCTTTGTTTGGCTGATGATGAAGAATACACCCCTTGTGTTGAAGAAGAAATCTTGGAAGAGGTCTTATTGGAATATAAATAAGAAGATGAAGAAGTTTCTCTTGTTTTTCCCATTCATGATTCTGATAAAAGTGAAGATGATGATTTTTGGTAGAGATTTGAAGATATTTGTAAAGATTTTGAATCTCTCAAGGGGTTTACAACTCCTTTGGGGCTGGTTACAAGTGATGGTAAGAAAGATGACATTGTCCAAAATGTCATAGATGAGCAAGATGAAATTGTCTAAAATGTCATAGGTGAGAAAGATCAAGGTCTACATCAGCCTTTGGAGGTCAAGACAAACCTCTATTGGCCTCAATATTTCAAATAACAAGAGATCATTCCTTTTGAGACCATGCCTACAAAGAAGATGAAAATTGATCATAAGAAAGAGAGTGGGAAAAAACATGAAGTATGTGTAAAAGTTCAAGAGGAATATGTCTAAATTGAAGACCTATTTGAAGATGATCTACTGGAGAACAAGTCAAGTGAAGTGCCAAGGAATAGGTCTGGTCCATCAAGTGTTCAATCTAAAGAGCAACATGCTAGACACCCTCATCTATTTCATGAAGACGGAGATTCAAAAAATTATCTTTGATCCAAGAAGGAGGTATGATTGATTTTTAGTTGTACATATTAGTTTTTTCTTTGCTTTCCCTAAGTTCTTTGAGCACATGTGTGTGTTTGTTGTCTTGTTTTGTGTGTGTCTTTGCTTTGTGTGGTTAAGGTAGTCATTAGTTGTCTTGTCTTGGTCAATGGTTAATAGTCAAAGGTTAACCTTGTTTGTCTCAAAATTTATATGAATTATAATCCAAATGGATTAATAAATCTATTGGTTTAGTTGGTATATCAGGCATACTACCCTTATGAGTCACCTATATGTTGACCAAATTTGACTTTTTAGTCAAATTGGGACACCTATAGGTAAAAACTTGACTTTATAGGTCTATACAGGGTGTAATATGAGTGTCATGGGGTGTATTACATGTTAATTAATGCCAAATAATGTTATAATCACCTTGGTCAATTAGTTTTTTAGTCCTTATATCATTTTTGGGTCTGTTTAAGGGTCAAAATTAAGTATTTAATGCCTTGTATGGGTTTATTGAGAATGTGAAGGTCTAAATGAGTTATTTCATGTGAAATATATCCTAATAAGTCTTAATCCATTATTAAAAACTTAAATTTGTAGGTTCATCATAATAGAAGTTAGTTTTCTTAAAGAAAAAGAAGAGTTTGGCACTTGTATGACCTCCTTGAGAAGTATGCCACTTGGAAAATGTTGAAATATGACTCTTAAGCTTATACATGCTTATTTCAATGTTTTTAATGATCTAAAAGTGCCATTTCTAAGCCAAAACTATTTTTCTCCTTTCTTGGCTTTTAAGACACACTAAAGTGACTTGCAGGTTTGTACTTAGTACAGTTAGCATAAAGGGTTTCAAGCAAAATGATGTTGGAGGAATATTATACACTTAGTCAGATTACATTTTATATATGTTTTTAAAGGAATGGTAGTTTGACCTTTATGAATAATTTTTAACAATTTGATCTTCTAAATCTACCTGCTCATCTGTGCACCCTATAGGTTTTGCTCTTGTTTGTGAGATTTCATATAATTCAATTGCTTAGTTTGGTTCCAGATAATATTGGCTTCCTTATCTAATGGTTTTCATTATTATTTTCATCTTTTAAGTTTATTTTATAATTCTAATAGCTCACTTTGTAGGAGGATCCCACCATGTGTAGTTTTAGTCAGTTTTTCACTTGCAGGAGTTCGAATCCCACATAGTGTTTTCATGTGAATATGATATGGTGTCTTTACATGTATTATTTACATTTTTACTACATCCTTTACATGTATGTATTTATAATTCTATGTTTGGATCAAACTCCCAATCTTTTATCATACTCACAATTAGCTTTCTACTCATCATCAGTATCAGTCATGATTTTCAAAGCTATGAAAACATTCATAGAGGTGTTATTACAATATCAAGGTGTTGAGTAGGATATTAAAGAATGAACAAGTAGGAGGAACCCAAATGAAATCATAGAAAGGTGAGATGACATTCAACATAGTTACTCATAGTTTTCTTCAATTAATGCTTACCTACAGATGCCTTCATGTAGAGTCTCACATTGAAAATGGAGTGTGAGGTCTTATTTTATTCTTGGAATCACCTTGATAATATGGTTTCATCCTTAAGATAAGTTCAAAACTCAATTGAGGTCAAAGTAATGCTTGTGCTACCTTTCTAACTCACTGCCTGCATATGGGAGAATGGTCACCTACAGGTGACAATACAGAGAGAAAGAGTCATGAGAGATAAGTTGAAACATGTGAATAAACCTTATTTGGAGTCTTGATGTGATAAAAAGAACATGGAAGACCTAATTATATATTTAGGTTGATAAGGAATAGTGCAAATTATGACCAAAACTCAAATGATTGAATTTTGGGATCAAATCCCTATAATGAAAAAATAGAGATCCTGGAGGGTTTTTGAGAATAATATTTGACATAGCTACATGGAATTTTAGGAAATTATAAGTGATTTGTTTTAAATCCTCTAGCATGGACAATAGCCTTTCTAAGTTTTAAAGGGAAAGGATCAATGAAAGACACTGTTTAGGAGGACTAAATGTACCTTTAAAAACACTAAACTCAGTCATTATTGTCTACAGGTCTAAGGATAAAGGGAACCTTTTCCATCCAAAGTTGCACAATGGCATTATCACCATGTTCAAAGGTTTAAAATGGTTGAAAGGATTTTTTATAACCCAAAGGATCATCATAAAAGAATGGTACTTAGTGGTTTTTACCTCCCATGCAATTTTCAGTCCATACAAATAGTGGTGAGCACATACAGCCAGACAATATAAGGTCCAAGTGTGAAAAGTTGCTTTTTTCTTGAAATAGATAAGTAATAAGCATGTTTAGTAGTTTTAAAGGTGATTAAAATATTTAAAAAAGGCTTCAAGTTTATTGATAAACAAATTGATGATTTCCAAAGCCATACCCATCTATAGGTGTCCACTTTTGAACACTCACCTACCGTAGACCTCAACTCTTATATATTCCATGAGAAAGACTTGGAAATGGAGACACACACTATAGATGAAGGATTTTTCAAATGGATTCAAAGGATATTAGGTGATCCATAAAATATACACTGTTACCATGCACAAAAAAGTTTACAATGGATACTTTTGTCAAACACTCATTTTCTAAAATACTCAAAGGAATTGCAACAAGTTTAACCTTTAAAAATGTGTTTATCTAGGTTGACCCAAAATGGATTTCTAAAATGAAATGAATTAAAGTTGCAAGTTAATTCGTTAATCCAATTGACCTTATCTAAACTTGAAGTATTAAATCTCCATTAGGTTTTCATAATTAATGAAATCAAATACAAAAAAGAAAGTAACATAATAGACATCTTATGACAAGAAGGTTGATAACGAAGTTCACCTAATGAACAAGATATGTCTCTAGGCTCACTTAGAACATGAACCAATCCATTTCCATGAAAATTGAGTACATGGCCAACCCTTACAATTTTCTAATGGATCCTCTAAGATTGTAACAACTTAGCAACAAACCTTTGAAAAGTCTTGGTATCCATGGATGGACCTTCCACCTTCTTGTCGTGAAAGAAATATCACTTTCTAAAGTTATCAATAAAAAGTATACTTAAAGGATTTAAAAATTAGATCAAATAAACTCAAATCAATAAAATCCACATATGGATGGAACCATATCGGAGTCTAGAACAACTCTCTAGTTTACTCCAAAGTCTGAAAAGCTGTCTAAGTCCTTCAAAACTTAGGATATATGCAGACTGGTCTCTATATTGGCCATTACACAATTTTCAAAGCTTTACTTTGAAGAATTTAAAATGGCATCAAATGACCTCAAATCTAGCCACTCAACATATGGCTAGAATCATCTCTATCTCTGGCTCTTTGGCTCTCAGCTCTTGGCTCTTCAGCTCTAGCTCTTCAGCTTTGGGTCTTCAGCTCTAATGAGAGATTTTAAAAATTTTAAATGAATTAAAATGCACATATGACCCATTTATATACTTGTTACAAGTCCAATTTTTTTTATTGGGATGATTATCCACAATCTATTTTAATAAATTTTATAATTATCCCATACCCAATTTTTATGGGATTTTAAATTATCCATTACACTAAAAACTATAGGGTGATAATTATTTCTTAATTTAAAATGGTTTATGTTTATCCCCATTTAATAAGGTCTAATTTAAAAATATTAATGACTTGGGTTGATCCATATTCCATGTCACTTTATTGCCACATCATCAAGTTTGACCATAACTTTGACTGGTCATAACTTGCACATACAGACTCCATTTTTTGAATCATAAAATGTGCCATAGAGCTCTCAACAAGCTCCACACCATGGAAAGTTCATAAACATTCCAAGATCATTATTTTTTATATTTTTGACTAGTATTGACCATCTATTGACCTATTTTGATTAGAACTTTGATCGACTACATAAGGAGCAAACGAGCTCTATTTTTAGAGTTTTGCATACCATCAAAAAGATCTCAATGAGCCCTTTGAAATGGTATAGGTTTTAGAATAATTTAGGACCTTATCTAAATTGACCTCTAGATCAATCCTCCCTACTAAGATCTTTTGGTCCACCAAAATTTGGTATCCACTAAAATGCCAGTCAATTCTGAAGAACTCTGATAGGTCTTATTGATCTACTCAGGTTCCACAACTATGTCTAAAATATTTAGAAAAACTAAATGATCACACCTTCTATAATTATTCTTATAATACATAAACATCAATAGCCTCTACATAGAACTAGGATTTATAATGTAATGACTTCCTTTGCTACATATATTTACAAGAGCCTCTACACAAATAAGTCTACTGATCTGCTCTACTGTTGCTAAATGGTCTTCTGAAACATATCAAGTACATAACCCAAATCATAGCATAGAGAAAATAGTGAAAAAATATGATTCATAGCTCAAAAATGTAAAAGTCTTAAAAAAATGCATGAGTTATATTGAATCTTATAACTACCAATAAGGTCACAATATATCAAACTGTCTACCCACTGTCACATCTTATAAGTAGTAAACTACCAAGCACTGAAACAATTACCAATGTAACTACAAGAAAAGTTTGTTAATATAAATAAAATACAATATTGATTGTGACCATGTCATAATACATGGCTCCAATGGGTCTTATCAATTCATCCAATCACACACATGTCATAAATAGATGTATTCCAAAATAATCGTTATTTTAAAACAAGTACTATAAGAAAGTTGAATCCTACATAATAACCTATGCAACTACTGTCAAATCTCTCAAGTTAATCAATGATTTAAATTCCTTAACAATTTAATAGGAAACTCATAAAGCTAACATTAGATATTTCAAAAATAGAGCTTTCAAAAACATAAATGTGAGAATTAAAAACTTTACATGATGAATCTATCTCAAAGTGTTCCCACCATAGTAACTCAAAAATGCATATATCAAAGCATGGGTAAATGTCTTTTGTCAACATACAATAAGGATCCCAAAATTTTTTTGCAACATAAATTCATTATCAATCCAATAATCATGACATCATGATATTAAGAAATTGTTTACTAACCCTCTTTATCATATTCTCCTATTTAGGGTGTTTAATTTCTTTAGTGGATTTATTGACATCTACGTGGGTTGATTGAACAAAAACTTCATTAATTATGTTATCAATAGGTTTATAAACCATATTCTTCTTACCATTACCAAGATGGTGGGATGGTTGATGTTTACAACACTTCTCAACCTGATGTCCACTCATGTAACAATGAGTGTAAGCATCTCTCTTCTTAGGTGGGATTACCCATTTGCCATTTCTCACTTTGCCAGTATGAGAATGGTATTTAGCACCTGTAAGCTTCTTTAGTAAAGCTTGTCTTTTCTAATAATATGTGACATAATGGTTATTCAATCCATAAAACATATGAGGAAAAGAATGCAACATAGAAGTGGATCAGAAGTTTTAGAATTTACATTTGTATTGGTGCCTTTTCTAGTGTAAGATCAAGGAGGTGGAATCTTAATGCCCCTTTTACTTGATTTCTTACATCGCTCATCATTTCTTCATAGGGAGGAATTATTCTCTGCTAGTGGCCTCAGATCTTGGTTGTCAGAAGTTTGTCCTATTTCAGCAATGGAGGAACTCTCTCTAACATCCACTTTCTCAGTAGCATAACCCAATCCTACATGGAAAGATCTATGCTCTACCTATATTGGGTTAGCAATACCTTAGCCATTATTTCCAAGACTCCTTCCATCAAATCTGATTTTTAGTAATAGTTTAGATCCAATTGATGAGACCATAAAATGGCTCATTATATCCATGAAATAACATCCTTTTCCCTTACATAAAAAGTGGATCTAAGTGTAGTTTCTAAACTTATGATTTATTTAGAATGAAATAGAGAACTATATCTTGGTTATTTATTTATAAATCTTTGTCTTCTTATTTGTTGATTTTTATTACTAAATATATGGAAAAAGTTGTTAATGTGTATATATGTAGCCCATAATAAGCTATATTAGATATGAGCATGAGATACCAACCAAATATCAGTTTTGAGCTAATAGCTCTACATCCATGTAGTTCATTGATTAAAGAATAGTTCAAATCATCAAACATCAAGGAAGCCATCATATTCATCAATAGTTTAAAGAATGTAATTTGAAAAAAATCTATGGACTTTGTAGGTTCTAAAATTTATGGACTCTATAGGTATGAAATCTATAGACTCTATAGGTTCTAAAATCTATGAACTCTAGAGGTCTAAAATATATGGACTCTACATGTTTAAAATATAAAAAATCTATAGGTTCTAAAATATATAAACTCTATAGGTTCTAAAATCTATAGACTTTGCAATTCTAAAATCTATAGACTCTACAGGTTATGAAATCTATGGACTCTGTAGGTTTTAAAATCTATAGATTATGCAGGCATATCTATGGACTAACTCAAGATTGTATCTAAATTTACATTTGTATAATTTTACTCCATAAATAATTCTCTTCATATTTTATGAATATTGAGCTTATTTTATAAATAGATAATAAAATCTCTCTCCATATTTTGTGGAAGATCAAGATAAGCTAGAATATCTAAGTTGTTATGATGTTCTCCATATTAGGTGAAGAACATCTAGGATTTTTATTCCTAAATAAGGAGTTGGTTGGAAGCATGAGATTATAAATGCAACCTCCCACACCATTATAAAAAAATCTTGGTTATCAATAATACATTCTAAAGCTGTATGACATAAATTTAGTGTTCTGATTAAAATCCTCTTATGAGGAATGAGTTGGCCACTCATTCCAAAGAAGATAGATAAATGTATTTTTATTTATTTCTTTATTATGTAATTATGATTTTAAATTTTTATTATTTAATTTTTATGTAAACACTTATTTCTGTAAAGTTTGTTGTGAACCTGTAGGTGTTTTATGTGTTTATCATTTATTTTCACTTTAGCAATTTACTTTTATTGTAAGTGTGATTTAAATTTTTTCAAAGTGTGGTGTGATTTAATTTCTTGCAAGTGTGATTTTTAATTTCTTTAAGTGTGGAGTGTGGTAGAAGAGATTAGTTACTAAAGACATCTTTCTCCTATTGCATAAAGCCTTAAACACCAGCTCTGGATTGACATTAATAAATGATGAATTGATGACTCATCACCTATGACTTTAGTGTGTTTTTAAAAAATACCAAAAACAACATCTAAAACATCTAAAACTATAGGGATAATATTAATGCATGATGAACAACTTACAATGTAATCATCTGTCATAGTACTTACATCTATAGTAAAAGGAAAGTGTCTTTTTACACTCTACATCTCTGCCAAGAGCTCATCCTTGGCTTGTAACTTAGATTTTAAGTGGGAAATATCCTCTTCCAATGAGTAAAATTGAGCTCTCAAGAAATCATTCTCTTCCTTGATCTGTCAGTTAATTACTTTAAGCTCATCAAGCCTTTCTCTTTTCAAAGCTTTGCCCATGGATTCTTGTTTCCTGCAAACAACCTAATTCCACAAAATAAAAATAGAATATCAATAAGGCCAAAAGTCTACAATAATACAAAAAAACAAACTTAACACAACTGATATCAAATTCACATAATCAGATGTTATCCTAACATACTAACTACTTTGATACCAAACATGATCCATAAACTCTACACTGTTACCATGCAAAAAAAAATTTACAATGGATACTTTTGTCAAACATTAATTTTTCCAAAATACTCAAAAGGAATTGTAATAAGTTTGACCTTTAAAAATGTGTTTATCTAGGTTGACCTAAAATGGATTTCTAAAATGGAATAAATTAAAGTTGTAAGTTCATTCATTAATCCAATCAACCTTATGTAAACCCAAAGCATTAAATATCTATTAGGTTAATTGTAATTAATTAACTTTTCATTTAAAATTATTAATAATGTAATTAAATTTGGAAAAGAATGCAACATAATAGATAACTCATGATAACAAGGTTTATAATAGAGTTCACCCACTACTCAAGCTACATCTTTGGGCTCACTTAGAACATGAACTGATCTATTTACATGAAAAGTGATTACATGACCAACCCTCACAATTATCTAATTTATTCTCTAAGATTGCAAAAAATCAGCAATAGACCTTCAAAAAGTCCTAATATCCATGAATGGACCTTCCACCTTCCTGTCGCAAAAGCAATCCCATGTTCCTAAAGTTATCTACCAAAATTATAATTAAATGCTTTAAAAAATGGCTCAAATGAACTCAAATCAATAAAATCCACATATGGATGGAACTGTCTCAGAGTCTGTAACAACTCTCTAGTTTACTCTAAAGTCTCAAAAACTCTCTAAGTCCTTCAAAACTCAAGATATATGTAGACTGGTATCTATATTGGCCATTACACAATCTACAAAGCTTTAATTCAAGGCATTGAAAATGGAATCAAATGACCTCAAATCCAGACACTCAACATATGGTTAGAATTGTCTCTAGCTTTGGCTCTTCAGCTCTCAACTCTCAACTCTTTGGCTTTAGCTCTTCAGCTTTGATGAGAGCTTTAAATTTTTTTGAATGGATTTAAATGCACATCTGACCCCTTTATATACTTTTTATAGGTCCAATTTTTCCAATTGGGATGATTATCCACAATCTATTTTAATAAATTTTATAATTATCCCATACCCAATTTTTATGGGATTTTAAATTATCCATTACATTTAAAAATATGGGGTGATAATTATTTCCCAGTTTATGATGGTTTATGTTTATCCCCCTTTACTAAGGTGTAATTTAAAAATATTAATGACTTGGGTTGAGCCATATTTCCATGTCATCAGGTTTGACCATAACTTTAATTGGTCATAACTTGCACATACAGACTCCATTTTTTAAACCATAAAATGTGCCAAAAATCTCTCAATGAGCTCTACACCATGGAACTAGTTCATAAACATTCTAAAATGATAATTTTTTCTAGTTTTGACTAGAATTAACCACTTATTGACCTAATTTGACTAGAAATTTGACTGACTGCATAAGGATGAAACAAGCTCTATTTCTAGAGTTTTGCATACCATCAAAAAGCTCTCAATGGGCCCTTCATAATGGTATAGGTTTTGGCCTGATTTAGTACCTTATTAAAATTGACGTCCAGATCATTAGGTGAATCATGGGTCATGTTTTATAGTTTCTAAGGTAAATGTATATTTATAAGAACCCCTACTCTACCATACATAATCAGCTGCAACTAACTGTAACTGACAGTGATTCAAGTGGTGATTATTCTAGGCTTGAAACCTAACAAAGGCATGTCACAAGTGACTCAAAAGAATATGAGATAGTATTGAAGGTGGAATAAGACCTTAAACTAAGGAAAAAAACTCTAGAGTTGTGATTTACACCCTATAGGTAGCAAAATATGTAGGAAAGCTCAACTCTCTTAGGCCAAGTTAGGCAAGAGCATAGTGCACATGCAAAATTCCTACACACAATCCTCTTTACATGAGTCTATCTTGAGTTTTTAAGGATTTTAAGGGGCATATGATGTCACCAAAAGATATATTTTGTCCATAAAAACTACATGACTTAGGGAAGCTATTGAACCTTTCATCTAGTCTGAGAAAATAGGGGAAGTTCCCTCTATTTTGTCTCAGACAGAGGGCACTCCCCTCATGCACAAAGCTAGCAGGTTTTGGGAGAAGGGGATGGAGAGTGAACCAAGTTTTGTTTGAAATTTAAGGAGGGTGTGATGAGTTTTAACACCCCTGGTATAATTATAGGAATCAATCATAGAAGGATGAAACCAAGTGAAATGGTTTGAGGAGCTAGGTATGTAGGCATAACTATTTGAGGTTTAGAGCCCAATTTGGAAACCACTTTCACTTGTTTCATGAGATGAGATATCTAACAAGTTGGAACATGTTTATAAAGTGAATTTAGAGATGAATAATCTGGTGGAATGTATGAAATTTTATTTAGAAGGTTTATACCCTCAAGTTATAAATAGACCTACTAGACAAGGTCTAGGCCTAGTGGCCAAAGTAAGAGTCAATCACATTGGTGGTATGAGATATGCATTTTATCATGATGGATCATGTTTTTTGGGTTAATATATGGGTAATAAAACTTTTGGAAGATAGATATGTTACAAAATAAACCATTTTTGGTCCAAAACTAACTTAGACATGTAGGATTGGAAGAAACAAGCTCAAATAGGCCATATTAAAATGCTCACATCTCCCTTGAAGTTATGAATGGGAATATAAAGATCTCAAGGATGTTAATAGGGTCATTTAAGATCACTTTTTTGAAATTTTTTTGATGGTTGGACATCGAAACTTTATGAACCAAACTTAAGAATAAAATAGACCTAAAACCCTACTAAACCCTCAACTAGGACCCAATAGAGAAAATGGAGTTTGAGATGAAATGTAATGGACCATTTTGACTAGAACAGATATTGGATATTATAGAGGACTCACTAAATATCCTTCACATGTAAACTAGATATATGGACGTGTATGGATGGGGCAAAAAATAAGGTTTTTCTCATTTTTCTATGTGTTTTACAAGTTGTAGAAGGTTTCAAGAGATGAAAATATTAAGACTTAATATAACTACACATATAACTATAATTCTTTTAAATATCTCCTAAGTGTCCAAACCAAGTGCTTCAACTCGGCCAGTCAAAATTGACCTATTGGACAAGCTAGTGAGAAGTGTGAAAACTCTAAGGGAAAGTGATTTTAAAGTGCACCTAATGATTATAAACCCATGGATGGTATTTAAACTTGTTAATAACTCCATCCCATGGATTTTCATTTAAAAATGAAGCCAAATTTGAGGCCAAATGTGTAGAGTGTAGAAAAGATGAGTTTTCTAGAAAATAGATGATGATGGTTCACTTTTAGAGGTTTATAGAGGACCAAGAATGCAACTGATTAATGGAGAGGCATGTATAATATATTTCCCTTCCATTATAATCATTTAACCTTCCCCTAATTATTTATGATATGTTCAAATAGGTCCAAATCATGAAGGTAATTTTTTAATCTAGAATGAGGAGTTTTTTACCACTTTTCATGAAGTTTATGCCTTGAGTTGACACTTGTGATTATATATCTTGCATGGTTTATCCCATATCCTTTTCTCTTTCAAAATTAACTAATTCTCTCAGCTTGACAAGTGTCCTTATGACCCTTGGACTTCTCTCTTCTTCTCTCTCTCTTAAGTTCTATAAGAACTAGCCATTTTAGTCTTGTATTGAATACTCCACCTGAGTATGGTAAATCCCTACTCAAATGTATAAATTTTGATCAATAATAATGATAATTATTACCTCATCTATGACTGTTCTTAGTGTGTTCAATTTTATGATGACTTTTTCTTAGTGAAAACTATGGATTCCTTAACATGTTGTTCCATTATTTCACCTATTTAGAGCCTATTCTTGTAGGGAGTGTGAAGTGTTATAGGATATTTTCATGGTTTAAGTGAGTTAGTATATTTATTATTTCCCTCATAGGCCTCTTGTCTAGTCTTCCTAGCTTTACACATTCATCCATAACCTCACAATGTAGCATTGATGTGAGAAGATGAAGATTGGAGAAGTGTATTTTTAGTTTGTCCTTTGATTTCAAGTGTAATATGCATATGGTTGGATGTCATCATGTTATTTGGTGTATCACCTCCCTTATATTAGTTTGTTTTCATTTATCCTTCTCCCTTTTCAACCCCCAAGTTTATTAGTAGTTACAATCCAAAGTGGTACATTAAGGGAGCTAGCCCTAATTAGAGATTCACCTCATTCCCTAGGCTTCCCACAAGCCTAGGGGTGATTCCATTATGCCACTTGGAGGAGATATTTGAATCTCCTTAAAGGGTGAAAATCTAAGTGGCAATAGGTATATTCTAGTTAATCACCTAACACCCTTATCACTACAGTGTGTGAAGTGAGGGGTAGGCCTTAATTCCAAGTCTACATCATTACCACTACAGTCCCTTTTAGCCCAAAATATCTGAAACCATCCTTATATTTATATCTAGTTACTTCTTTTAAAGCCAACTTACCATCACATTTAAAATCATTTCTTAATAATATAATGAAACATCTCAGGTTGACCAATTAGTAAGCTCTTTACTTTTCAAGTTGATTGCCTTCTCTTTGCTCAATTATGTGTGGAAAAAACTTACATTAGCAAACATTAGTGTAAGGTTTTATTTTATATTCTTCAATTGGATTAGCCAACATTGATCTAATTAACTGTGTGTTTCTTTTTAGCTCTTACTTTCCTAGATTAGCTTTAAAAATTGTCTTATTTTAGTTCATAACTTGTTATCAACCTTCTTATTTTCTTTATCTACTTTACTAGGTCAACCTAGTCGACCTTGTACCTTTTTCCAACCTTTGTGTACTATAAAATATCAATCCAATCAACCTTATATAGTCTACAGGCCCTTTTTCCTCTTGTTCCTACCTCTATTTACTATACTAGATTGATGCAGTTGACCCTTTACTATTTTTAGGTCTTGTTTTCTATGCTATGTTGACCTAGTTAGCCCTGTACTATTTTCTACTTCCCCTATTCATCAATCTAGTTTCTTATTTCTCAAATTTTACATTCTATTCATCTCTCTTCAAATATAATGAAGTCTCGTATTATAATCTTCTTGGATAGCTTAAATCCATTTAGATACTATATAGGATGTTCATTTATCCCTCTTTTCTCCTCCCAAGATAACCATCACTCTTGGAGAACCTCTTCTCCTTATTCATCTATGACTTACAACGTGGTGTAAATAACACATCAGGATGAATTCAATGGATTTGATCCTTTTCTTTCTCACTAAGATACTTCTCATCTTCAAAATCTTCAAACTAATGTGGGAGTGATTGATACAAGTTTACTTAATAATCCCACTACTAATCCTTCTTACAACAATCATCCCCTAATACCAATTTGGGGAGTGATCCTACAAACACCAACCCACCTCCCGATACAACCCAAATTTTAGCCCAAGTCATCCAAAAAATGAACATTATGCACAACTCTAATACAAATCAAATGATGTAAATTCAAAAACACTTAATTAATGTGGATAATCAGCCTCCAACTATTCATCCTCAAGCTAACCCTAATTATATTCCTCCACCTCTTAGCTATGCCTCAGGTAATGTTATTTCTCAACCCATAATGAATAACAAGATGCTTTAAACCATTCAAAATGAGGGTTTATCCCCCTTTATTTTATCCATTGATATTGGTAACATATCTCCAACTATCAAATATGATGGGACTAAAGACCCTACCTAATTTATTAATGCATTTGGCAACATTTATAAAGAGTGGATCCAAATTATTACCTTCACCACTACTAAAATCTTAGTCAAAAATTTCACTGGTGATGTATTAGAATGGTATAATCAACTTCTCCAACATTATATTTGGAAAATTGAAGATTTGGTTAATCCTTTAGTTAAAGAGTTTCAACATAATGATCTTCCTAAAAATTGTCTTAGTCACTTCATTAATGCTAAATAATCTCTTAATGAATCAGCTCATGACTTTATCAAAAGATGGAAATCTTTAGATCATAAAGCCAACCATAACATGACTAATGATAATCTATTTAAACTCTTTATCATGGCTTCAAATCCCACTTTTTAATATAAGGTTTGAACCTTTGCTCCCTAAACACTAAATGAAGCTCTTGATCAAGCTAAATGTCAAGACTTTCTTATGAAGCAATTCAAACCTAATCTTAAACATCGTAAAGGATATTTATAAACATCTAATGATATCACTTCATAAACCAAACAAAGAGTTGCCAAAACTGATATTCCTCAACCTTCTCATACACCTCTCTCGGTTCAACAAATGAAATAATTTTTACTGCCCTTGAAACCTTTCATCTATCCCAATCCTCCTCCTAAGTGGTATGAACCCAATATATTTTTCTAGTTCCATGCCAACATTAGGAATTCTCATGAATCTTGAAGAGGGATCAATAAATTTTCTATCTCCAATATGCTTGGTGATTCATTCAATCACGAATCTATGATCAATCTTTATCATCAAGAATACACTGTTGCTTCCCAAAAATAATTTTTTTAAAATCTTCTACCTCTAATAACCAAAAATCCTTTTCAAATAATGAATAAAATGTCAAGGATGATTGTGCCATTGATGTTGATTATGACCAATACTATAACAAATCTCAATATGTCAACACTAACAAGGTCAATTATCATCATAAATTGGCTCACACAGATCCTGTTACCAAGACAAAAAATCCATCTTTAGAAGAACAAATTTTTAAAGATACTACTACCATTAATATTGATTTAGAAGTACATGAAGAACAAATTCTTCCTCCTGATCCTCCAACCACATCTATGCCTTCCAAAACTAATTTAGCTTCTAAACCTCATGCTGGTTCTACTAAATCACATTGAAATTTTATTGAAGAACTCAACTATATGCCTTGTAATATTCCTCTATGGAGTTGGTTTGTACTTTAACCTATCATCATAAATTCCTTATGTAACAACTTCAATAAATTTAATATCTATCCTTCGTAGATGAAGAATCACCTTCTATTGATTCTCAACCTACTAATGTCAATACCATCAAAGTTATGTGTCCCTCTTCCAAACCTTCCATTTAATTTCTTGAAGTGGACATGATCAATGATGAAATCCTTTTTCATGCTGATGATTCACCACTCTTTATATAATTATCCATTAATACCACTCTTATCCATAAAGTCTTAGTTGATGAAGGCTCTGGTATTAATGTGACATCCTTGTGTCTTATTTAACAACTTGGTTATAACAAGCATCATCTCAAGCAAACCCATCTTACTTGCCATAGTTTTGACAAGACTAATAAAAAACCACTTGGTTTTATTTGGCTTCCATTAAACATAAGACCTAAGATCATTCAAACTAAGCTTATGGTCCTTGATCTCCATTTATCTAAAAATATATTTCTTGGTCATCCATGGACTCATCAAATGAGGGCCATTGCTTCTTCTGGTAGTCAATGTATTAAATTCTCACATAATGGGAAATGGTACAAGCATGAAGCTGATCCCAACCCATGGAGTATTCATCTTCCTAAACCTAAACCTTAATATTGTATTCCTACAATTCCTAAGATTAATAATGTTGCTTTACCCAATTTCATCAAAATGAATCTTGATTTACAAGTTACTCTTATGGATTCTGATGATGATGAGCCCAATGATATTCAACATACTTGTAATGTTACAAAGTTACCTCCATACATTTTTCAATGGATTCCTCCTTCTTTACTACCCAAGGACCATATTTTTCCTCTTATTGATGAGATTACCAGCTTTTCCCCTCCATGCAATGCTTAAGATCCTTCTTTACCAGAAGATGCCTTCACTTGTAATTATTTTAGAGTGGATAAATTATTTCAAGATCCTCTTATTATGTCTCCTCATACATTCAATAATATTGGGATTCCACCTTCTGAAACTCTCCCTGATTCTCAAGCATGTATAATTTCTCCAACATAAGAGGACAACTATACCATAGACCAATCTCAATCTAGAGACTTGGATGTCTAGCATTATCAGAAAACTTCAACCCAAATCCATGGTTTTAATCAGGATGTGCATACCATTTTTATGGATCATACCTTAGATCTTGAGGGTCATGTGCCTCCTCTCAATCCTTCACTTATTGATACTCCTTTGGTGGTCAAACAAATCAAACATTCTAAACCCATATAAGATTTTACATCTTCTGTACCTCCTTTAGACCCTATCATTCCATCTGATCCTTCTCCCATCACTGAATCCACTAGCACTCCAATATTTTCTCATCTATTCTTGAAATTACATTAGATGCCAGGCAACTGATATCTGTCAGATTCATCATGAGTATGATAGCCATGGAAATCAAATTTTTTATATTGAATTAGATGTTGAGTATTATGGTCCTCTTCCTACCTTGCCTAATGATGAATCTATTCTTGAGTTACTTTATGCCTAAGATCCTCAACTTCCTAAGCATCATCATAAACTTGGGAACTTTAAAACTAAGACTCGCTCCAACAATTTTGTCACTATTATTGATCTTGAAATGAATCTAATTTCAGCCTTACCTAATACACCATACCACTTTCAAGATGGTAATGCCATGCTTATTAAAGAAACCACTCACATTGAATATGGTTCTCCATATTATCCTAAATCATTTACAGTTTCTCAAGAACTCTCACCTATTGAACATGATAATTTTAAATTATTCTTTGATAAATATCATGAGGATTTATCCTAGTCCTATGAGGACATGCTAGGAATTGACCCTAGAATTATGGTGCATAATATCATTACTTATCTTGATGCCAAGCTTGTGCATCAAAAGCAAATAAAATTACACCTAAAGTTTCAACTTTATGTCATAAGGAAATCATCAAATTACTCGATGCTAAATTTATTAAACTAGTGGATTATTGTGAATGGGTTTCCAACATTGTCCCCATTCAAAATAAAGTCACTATGGTCATTTAAATTTGTATTTATTTCCATAATATTGATCTTGCTTATCCCAAGAATAACTTCCCTTTACCTTCAATAGATGCCATCATTGATTTTATGGCTGGTTATGAAATGTTATCTTTTATGGATGGATTCTCAGGATATAATTACATTTATATCACTCTTGAGGACCAACATAAAACTAGTTTTACCGTATAATGGGATACCTATTGCTATTTGAAAATTCTCTTCAACCTAAAGAATGCCAAAGCCATTACCAACATGCAATGACTCACATATTTCAAAATCTCATTCACAAAATTGATGAAACCTATGTGGATGATATTATTTCTAAATACAAATATTGTAAGAATCATCTTTTCAATCTTGCTATCATATTTGACCATCTTATTAAATATAAAGTTAGGCTTAATCCTTATAAATATGTCTTTGGAGTCACATCTAGTAAATTTTTAGGATTCTTAGTCTCTCTTCATGGCATTGATGTTGATCTTACCAAAATTAGTGCCATCATGAACATGTTCATTCCTCATTCTATTCTTATTATTCATACTTATTTATGTAAACTTGGGGTAATTAGATGATTTGTCCCCATAATGGTGTATCAAATTTACTCTGTCAATTTGTTTCTCAAGAAAGGTGTTACTTTATAATGGATGGATCCATGTTAAAAAGCCTTTGATAACATGAAAGAGTCTTTACTGCACCTACCCACACTTTGCCTTCCTTCCAATGATAAACATTTAATTCTATATACTTATTCCACACCTATTTGAATTGGGGAAATGCTTACCCAAAAAAATGATACTGTAAGAGATTATGCTATCTAATACATTAGTTTTGGCCTCATCAATTATGAGACACATTATACCAAAGTCAAACATGATTGCCTTGATATCTATTTTGTAGCTAAAAAGCTTCATCACCACATGATTTACCAAACCACTTATGTCATTGCTCATTCTGACCCCCTTCATCATTTATTCTCCAAAGCCTTTCTTTCTGGAGACAAAATTAGCAAATGGATGGCCCTCCTTATGGAATTTGATCTATGCATCGTTACTCAAAAAGCTGTCAAAGGACAATTCATATCTAACCAACTTGTCATAGATCCCATTCTAGCCACTTCTCTTTAAGATAACCTTCCAGATGAAAATATTCTTTACATTGAAGGTCTTAATCAAGATATTTTTCGTAAAGATTATTTTCATAGCTTTAACACTAATCTTAAATCCAATAAACTTGAAGAATCTTCCACTCCATCTGGTACTTCTAAACCAAAGGTAGTTATCAAGGAGGTTCTTGAGATCAATGTTGAATTACATGAGGATACTTGGACCCTTCACTTTGATGGTTATAAATTCCTTCAAGGAGCTAGGGTAGGTTGCATTCTCACAAATCCTCTTGGTAAAATCATTCATTTAGATTTTCACTTCACCTTTGATATCACCAATAATATGGCTGAGTATGAAGCTCTTATCTTAGGCATGAAAGATGCTCTTAACTTAGACATTCAATACCTTTGCACTTTAGGTGATTCTCAACTTATTTTATATTATATTAGTAGTGATTATCAATGTCAAAGTGAAAACCTCATCACCTATCATTAAATTACCACTCTTGCTAAGGGTTTTATCTCTTTCACTATTGAGCCTATTCCTAGAGATCAAAATTCCATTGCTAATTTTATTACCTCTTTAGCTTCTCTCTTTCATCCACACCAAGTTATTTCCAATCCTACTTTTATTATACAAATAAGAAAATCTCCATCTTCAACTCAACTACTAAATTCACTTATCTACCACATTGAGGCTATTATCATTCAACAAAGCCTATGGTATCAAGATATCATTCAATTCTTAATACAAAAAGCTTATTCTCATACTTTAAACTCTCATGAAAAGACACATATTCATAAACAAACTTTCAAATATGTATTTAAACACAACATCCTTTATTATCACAATATTGAAAGTACCTTGCTCCATTGTGTTATGCAAGATGAGGTTCCTCCTCTTCTTGAACAAGCACATGGGGGAATTTGTGGTGGTCACTGTAACAGACATACTATAACATGAAAATGCCTACATATGGGTTACTTTTGGTGGCTTCCATTGAAAAAGTTGTAATTAAATATGATAAAAAGTGTACTCCTTGTCAGATTCATGATGATCTTATCCATTCACCTCCTATAGAGATTCAAAATATCAAATATCTTTGGCTATTTTCCACATGAGGATTTGATCTCATTGGTAAACTTCCTCATTCCCAAAATGGGCATGTCTTTATCATCACTGCTATCGAATATTTTAACAAGTGGGTAGAATCCATGCAACTTGTTAATATCACCAGTCCTACCATTTCAAAATTTATTCTTAATAAAATAATTTTCTGATTTTGTATTCCCCATACCATCATATTAGAAAATGTCGATAATTTAAAAAACAAACATGGTAAACAAATTTACAACTGATTCAAAATCAATCACAAATTTTCCACACCTTATCATACACAATGCAATGGTCAAATAGAGGCCACCAATAAAATTCTCAACAAAATTATTCAAAAATAAATTCATGAAACCTACATGGATTGGCATATTCATGTTTACCCTACACTTTGGACCTATCAGACTAGCATATATATTACCACTGGGGCAACTCCATTATCATTAGTCTATGGTTCTGAGTCAGTTTTTACTTTAGAATTTAAGCTTTCATCTCTTCATATATCTCTTCATGGAATTATTCTTGATGAATAATTACGTGAAGCTCACCTTCATGCCCTTGATCCTTGCAACATAACCACAAACATAAGGCTCGTATCACTTGATGACATAACAAATGTGTTAAAATCCACACTTTTAATGTTGGTGATATTTTCTTTAAATTATACTACACTCATGATAAAGAAGGTTAATATTCCCAAAAATGGTGGGGCCCATATTTAGTTAAAGATATTTTTCATCCAAGCACCTACTGCCTTCAAACCAATGGAGGCCATGTTTTCAAAGAACCCACCAATGTACGATTCCTCAAAAAGTACTTTACCTAAACATTTTCTTATTTTCATGTTTTATATCTATATATATCTAACATATTTTTTTAGGTTACTTAAGCATAGGTCTCTCCCTCTACAATAATTCCCTCTTTTTCACAAACCTTTAGTCTTCCCTTTTGGTCTTTTGGTTTCTTGATGTACCATAGTCTTCTTTATCTTCTTATATTTTCTCTTCTTTTTCACATCCCTTGGGTTTTTATTTTGTGAGTTACTTTGTAACATAGTGAATAGGACCCAATATTCTTCATGAAACCACCATATTTTACTTATTTTTCACATATATTTACTTTTTGCTTGCCAATGTTGTTTTAGCATCCTTTGGGTTTTTCTTTTATGAGTTTCTTTGTAAGACCATCGATAGGGCCCAACATCCCTCATAAAAATACCATCTCTTTACTTTATATTTTTCTTATTTTATGTATTTTCAATGTAATACCATGGATAGGACCTGAAACTCCTCATAAAATGATCAATTTTTCATGTTATTGATCCTTGTTTTCAACTTTAGATTTTGCTTCTTTTGCTAGATGAACTCTGCACAATAATTTATGTTAGCATGTTTTACTCCATTTCCCTCATTCTTATGATAAAGAATCACACTTTACTATCACTGTATCCCTTTTTTCCTTTTTTCACATATTTTGAGATTTAAATTAATTCAAATTATTCCATGTGTCATTCCTCTTGATTTCCCCTTCTTTTCACTCCTCATTGGAGAAAACAAGGTCAAAGTCAAGATAACACTTTTATTTTACCTAGATTTATGAGACTCTTGGACCCCATGATCTTTGAATTTATCTCTCTTAGAAACTTTGTCCCAAGTATTCAAATTAAAGTCATATTTAGCACCCATGTTTGGTTTTTCAAATATTTATGGAAGAAGAATAGACAAATCCATCAAAAAAGTTAAAATCTAAATCATTTGAATCAAAATGTAATGATATCTAAAAGGAAACATACAAATCACAAAAGTTAAATTCACACCAAAAGACATGATTTCAAGCACATATCCTATCTCTAATCAAATCTCAAACTCCACAATTGGCCTCACATAGAGTTGAGGTATTTTAGGGTATGATAGGCTAGTAGATTAGAATAGGGGTATTCATCAAACTTTATGGTGCTACCTAATTTCTCACATAAGTACCTGATCTTCATAGTAGATCGATGGCTATGTAAGTGGTTTGAAGAATGAGAAACATGTCATGGGGAAGTAGGTCCATTTTAATTTTCATATATATAGCCTTCATGGGATAATCTATATAGTCCATTTGTTGACCTAAGACTTGTGTATCTAAGAGAAGTTCTTCATAGTCCTTAAGGTCGAAAGTCCTCTTATTTTGATAGACCTAGTTTGAGTGTCTTGACTCTGATAAAGTGTTCCTCTACTTTGGTTTTTCCTTAATTCTCCCTTCTACCCATTTCATTTCTCCCCTTGATAAGAAAATCATGATTCCAAATCTATTTTCCCTCTTCTCTACTTCATTCTTATTCACCTCTTAAAAACATGCTAGCACTAATTTGTTTTAGTTTTATCTATCCTTAGAGAAAAACAACATGTTGAGAGACTATGGATTATTTATTTCTTTATAAAATTGATTTACATTTATTTACTTACTTTACTTTCTCTTATCATTTGTCATTGATTGTGTTATCCTAATATTATGGACACCTAAGTTCATACCCCTTTTTCCATTATTGAGTGAGGTTGGCTTGTTATTTCTCACTCGATAATGTTGTTTTCCCTTTTATGCTTCTTTTTTCCATTTTTGAGTGAGATAAGGATTTTTACTGCTCACTCATCAATGTTATTTTACCATTTTGTTTCTTCTTTTACCATTGATTTATTTTGATTATCATCCTATTTGACATGTATCCTTGGTTTGACTTGGTGAGTTTGCCTTTCTTACTTAAAGATAGCTTGTTTGAGTTTTTTGGTCTTTAGTAGCCTTGGCTTTTTGGTTACCCGATTTAATCTTGTTTATGAATTGATCATTTGGTCTAACATAGCACTTATCACCCCAACTTGCCAAATTTCCCAAGTAAATCCCATCCTCATAGCACCAACTATCTTGACTTTCCTATATTTATTTGTTTTTCTCTTTAGTTTTGTATTCTTGAGTTTGTCGAAAGTAGTCTTTGCACCCTACACAATCAAAAATAAAAACATAGTAGATAATCATCCAATGATAAAGGTAAGTCAAGGTATGCATTACATTTAATTTTTAGTTATTTACTTTTTAGATTAGTTTCCCTTTCAGTCATTAAATTTTGGTTATTTTTTCTTTAACATACTATAATTTTTTTTTCCATAAATATTATGTGTGTCCTTATGTTATTTCTCAAATCACCATCCCATGTTACACCTTAGTGGCACATGATGAGCTTCATGTGGGGCATATGTATACACATAATATTTTTAACCTTTTATCAAATACTGATGCTTTACATCTTTTAGGAACCTATCAAGACTCAATATCTCTGAGTGCATGCCCTAAGGGGTGGATCAATAATGAGGTGGGAAGACCTTTGGTGCTTCACAATATTGTTGTCCCTTTTTGACACATTATTACCAATCCAACCAGCTCCCAAAAGCATTCCCTAAGCTATTTCTCCTCCCTTAGATATTCCTCTAGTATTTTCCTCTTTCCATTCCTCCCTTTCTTGTCTTAAACCCCTTTTGGTTAGTTAGTTGTATTAGGTCAACCGGGTCAACCCAATACAATTTAAGGGTATTTTTCACTTTCTTAGCTTTTCAGTGGACCTAGCTTAGACCTAGTGAATTATCCCCAAAAACACATTGGGCTGACTGAGTCAATCTTGTACAACCAATGTTCTCAGGAGGATTTTAGGCAAGCTTCACCTATAAATACAAGATAATTTCATCATTATTTCATATGTGAAATTAAGAGTTATTATTCACTTTCACTTCCTCACAATCTACTCTTCCACCATTCTACTTGAGGAGACTTAGCTTAGATCTCTTATTTGGAGAATCTAGTCATGTGGATAAGTCTTGGATGATTTTTCCTTTCTTAATTGTCCTCACAAACCATAACAACCTATTGTGAAACTTCATTGGCCAAGAGAGAGATTGAGTCTTGACAGGTTCACATTTAGGTAAGTATATTCTAACTTTGTTCTCCTTTGTTTTAGTAGATAGAAGTAGCATAAGTGTTGGCTCAAATAATTTTATCTTTCATATTTCCACTATTAGGGTGTTACTCATACTTAATTTAATTAAGGTTCCCTATACATGTTTGTTATATTATTTCTAATCCCCTCTTTGTGTCATAAGCTTTGGTATGTACTAGATTAGATTTACTTTCTTATTATTAGAATAGGTAAATGTTTTAAACCTTAGGACTTCATTAAGGTTGTTGTGTGATTGTGTTATCTTGTAGGATTTGGAACCCTTCCTATCATGATATGTTGTGATAAGTGATCCCCTAATCAGGGCTAGTAGATCCCCATATTAGTCATGCTCCCGCTTAACAAGTGTATCCCAATCAGAAGTGTAAGTATGCTCTATCTTCTCTAAGCCAGGATTAATTTATAGATATGATGCATTTTTGATTGCATATAGAGAGACCTTACAAGCTAATTTACCCACAATATACTAGATAAAAAACTAGCCATTGTATTTACCAAAAACCTACACAGTAAGATATCTTACTATCTAAAGTTATAGTGTGCACATATGCTCAAATAAATTATTGGCAAAGGTTTAGTGATCAAAATATCCCTTATTAACAAAGGAATCATTAAATTAATCTCATCAAATTTGAACAATGGCTAGAATCAAAATTGAACAGTGGTCAAAATCAACATCTAGTCTAAGTGCAAGCATCTCAATAGGCACAGGCCAATAACAATGACATACACAAATAATTAAATCATAACAAAAATGTTGTAGGAAATGGAGTAATAGAGTCATGACATGTCCAAATAGTGAAAACACTATCTACTCAGCCTTTGTTTCCTTTCTAACTTACTCCTAACCAACACCCTTCTCAATAGATATAGCATGTGTAGTAAGCACAACCTAGACTAATGTAGCAAATGCAATAATATATGCAATTGAAAAACCCTCTTCCTCTAAGGAGAAATGTACTACTCATCATGATTTTACTAACCTTAGAGAGGCTATTAAATAAGTATATTTTAAGATCATAGCATCTAACGTAATTAGATGACATGTTCTAAAAGAGAAAGTTTTTGAGGGTGCTAACACACCAGAGTAGTATAGGCCAAAACAATTCTATGATTTTTAATGGGTTAATGGCCATAATTTACAATGTTGTGTGAAAATTAGACATGTAATTCAAAATATGTTGGAAATAGAGAGATCACATTGGATCATGGGGTTTCCACCTCCAATCAAAGCCTTGGCATTTATTAGAATCCTTCCCCTAATATAAAAATTAATAATAACAACAACAATAACATCCAGTGAAACATCAACAACAATAGTATCAAAAACCAAGGCTGAACCAACAAAACCAACAATAAAATAAATGACATCAAAATAATGGACATACCTAAAATAAATATCATGCAATTGCACATGACTATAATGTATTTTTAGGTCATATTATAGGAGGTCATGTTAACACCATTTCCATTAATCCAAGACCAAGTACCAATTAGATAAGACCATTGCTAATCATTCTCAACCAACCAACCTATGTCGATATCTTCCCTTGACCTGGGCCCCACACATGTGAATCATCAAGCAAGGATTCTCATGTTTAGACCTTATAAAAATAAATTATCATTGGTCCATGACCATGCACAAGTACATTATCAACCAAAAATTATCCTACCTAGTCCCCCTCTACCATAATTTGATAGTAACAATGGTCCTGTACCTAATCCTAATTGTGAAATCACAAGTTAGTGACAGAAGATTATCATACCAAGCCCACAACCATCTTTCAGCTAAGCCATCATCAAACCAACCATTATACCTCAAAATAAACTATTTACCAATGTCCCAAAAAAGATAAGATGCTAGCACACATCTCCATTTTAGATTTGTTGTTTACATTTCCAACCATAAAAACATCTTGATAGAGTTCCTTGGTCAATCTAAAACTCTAAATGACATACCCCCTGACAAATTTCAAGCTTTGGCTGAACACCTAGCTCAAACCCAATATGTAATCTTCAACCAAAGTGATATGCCATCCCTTGGCCCAATGCACAATGATCCATTGTACATCATACTTTACATAAAGTAACACAAAGTGAAATGTGTCCTCATAGATAATGGATCAGGTTTGAATATAGTGTTTTTAAATCTTATCAAGCTTCTTAGGTACACCTCAATATATCTCCAAGTAGAAACAATCACTATCAAATCATATGACAATGGAAAAAATAATCATAAGGCACCATTAGCTTTATAATTATCATTGGGCCCTTGACCCATGATATGCTTTGCCATGTGTTAGATATCTAATTATCATATAATATGCTTTTAGGTAGACCTTGGTTACATGATATTTGTGAAGTCCCATTGAAACTACACCAATGTATCAAGTTCTCCCATTTAGGGATGAAGGTTAATATTCTAGAAGATTTACATCCATATAAACATTGAAAACATCTAGAGGCCAAGTTCAAAAGCTACAATTATTATTTTATCATGAATCTAGTTGTCAAGCAGGATAGAGGGAAAGCCATACTTATTGATTTACTAAAGGCTAATTACATTGACACTAATACCCTTGATTTTATTTCCCAAATACTACCTCTTGAGATGTCTAATCATTATAATATTTCAGATAATGGCCCAAGAAAAAAACTTGAATCATGATACCTTTCACATTGAAAAGCTTCCACAGAACCCCAAGTCCTTTGGAGGACCAAAATCCAAACCACTCATGCAATGGAAATAAAAAATAAAGGGCCATAAACATAGTCTAACAAATTTCAATTTCATACCAACCTCTGGCTAAGGGAAGGACCCTCTTTAATGTGATGAATCATTATTGTATAATGACAAATTGTCTAATTGTTACAAAAATGCAAACTATCCTATTCCTAATAGGATCATGGAAAATTAAGACTATGAAGGAGGCATCCTCAGGCCAAATCAATAGGGAACACTTGAGCCCATTTCTATGACTAAGCACAAAGGAACCTATGGACTTGGATTTAAACTTCTTAGGGGTGGCCCCATGTATCTTATTCATGTTCCATCACCAACTACTAGTGATGATGATGTTGGAAATAAAGCAGAATCCAATCATACCTGATTTGATGACTTAGCCCAAACTAAACTATTTGACCATAATGCCATTTGTACCTTTTGACCATTTATTTGTCATAATCCCCTACCATTGTATTATCCCCAACTGATAGACTAGGGCCAACAAGAATCTAATGTGACAATTAATGAATTTTAGAATGATGAAGCCTTCTATGATTTTTTAGGCCTTATGGAAAACATTCCATTGGGAGACCATAAATTAGGGTTCTCAATCAAAATAGATCCTTAAGCCTATTTTGGAGAGTGGGTGAACACCCTTAGCCAAAAACAAATAAATAAAACATTGAGGTCCAAAAATGGAAACCTCTTTGAGGAGCTTTTGGACCATGGAAAAAGTAAAGATAAAGGCCAATCTAATGGTTAAAACCTATTTTAGGTGCCACTAGATAGGGGTGTTCAACCTTCTTTAAATTTAGACTAGGAGGCCACCAATGATGAACTTGTCTATAGGTCTGAGTTTAGTCTTGAAGAAGAATAGGCTTTGATCAAATCATCTAAGATAACAAATGATGGTGAACTTGTCTATAGGTCTAAATTTAGTCCTATATAACAACAAACATTTCATTGCATAATCTAGGAGTTTACAACAGCCTTTTTTATGTTTCCATCCCTCCCCTTGGGGGATTTTGATTCATCATGTCTAGGAGAACTTGAAGAACAAGTCCTAATAGAGGACTCTAACATAGACAAATAGTTCAAATCTTTGCCCACTATTCTTGAAGACGGTTCGACCCTTCTAGTGGAAGACACATCAGAGGTAAATATTAGGTCTTTGAATGACCCAAAGTAGATTAAATTAGGTGCATCCCTCATTAAGAAGTGTGAAGTCCTTACAGCCCTATTGAGGGAATTTTTGGATATATTTGCATAGGTCTATTCTGAGATGCTTGGTTTGGACCCCACCTTGGTTTTTCACCACCTTATGGTACATCCTAATGCCAAACTAGTGAGTAAAAATTATGTAAAATGCATCCTCACATTATTGTATTAGTCAAGAAAGAGTTGAAAAGCTCTTAGAATTGAGATGTATTAGGCTAATTGACTATTCTGACTGGATTTCCAATGTGGTGCTAGTTAGTAAAAAGCTAAAGGAATCATAATTTGCACTAATTTTAGGGACATTAATAAATCTTTCCTAAAGGATGAATTTTCATTGCCAAACATTGACATGATTATTAATTCCATAGTAGGTTATGAGATGTTTTCACTAATGGATGGATTCTCTGTCTACAATCAGATTTGAATAGCACTATAAGACCAACACAAAACAATGTTCACCACTTTGTAAGGAACATTCTATTATTAAGTTATGCCATTTGGTCTTAAGAATGCAGGGGCCACCTATCAAAGAGATATGATAGTCATATTTCATGATATGATGCATGACATTATCGAAGACTATGTCAATGACATAATAGGCAAATTGAAGACTAAGGGCTGATCATCCATTAGAATTGAGGAAGATATTTGAACAACTACATGAATAAAAAGTTAGGTTCAATCTTAAGAAGTGTGTTTTTGGTATCACATCATGAAAATTTCTTGGATTCATTATGTCTCACAGGGGTATAGAAGTCGATCTAGCCAAAGTATGAGCCATAAAAAAGATGCCACCTCTGACCAATTAAAAGTAGCTCCATAGTTTATAAGGCAAGATCCAATCCATCAGACACTTCATATCTTAATTGGCTGACAAGTGCCATCCATTTACACATCTATTAAAGAAGGGTGTAATATTTCTTTGGGATGATGATTGTTAGAAATATTTTCAACAACTAAAGGATTATCTAGCATATCTACCAGTTTTATTGCCTCCCAATTAGGGTAAGCCATTATTATATATTAGCTACCAAAAATGCCTTGGGGGTACTTATATCTCAACATAATAATAATGGAAAACATCATGCAATGTACTATCTGAGCTATACATTAGTTATGTATGAACACAATTATATGCCCACTAAAAAATCTTGTCTTGCTATGGTCTTCATAACTCAGAAACTATAATGTTACATGTTGAACAATAAGATCATGGTCATTTCAAAAGTAGATTTGATCAAGTATCTACCATCTAAAATAGCTTTACAAGGTCATATGGAAAAATGGATCATGATCCTCAATGAGTTTGAGATAGAATATGTGAATCATAAATCTATCAAGGGGCAAGTTCTTACAGATCAACTTGATAAAGAACCCCTTGTAGATACATAACCACTCACATTTCAATTCCCTAACGAATCCATCATGACTATCATTGACACACCTCTTGAGGATCAACACTAGAAGCTATATTGTGATGGTTCATTCACAACACATGGATCAGGGGTAGGCCTTTTATTTATCACTCCATAAGGGGATCTAATCCCTAAGTCATTTAGAATCATCTTTCTTTATACCAATAAAATGGATGAATATGAAGCACTCATTTTAGGGATTTGACATGTGGTACAATGGAAAATATCTCATCTAAAGGTTTATGGTGATTCATAATTAATCATCAATCAAGTTACAAACCACTTATAGACTAAAGATGACAAGCTGGTTCCCTATAAATTCATGGTCAACACTCTCAAGCAATAGATTGCCAACATCTAGTTTAAGCATATACGAAGATTCAAAAACCAAATAGTAGATGCCATGGCTACCATTGGATATTTGATTTGACACATAGTTATGGCAAAGCACTACCAATTTCTCATTGAAAATATACTAGTGCCAACTCATGAACCATCAACCATCGCAATGATCTATGATATTATTGGTCCTAGATCTACTTAGTATTCAGACTTATATGCCTATTTACATGACCATGTGAGACTTATCCCATAAATAAACCAAATCCTTCATCCAAAATGTCCAATATTATACCTTACTTGGACCAACCCTATATTGCTATAGTTTTGATAGAACTTTGCTTCATTATTTACCTTCATCAGAATCTATACTAGCATTATGGGAAGTTCACAAAGTGGTATGTAGAGTCCACACCAGTGGGGTAGTCCTATCTAAAAATCTTTTCCATACTAGGTACTATTGGATAATGATGGATGTAGATACAACTGTATATGTTAAAAGATGTGATAAGTGTCAATGACATGCTAATCTGATTCATGACCAACCAAGACTTTGAAACCAAGTTGACACCGTGGCCATTTTCTATGTGGGGCCTTAATATCATTGACAAGATAAACCCCATCTCATTAGATGGCCATAAAAATATCCTTATGATCATATAATATTTCACTAAGTGGGTTAAAGCTATAACCCTCACTTACGTGACTAGAAAGCAAATTTACAAATTCATTTTGAACCATCTCATTTTCCACTATGGTATCCCTTTCAACATTATATTTAATAATGGAGGATCATTCAAGAATAAGGATGATGAAAATCTATGCTGAATACAAAATTAAACAACACTTTTCCATGGTATATTACCCTTAAGGTAGTGGTCAGGCTAAATAATCAAATAAAACCATCATTAAAATTATAAAAATGTTTTTTAATGATGCTGGTCATGATTTCCACCTCAATATATTCCATACCCTTTGGTCATACCATACTAATCACTGCACCCCAATAGGTGCCACTCCATATTCACTTGTTTATGGTATTGAACCCATTCTTCCCATTTAGGTTGAGATACTTTCATTATGCATCTCTTTGAAGCATGTCCTGGATGATAAAGACTATCAAGTAGCTCACCTACAAGAGCTAGAGTTACTTGATGAGAAACACATGGATGTAGTGAATAACCTCCAATCATATCAAAGCTGACTCTATGGCCATGACAATTGGTGCATGAAGCATAGATAATTCAAACTTGGTGATCTTGTCATCCAAGAAAACTAATAGAATACCACAACTAAAAATAAGCATAAAGGAAATTTCAAACCCAACTAGGTTGGTCCTTTCATCATTTTTATAGACTATGGTGTAGGAGAATACATGCTCACCACACTAGATGGGGATAAAATTAATGAGCTTATGAACATTATACACCTCAAGTTGTATTATGCTTGAAGGACTTGGTATATTGTCTATGAGGACCATTTCAAGTTGTACCATATTATCAAATTTCTTCTTTATACCATATCATTCTACCATCCTATCATCCTACCATCCTACCACTCGACCAACCTATCACTTTAACATTCAAACTACTATGTTCTACCATTCTATTCTATCCTAGCCTATTTGACCTTGATTCATCCATTGGTTTCACACTTTCAACACAAAGAATCAGATCAGTTTCAGTAGTTATTTCAATTAATCCAGATAGAGGTAATATTTTATAGTAAGATAAATGTTTTGGTAGTTGCATTCGTCATTTCTTGTTCATTCTTATATCAAATTTGTTTATGTGAGCCTGATTATATCCACCTATATGGGCAAATCACTATCTCACCGATCTTGATACTAAATATAATTGCCTATGGGAAAATTAATATCATTGATATGATTAATTATATCCTAGTTATAACTGCCTATGGGCAAACTAGGGGAAACATTTGTTTATTATGCCGTGAGATACCAACTTGCCATTGACTATGTTGTACTATGCCATCATACCAACAATACCTATTTTGTTTGAATTGGCTACTACACTAATCAAATTCCTCTACTTTAAGGTGGAACCACTGTGACCTGGACCTATTTCGAGACTATGTGGGTTATGGTTGATTCATGTTGAGGTTAGTGTAGTCCCCCTTTCCATTGCACTCTCACTATTTTGTGAGAAACCATTTCAAGTTAACCACACCCTCACCATTTTTCAAGCTTGGACCGTTTAGTGTCTCGTCATTATCAATCGAGTTGAGATGATCTAAAATTTCAAAAATATTTGCAAAATAATTTATAAAAACTAAAAACATTGATGACTTGTTTAACTTAAAGATTTTAGGAACCCTTACTAAGTCATAATAAATCACTTGTCACTTAGTTTCCCCATCCTTTTTAGTATTTTATCCCATGCTCTCACCATTTTGTGAGTTCATTTCTATTCTTGTATCACATCCATCATGTTTGTTTTTTGATCATCATCAATTTCTTCTATCCCATTTTATAAGATAATTACATTCATCCTAAAATTTTGTTGGATCATCACATCCATGAAGCAATGTAGGAAGCATCCATTTGCCTAATGCATATAGAGATAGCTCAGCCACGCCCTTCCTTTTCTTCTATTCCCCATCATGTTTATGTGTTTTGTTGTCATCTATTTTATAGGGGCAATGTGTATTATCTTGTTATGTTTATTTGTTTTGTTTGTTTGTTTGTTTATGTGCTTGTTGTTTGCTTTAAGTACTGTTGCCTTGATCCATGTTTATGTGTGTTCATTGGGTGATTCCTTACGCATTTATTTTTGAATCCATCCATATTTACATGTCAACATTATCATCATGGTTTTTATCATTGGTACATTATTTTCAATTGAGTATTGGATATCAAGAGTTAATCTTTATTCATATTTTGGCCAAGTTATCATGATGTTCTATCATGAGGCCCACCAATACATGCTATAAAAAAAATTAGATTTGAGAAATCTACACCATCAATGCAGTATCAACATCTCCTCAACACCAACATTAACAATAATCCCAATCATATCCTAAACATAATAATTAGATAACAAAAAAGTTTCAACCTTTGTTGGTTCAAATAAGCATCTCCCTACTAGCAAGTTATCCCAATTCATCTTTATCCTCTGTATCAAGTTGTCATCACCATGTTTTCAATCATCAGCTATTAATCATGTTTGCCATAATCAAGGTCCTATGATTATAACTACCTATGGGAAAATAATTTTACAACATCCCACTTTCGTTCTCAATGATTATAATTGCCTTTAGGCAAATCATTATGTTGTCACCAATTCTAATCATTTAATTTATTCTATCTTCGTGGGGCATGTGTTATCCTATTTATCCATCCTAACTGTGACAACTATATCTTCTCAATGATTATAACCACTTTTAGAAAAATCATTGTGTTATCATACCATTTTTCCATTATCAGGGTACAATGCTTATAAATGCCTTTGGGAAAACCATTATACATCATCACTCGTGAATTCTCAATTATTTTGGCTAACGTTGGACAAGTCATTGTGTTATCATCCCATCAATTTTCATTTTTTTGGTCCACTCATTTATTTATTTTAAGGGATCATTTTCTTCCCCTTTTTCCAACTAATCCCTCGAGGGGGCACCTTATAGTTCATCCATTGCCATTAAAATTGTAATCACACTAAACATTTTTTATTTTTTGAGAATACATTACCATGCTTACATATTGTAATGCCTTCCCAAATAGGGGTAAATTGTAGACTTATAAAATTGTCCACCAATGGATTTATACCTGACTTTTGACCAATTCTTACCAACCATTGAACATCTAACCTAATAATTTCTAAACATCTCAAATCTAGCTTCATCACATGAAATTAAATCAATTTGGCTTCATAACATGTTCAATTGACATAAAAATCAATTAAATGAGACAAATATACACATAATTTAAATCCAAATTTGCACAAATTTTCAATTGCCTAAAAGGGATTAATTAACATTCAAAACCTAATCAAATCCTAATTGAATTCATTCATAAGCAATTAAATCAATTATCAACAAGGGAAATTCAAAAATTAATAAATATCTTAGGTTTTCATCATTAGCTTTTGTGAGTTGTCATTTTTGGAAAATATCCCACCCATTTTTATTCTATGCTAATCATGACCATTTGATACCTTTTAACCCTACTAGGGTTAACTAAGCTAACCAAGGTTAGGATTTAACTCATTCTAGGTCATTTCAAAGCCTATAAAAGCAAGCCTAGAGATCTTCATTTGGAGAGCTTCGATAGAGTAATGTCATAATGTAGGATTTGATTCATGAAGCAAATACATAGTGTTATAATGCCAAAATTGAGCCAAATCAAGCCATTTTGAGTAAGCATAAAGACAAAGCACAAGCCAAACATGGTGCCAATATGAGATGGAGATAGCCAATCCCCATTAATGAAGACCTTTTGAGCACAATCCAAGGAAAACAATGAAGAGATATATTAGAGAAATCAAGCAAGGTAAAAAAAGTTGTTATATCTTTGCATTTTAGTTTTATTTTCAATTTCTTTGTTCACTAAGCTCCCCCATGATCTAGGCCTAGAGATGTTAGCTTGTTAGTGTGTTTATTTCATTGTTTTTTTAAATTAACACTATAATAAATCCTATCTTGAGTCAAATTCCTTGATCACAACCTATACCAATGTCACTATTCCCCATACTCATCCTATTCACACCCCTTCCCTCCAGGGTGTGTGCCTACATGTTCAATCAAAAAAGACTAGGGTTTGCATTGGTGAGACTCTACATGATCAAATTATTAGTATGATAAAGATAATTTTAGGTTTGAAAAATTAGAATCAATTATTACATGAAAATATTACAACATTATAAAATCAATTTACAAGACAAAGGCTTCCCAAGCATAATAGTATAAATCATGTATATGCATCTTCACCTAGTTAATTTATGGAAAATAATGTTACATATTTAGATCATAAATTAAAATAAAGTACATCTACAACTAGTGATTCAAAAATCATTCAAAGGTCAAATAAAAGTTCAAGTGAGGTACTAAGGGAAATAATTAAAGCTAAATTGATCAATCTACCTCCTCTACACCCATTGAGGAGATGTAGATATTTTTGTGTATATCATAGAATTCATGGGCATCACACTAATTCATGTTTAACATTAAAAAGGAAAATACAATAGATAATGGATATAAATGAATCACATAGTGACACTTCATATACACAACATACAATGGCATATCTACCAATTCAAAAAGGGTCAAATTCAAAAATAGTACAACAATGGTTACCAAAACATAACTCTGAACAACAAAAGGTTCCAAAAGCATAATCACAACAATAAAAAAGATAACATTCATAGGAAAAAAAGTAAAATATGCAAATCTACATCTCCAAAAGGAAGCTCAACATTAAATATGGTATAATTTTGGTCACAACTATCTACAAAAATTTGATTATCATGGTAAAGGTTTGGGCAAATAGGTTGAAGGCATCACTTCTCCTATTCTATAAGTTGATAATTTTGGTCAACAAGGTTTGGGATTTATTTAACATCCTAAGCCACATCAATCATAGATACAATTTATCAAGGAAAAACATCTAGATACATATGACATGTTATAGAAAGAACAAGAACTTAAGTTGTAAAGTTAAAATCATTCTCAACAAATAAGCATTCTCAAAATAGGTTTTCTAGAAAAATAACCTCCAAAACATCATATTTCTATAATAAACATAGTTTCAAAGGGAAAAATAAAAACAATATTCCAAAGAATAATTATGAAAGGTCAAATACACAATATTACCTCTTGAATTATAGGTTATTATGATTCTGATGATAAATAATACTCAGATTCCTACTGTAACAACATTCAACTACATCATAACAATCACACTAAATTAGAGATTATCATTCCTATTTTTTACATAGGTCATGGTGATAGTGAGTCTCCCATGAGACTCTTGGTTAGTATGGTTCCTACACTTGTACATACTTCCTTCTTTCTCTTGCTCCTTGTACATAGCTTAAACTCAGAAAACACAAAAATAATATAACATGTCAAAATACAAAAACACTCAAATATTACTCAAAAACACAAAATTTATAGATTATATTCATTACTATATTTAAATGTCTACTACTTGACAAATATAACATATTGCTAGCTATCTTAGTATAGTCAATTTTATCATAGATGTATGCTTCACTTGTTCTTGTCAAGTGTTTGCATATTACATATAGGACTCTAGTCCACTACACTGATCCAGAGCAAATATCATCTACCCACTGGGGGTATTTACACTAATCCTTATTTATAAATTTGATACATCCACCCACTTGGGGGCATCCCCTACATAGTTTTTATAGCCAGATTCTATCTTACATATTACACATTCTAGTTTAATATATATTTTATCTTGATATTGATCATTGCCACTTATTGCTCTATTTTTTTGATGACTATCAATAGTTAAACTTAGTATATATGCATCCCAACATCTACATAAATTTGTATTACATAGTTATACATGATTTATTTCTAGTTTTCATAGATTATACTTAACTATGTTCCTGTGCTTCTTCCATCTTTTAGGGTGTTTGAATATGTCATTATTCTTTATCTCTATGACACTTCTCTATTTGTATGCCTTGGACATATGCCTATGTCCCTTGTGTGTGCTTTATTATTTCTACAATGCAGACATTTTGACATGTCCTTGTATGTGGCTCTACACCAAATTACTTATTACTTGCGTATGTAGATATTTAAACATGTCCTTGTATGTCGTCATTCTCAAATTTAGTGACATGTTCCCAAGTCCCTTGTATTGTGGCCCCTTGGCCTACTTTTTCATGCCTAATGTGTTTTAATGTATGATTTTTTGTATTCTTATTCACCATGACACTTATATTTGCTTGTTACACACACACACACACACACACACACACACACACACACACACACACACACACACACACACACACACACACACACACACACACACACACACACACACTAGTTTTTAATGTCATGAGGGACCTCATGCATCTACCCTTCTTACTTGGGAGCTGTGATGGGCATCAAGCCCCATTCCCTTAGGTATTTACTTAGATTTGATACTATACACATTGATTACATATATCTTGACACTCTGGTGCAATGATAGATTACAACATACACATTAAATTACTTACTCATGCTTAGATACATTTACATTTTGGTGTTATATTTGTACATTATATTAGAATATCATGCATATGATCTGGCTAACACATTTTGTAGAGCTACTTATTTAAAGGGTAATTCATACACATATTTCACAACTACCCTCAAAAGAGGGGATATTCATAGGGGTTTGTCACAAAGATGAGGCTCCTAATTTAATTTTCATAGATACATTTTAGCACATAAACTCAATTTTAGACATCAGACATAGGGTAGACACATAATAGAATAAGGACTTAGAATTTAGTCTAGATCAATGAAAAATCATACCAAGTAGGCATTAGCACCCAAATTGAGACACTAAATCCATAAGGTGATATTGTCCACTATAGTGCACTACTGTCTAGTAGCCTAGCTTTAGGATAGTCCAAATCATTTAGACCAATACACTAGGTACAATACAAATTTGTATAAATACAATCACACATTTGACAATTATGTTTAGATTTAACTTAGATTCATAAGAGTTACTTATATTTGGGGGCATAATTCATGACATTATCATTCCCACATTTAGTTCAATTACATAGATTTAATTATTACATTTTTAGTTTAGATTCGATATGCTCAGATACTAGATTGGGGGCATGTGCACGATGCATTAATTTACATACACTCAACTACACATAGGTTGATTAGATGGAATGGAAAACTCTATGTCATTGTATACACTTTATTTCACATTCTAGGTTATCACAAGATTCATGCCTTACTCCACATAAAGTGGTTGACATTCTTAAGTGGCTCAGAGCTACCTAATATATTTGAGTGGCCATAGAGTTGAAATACATAGTTATATTTAATTAGTTATATGTTTTCAACACTTTATGTAGTTCAATTATAGATACATCTACTTCACATAGTGGGAAATTATGGAATCATGTCCTACTCAAGTTCTTGAGCCACCCATATAAGAGGGTTAGACACACTTACAATCCTATCTAAGGTATTCACAGATCATTATCTATTGAGCAGGGGTGGGAAATGATGGAGTCAAAATTGGATTGAATTCTTGAGCCACCCATATGAAGATTGAGCAATCCATCAACTTAATCCAAGTTATTCTACAATATGAACCCTATGTATGCTCACACAAAGGTTATAACTAGGATGTAACTAGAGCCTTAGACACACTTTTTTAGTCATTGTGTCGACCACAATCACCTACAATCAACTAAAACATAGTCTTATAAATATTTTCTCAAATCCCAACCCAACTTGCTCAATATTCTACCAAGTGGACATTAGTGCCACATGTGGGACACTATAGCCACATGACACTAGTGTCATTAGCACTAAATCTTCCCAACATATACTTTTTCAAAATTTTCCCCTTCTAAGGTTGGCCTAATCATAGTTTGTTATCTAAACAAGCTACAAAAATCTATAAATATAAGTCTAATTGACCTGAATTCACTAGATGGGAAAATAGATGCAAAAACACATTCAAACCAAAAATAATTTGAGAAAAATTAAGGTATTTGATCCCTATTCTACCCTAATTTTTCATACTACCATTTACATTAGACCTAAACCCAATTTTAAAATATTTCAAATCTCAAACACATTCAAGGCATCTAAGTCCACTCTCATTCTAGAATTCACTTGCACTTGCATCAAACACTAGGTGGGAGAACTGCATCAAGCTTGATCCCTCTTTAGAGTATTGGTATGTAGGAAAATATCTTCACAATATGGTGTTAATGATGTCCATCCTATCCTAATAATGAATTCATAATTTTTTCTCATGCTATACTTACAAGGAGGATTAGGATTTTCGTACTAAATTAGGTTTTTAAAGCACAATTCAGAGCTCCAGGTTTCATGCGTGTGGTAATAGGACATAAGAACATAGGTGTAAAATCTCTAAAAAAATAGGAATAATTATACAAAGAATACATTAGGGACATGTTATAACCAAAATTTTCACCCCAGGAGAAGGTTGTTTATACCTCTCCAAATTTGGTTAAACATGGGATTACCTTGGAACTGTGGGTTGTCTATAATAACGGTAAACCTATAGATTTAAGGGATAACTCCATTTGATGAATCACTTAGGCTCACACATTACTTGATTGTTTATAAAGGGAAGAAAGAACTAAAATAGACCTAACTAGGTCTCCTTTCTCAACATAACCTTTTTGGTCCTCACTCTCTTCATCTTTCTTTCCCTAAGACTTCACTACTTGGTTACAAGTTAGAAATTTGAAGCTATTAGGCTCTTTTGAGGATTGTATTGGCTACCTTGGAGGATCCTCTTTAGTATATTAAAAAGGATTCATGAGGATAAGGAGCATAATAAAACTGATATGGAACATAAGAGGACTCTTTAGGAGGGGAGGGAGAGACTTGCATAGGTTCAAATTATTCCATAAGAGTTGGTATGGTATAATTAAGAATCCTCATCCAAGAAGGCTTCCAAAATGATGATATCTTGGTTTCTTGAGGGATAATAGGTATATCTTAAGGAGAACTTAGAGTAAAATGAGGTGGACTAAGGATGGGAGATGATTATTAGGGTTGCTTAGATTGGGTCTCTTGATTATCCCACCTCTCTAATCTATCTATCCACCATTAGATAAAGGTTTTAATTTCTCTCAACTCATCACTCATAACACATTGGGTTTAATCTCCAACTGACATCCACTTATCAATACACATTTAAATTTAATTTATCATCTTCTATATGAGATGCAAAAGGATCACATCAAGCTCTCTATCCCATTTTCTCATCACCTCTTCTACTCTTAGAAGATTTTTCTTGAGTGCCAATAAGGAAATGGTATGATATTGGAAAGGACCTTGATAAGACCTCCTTTACTTCTATTATTTCTACCTCTTAAGAGCTTGGACTTATTATCTAAAAGTCTTAATCAAATATTTTTCTTCATGATAACCTTCTTCATAAGCTTATTCATAAGTCTACTCAACAACATCATGATCATATGGAGAAGGAATAGGTTGACCATAGCTCTACCATGGCTCATAAGGATGATAATTTTTTTGATAGGGATATTGAGGAACATAATATGGGTCATAACAAGGTTGGTAAAGAGGTGTATAGTATGAAATATCTTCATATCCAACCATACCAACTTAATTAGTCAAATAAAACATAAGATATGATCAAAATAGTTTCACAATAAGTACTTTGGCTACTTATAACAAGATGATTCCATTTTGAGTCACCATTAGTGTTTTTTTAATGACTCCAAAGGCTGATAAGAAGAATAACACACCAAAAATTTCTTCCACTCTTTTAGACCTCAAGTCCCACTGGGCGTGACATAACTATTATAACCAAAATTTTCAACCTAGAAGAAGGTTATTCAAACCTCTCAAATTTGGTTAAACATGGGATTACCCATAGACATATTGGTTGTATATAACATGGGTAAACCTATATATTGAAGGGATATCTCCATTTGATGATTCACTTAGGATCACACACTCCTTGCTTTCTTGAAAAAGGGAAGAAAGAATTGAAATAAACCTAACTACAGTGGTGATGCATAAAACTTTGTTAACCACTACCATACATTACAAAATACACTAAGACTTACAAGATAACATGAATATACACACATCATATAATGAACCTATTATATCAATGTATTATACAATGGTAAGGCATTGTAATGTTAAGAGGGAAGAATAGTTCTACTTTAAAACCCACAAGAGACCTCTGATGACACCAAATATAACTTGAAATAGAGAAATAACCACATGAGGCAAGATAAATAGGACACAAATAAGGTAACATACATCTACACTTGATAAGATCAACCATTTAGAGCTTTATCACTATATGTAGTCATAGAATGAGGTAAAACATCAACTTTTTTATTGATCAAATGAAGGAAAAATGGGCAAGGCTTCACTATACCTAGGTGGAGGATATCAACTTAGACAAAAGTGGCTCAATTTATAGAGAATGTGAGAAAGGAGAAGAAGAGTGTAGTAAAGAGAGAGAGAGAGTAGACAAGTGTCATGTGAGTTAAAAAATAGAGAGGAGTTAGATAAATGCCTTAGTAGGTCCTAGATGACATGTGTTTCTCCTCTTTATATGCTCCAACCCTCCAAGTGGCGTGGGAGTTGAAAAGGTTGCTTAAAACCTCGATTAGATTCTTTAAAATACTATTATTATTGACATGCTAAAGGAAAAGTGGATTTATTAGTAATTAGATAATTTTATTCTACCTCTTTTCTATAATCTTGACAACTATCAACTGACCCTAGTATGTTATCTTTGACACATCACCTCTTTCTCTTACAAGGTGTATAGAGGACTCTTCATATCCTTAGGCCTATTTTTCACACAAGTATAAAAACTTAGTTTAAGTTACTTTAGCTTGTCCAAACTTCATGGATGGCCTATTGGACTCATATCAGACCTAAAACAATCCATTTTTAGGTCGCAAACTATCCCCAATAAGTAATTATCTACCAAAAACCTCAAATAGGCCTCATTCCTTATAGCCTTTTTATGAAAACCTCCTTACATAGAGAAAATAATAGAGGATCATAAGAATATAATGGCATATTCTAGTACCTGGTATGGATTTATATCTCCAAGTCCAATTTCATGCTCAAAGAGTGAGTGGAGATGTACTTTTCTATGCTTTCTCTCTCCTAACTAGGTCTCAATTAGGCCTCCCTACCAAGAGAGTGAAAAATCGTTATTCAAGATCTCCCATGTGATAAATCAAAAATAATAATTTGATTCACTTAGAAAACATCCTCCTTGATCTCCATGTCAAATTTGAAGTTTTGATTCACTATATGGACCTACAAAATAGTAAAAATTAATGGTTTTAGGCCTATTTCATATAGTTACATATAATAATATACTAAAAAATAGCATGGTAGGATGATCATGGGAGTATTAAAAATGTTTTGGGTGCATTAAAAGTCCATATCATCCATCTGAGGGAATGAAAGTTGATTTTTATCTCACCTAGTCTTTATGACTCTCCTTAAAAGCCTGAAAGTGGTTTGGGTTCTTAAGGATGATTCATAAAGATTAACATATGAATCTTCCAATCCATTCCAAAAAATTTGATTAAATTAGGGTGGATAACTTCCCCTAGGTTCAAAAGGTCCCATGTAAATCTTCTTGACCGTACCAAGCAAAAGAAAGTGACCTCTCAGGTTGGAAATAAGCATTCTATGAGGTCTAAGAGAGAAATGAGTTAGTGAGAGTTTTATTGAGTTGGTTTTTAACTCTTATGACCTCAACAGGGTCTATAACATCCCACTTTAAATATTTAAATAGTTTTCCAACCTCCTTTGTTCACGAAATATCTCTACATCTTGATGGTTTAGGCTTAGTGTTATAAGCCTAATTGCCTACATTATCCTAACTCACTATTATCTCACATTTATTTCCACTATTAGATATTTGAGATCTCATGGAAGTGTTTGTATATGTACTTCACACTCCCTTCAAGGTCTTAATACTCTCCACTTCCCTTCACTAACCTCTCCCCAACTGACTACCTAATATGACTGTGCTTGTAACTCACACTGTAGGGCTAAATAGGGGAATGACTGAGTTTGTTTCTTTGTTATTTGATCTTGAGGATTATGGAAATATATATTCACTTTTTAATCACATTCAATCACATTATTTTATATTAATCATGCTATAGTCCTTTAAAATACTCAAACAACAAGTGTCTTCTAGATAGACTGTGTTTACATTCAGACATATGTTAGGTCAGTTAGGCCTTGACCCTTATTTGAAGCTCTTTCTTAGATAGTTTTGTGACTTTAATATTCATTAAAAATTTTAATCATACCCTACAATTTTCTCAAGATTTTGAAGGACTTAATCACTCAAACAAACTTACATGTGATCAATGTCTTGTAGGTGTGTTCCTTTGAGATGGTCTACAAACTTGGATTTTCAAGGGTCTTGTTTTCCATCACTAAAGTTTTATAATCTCTTATAATGTTGTGACTGATGTCTTAAAACCTCATAAATTCCTTGATGACTCTGAACACTCATCAACCTTATTCAAAACATTTTATTCACATCTAGCTTTAGGTAATCATTTTGAGAGTACTTGATTGTGTGTGTTTCTTAGCCTTCAGAACCAATGCTAAAACACTTCAATGGATATATATCATTATTAAGGTTATCCTAAGACAATTTTATATTTTTTTTAAGATTCTAAACTCTATCATCTTTCACTTGTATAAGACCCATTACTGACTAGTTATAGGTATGCATTTGAGAGTTCAATGCATAGTTAATTATGTTTGAAGATTGATAATGCTCTAGGATTTCAAAATAAACCTCTAAAACTATCTAATTACTCTATTATGATATAAATTATGATGGTTTTATAATAAATTTCTATTATCCTAAAGTTTTTATGCTTCATTTCAACCTTACTATCAAGATAACTTTTCTTAACAGGCTGGCTTTAGGTGATATTTTTTAGGGTAGTTTGACCATTATAGGCCTTCTTAGGCATTCAAGATAATTTAAAAAATTATTTAAGGCTCTATTCTATGGTTTATGGTGTTTTTAGATAATTTTCAATGTCTTGAAGTCCTCCAAACCTCATCAACAGTGTTTTCATGCTGCATTTCAAGGCCCATTCTCAGTTAATTGACTATGAGTGATAATTGAGAGCTTAACTATGTTTTAGAGCTTCCTAGATATTATATTATCATTATTAAAAATATTTATGGATATTCCTATGGTGATTGATGTTACTATCTATTTTTAGTTTCTTGAACCTTCAACTCCAAATATCATCACACCTCTATCAAGGCAAATTTGCACATGCTTGTAGTGACTGTTAGGAAGGGATCTACTCATACATTTTTGAAATTAGGATTTTGAAATAGGTCATGAAACTTTATCAAATTTTATTATATTTATTAAAACATGAAACTATCACTACTCTCAATTCTATATATCACTTTCAAGGCATATTCAACTCTTGTTTACTATCCCTACAGTCAGAATCCTGTAGGTGTTAATTAGGAAACTAGCTTGTCTGCACTTATTTATCTTTGAGGTACCTTGGATATTTTTATCAGTCCATAAATTTTCAATATTTAATTAAATACAATGTTCTTATGTTTAGGCAAATTTCTTTACACATTGACAACATTGAATTTCCATCAAGTTTTGTAGACCTCCAAGCTACATAGGGTTTGTTTGCAATCTTAAGTGTTTTGAACCCTGTTTTAGTGAAAATATGAATTTTATAACATAAATAACATTAAATAAAATACACAAAAATATTAAACTTGAAAAAAAATCTCAATCTCCTTGAAAAAATACATTCCACATCGCTCAAATCACCATGTATGTAGAATGACACAAAACATAGTCCAAGATAGTGAATGGAGATATGACTATCTCTTTAAAAATGTAACTTAATATAAGTATTAAAAAATACTTAAAAATACTTGAGAGGATTTTTTAAGACCTGCACAAACTTTCTCTTTTAGAAAATATTCCACCATTCTACCTAGAAAGCTCAAGAAAGACCCCTGCCATGATTTACTAGCTAATTTTAGACCCTTAATTCTTAGAAATTGTTCATAAATATAAGGAGATGAATCTAAGAACCAATGATTTTTTTTTTAATTTTACCAATAATATAATCAATGCCCAATGTTTTAGACTCCCACCATCTCTCTCCTGGCCGTACCATCCATTTCAATTTTACCTATGTGAGTTTGTGAAGGAGTAGATATGATGTTTTTGGATTCCTATGACCTTGTAAATGCTTTATAATCACTATAATATACTTTAAAACACTTTATCATCATAAATTTTTTATTTATCTACATATTCTTCCTCTTCCCACATTATACTTTCTTGGGAAGCGCCTAAAATTGACTTTTCTTGATCATAACCAACTTTTTATGACTTGAAAATATTTGGTCCATACCATGACATATTTTAAGACACATATCAACCTAATTTTATATTTTAAATGTTTTTAAAGGAACCAAAAATGACCATTTTTACCCTTTTTTACTTAGGAAACTCAAATAGACCAAGTCACATAAAAGAAACTTACCCTAATCTTTCCAAATTTACCTTAATAAAGGCTAATAATGTATTTTGGACTCAACTAGGACCTACTTAATCACCTAAGGTTCAATTTTTTCCTTTAGGGGTCCTATTTTGACTTAGGGGTCAAAATTGGATAACAAGACATAATGAGGACACTATACAAGCATGACACTACTATCCATACAGGGTGCTACTATCCAGTGAGGAAACAAACTCTAGAATCCTATTGACAACACTCAAAATTGTTTAGAACCTAGTTTTCATAACCTATATCATCCATGGAAATCATTTTCTAGATAAGTCTTTATTTATACCTATTTATTACTATTTTAAAAAATTCAAAGAAGGTCAAATGCTATAACAAATCAATACTTAATTACTAAAATTTATTTAACTAATTTAGACATCTCACCCCTTTAATGTAAACATATGTTTTACATAGTTAAGTCTAAAAGGTTAAATCATATTCAATATTTTAGTTTTATTATGACATCAAGCAGGCAATATGCTCACTCCATTCTTGGTGCATCACCTTTTAATTTCCAGTAATCTCTTACCTTTTCCCTTTATCCAGTCTAGGTTTAGTACTAGTTATAGATTTCATTCTTCTCTTTGTAGGTCTACGTGCTAGTCCTAAACTATGTGCATGAAGAATATAAGGAAGTTGACCTACTTCAAAGGTTCATCCTAAGGAGTTAAAGAGTCCCACACCTTGGGGTATGATCCCATTGTTATAATGAGACAAAAAATAAGTCTCCAATGTGGGATTCCAAGGTGTTAGGTGCATTAGAGTCGTGCACCAGTGCACATGTGAGATCCCTTTGCATCATAGGTGCATATTTTGAGTGATAATAATTTTTTACATAACTTATGGGATGCAAGTTTAAAAGTGGCTAATAAATTGGGGATACTTTTAGAGATTCAAGTGTTGAAGACACTTTGTAGATCACATGGTGACTCCAAGCATTCATAATTCAAAGAGATCATCCTTTTAACTATATGCTAAGACATATGAGATCATCTTTAAGGGGTACTAATTTCCATCTCATTGAGCTACCTACAATTTCTAGAAGGCAATTTAGAGTATCTTTTCCCTTGTTAAGAGGGAAAGTAGCACAAGATGACCTTCTCCTTGAGCTCAATCTACACATCCATTTGTCCAATTCCTTGCAAATAGAGGAAGATTTTTCCCTATTCCCTTCATGGCTACACAAATAAATGAACCCTTCATTCCTTTTAATGGGGGAACCCATTGATCCTTCCCCAATACTATAATATTCCCATAGCTTCTCTTAAGAGCATTCCATAATTTACTAGATAAAATTCAAATACACCTATGGAGCACATATAAGACATTATAAATATTTACTGTATCAAAAATGTGATTGAAGATAATGCCATAGTGTGAATTCTTTCCTTTTATTTGAAAATGAGAGTGCTCTAATGGTATCATAGCTTACAATCATGTTATATTAATCATTGGGATGAGTTAGACACAACACTATGCTGATAATTTGAAGAAAAGAGAAACCACCTAACATTGGTGGAGTAGATCATGACCATCAAAAGGGATCTACATGAGAAAATGGTCAACTTCAACTTTAGGTTCTAGAGGACTTGGGACCTGAGTTCCACCCCTGGTAAAGCCAAATCCTAAAACTACATTCTTATATTTCTTAAGAGTGTTGAATAATGAGATGGCTATAACAAGCCAATCTATGAGAGGTACAATACTACTAGATGCATGTTAGGTCACTGTGTGTAAATAGAACCCCTTGATTCAAGTAGGGAAAATTATGCACAGACCCCCTATGCCATTATATCTTGAGCCTCCATATACAATTTTATTTTACCTATCTCCCACCCCAAATATAACCCCCTTCCTATTGTTGTTAGCCTATCAATTCCATCAATTTTTTTGCCTTTGATCAAATTACATGAGGTTAAGTACTTATTAAAATGATTTGGAAATGATCTAGTGGTGCTTAAAGGTAGTAATCACAACATTTTAGGTCTTATCAACCCTTTAACCAACAATATCAATCGAATAGGCCTCCCTACTAACATGTTTCATTGACTCAAAATTAGCTCACATATAATAGACTACCCTATGCATAAAATCCTAACATTACAAGTACTTTTAGAGCTCTTGTACCTATGAAAAATAACATGACATAGGAATATGAATGGTGTTAACCAAGTGAGTAACCACATGATCAAGTTGTGTTCATGAATGGAGTAATAAATGCAACACCTATGATATAAAACATGCCTCCTCCTCAAGAGCTTCCATCCATTTCATATCCACCAAGGGATGAACTGTAATTGTGAATGTAAGAACAAGAAGGATCTACCCTCTTAAATTTGTAGGAGAGTGAATTCTAATATGTGAATTAAAATGAAGTACCAAGCACAAAAAGCAACCCTAGTCACTTTTAACACAAGATTCAAGAAGAGAGCAATGATGGATGAACCTTTTTATTCAATGCCTTCAAATTTCACACCCTAAGTTCAACATGAAAATGTTAAATTTAAATCACCTACACAACCTATGGCATGTATAGAGTAGGCTATGTAAAAGGAAAACTAACTTCAGACTAGTGCACAGACACATGAAGAGACTATAGGTCAAAAGACATACATTAAAGGAACTAAAATCCCCTTTAACATAATCAAGCAAATGAAGAAAAATATATTGGACATTTCCATTTGGGAAACTCATGCCATTCCTTCCCAAAGGAATTTGTCTTAGTACATTTTAAGGGGTTTCCAACCTCTTGATCTATTATAGACTATGCCCAATTTGCACATAAGTCTATCCAACCTAAGGAAGAGTTATGTAGAAGTAACAAGCCCCCCATTCTACATTTGTCTGATCATTAATGAGCATCCCATGTATAATTATATGATAGATTTAGGTGCAAGTAGCTCAATAATTCCAAATAAAATTGTAGACATGTTAGGCATAACATATTCTCCCATATCAAAAGGGGTCATCCAACTAGATAGGATAATGATCAAAACTATGGGAATTGTCAAAGATCCAAGTCTCACTCTGCATGTATACCCAACCCTTTTAATAACATAGGATATCATAGTCATTATCTTACCCCCTTACTTTGTTATATTCCTCTCCTAATATTTTACTATGAAGGTGGTGGATATATATCCTCAAATTGGTCATAAATGATACTTAAAACCAAATATGAGACCAAGTGACCATCAAAGTTGAACCTATTTCAAAGAATCACATAGATCCATACACTCCTAACCCAATTGATGCAAACTACACCTTGTTTGATCAAGAGGAGAATCTAGTTATTAATGAGGCTACCACACCCCTTGAAGAGGTCCTGGATGACTTACTTGATGAATGGGCACATGAACATTATGATTGAAATCCATATAAAAATATAAAAGAAACAAGGCAAGGCACATACTATATGCTCTAAGAAGACACCTTGTTTTCCTAACCTTGTAAAGGCACAAGAGGACCTCGAAGGTATATGGAAATTATACTTCAATGGCTCGTAAAGTAAAAATGGCATGGGATCTAATGTTGTGATGGTATCCCCTCAAAATGAGAAATATTTCTATGCATTTTAATTGTATTTTGGTTTCATAAACAGTGTTACTGAGTATGAGGTGCTGATCCAGGGTCTACAATTGGCACATAAAAAGGGATCAAAGTGTTGAATTTTTCTGAGACAATGAATTGGTGGTGAACTAGATCAAAGCATGGAACATGTAGATAAATAATATGCTAAGAGCTTAAAAGCATAAGGCATGGGACATGATTGAAGGGTTTGAAAATTTAAATATCCATTCCATACCCATGGCACAAAATGATGATGTTGATAGGCTAACAACCATGGGTGTGAAATATGACCTCTTGTGTAGTATAAATAATGATTCCAAATGGCTTTTAAGACTTGTAGTCAAACTATTAGTCCAAAATAATGCAATCAATTGGAATTTTTTTGAGAGTGATAAACAAATATTCAACTTATTTCAAAATGAAAATAAGTTCACCAATAATCAATCATGAATCCAAGACCAATATGAAGAGTAGATCATTTAACTAAATGGAAACAAGATGCCTATGGGGTTAGTCATGCTTGAAAGCATCTTTAATTCTATTGACAAACTAAAAGTCAAGAGGAGAAACATGATGATAAATGAGGAAATAGACAAGCTGGTGTTTATCTATGATGATACGTTCTTGAAGGTTGATAAGGTATGCTCTCTATCTAAAGGTGAAGAATTCATTAAGGTAGTAAAAAGGTATGATAACATCATTGTATGGAGCTATAAAGAACTCAGAGGCTTTGATCTAGGATTAGCCTAGCATATGATTGATATTAATCCCAATACCAAGTTAGTTAGACAAAATTAGAGGTGATTTAATTTGAATATTGATCCCTTAATGAGGAAGGAACTATCAAATCTCATTGAGGCTAACATAATGTTTCCAATCAAACATTCTTCATGGGTGGCCAATCTATTCCTAGTGCATAAAAATAATGGAGAGATTCACTTGTGTGTAGACCTCAGGGACTCAATAGAACCTCCCTCAAAGACCACTACCTCCTCTTACCAATGGAGTAAATTATACAAACTATCACAAGCATAGAATTTTTTTCATTTCTAAATGGTTATTCAAGATATAACCACTACTTGTGAATGAATGCGATCAATCCAAAACTTCATTCACCACTAAGTGGGGTACCTTTACATACCAAATGATGCTCTTTAGCTTGAAAAATGTAATAGCTACCTTCTAAAGGGCCATGTATATGGCATTCAAGTAACTCCTCAATAACATCATCTTGGTTTACCTTGATGACATAAATATTTGCTTAAGGCATGTAGTGGATCATCTGGGTCACCTAGAGAAAGTATTTGAAAAGTGCTAAGAGTTTGAGATCTCTTTGAACTAAAGCAAGTGTGTATTCATAATACATGAAGGTAAATTTTTTGGACACATCATCTCAAAATAAGAGTCATAATCAAAACTAAATGAGTTAAATCCCTTCTATCACTCCCACTCCTAGGTCACAAGAGGGATCTCCAAAGCCTCTTGGAAAAAAAACTTGTCAGAAGGTTTGTGCTAATTTTCACAACTCTGGTCAAGCCCCTTACAATGATGCTAAAGAAGAGGGATACATTCATATAGAGCTAGGATGTCTAAATCAATTTTGAGGCCATAAAATACACCATCAAAAAATCTCTTACATTAATAAACCTAGATTAAATTAAGGATTTAATCCTTTATGCATTTGGTAAAGTTGAACGCATCTTAGCTATTTTTCCATAGCAAAATAATGAGTAGATGGAGTAGCCTATTAATTTATTTAGTTAGGCACTCAAAGATTATAAATTACACTAAAAATATGTATAGAATCACATTATCATGGTAATAAGGGTGATCAAGACATTTAGGCACATGATTTCTAATAATAAGATCTAACTTATAATTTTGCACTCGAGTATAAATGAGTTCTTACTTAACAAGGACATAGGTGAGAAGAGTCCAGTTGGGTCATAAAGGTGATGAAATATGAAATATACATTAAAATCACCAAGATGGTGCAAGGTAAAGGAATCTATGAGTAGTTGGTAGAGGACATAAATAATGGAGACTTCATGGTTCTTACACTTTATGAGAACTAACCATAGGATGAAGGCACTCCAACAAGATAGACTGAAGACATGAGGATTTTCTTTTGGATCAGTGTGTATTCAAATGATTTGAATAAATAAAATCACAAACACTTTAGATTACAAAAAATTCCTTATATGATTTTCATTGGTGCACTTTTTAGAAGAGACATCAATGGAATTATCTTATGATGAGTATAATAACATCAAGTGCATAGGATCCTAGAAGAGTTCCATAATGGATCATTAGGAGGCCATTATTTTCCAAAGACTATTGTAGTAAAAATCATGTGAATTGGATGTTATTGGCCAAATATATTCAAAGACATGCAAACATAGGTGCAAGACTATAATTAGTGAACCTTCTTTGTAGGCAAGTATAAATTGACATCCCTACCCTTGTGCTGAATACAAACCAATCAAACTTTTGTGTAATGGGGCCTAGACTTCATCAGCACAATAAATCCACCATCAATCACTGGACATAAATGGATCCTCATACAAACTAAAATAATTTATGAGGTGGATGGAGGCAATATCACTCAAGGAAGATAATGAGGACTCCATTATAAACTTCTATGAAACATTGTCTAAATATTTGGTGTTTTAGCCACTATTATCTCATATAACACACTGGATTTCCTTAGTGCCAAGATTAATGAATGGGCAATCAGATATAACATCCACTTGAGTACCTCCTCAAACTAATACACCTAAGGTAATTGTTTGGTTGAATACACTAATAAGAAATTGGCTCACATCATTAAGAGAATCATGGAAGATAATTAGTGATCTTAAAATACCAAGGTTAAGACAACCCTCTGGGTGGATCAAATAACACTAAAAAGGGTGATAGGGAACTCACCATTCATGTTAGTCTATGGGAGAGAAGTAAGGTTTCCCCTATATCTCAAATTTCCCTCACTATAACTAGATCAACAATTAGGGTTTATTGGAAGTGACCTCATGGAAGTAAGGTTAGCTAAGCTAATAGAGTTTGAAGAACTTAGGATGCAGGCCATACACACTGTGGAGCTTCAAAAAGCACAAACCAAGATAAAATTTGATAGAAGGGATGCTTATATAATCTTCAATGAAGTATACTTGGTGCTCAAATGGGATATAAACATAGAAAACACCAAGAAACATACAAAATTTGATGCTATATGGAGCTACCCATATACAATAGTCAATTTCAAGCATGGTAATACATACCATCTTGTATGTTTAAATGGAGAAGTGTTTCCAATCATATTCAACAAGATTCATGTCAAAAAATACCTCTAATGATCAGGAATACCCTTGTAAATAGTAGTTTAGATGTTTTAATTTCCCTAAGGGTCATCTAGACATGTTGTTTAGAATAATTTATTTTCCTCCAAGTGCTTGTGCATAGTTTTATTAGCATTAATTTATCATTATTATAATAATAGATTGATGTTGTTTTCTTTGTTTGTTCTTGTGGAAGGTATCTTAACTCCTTGGTCTAAGTGATCTTATCTCACCTAATCATATTTAGGAAAAAGAAAATCAAGGAATTCCAAATGATTCCATACCCAATAGATTACCTAAAGCTATTGGATTCTTGCTTAGTTGTAATGTGGTCTATAGAGGTTTCCAAAAGTATTAAATTTGCATGTCACCCATTAGTAGTATTTGAACTCATTAAGACTTTATAAAGAGTCACACACTTGCATAGTGTCATTCCCTAAAAGTAGGTTAACACATAGATGTTTATTGTCTGTGCCCACACTTAACAATCAATTCAGACCCACATATCAAATAAGTCTTGATCTACACTTATACTTAGTTATAACACATACCCCATGTAAAGATACTCTACTACATTAGATGAATTACAATGCATGGGTCTCCCTAACTTCAAGCAGTAAAAAAAGAGCATATAAGAAGTGGTTCTAAATCATGAAGAACACAATTAAGATATTTAAATCCTCTTATGTATTCTTATTCATAGACTCCCTCAAACTTAAATGGTGAAGTCATGCACCAAATCTAAGTGTCTCACCTCTATACCCTTCACACATTCTCAATTTTACTGCACACCCAACTCTTTAAACAACCTTTAATATACACCCATATGTGAGACTTTACCAAGAAGGGAAGCATATGCAACAACTACACTATCTATTTTAGACAGTGAGGTAGGACCCAAGGATATGTCTAATGACCATAAGATGACAAACTAGTTTAGGTGGATCAATAGGTGGAAACCATAATGGGATAAGTGGTTGAGCTTGATTGGATGTCAAGGGAATCAAAACAAAATAGAATTAAATGCTAGGGTGGTTTTTAGATTATTAAAACATAGGCACATGATTCTCCTTTGATAAATATCCTAACTACCTCTCCACATCATCATTAAATGTTGTGACTATCTTGATAGTGGGTGAGATTCTAATTAATGGTCCATGGGTTTCTTGTTGCCTATAAAATACTAGGTCTTGCATTATAAAAGGGTTGACATATTTTGAGCACTTTAATCCTACAAAAATTTTCCCTCCAAGGATCCCTCTCCTGGTATAAAAAATATTTGCCTATTCAAGCTTATTATATTACCTTAGACCTTGAGGTTAATAATAACTATCTTACTTTTCTTTAGGCTCTACATTTTGTGTGCACTAACCGTTATTGATATCTTCTTGTGGATATTCATCCCTATCATTGTCATCCTCCCTTCACATCTATACTTAGAACTAGAAGTCTTTATAGGTCACATTATATGTGTACATAGGTTTTCATAGGCATTATCTATGGATATTTTTTTGTCCCTCTTATCATTTCACTATGTTCCCTTACATCTATGAATAATTAGTTTGAAGTTTATGTATTTAGTCTTTTAGTTTTATTGTGTCATCAAGAAAGTGAGGTACTCACTCTATTATTGGTGCATAACCTTTTAATTTTTATAAATATCTTACCTTTTCCTTCCCTTTTCCTTTTGTCAAGTCTAGGCTTAGTGCTAGCTTTAGATTTCATTCTGCTCTTTGTAGGTCTATGTGTTAGTCCTAAACTAGGTACATATAGAATAGAAGGAAGTCAGCCTACTCTAGAAGTTCATATTAAAGAGCTCAAGATTACAACACCTTAGGGGATGATCCCATTCTTATATAAAGATAATGAATAACTCTTTAGTCTATGAGTCCAAGGCACTAGGCATGAAATATCCATATACTAGTACACGTGAGAGAGCCCTTCATATCATGGGTACATGTTTCAAGTGATAAAAAGTATCAAAGCCAAATAATTAATTACATTCATATGGAAAAGAAACATAATTTTATAATCAAACTAGGTAGGAGAACAAAGTGTGTCTTGATTTCCCTCTATGGATTATCAGATACACATTTAGTGGTCAATCATCAACTAAGATGATTAAGGTCAGCTCAACCCATTACACTCTCTTAGTTTTTGCATGTTTATAGCCTTTAAAAGCACATCTCAAGTTTGAAGTTAAAGGAGGTTAATTTGAGGGGTTTCAAACATAATTAGGGTTCAACATCCCATATATAGAATTTAGAGGTAGCCAAATGTGACCATACATTCATAAACACCTTTTTTCATAGGCTAGTATCAATAATTACTTGTCAGTATCGATAATCAATATTGAACTATACCTGAGGAAACCAACCCTACAAAAATTTAATTTTTTAGGGTATTCCAAAATAAACATATTAAATTAGATATTATCCTACTATACAAAAAATCCTATAGATTCCTAAACCTTCTAAAGTTAACCATCATACATGAGATTCTATGAGCAATAATCATAGAAAATTACTGTACAACACATGATTTATTATTGGATTTAGATACACATACATTTGGTATCTTTCAATAATGGCATGTGACCCTTACACTATGTGAGACATGCACTCCCCATGGATCTCCCATTTATGGGATCATCAATTAACATAAAATTTCAAATATTTCAAAAATACCAAAAAATCAAATAATTAAAAAACTCAAAATTAGGACCTGAGAATGACATGGTTAATAGATTACACTATTTAAATATTTTATTCATCACTTATTTGGTAGATGGTATATTATTTTCATAAACATACATTTCATGGTATAAGAGTGTGATTCTAGACATGTAGGTTACACATGGATAGATAAATGTTGGATCCTCCTTTACTTAGTGGCCATGCCAATAATGGGGGAATCTTATTCCACATGTTTAACTATCATAGGTTATATATATCTCTGACATATTTATTATGTTTAACTATCTATATTACTTACACATCTCTTTCTAGTTACAAATATATTACACAATACTACATGGATATACTTACTAGGATGTGACATTGATGCATATGGATGGTGTAGACTAGTCTTTCCTTATTCTATGATACATTGATATTATTAATATCTTAGATGATAGGATAGTTGTGATTATTAATTATTGTAATAATTAATGTTTAAGTGGTGTTATTTATGTTATTTGTACATGGCAATGTCACTTCTTAACAATTGTGTGGGTCATGTGTTTCCTTCTATCTCTTTATACTTATTCTCATTATAAAGCATTGTAATATATCACTGTATGTGATTTTGGTAAACTTAATATGAAAGCATAAATTATACCCAAAATATATTATAATGGAGGTACTTATGTTATAATAGACTCCAATATGCTTGGTTGATTATTCATGAGAAATTGTGGGATGTATTCTCACTGTGGGATGTAGTCTCACAATCATGCTAGCCTAAACTCACTTTAAGTTTTTCAAGGTAACATATTATAATTAATTTAAAGGTGCATATGGGGACATAGTGTAATATATTTGGGTATCTATAGTTGTATAGTTTAATTCATTTAAAGTTGATTATGTGATTGTGGTTAGATAGTGTAATACATTTAGGTATCTATAGTTATATAGTGTAATTCTATTAAAGGTGATAATGTGATAGCAGTTACATAGTGTAACACCTTTGGGTATCTATAGTTAAATATTTTAATACCTTTGGGTGACTATGTTTACATATCATAATTACTTTCAAGTTGACTATGGCATGAGGAAGGATATTAACTTCATTTATTACCTCCTAAAACTCATCATGTGGATGGTTCATGGAGTGTAAATTCATTAAGTTGTTACCTCCTAAAACTCATCATGTGGATGGTTCATGGAGTGTAAATTCATTAAGTTGTTACCTCCTAAAACTCATCATGTGGATGGTTCATGGATTATAACTTAATTATTATAAATGTGAGTATGGCATATATCCCCACTTAACATTAAGAGAGAGTATTAGAACAATTAATGGTTAAGTGGTGTTATTTATATACCCTTAATACATTAAATTACATTGGTTAAATAATAATATATTTTATTATTTATCATGAGTTTATCCTCATGTAAATAAATAATAAAATATATTAAATTAACTTTGGAGAGGTTGGAACCATTAATGTGGTGGTTGGACAATGTCACATTATAATGGTTAGATTATCTTGCATATATAATAAAGAGTTTATAATGTAAGATGCAAAGAAAAAAAGTGAGAAGAGAAAGCTTGTATTGGGTACATTTTGTTTCTCAAATAATGAATAATCTTGGTGGGTTTTTTTACCTCTTCATGAGGTTTTCCCATGGTATATCTAGTGTTTCATGATGGATGTCTTTGCTATTGGTCTCACATCTAGATCTAGTGTTTGTATGCAATCGTATTGTTTGTTTTGTCATTTATTATGTGTGACTTGTCATGTCACCTTTTCTAATTATTTAATTACATAAATAGTTTAATAATAATATTTTGAAGTCATCCTAAAGTTACTTTATTTTATAACATGAAAAAAGGACACTTTTGTATTATTATAAAGGGGGCCAAAAAATAATATTCATTAAGTGGGCAAAAAAATAATATTTATCTAAAGGTGTTTAAAATGATTTTAGGGTTAGGGAAAATGGAAAAAGGAAAATTATAAAAGATATGGGATCAAAAGGATTATTCATCCTTTATAATTTGTTATCAAACCATATTCCATAGCTTGAGTATATCTTGTTCAATTTCTTCTCCTAGGATGAAACCCTTGGAGTGTGGAGATTTTGAGGATGAAAACCCTCTTAGTTTCCATTGTTGGATTGGAAGATGAAAACCCTCTTGTCAATGTGAGGTGATTCCATCTAAAATCACATTTGTGCCAAAGATTGTGATAATTTCTAGTTTCAATTGGTTAAATGTTTAACTTTAAATCAATTTCAAAATTGGGTGAAGATTAAAAGTATTCATTATTGTGCATCATAAACATGTTGGTAATATTCATACAACATTATCTATTGTTTTCATGGCATGTATTTCATTCCACCATGATTTGAGAAGTGTGGACACTCATATGTATGCTAAAGTCATCACCCAAAAACGGATTGAACCCCTTGGATACTATTATTTCATCTTCCAATCTAGTCATAGTACATTATAGCTTGATGTGACCTAATACACATTAGACACAACCACCATGGGAGATTGTTGACAACTCTATGTGGTCATTGGACTGGGGGTTCAATGATTAAGAGGTTGTTATCACACCATTATTACTCCATTTATAATATCACAACTTTATATGTTTATTCAATTTATTGAAATAAAATAAATCAACTAGGTTTTAGTATTTTTATAAGTGTTATATAGATCTTTAATATGAATAATATAAATAGGGTTTAGAATAATAGTATGTTTGCCAACTATTTTTAAAATTATCCAGTGGTAAGAACAATAAAGGGTTATGTATGCCAACCATTTTTAGAATTTATGATGAATGGTTCATGTTTTCCAATAATTTATGAATATTTCAATGATTACTTATTAAAGTTATAGTTGTTTCTAAGTTGATAAATAAAAAAATTACATATGTTATTAGTTTATTTTAAAATAGAAATTACAATGGAATAAGAGTTGTAATTTTTCCATCCTATGAACCAGAGGGGAAATCATTAGAGAAATAAATAATAAAATACCTATAAAAGATATGAATTCCTTTCATGAATCCATCAATAAAAGTTAGAGATATTTTATAAGGACCATCCATAGGATAGTGGAATAATCCATGACAGAGATGATACAAGCCTTGTAGAATATAAATCAAAACAAGACTACCCAAAGGATAAAATTATTAAAAATAGGATACAAGCCATTTTTCTTCAAGAAAAATTATTAAAAATAGGATAAAATATAGATTCTATTCAAGAGGTGTTTATTAAAATACAAAATGATAATGAAAATTACAAACTTGAGGTGACTATAATCCTCGACCAATATCAAAGGATGCCTGATAATTTTAAATCTCAAGTTTCCTTTGATGATTACTTGGAGTTACTCAAAGTGAGGTATCCAAATAAAATAAGTCTATATGAATACATAATAAGGTTAAAGAAGAATAAATAGTAGATGGAACAAAAACCTTAAAATATTACTAAGAAGGAGATCAAGGAGCAAGAACCTAAGAATGCATCCCTAAAGGAAGAAGAAAAGACAAGACCAAAACTACAATAAAATGAATAGATCAATCATAAAAAATAAAAATAATTAATCATGCAAGTTTAAGGTGAAGAGTACTTAATATAAAAATGTATGAATTATGACAAATAAAATGTTTGTATTAATGAAGTCAAGAATAAGTAAACATTACACATTGAATGTAAAATGTCCATAATTGAAAATAATCTTTCAAAGAGTGAACCACTACAAGATAAGATTGAATTTCAAAACAATCATGCTGATAGATATGCAATAAAATAAAAAAAAATAGTTGATTCTAATGGTCAAATAAATCTATCAAAAGACCCTACTTAAATGAAAGAGGGTAAGCACTCTTATAATTGTAGATCAAGATATAAGAATGATAAAATAGATCTATTTTAGTTTTGCCATCATCCTAAGAAGGGTAAAAGAGTGAAGATAGATCCTTTGGCTCAAAATTATTTGTGCATAATAGTGTGGGATCTAGGTGATAATTTGAGATATATAAAGGGAAGAGTTTCTAATTTCAATATCATTATTGCTAATAATTTCATCATCCCATATAAATGGATAATAAAAAAATATAAATTGACCTTAGATGAGCATAAGGAAAATATTGTGAATGATAATAGGATTTAGTGGTTAGAGCACATGGGTCAAATGCAAGGAACCAAGGCATGTCACTTCCCATTCAATAGTTATCTCAAAGCAAACATCAATGGAATAATTTAAAACCTTGGAAAACACATTAATATCATTATAATTATCCTCAGATCTGATATCCAAACTATGATTGAATTGAAAAATGAATATGACATGGTGATTGGTAGTAAGTTATAAAATTCCTACCATCTATACAAGGTCCATGGTATGCTAGATAAGGCAAAAACATTTTTCTCTTATTATATTGGTTTTGATTTAGTTGTTAATTTACCATTAAAAATTGGCATGATATCCTCCATATGTAATGAGATTTATTTGTGTGAAAATAATATCACATTAAGGAAAGCACTGCTTAACAAACTTAATGGGGAAGAAGTTATTGGTAACTTATGTTTTTATCCTCATGATCTGCCATTTTTGGTTAAAGGTCAAGAAGATAATTCACTTAATAGATTAACATATAATATTGCATTTTCCTATGGCCATCATGTGATTTTTTTTATATATGTAGGCACATAGATATTTTTCCCAAAGCTAGCTACACATTCTAATATGGGAATCAAAATATATTTCTAGACACAAGTAGAATAAAAATTGTGATAAGTTCCAAATCATTATTGTTGAGTATGTTATGAAAGTTAACTAGGTTGTGAAAGTTTAGTGATTTCAGTTCATAAATAGATCATCACTAGATCCTCAATCCATGAGCTGAATCTTACATTTAAAGGATGGTTTGTGATGCCTATAAAAATAGTCAAAATCAAGGAAATTTATCACGAGGCAAAAATTTCCTAAGAAACTAGATACTCGGTATTAAGGGGCACTCATACCCTCTTGCTTTGTGAGCAAAGAAAACATCATGTTGATATTCAATTTTTTTTGAATAAGTGTATTATGGTGTTTACTCATTTACTCCCATGATCATAAAATGACATATAAAATCAACACATCACACATTTGGAATCAAGTTCCAAGCATGTTCACCTTTCCAAGATAGATAGAAGAGAATTTATAGAAGTTGAAAATTAAATTAATGGGAATCTTGTGGTTTCTTTTATAGTAAATAAATTTTAGGTCATTCAATACAACATTTAACACACTTGGGAGAAGACCAAATATGTAGATATAGACATATGCTAGAAAAGGTTTTATGAAAGGTACCATTTCTCATATTAATTCATAGTAGACATCCTTAAAATAAATAAATATGGTTTTATTATTACTATAACATATCAAAAAAATTGTAATAAGTACAAATGCTATTGGGTAATGTGGAAGATATGTATATTTTATACTTCTTGGATAATACATTGAAGTTTATGGATTTCACATTAGTAATGGGATTAGTAGCAAGAATGCTACTAAAACTGATTGGTTTCAACATAACATAGAAAAATAATATGTTACAAATGTCAAATATGTATATTTTATTGAGGAAGTAGAAGTGGGCACAAATATAATCTATGATACTAAATAAAATAGGAGCCCAACAAAGGTGGGGAACAAGAAAGATAACAAGGAGAGAACAACTTGCACAAGATTTGGTATGAATGAGAATTTTGGATAATTGATAATAATTAAATATCAAGTAAGTATTTTTGATACACTCTGATCCATGGTAAATCTTCTTGAATGGATAGATATCCAAGTTACATAAGTGCCTTCTACTGTAGAATATATAGATCAACAAGCAAAGTAATTTGAGAATGAAAAAGGTAAAACATATGCACCACACAAAGAGATGGAGAAGGCTTTAAGGGAACTACATAAACATGCCTCAACAAAGATATGTAGTTTAAGGAACATACTACATCACATGGGGAATTCAGAACATGGAATTACAAATTCCAAAGGATGAATTGGGATCTAATTACTACATGGATGGTTATTTGGGGAGAGTTAGAGTAGTTGAGATTATAATTTCTTGAGGGATTCCAAGCTCTTTTGGGAAGGGTGGACTATAATGTCCCATTTTATAAATATTCAATTACAAAAATAACTTAATAAGAATATTTTTAGGTTTTCCTAAAGTTACTTTATTTTATAACATGGAAAAATGACACTTGTGTATTATTATTATTATAAAGGGGCTCAAAAAGTAATATTCATTAAGTGGGCTAAAAATTAATATTTATCTAAAAGTGTTTTATATGATTTTAAGGTTAAGGAAACTATTAAAAGGGAAATTATAAAATAATATTTGGGCTCAAAAGGATTATTTACCCCTCATTATTTGTTTTTAAACCCTATTCTAGAGCTTGATAATTTATTATTCAATTTCTTCTCACAGGATGAAAACCCTTAGAGTGTGGAGATTTATAGGATGAAGACCCCCTTGTCCATGTGAGTGATTACATTTGGGAATCAATTTTGTGCCAAAAATTATGATCATTTATAGTTTCAATTGGTTAAAGTTTAGACATCAAACCAATTTTAGAATTGGGTGAAGGTTTAAAGTATTCACTATTATGCATAACTGAAGGGCCTACTATACTATCATAAACTAGTTGAGAATATTCATACAATATTGTCTATTTATATCATGGCATGTATTGCATTCTACCATTATTTGAGAAGATTAGAGACTCACATGTATGTGGTAGTCATAAATTAACAATAGATCAAACCCCTTGGATATCATTGTTTCATCTTCTAAGATAGTCATAATACATTATATCCTAATGTGACATGTCACACATCATATGCAACCACCATGGGAGATTGAAAACTCTTGTACCTAGTCATTGGATTAGGGGTTTAATGAGTAAGAGGTTTATGTAACACCATTTTAACTCAATCTATAATCTCATTATTATATATGTGTATTCAGTTTATTGAAATAAAATAAATCAACTAAGTTTTGGTATTGTTATCAATGTTATACAATTATTTAATATGAATGATTTTAGTAGGGTTTAGAATAAAAATATTATAGGTTTTTACCTAGTATGTTTGCCAATTATTTATGAAATTATTTAGTGGTAAGAACAACAATGGGTTATGTATGCTAATTATTTATAGAAACATCAATGAATGGTTCATGTTTTTACAATTGTTTATGAATATGTAAATTATTACTTATGAAAGTTAAAACTATTCCTAAGTTTAGAAATCATAAAATTGCATAGGTTATCGATTTATTTTAAAAGGGGAATTACATGACCCCTTGGCCTTGTCTATAACTTCTTTATGTCTCTTACATGTGTCCCTTGTATTTATTTGATGTAACATATATATATATATATCCCTTATTTATGACATATTTATGCCCCTTACATGTGTCCCTTGGCCTAATTTATCATGGCATCATCATGTCCCTTGTCTATGGCCCTTGGCTTTATGTGTGACTCTATATCTTGAGTTTGTTGAGTTTGTTATATTTGTTGATATTGAGTGATGCCATGATCCATATCATATACTTTTACTACTTAGTTTTATTTAATTATTTTTAGTGATGGTTAGAAATATGTACTTCATTGATACATCTATGTAGACATGATAATTATATATCTTACATTACATATGTTACATGCATGCCTTGATTGAAATATACATTATTATGATGAATACTCTTGAAATGTTCATATTATTTTACATGATGTTATATTTATACATGATATGATAAAGTAAACTTTTCTTTTGATATGGATAACTTACATGACACATCCCTCATCTCAAAATAGAGGTATTACAGTGGGATTTCCATAGAGATACAAGTTTTCATGAATATAAAATTAGATTTTGGGAATCAGAGTACCTATTTCAAAAATTTAAAGTGGTTTAGATATCAGTTTAGTTTAATTACATGATAAATATTATAGACTCCAGTATGGGGGCATATGTTATGCTTAAATACTTAGTTTATAGATACTTGAGTGCAAATTCATACACACTTAGGTACATATGCATGGGCATATGTAAATAATTTAAAGGAACATGAATTATAAGATTTCACATATAGATACATTTGAGATGTAGGTTCTCAGGTTTAGCATATAGATGTATACCATTTATATTAGTTGGTATAGATTTAGGAGGCATGATAATGGTTCATGTTGATAAAAACTATGATATTTTAAAGTTGGCATAGTTCTAAAGGGGCATGATACTGATTCATGTACATTTACAAATTTTGAAATGTTCACTATTATAATTGTTTATTTGAAAATCACTTTTAAATTTGCAAAAAGTAGTGATAAATATTGAATCTAAAATTTATATGTAGTGGTTTGATTCATTTTTTATAGGTAATTTACATTGAGGTTCAATGATGCTCAATTAAAATGTCATTACTTATAGAGACCCCATCATGTGGTTCTAGTTCTTTATTATATTTGATTAGTTATTTGGGTTAGCATATCACATATTTATCCACATATTTATGAGGGTTTGGGCATGCTATCTTCTCATCCCAAGGGATTTCATAGTTACAAAAAATTGAGGTTTGATCACTCTTAATTTATACATGGTTTAAAAAGAGGAACCAATCTTCAAGTGCTTCAATGGAAAACACCTTTCTCCAATGCTTCAACAAGGAAGCATCATATCCAACTACTTGTAAGTGAAACATGGTTTGCATCAATACACAAGTTTTTTAATTTGGAGTGACATGCATAATTCAACTTCCTACCAAAGACAAAGTATGTTATACACACTCAAGTTTGTATTTTAATTTTACTCTAGTAATTCCATTACTAGAATAAAAGGGGTCATTTATAAACACTAAAATATGGTATTAATTACTTGATAATGATAAACTTGACATATATTTACCACACATGATTTGTTAAAATAAATAAGGTTCTAACTCACCATCTCACCCTATCCTAGTGATTTCTATGGGTTTGACCCTACCATAATAATATTACACATCTAGAGGACCTCATTATCCATTTCAAAACTTCATACCATCCTACACAACCATTCCTAAATGCTCAGTTTAGTCCTCATGTGCACAGGTCACTACTATCAAAATGGGTTAGTATCACTAGTCAATATAGACTTAATCCTGATGGAATTGACCCTCATGAATGGGATAATATAAAGGATGCCTATTTTGAGCTAGAAATTGATCTTGACCTAAATTAGTAGGCTATTCTCTCTTAGATCAGGATAGTAAGGAGAAAGTTGTTGTAAATAATGAAGAATTGCTCACTATTCTTTAGTCTTGTCTTGTCAAGGACTCTTGTATAGAGCTACAAGTAATTCATGTTGTGAATTTCTCTACTTTTTATTTTTTACATTTGACTATCTTTGGTTTGTTAATGTCACCACTTCACTAGCAGCATTACCGAGGAAAGAAAAGACACCCGTGGTACTTGTGTTGTTGGGGACTCTTGCAGAGAGTTGTCATAAAGTTTAGGTTTATGGCTCGCTCTGTATGTTTTAGATAGCATAGCTTGATAAATCACCCAATTGGACTCATACATAAACAAATCAAGGCCTTACTTGATAGGGGAATTTTAAATTATTTGGTGCCCATATATATAATATTACACATTGAAAAAAATTACCCTATACTTCTTAACTTCAAAACCAATCTCTAGGAATAGTCATAAACCAAGTGTGAAGCATACCAAATCCAAATTCAAAGCAATCATGGTCAAGTATTCTTAGATAAGTTATTAGTTACATTAGTATAGTGAAAGAGCACAATTTTAATATTGTACTAAATGGGAGAACTATGTGTGGCTTTATTTCATTCCTTAGAGTATCAGATATATAAGCAAAATTAAATCATGAATGAAGGTGATTGGGGTCATCTCAACCCATTACACTTTCAAAGTTTTTGTATGTTTCTAGCCTTCACAAACACACCTAGGGTTTTAAGGTGAAGGAGTTTATTTATAGGGTTGAAATTATCATCATGGTTTGGAATTACACATACAAATATTTTAAAGATAGGTGAAGGTGACCATATAATCAAAAACACATTTTTATGCATAAGTCACTAATGAACACTAAATGTCAATATTGACAGTTTATATTGACCCATTCCTAATGAAACTAACCTTGTGTAGATATAAACATAATTAAAAATAAATCATAAGCCTGCATTAGTCTATTTTCCATGGTCAGAACACAATTATAGTTAGAGAGTCAATAAAAAAGGATAAGTAATTATCCCTTTACTTTACTTACTATATTTAGTATATGCCACTTGTCAAATCATTTATTTAGTTTCAATATTTTACATTCAGATGTATTCTTGAATGCCATTCTTATTATTTGAATTCACATACTAGTTTTTATATTAATTAAATTAAAAAAATCATCTTTATATAAATTTGGGTAAAACACATACCAATGAAACATGTAGAATTTACATCACTTTATAGCATACTAGGTGACACTTCCATAGTTATTAACATATCTTAGTATTTATCAACATAACTCATGCTTAGGAGTCTAATAATCACACATATATGAAGGAGAATCATTAAGCATTGCAAAATTGGAACTATTTTATAACCATTCCCATTTGTAACTATTTTTTGTAATTACACATTGTAATCCATTCAACCCTAATATGGAAAACATGGCTTAAGAATATAGAATCTAATGGCCATCTATTTTACACATTCAAGTCTTATAAATTTATGTAGGAAGTTCCCCACTTTTTTATCACATGAATCTTCATTCTCAATATTACTACACATTCTACAAATATGTATCATACCCTATTATTTCTCATTAAATAATAGTTGCATGATTCTAAAAATATCATACATTCAAATGTGTAATGATTTAATGTTTTTGATCTTATCTATTAAATTTTTTATAACTATATTTACAAGTGAATTAATTTTGTTGTCATTTGTGTCACCATCTTAGTGAAAATAAACAAATGTTCCCAAAGTTTTATTTCATACTAGTTCAACACGTCATTGTATTTTTTGAGATATGATTATTGTTTTTGTATTTGAATCATTGTTGTTGTCATTGATGTCAAAGTCAAGACAAATGTTAGTTTTGTCAAGGCCAGAGTTGAGGTCATGCATGGTTAGATTATATGTGTCAAAGAAGTCTCATGACCAAAGAAAATTTGAAGGAAACCTCTTATCTCTCTGATGAGAGAGAATTTGAAGGTAACTTAGTAATTTATTTGAGGTTGTTAGCATGTCAAAGTCAAGATCATGGTATAAGGTAAGCTATTATTTTGTTCTAGGTGTCTTGATAAGTCTAGTCTAAACCTAAGAAGAGGTGTTTGCATAAAAATCATAATAAAGCTTGATAATTTGTGTCATTACATGAATGAGAGACTATAAAAAGTTGTTTAAACATGATAAAGAGGTAAATTAGCCTTCAGGTGAGTTTCAAGGTCAAGTCTTGAGGCTTAGGCCTCACATGGAGACCCAATAAGAATGCATAGGCCTAGTAACATGTTGGGGTGATCAGTATGAGACTTGCGTGATGAAGGTTGAAAATGTATGATAAATATAAAAGGCTATATTACATATGGATGTGTCTTTGAAATTAGTTCAAGAAGTTTTAAGATATGTTTATGATCTAATTTTGATTGGTAGTATAAGGCCTAGTGTATAAAGAAACCTAATATGGATTAATGAGGGGTCAAGATCATTTAAAAATGTACCAAATATCTTGAGATAATTTACATAGGTGTGAGATTTTGTTTTAAGTATGTTGAAAAAGTTTGAGATCATTGTTTGAAGAAGAAAGCATGAACACTAGTGATAAGGTCTTCTATATGCATAAAATGGGGTGTTGCAGACTTGAGAAAGAATTTATTATGCTCATTGTTATGTGAAAAATTTGAATAAGATCCTACGAAATTCATGGAAGTTGGGTAAGGTCATTATATTATTTTTTTGGCATTGGTTTTGGAGTTGAGGGGCAATCCTTTATGAATGATTGCTAAGAAGGGAAATTGGTTAAAACCCTCCAAAAACACTCATAATGACCCAATAAGAAAGATCTTGTTGGTTATAGATCATAATTTTTTTTACCTAGTTTTATGTTTGTAACATGTAAAGGACTCTTCCATGTTTCTCTAGGTGGTTTTGGTTTGTCTTGATAGTGAGTAAAATATATAAGAAACCCTTATTTCTAGGAATTTTGATGTAGCAGGCAGGGTTGTCTAGGTCAAATCATGAAAATGGATGGAGGATGATGTTTAAGACTTGTATTTTATGATCCTAAAATTTTATTATGAGGTTTAAAACCTAAAATTTGCTAAACTAGTCATGGAAGATGACCCATCGCTAAATAGGCCTAATAGGCAAGACAATGAGAAAACTAGGTAAGGATGAGAATGAGATCAGGGATTGGTTTAAAAGGACTAGGGATGGATAAAAATACATAGGGTAATTATTAAATACTTATTACTCATATTCCCTTAGTTTACAAGGGTTTATGATGTTCATACACAAGAAAAAAATTTCATCAAAATGGTCTATCTAACATAGTGAAGTCTATGTAAAGTGAAGTTGTGAGATTGGTCTATAAGACCAATATTGAAATATGACCATGAAATATATATTTTAAAATTTTATATGAGGATTATTAAGGTTAATATAAACCCATTTTAATATAAAAAAAGTGTTTACATAGATGTTCTAAGCCTTAGTTTCTATGATTGTGTTTTTGGTGCTACAGATCGTTTTCTATGTGTGAGTGAAAATGATGTTATTGAGTCATTTTGCACTGATTTAAAGGATAAAATGACCGTGAAAGTTCTATATAGTTATCATATGTTAATTTTAACACATCTTTATGCATTATAAACTCCTATAAAGGTATCAAAAATCAAAGGTTTTTAATTGGGTTCTTAAGGCATGTGTGCAGTTCTAAGTAAGATTATAAAGTTGATTAGTTTAGGGTATTTTAACATGTTTGATGAATTATAATTAACATGAAGTTTAAATTGAGATCATGGAGATTATATAAATGTGTTTTTTTTTGGGTTATGTGGAAAATTTGGTTTTATGCATAATATTTTCTGGACATACTTTTTGGCAGTAAGAAGGCCTATTTGCAAATAGACATAATTGGGTGGTTCAGGGAGTGAAAAGAGAAAAACAATGTTGGGAACATAATGGGAGAGTATAAGCATTATATTAAAGTCACATGTGAATTTTTTCATCCATTTTTGGAGGATTAATGTGTTCCAAGGAGGTCTAAGTGAAACATGTGCTTAGAGAGGCCTAATTGCATTAGGTCTCTATTAGGCCTAATAGTGGTTTTGGCCCTTAAGTGTAATGACAAAAATATTTAGTGAATGTTTAAATTTTTAAAAATATGTATTTATATATTTAAATTTTTATCCAAGGGTATTAATTTTTTTTCTAACCTAGATGGGTATGAGCAAGAGTCAAGTATAAAGACAAGGCGTAATAGGTCTATATTGACAAGTTAGAGAATTGATCAAGTGAAGGATATAAAGTTTTAAAGAGTAGGTAACAAGATTGAATATAGTTATATAAGTGTGATTAATATTACATTAATATATAATTGTGTGTCTATAGGTATTGAGCAAGGCCATTTGACCTAATTCTACCAAGGAAAGTGCTAGTTGAGCGAGAAGACCTAATAGGCCATTTGAAAGAGAAATAAGTGTGAGAAGAACAAAAGAAGGAGGTCATATTCAGTTGAGTCATAAATATGTGTCCAAGTTTGATTATATATTCAATGTATCTAATTTGGTTCTTGGTTACCTATGGGGTTGTAGCTTCCTTGCAGTTTGAAGCTTGCTAAAGGACTAGTTCAGTTGGTGCTTGACTAGAAGGGGTTGGTACTCCTTGTAAAGTTGGTGCCTCGCTAAAAGTTTGATCCATTGATTATAGGAAAGTATTAAAAGTGGTGTTTTATTGGGTTTTACTTCAATATAGTGTTTTATACATATATCTCATGTCCCTATGTTATTTACTTTCATAGATGCTTGTGTATGCATTGATTGATGTATGTAGGTGAATGAATGCTTTATGAATGTTAAGTGAAATTAGAAGATTGTTTTAAGACAACTGATTCAAAACCCATATTATTAGTTATGATTAAAACATTTTTTATAATATTATGTATTTTTAAGGATGTCTTACAACCTAAAGGTGATTCTAAGCAATCAAAGATGGCTAGTCAATCACAAGGTGGTTTCTCTACAAGTAAAGCTCTATTGTTTAATTGATACAATTATGATTTTTGGAGTGTCATAATGAGGACATATATGATGCATCAAGGTCATGATGTTTAGTAATCAATCTTGGATTAATATACTACACCCCTTATTCTTCCAATACATGTAGTAGGCAAGAAGGCTAGAGACCATAACTCAAAAGCAATGAATGGTATTATGTGTGGATTATCAGAGGTAGAACTTGTGAAAGTGATACATTGTATATATACTAAAGAGATGTGGTACAATTTGAAAAATATTCATGAGGGAGACTCCAAGGTCAAATTGGCTAAATTATAGACCCATAGAAGACAATTTGAAAGCCTAAAAATGAATGAAGATGAAACCATTGTATCCTACTTACTAAGGATTGATGAAGTGTTCAACATCATAAGAGTTATAGGTGAAGATTTGAAAGAGTCTACTATTATTCAAAATGTCTTGAGGTATCTAACTCCCAAATTTTATTCTAAGTTATTTTATGTTGAATAAATATAAGATATAGACAAGCTAGAGATGGATGGACTTCATGACACCCTAATAGCCTATGAGATGAGGACAAGTGAAGGAAGACTTGTAAAGAAGGAAGATGCATTCAATGGAAAAAAAAGAAAAAAGAGAAGAAGACACAAGATAATAAATTCAAAGATAATGATGAATCTAATATTGATGATGAGTAGTTGATAGATATGTTTACAATAAATTTGAAGACCAACTCAGGTAGATATAAAGGCAAACTACCTCTTAATAGTTTTAATTATAGAGAGATTGGACACTTTGATAACAAGTGCAGTAATAAACATAAGGATAAGGATGATGAAGGTCATGATGATGATAAAATATCCTATAGGTCTAATAAGAGCAAGAAAATATTTAGAAGGTATGATGTTAAGAATAATTTCTTCAAAAATAAAAGAAGTTTCTACACCAAGGAAGATTGCAGCTCATATAATGAGAGTGAGAGAAGTGATTCTAAGAATGATCATGAAAGTGATGGAATTGATGTCAATAAATTTCTCTTCATGGTCAAAGAAATAAACTAATCAAATCAAGAAGAGTCCATATGGATTGGAGGTGCTATTAGAGATTCAGATGAAGAAAGAGATGAGTTAGAATTTGAGGTTGAGTTAATGAATACTCTAGAAGAACTAAAGATGGTAAAGAAGAACAATAAGGTGATGAGGTATATTATAAAATATTATGAGGATAAAATCATATTTTTTGAATCTATCTTGAGCAACAACTCTAAGGAATAAGAAGAAATAATCAAACAGGTGGAGAGTCAACTTGAAATTGTGACTGCAAGCTTATAGGCCAAATAATATGAATGTGCAAGGTATGTAGTTGAAGTGAATTCCTTGAGAGTTGAATTGAAATAAATATAAAATAGGGTCAAGTACCTCATGAGGTTTGAAAATATTACTAATGACCTAGAAAACATTCTAAGTAGTCAAAAGACTACTAATGACAAAACAAGCCTTGGTTTTAATGAAGACCAAAAGAACACTAATGTGATCAAAAAGGTCAATGATCAAACAAAGAATGAGAGTGTTGATAGAATGAAGGATAATATTATTAGGAAACTTAATATAATAAGGATAATACTTTTGATGTCTATTTTTATTCATATAACTAATTTGGTCATAAAGAAAGGTATTGTAAAAGGCCCTCCAAGAATAAATATTCATGAAAATATGAGGAAAGTCATCAATCAAGAGGTATGGGTCATGGTGTGTTTCCATCAAGAGGAATAATATGTTTCAATTATCATAATGTTGGTCATATTGAAAAATACTATAATCATGAATTCTCAAAACAAAAAAAGCAAGTTGAGGCTCCTAGAGTACAAGAAACAAGACAAGGCAGTAGGTGAAAACCCAAGGTAGCTAGAGTTGATGACTAGTCTACAAGTCCAAGTGGACTATTTGGCATGGTGGATCCTAACAAGATGCAAAAGAGTGCCAAGAATTCTTCCTATCAACTCATATTATCGATGAAGAATTCAATTCAAATAGATTAAGTCAAAATTGTGTTCAAATAGAGATTGTAAAAGTCAAGTCAAAAGAACTATTTAAACCTAAGAGGATCATGAAGAAAGTGCAATTTACCAAGGACATGGACATCTGGTAATCTCCTAATTTTATGTTTTTATAATTCACTAGAGTAGAGGCAACTCCATTAGGCTTCATGGAGGCACTCAACTAGTAAGCAAGAAACATGAAAGATGCTCAGTCATAGGGGGAGTTTTATGGTCTTTTGGTAACTTTAAAATTCAAGGTTCAGACAAGAGTCTACTATAGGTGTGATCAAAAGAGATAGGCCACAAAGATTTTGGATGATGACTTGATCAAACCAATTAATAGTTTTTACATTGTCTTAAATTCTCATGGAGATAATGGGAGCCAATCATGGCCCAAGTGTAGGTATATAAGCCTAATATACATTAAAATCATTTGAAAAGAAAAGGTGTATTGTTTCAGGTCTAAGGATTAGATAAGTTGCCAAGAACATGACCCTTTGTCATTAATTTCTAAGGGGGAGAAAGTTCCTATTTTGTAGAAAGACCAAGTATAAAAGAAATTTTAGCTTGAGGTAATAAGAATGATCTACTATATTAGAACGTTTGCCATCAATGAAAAAGGGGGAGATTGTTGAGGTATGATTCCTATTGTTGTCTTTGAATCATTATTGTTATCATTGATGTCAAAGTTAAGAGAAATTTTAGTTTTGTCAAGGTTAGAGTTGAGATCATGCATGGTGAGATGATATGTGTCAAAAGGGACTCATGACAAGAGAAAATTTGAAGGAAACCTCTTGTATCTCTGAGGAGATAGAATTTGAAGGCAACCTAGTAATTTATCTATGGTTTTTGGCATGTCAAATTCAAGATCATGGTACAAGGTAAGCTACTATTATGTTATAGGTGTCTTGAGAAGCTTAGTCTAAACCTAAGAAGAGCTATTTTCATAAAAATAATAATAAATATTGATAATTTGTGTTATTACATGCATGAGAGAGTATAAAAAGATCTGTAAACATGAGCAATTGGAAAATAATCCTTTAGATTATTTTCAAAGTCAAGTCTTGAGGCTTAGTCCTCACATGGAGACCTAGTAAGAAGGCATAGACCTAGTGGCATGTTGAGGTGATCATTATGAGACTTATGTGATGAAGGTTTATAGTGTATGAGTAGGATATGAGGCAATATGATGTGTATGAGGATTTAAAATCATTTCAAGAAGTTTCAAGGTATGTTTATGATCTAATTTTGATTGGTAGTATAAGGCTTAGTGTACAAAGAAACCTAATATGTCCTAATGAGGGGTCAAAATAATTTATAAAGGTACCAAATATCTTGAGATCATTTATATATGTGTGATAGGTTGTGTTAAGTATGTTGACAAAGTTTAAGATCATTGTTTGAATAAGAAATCATGAAAACTAGTGATAAGGTCCACTGTCTATACATAATGGGGTATTGCAGACCCAAGAAGGAATTTTTTGTGCTCGTTGGCATGTGAAACATTTGTATGAGATCTTGAGCACTTCATGGAAGTTGGGGAATGTCCCTAGATTTATTTTTTTGGCAATTATTTTGGATTTGAGGGGAAATCCTTTATCAACAATTGATAAGAAGGGAAACAAGTGAAAACCTTCCTAAAATGCTCATAAAGACTTGATGGGAAATATATTGTTAGTTATGGCTTAGAATGTTTTTTTTACATAGTTTTATGTTTTAAACATGCAAATTACTCTTCCAAATTTCTCTAGGTTATTTTGGTTTGTCTTGACAATGAGTAAAAACCATAGGAAACCCCTTGTTTCTAAGAATTTTGACGTAGAACGTAGGGTTGACCAGGTCAAAACATGAAAATGGATGGGTGAAATATTTTTATTTTATGCCCATGAAATTTTTTGATTAGTTTTTAGACCTAAAATGTGATAAACTAGTCATAGAAGATAACCTATCACTAAACAAGCCTAATAGGCAAGATAGTGAGAAAACTAGGCAAGGATGAGAATGAGATTAGGGATTGGTTAAAGAAGAATATGGATGGATAAATATACATGGGGTAATTATTAAATACTTATTCCTCATATACCATTGGTTCAAAAGTGTTGATGATGCTCATATACAAGCAAAAAGTTATCATTAAAATGGTCTATCTAACATAGTGAAGTTGTGAGATTGGTATGTAAGACCAATATTGATATAACAATGAAATATATATTTTATAAATTTATATAAGGATTATTTATTTTCATTTAAACCCATTATAATATCAAAAAAGTGTTTACATAGATGTTTTAAGGCTTAGTTTCCATGACTATGTTTTTGGTGCTATAGGCAGTTTTCTGTGTGTAAGTGTAAATGATGTTACCGAGTCATTTTGTACTGAGTTTAAGGATAAAATTCTAATTAAATTATTATATATTTATTATAGGTTTATTTTAACATATATTTATGCAATAGAAACTCCTATGAAGGTATGAAAAATCAAAGGTTTTTGACTGGGTTCTTAAGGCCTATGTGCAATTCTGAGTAAGCTTATGAAGTTGATTAGTTTGGGGTCTTTCACCCTATTTTATGAATTATAATTAAAATTATGTTGAAAATAATATTATTGAGATTATATAAATGTGTTTTTTTGGTTATGTTGTGTGGAAAATTTGTTTTTATGTATCATATTTGCTAGTTAGACTTTTTGGTAGTAAAAAGGCCTATTTACAAATAGACCTAATTGGGTGGTTCAAGGAGTGAAAATAGATAAATGGTGTTAGGAGAATAAGGTGAAATTATAACGGCTATATTTAAGTTACATGTGAATTTTTTCATACATTTTTGGATTCTCAAAGTGTTCTAAGGACGTCTAAGTGAAACATGTGCTTAGAGAAGGCCTAATTACATTAGGTCTCCATTAGGCCTAATAGTGGTTTTAGCCCTTAAGGGTAATGAACAACCTATGTAGTGACCATTTCACTTGTGAAACATGTTTATTGATCTATTTAAAGTGTGATACAAGTGTACTAAGCTTATTTTCCAACCAAGATGGGTATGATTAAGAGTCAAGTATAAAGATAAGGCCTAATAGGCCTATATTAACAAGTTAGAGAATCGAGCAAGTAAATGAAGGATATAGAGTTTTGAAGAATAGGTAAAAGGATTGAATATAGTAATATAGGTGTGATTAATGTTCCATGAATATATAACTATCTATCTATAGGTATTGAGTGAGGTCATTTGAACTTATTTACCAAGGAAAGGGCTAGTTGAGCAAGAAGGCCTAATAGGCTATTTGAGAGAGAAAGGAGTGGGAGAAGAATAAAATAAGGAGGTAATATTTAGTTAAGTGATAAAAATGTGTTAAAGGGTTATCATATATTCAAGGTAGATAAGTTGGTGTTTAGTTACCTAGGGGGTTGTAATCTCCTTAAAGGTTGAAGCTTGCTAAAGGACTAGTTGAGTTGGTGCTTGACTAGTAAGGGGTTGGTGATCCTTATGAGGTTGATGCCTCACTAAAATTTTGATCCATTGATTATAGGATAGTATACCAAGCTGAGTTTTAGTGGGTTTTACTCCCCTAGAGGGTTTCCCACATATATCTCATGTAATTATATTATTTGCTTTCATAGATGCTTATGTATGTATTGATTGATGTATGTAAGTGAATGAATGCTTCATGAATGTTAAGTGACATCACATGACTGTTTTAAGACACCTGATTCATCCCCCCAAAATCTTATTATATTTAATTCAAAAATTACTATCATGGAAAGGGAAAGGATTCTATAAGTATATAAATTGACTAATTTTGGTTTATCTTTCCTTGGGAGGGAGGTAATATTTTTTTAATTGCTAACTTCTTCACTTCTCTTTCCTTTTATAGTTAATCTTATATTTATAGTTATAACAACATATATGTCTCTTCTATGTAGATAATTTTTCAAAATTAGTGGTCTAACATGCCTTAGAGGAGGTTCGAATAGGGATTTGATGGTACTCATCTCATGGAGGTTCACATTATGTGATTTTTAGGTCTATTTGATTACTTTATCCTAGATTTTATGAAATGAAACCAAGTCAAGGGATTAGATAGTAGGTTCATTTATCTAGAGGCAAGTTCAATATTTGGAGCAGAATTTATAAGGATATAAATATATGCATTAGTATTTTATGAAAACTAGTTCTCTGTAGTAATACCTCATTTTTTACATGTTTTTTATTTTTTATTTTTTACATGTGAGATTTCAAAATGTTATACTCAAATTATATTTAAATAAATAACCATATTTTCATGTTACTAATTCTATCAAATACCTTTATGTGCACTATTAATTTTTTTGTGTTGGAACTTTTGTTTAAATCATCTTCTTTACACATAGTATTGCTTTAGATGTTTTTAGTTTAAGGAAATCATAATAGTCCACCCTAATATATTTATAACACATATGTCATTTAGGGGAAAAGTTTTCTTTGACCATTATAAAGGCATTAATCTTTGAAACCACTTTATTATGGAGTAAATTTCTTAAAAAAACATTTTTGATATTTTCTTCCTTGTTTTAATTAGAACTTAAATATATTCTATGTGTTTTATTAATTTTTTTGGGGAAATTAGTGTTCAATTCCTAAATAATAAAAGGGTTTGATTAATAAAAAATTAGTAAATAATATTCCAAATTAAAGCTATTGATTTGTGAAATTTATTTGTAATTATAGCTTTTCTAAAAATAGTACCGAGAGAGAGAGAATTAAACTTATCTTATTTTGTACTAATCTGACTAAGATAGGGCCCATAAATTCATGTGAAGGCTTGAGACACTATCAAAAATAGGATTCTATATTTCATTTTTTGATTGGATAAGAGAGCTAAAAGTGAATAGGAGTGGTACCAATGCTGTAGTCCTTCATTGATGTTGTTTTCCTAAGGATCTAATCTTTTTGGGTTATTTTCACTTGATCAATGTGGGCTTGTGTACTAAATTTTAGAGCCTCACTATCGATAAAACTCCCTGTAGAGTTGATTTTATATGTATGTGTCTTCTATGCACTTGAATATAAACATTGGAAAATAGGGAAAAGGGGTTAGTGTGTGTAAGATGAACTGAATGTGCTTCACACCCCATGTGTGGGAATGATACCTACATACCAATACTCTGAGGAGGGATCAAGCTATATGTAGTTCTCCATTTTAGAGTGTTTGGTGCAATAGTAAATGAAAATGCAAGAAATGCAAAAACTAGGTGTGCTTAAGATGACTAGGGGATGGTGTAATGACTTGAATTGGATTGAAAGTGTATAGGTTGGCTGTATACAGACAATAGAATTGATTTCTTGAGTGGTCGTGCTTGTATTCTTGCTTGCTTGAGTGATATTTGACAACCCTTTCTAAATGATCTTTGAATGGGATTTTATAGGGATCTATTGGTCATGGATTAAATTTACTCACATTAGGACAATAAGGAGAAGGATGTGGAACCATAAAAAATTGATCATTAAGGCCATAAATGAGCTTGGACAACAATGCCAAAAGTGGACAATAGTGGCACTTATGCTTCTATCCTAGTTGGGTGCTATTATCATAGGTAGACAGGACTTGGGGGGATGAATTGGTCATGAAAATAGGGTCTTAGATCAACTAGGGTCAAGTATAGAAGGCTACAAATGACTAGGAATCAATGAAAACAAGATAATGAGGGTCGTGAAAGCAATGAAGAGGGACCTATGGGTTGGGTGTCATTAGCCATGATCAACTTACCAATTTTTGCATTTTATATGACTAAATTTGACCTCTCTTTATTCTAGTGATGCAACAAAGAAAAATACTAGGATAAAGGAAAAATATAAAGCATACCTAAAATTACCTACAAGAGTGAAGCCCATGAAGCTGTGTGATGTTGGATGTGCATAGAGAGAGTACGTTATGAAGTGTAAATCTATAAGTGAAAATAATAGATCAATTATAAACTATATCTAAAATAAGAATGTATTAATTTGGATAAGAGAGAGATGAAGAGAATGGAATGAATACACCTCACTAGGTACACAAACTAATACAAAACCTATTTTGATGCTGAGTATTGTTGGGTGATGTGTTGAGCCAAGAGTAATATCATAAATGGAGCTAAGTGCTCAATTCCTTAGAAGTGGTTCAAGAATAAAAAGGCTATCCCTTTGGCTCCATCATCACCTACTAAGTGAATATATATGATCCTACATGTGTTGATCAATGTTTAGACTGTGTGTCTAGTCCCTCTAAATAGGTAGCTCAAGAATACAGAGGCTAGCTAGTCCTTTAGCTCCATCATTTCCCTATGAAGTGAAGTTATAAATTGATACTGGTATAGAATGTGTGTCATATGAGATGGATTTTGAAGCCCATGAATGTAATATGATCTAACAATGTTGGTGTGGATAGCTAAATGTATGTTGAAAACTAGGCACTCTTGGCCATTTTAGATTAGGCTTATATGAAAGCCACTCCAAAACTAAGAATCTAGCTTATGTGGAAGCCACTCAAGAACTCATAAACTTAGAAGTTAGGATTGTATGAAATCTAAACCAAAATGATGCCAACCACCTGTAGATGGAGAAAGGCATACAATTGTTGAGAATGCCTGGGTAATGTTGAACTCAAAAAGAAAGAAAACAAATGTGCCATACATATTTCCCCTAATCATGGGTGTCTAAAACATGGATTCTGATCTAGAAGTTATACTAAATGCCTATGTAAAATTGGAAGTGAGAGACATCATGATGAACATGATGTCCCCTATATATATATTCTCTAATAAAAATGTATACTAAAACTATTGATTCTGTTTTGAACTGTAGCTGATAAAACTATAATTGAACTTACCTTTTTATTTGCTTTTGGAAAATCTAGTTTTTTTCTATTTGGACAAGAGTGCTAGAAATAGATAATAGCACCACTAGTGATGTATTCCAGTCTTGGCACTATTGTTATAAACCAAATTTGATGATTATTCTAGATTATTGACTATTTACTTGGTCTATTCTGACTAGTTTGATGTTTGGTTGTTGTTTTGGGTGTTCTGAATGCTATTATTTTGATCGTTAAGATATTTGATCTCTATGATAAAACCATTATTTGTTGCCCCATTTTTTGAGGGTAGGAATGAAGACCCTACAATGACTACCCTTAGAATAAATATCCTTGCAAGTGTGTTATACTATAAAAATACATGATATAATAATGATAATTGGTAAGATATCTCAAGATATAACATGATTTATATTGAGATGTTGTTAGATCAATAGGGGTATGCCTAGATAGATGTAATAATATAATAAAATGTGTAATTTACTAAACTATAATTTAAAGTATGGTTAGTTTTTAGTTGGAGAGATGGAGCATGATGTCTATCATTGTATCTAAGAAGCAAGATAATGCATGATTTGGATCATGGCATTGCAAACAATCGAAATCAATCAAGAAACAAGCACACAAGGCAAGAATCATACAAGGATGGCCAACAAAACAAGGGACATGGGCACATTCCATTTAAACTAGAAAGAAATCATACAAGGCATATTCAAATTCCACATACACATACAATTGAAACAAAGAAGTTGGCATGGAAGCAACAATCACATAAAAGAGTACAATCAAAGGACATTGGAAAATATCCTAAGGCACACACATGAATAAAAGAAAAGGACATTATAAAATTTCCTAAGTTACATACATGAGACAAACAAGAACTGAGAAAATGCAATCACATCAAGCTAATGCTATGTAAGAAAAAACATGTAAGAAACTAGAATTACAAACACATCTAACTAATTAAAGCAAGAAGTGAATGTATGTAAGACATTTTAGTAAGAGACTAGGTATATGCTAATAAATACACAAATGATATTTACTATTAAGTGTTAATATAGTAATGTATGTGAGCTAGTGAATAATGTACATCAACATGATAACTAGTGTGTGGTATAGAAATGACATAACCTGGATGGTGTAGTCATGTAGAATATTCCCCTAGTGGGTATGTATATCGATGTGTGTCTCGATGTAGAAGTGGGATGCCCCCTCAATAGGTATAGTGAAGCAATCAAAGAGTTGGATGTCACTACACACACTCAAATAATATCAAGTGAAGCATGGTAATGTAGATAAATTAACAAACAATAACATAGAACAATAAATGTAAGTCTAGCATAGTAGTAGAAATGTAAAACATGGATGATGCATACAATCTAAATGTTTTTGGTGTTTTGACACTATTTTAATGTTTTTGTAATTTTTATATATTTTAATGTTTTTGTATTTTGATAATAATCTATGTACAATCAATCAAAGAAGACTATGTACAAAAAATACTGAGAAACTATGTACAAGTAAGCAATAAGAAACAATGTAAAAGTAAGGTTAAGAAAAGATGATACTAACCGATGAGTCTCATTGGAGACTCCCTATCATGGTGTCCTATATCAAACAAAGGAATCATATTTTATTTTGAAGCATGAATGAATGGATATGAATATGATTCTAAATATTTGGATTCATTATTGGTATCTTGGAAATCATAATAACCTCTATTGTTCCATTCATCATTATCATCTTGCTTTTAAACCAATGGAATTTTGGTGTTGAATTTTACTGTATCTAGATCTTTTCCTTTGATAAATTGTGTCTATGAATGATTTTCCTTAGGATGTTTAGTAAATCCCAAACCTTGGTGACAAATATTATCAATTGCTAGAATAGTAGTGATGCCTTGAGCATGCTTGCCCAACCCTTGACCTTGATAAACAAACTATTGTAGATATTTTTTACCAAACCCATACTACTTTGAAAGTTTAGCCTCATGTTGGATAGGTATATTTACATATTTTTAGTGATTTATCTATGCTTGTGGTACTGTTTCTTTCTTTGATTTTGCTTTCTGATCTTTTTATTATTTTGAGTTATGCTTTAAGTACCACTTTTGTACTATTTTTGAATTTGACCCTTTATGAATGTGTTCTTGTGTCATTATGGAGTGCTTGATTGATTTACCTTGTATACTACCCTCATGATCAATTATATGTTGTATATTATTTTTCAATGCCAAACATGAATCTGTGTAATGCCCATGCATTCTATGATATGCATAATAATATCTATATTTTCTCACTGGATGTAGAGGAGGTAGTTTGATCAACATAGATTTAATCATTTCCTTTAGTACCTCACTTGAACTCTTATTTTATCTTTGAATGTTTTTTGAATCACTAGTTAAAGATTTACTTTGTTGTGATTTATTATTTTGATATGTAACATTACTTGCAACCAATTGACTAGGTGAAGGTCCATATACATGATTGACACTAGGGTGCCATTGAGGATTTTATATTATAATATTATTTTTTAATGTTGTGATCTTTTGGTGTAATAGTTGATTCTATATTTGTAAATATGAATCTAACCTACTCATACTGGTGATTTTATCCCTTAGAGTCTTACAAGTGCAAACCTTAGTTCCTTCTGATTGAACATGTAAGCACGTATGTTGCAGAAGGTTTGAAGAAGCTATAGGATGAATGTATGCATTAGGAACAATATTATAGGCTACCTCTCTTTTTTAAGGGGTGATAACATGAACCTGGTTAAAGGGAAAGTAGATATCACCCTCTTGAGGGAGAGGAGGAGAAGGGATTTCATTCCTTTGAATGAAATATGACATTGAAACAAGAGTAGCCAAGGAGGCATATACATCTAGGTAGAAACCATGTATATGGGCTAAAATTCATGTAAGTGGAGTTATAAGTTGTGTAGTAATATTACTATAGATAACATTCCATATGAAATATAGCAAGAAAGAGATAGAGAGTATGGAACTATGCATAGATGCATAAAGAACTTTGACATGTGCTATGATATGTCTAATGTGTGTCATAAGATGAACTTGAAAATATTTCCATATGAAAGATAGAAATAAAGGGATAGAGACTATGAAATTTTGAATGAATGTATAGAAAATTTTGACATGAATCATAACATTTATAACATGTTTAGCATGATAAACTTGACAATTTTTCCATATGAGTGATAGAGAGTATGCAAAAGGAATATTGAAATTTTGTGCATTTTTAGCCATGAATTTTCTAATATCATTCCTTATTATAAAAAATAAGCATGAAATTCAAAGAATAAAGCTTTGTATTAACATATGGTAAACTTCATTATTCATGTATATTAGAGGACCAATGATGGTCTCTTTGTTATTTGTAATAAATGTGAGAAAAATTTGTAAATAAGTGAGATCTATTTTGTACAATCTGACTATAGATGTAAGGTAATAACTCACAAGCAATAGGACCTATTGTATGTAGTTGGGGTTTTGATAATGACATTTTTGAAAAATACTATGGAGTTTTGAAAATGAAATTAGATTTCTAATTTAAATATGCAGCTAAAATTTTAAAAAATTATTGGAAAATGCTTGATTGAATAGGACCTAATATGTGTAACTAGGGTTTTGAGAATTTGTTTTTTGAAATTATTATTGAATTTTGAATGGATTTTATCATTGTAATATGGTAGTAAAAATTAAAAAAAATATTGGAAAATTACTGGAAAAATACTGGGACCTAGTATGGGCAATTAGGGTTTGAAAGAAAATTATTTTAAAATTTATTACCAAATTTTAAAATTTGAAATGAATTTATGATTTAAATATTGACATAAAAATTCAAAAATTTATTTGAAAAATTAGTAGGAATTTTACCCTAGGGTTTCTAGGGTTTTTGTGTGCAAATGAAATAAGTCAGGGTTCACCAAATGTTTTATTATTTATTGGGGGAAATTAGTGTTTAATTCCTAAATAATAAAAGGGTCTGAGTAAGATAAAATTAGTAAATAATATTTTAAATTAAATATTATGATTTGTGAAATTTATTTTTAATTATAACTTTTCTAAGAATTCTGAAGCAATTTATTTATGGAAACTTACTCTTCCCCATATTCGGTAGGGAATATGGAAGGAAAGAAATAACTGAATCTTTAGAAATAAAGAGCTCCCTAGATGGGTGGTAGGACTAAACATCATTAGAGCTATTAAGGAGAATTTTTTATCACAAAAGAATCCAAGCTCAACCTTCCAAGTGGATAATCCCTTAAGTACAGAAAATTCTAAAGGTAAACCTGATAATCCCAGATTATGAGTTACATGGAATGCTCCCCCTCAAGGGTGGATTAAAGGAAACTTTGATGGAGCTGTTAAAGGGAATCCGGGGAATGCAGGTTGTGGTGGTGTCTTGAGAAACCATACGAGAAAGGTTATTGATGATGTTGCAATCCCCATTGGTAAATCAAATTGTCGCATTACCGAAGCTACTGCCGCCCTTCAGACCATCAAAATAGTTGTGGATTTGGGATATCCCAAATTGTGGCTAGAAGGGGACTCACTGAACATCATAAATATTCTTAACAATAAAAATATTGTGTCTTGGACTATAGAGGCTATGGTAATGGAGATGAAAACCTTAATAAAAAAATTTGATAAAGTGACTATAACCCACACCTATCGTGAAGCCAACAGAGTTGTAGATTGGTTAGCAAACTGCGCAGTCTGGACAGGTCAAAAAATGAGGTGGCAGGAAACATTAGAAAAGAAGGTGGAGCTGAGGGCACTCATTCTTCATGATACAACTCAAGCAAAGGAGGGAACGATTAGATTTTTATAGTAACATAATGAGTTGGAGAAGTGGTTTCGCGGGGAAAGGTCTTCAATCATTAAAGAGGAAGGCTCTTGAAAGTGGAAGGCTCTCGAGGATCCTGAACATGCCCAAACATAGCTAACTCTCAAATCAAACTGGCAGCAGGTGGGATCATTGTAAAGTTCAGAGAGACTGGGTTTCCAAGGAAATGAGTATGGCTCACGAAAGGAAGGGAGAACCAAGGAAGCAGGAGCCCAAAAACTGTGATGAATGGAGAGAGAAACAAGATGTCTGGAGAATCTTGCAGAAAGGAAAAGTCATGAACTATATGGAAAAGCTCCATGGGTCAAAACCGCATATCACTACGACCTTCTTCAAAAATTGGATTGATGAAAGGGTCACATTGCATGGTATCATAGTGAACCTTACAAAGGATTTTATAGCAGAGGTTACAGGGTTGCCTACGGATGGACTTAAATTCTCCAAGCAGACAAGCATTTTGAATGAGGCCTTTTGTAAGTTCCCCAAGACGGATGTGGAAGAGCAGAAGCTGATCAAGAATGGAGATTTCTATGAATTGGAATAGATTAAGGGGATATGGAGGGATGTCTTATGCTGTATAAGGGAGTATTTCATCCTGGACAGAAGGAGCAAGAGAGTGCATAAATTCCACTTTGTTTTCCTTAATCATTTCAGGCACAAGGTAAGACTGTCTTTTCCCTTTTACTTGCGCTATTCTTTGGTCCAAAGTTTATTTGCTCACAAGAAGAAGGAAACGCGTCCTATCCTGCATGAAGGCTTAATTCTGTTAATCGAAGGCTACTGCAAGAATAAAGCTATGGTTAAGAACCCTAACTAGGGGAAAAATCAGGAGTCTAGGAGCAAAAAGAGTGAAATCGTAAAAGGGAAAGACAAAATCAAGTTCCCTAGTGCCAATAATCAGAATGTAGAAGAAGATACAGAGTGGGAGAGAATTGATAAACCCAGGGAGGAAAATTTGGTGGAAGAAGAAGGAACTGAAAGCTAGAATACAAATTCAAATGAGGATGAAGAATGTCAAGAGAAGAATGAGAAAGAAGGAGTCAACAAAGAGGAGGAATCTGAAAATAGTAAAGAAGAAACTGAGGAAAATCAGAAAATGTCAGAGGAAGATATTGTCTAGGATGGCCCGGTTGAGGACCCTGTTTCAAGAAATGAAAAGGAAAATACAGTTCAGGATGACAATCAAGAAATAGACATGGAAATTCAAACTGGAACCAAAAAATAGTATCAAAGGGGCCGAGAGGATCACTTTGAAGAAGGTGGGAATAGTCCCAATAAGAATTTTGAGGAATGGAGAGAGAAGGGATAGAATGATGGTATGCACACACCTATGAGTTGGGTTAATTGCAAAGCAGAGGCTTCTCTCCAATTTGATTCTTGGATGTGTAAGGAGATTAAGAATCTCAAAAGGAAAGTGGAAATTATGGAAGATAACCAGAAAGCTGCATGGAACAAAATTAACATCATGGAAAAATAGATAAGAGATATCCCCGTCAAGCTCAAAGATTACGAGAATAACCTTTGGGAACTCATTAAAGAGAATAGAATGAAAATGGAGGAAGTAACATCCAATATTTGTGTTGCAGCTGTCAATATTGGAAAAAGAGTAAACGAGGAGACCAAATCCTTGGAGGGGCCTAGCAAAAGGATGAGACAAAGCTCTAGAAAGAAGGCTACACAAGAGGGAGCCAAGTTGGTGGCAACAACTACTCAGGATACTACTGTTGTGAAAGGTAAAGAAATAGTGAAAATGATTTTGGAACTGGAAGAATAGTTTGGTTCTTCTTGTTGGTTATGTTTATTGGTCTTGTTCTCTGGTTTCTTTTTGTAATCTTCTGTCTATGGTGCAGCCAGATCTTTGTTAAATTTGGGTTTTGACCGGTGGTCTCTCTGGTGGTTTTAGGTCCATATAAAACCTGTTTTTGCTACTTCTCTATAGTAGTTTTTAGGTTTTGCCTGTGGTCATTGAGGCTTTATCTTTCTTTCTTTGTACTTGGGTTTTGGGGTCCCTTTAAAACCTGATTTTACCTTAATCTAAAACTTTTCTAAAAATAGTAGTGAGAGAGAGAAAATTAAACTTATCTTATTCTATACTGATCTAACTAAGATAGGGCCTAGAAATTTGTGTGCAGGCTTGAGACACTATCACAAATAGGATTCTAGATTTCATTTTTTGATTGGATAGGAGTGTCGAAAGTGGACAGGAATGGCACTAGCACTGTAGTCCTTTCCTAACACTATTGTCCTAAGGATTTAAGCTTTTTGGGTTTTGTTCACTTGATCAATGTGAGCTTGTGTACCAAATTTAGAGCCTCACTTTTGAAAAAAATACTTATAGAGTTTATTTTCTATGTATGTGTCTTTTATGCACTCAAATAGAAACTTTGACAAATAGTGAAAAGGGGTTAGTGTGTGTAAGATGCACTGGATGTGTTCACACCCTGTGTGTGGGCACACTTCTTATATAACAATATTTTGAGGAGGAACCAAGCCATATGTAGTTCTCCCTTTAAGATTACTTGGTGCAATAGTGAATGAAAATGCAAGAAATGCAAAAATGAGTTGAACTTGATATGACTAGGGGCTAGTGTAAGGACTTGAATTAGTTTGAAAGTGTATAGGCTGGTTGTATGTAGAGAATATGGATGATTTTTTGAGTGGTCTTGCTTGTATTTTTGTTTGCTTGAGTGATATTTTCTAACCCTTTCCAAATGATCTTTGAATGGGCTTTTATAGGGATCTATTGGTCATGAATTGAATTTTCTCACATTAGGTCAACAAGGAGAAGGATGGGGAACTAGAATAAATTGTCCATTAGGGATAGAAATGAGCTTGGAAAATAGTACTAAAAGTAAATAATAGTGGCACTAGTGCTCCTGTCCTAGTTGGGTGCTATTGTCTTGGGTAGATAAGACTTGGGGGGATGGATTGGTCATGAAAAGAGGGTCCTAGATTAGCTAGGGTCAAGTCTAGAAGACTAAAGATAATGGGGAATCAATGAAAGCAATCCTATGAGAGTCATGAGAGAAATAAAGAGAGACTTATGGGTTGGGTGTCATTAGCCATGCTCAAGTTACCAATTTTTACATTTTATATGACTATACTATGCAACAAGGTTTCATTTATTTTCTAATTTCTTGAGTTGTAATTTGCAAGTGCTTAAGGTATTCTTGGCATCCCAAATATCCTTGAACATCATTCATAGTGATGGTTTTTTATTTATATTGGAAATATTTCCTTTCAATTATAGACTAGGGTGAAAGGTATTAAGCCACACATATTTTAGAAAAAGGTGATGAAGATATTAAAATTGTATTTTTTTCATCAATACAAATACTAAGGTTACTAAATGGATTAACCTTAACATTGTTCCTAAGAATAGTATAGGATATAGGTCATATGGGATATAGTTACCCTTTCGTATGTTTCCTCTACTTCCTTACTATGGTGGTAATATTTCATATTATTTTGAGAGAACCCAAGGGCCTCAGGAGGGGATGTATTTTGAGGGATGATAGGGGTATATTGGTGCCAACCTACGTAGGAGGGATGGTATTAAAAAATAAAAATTTGGGATGAATAACTTGTATCTCTTTGGGGGTTTATATTAGACAAAGAATCAGGGATAAGTAGGATAGTGATATAAAGAGATTCACTAAATAACATAAATTACTTATCTATAAATAACGTAGGTACTTGGACTATAAGTAATATTATAGAATAAGCTCTTATGATTATTCAATATTTCAAGGAAGTTTTCATTCAACATGTTTATAGAGAAGGGAATAGTGCAACATATTGGTTTGATAATGCAGGGGTGGATTCTATAGGCTTGAGAAGATGGCTCAATATGGAGGATTTGTTAGATCTTATCCAACAAAGAATTCAATTGAAAGCTTCAAGAATATTTTAAGGTGGTTCTTAATCATGTTTAGAGTTATTTTATTTTTTTGTATATTTATTGTAATGTGGTGAGAAACAATGATGAGGTAGATTATATTTATGGGCTACATAATTTAATGAGTAATGATATCACATAAGTGACTTTTGGAAAATATTATCTAAGAAGGAAATCATGCATCATCATTACCTTAAGTATTTTGACTTGTGTGAATTATGAGGGAAGGTTTATTTTTTAGATAAGTAGGGATCTATCAATTTGTAATGTTTTCAATAATTGTGATGACATGGGAGGTGATCTGGTGAGGGTGGAGCTAATTATGGATCACTACCTATAATATTATAGGTAAGTCTGGGATGCTCTATAAATGTGTGGCATGGGAACCTTTATGCAAAGAGTGGAAGAATTTGATGAGCACATTTATAAATATTTTTGTTGAGAGATAGAATAATAAAATTTTATACATATATGGTGAGATGGTGGAAATCATAGAGGACTTAATTATCAATGTGACTGGTTTTATATTAGAAGACACCAAAATTTATAAAATAGGTAGAGAGTTTAAGGAAGAGAGGGAGGAGTTTGTGATAGAAGGGAAAAAAATCATCCCTACTCATGGATTCTTTTGGGACCATCTACCTCATTTGTATAATGAGATCACCAAGAAGTTAACTTTATACATTAATTTGGAAGGAAGACATAATGTTGTACATTGTTTGCATTTCATATTCCTCAACTATTTTAGACACATAATCCCCCTAAGTCTTCCCTTTTACATCCTTATTTCTAGAGAGGTCAGTTATGGAGGTTAATTAAGGGAAGAAGAAGCAGCCTCTTCACCATGTGGTTATATAATTGATACATAATTAATTTAAAGGATTTAATAGAGGCCCTAGTTTATTTATATTTATGAGTAAGTATACTTATGGAAGGGGGAACTACAAAATAAAATAAAGTGCGCTTAAAGGAAAGAATAAGGGAATATGGAAAGATGTTAAATGAGATATGGAGGGTAACCCTAAAGACAATCCTTTGAAGGCTAATGAATTTAGTGAGGTTAAATAAACTGGAGGTATATCTATTCTAAAGGATGTGCCCTTCATGCAGGCCATAAAGGATAATATGATTATAGACTGTAGCCTCAAGGAGGGATCTATTGATCTGGATAAAGTAGATCTCCAAGTCAAAGGAACTTAGGTAGTTATTAGCAACCCAAATGAAGATTTTAATTCATTAGAGAAGTCCTTAAGAATCCAAAGCAAGAAAACTAATTTTTTTGAAGATATGGTGCTACAAAAGTCCATTCTTAGATGGTTTATGTGTGAGCACCTATCTTTGAGTAATTAGGCAAATATTTTGTGTCAGGAGAAGAAACACCTACAACAATCAATATGCTCTGATACTAACTGTTAGGTGACCCCTTATCTAATGGAAGCACAATTGATTACTTTCTTATAAGCAATTAAACACGAAATTATACCAGAATGATAAAGTAACTAGAAACTTGAGACAACAAATAATTTGAGAGACAATACACATTCTTTGTATTAAATACTACTAGAAGAAAATACAATAAGGAAGATGCCACTTCTTCCTCCACCTCAAAGGCTTGCCACACCTCAAAACCTTCTTCCCTCTCTCTCTTGCTCAACACAACAACTCTAAAGCCTGAGTTATTATCCCTCCTTGAATACTTCAGCTTGTCTCCTTGACCTTGCTAGCTTTAATGCTTTTACTTGCCTTCTTGTGTTATTACAATACATGCCTTATGGGTCTATAAATAGGATCCCATGCTTACAAAAATAGAACTCTAGTTACAATAATTAGACACGCAGCTCGTGACTATAATTAGTCATTTGACATGCAAACACTCGCTTCACTTAACTGACTATTTGTCAACAGCAATTCTAGAAATACACAGGCGACTGACGCCGGTCCCTACTTGTCTGGTGCTGCTGACATCGGTTGACTATCTACCGTTGCCGTTCTCCTTCTCCACTGCATCTAACCGATGTCAGTCATACTTCTGACGCTGGTGGCTCTGGTTCTTCAGCATCCTTCCTTGTGTCTGCGAACAGTTGAAGCTTTTAGCTCCACACCTTAACAATCTCCCACTTGGAGATAAACAATTGCAACTTATACCTATACCTGTACACCATCTATTTTATTCTTTAGGCTCTGTATCCCTCTTTAATGTCACTCTTGAAGACCAACCACCACGCAAACCTGTGATGCAATACCTGTATCTTATGCCACAAGAATTTTGCTGCTCCTAAATTCTCCATGACATACTTCTGAACTAACCCTACCCTTAGCTCAGAAAACTCCCTGTATATGAAACCCTGCAACAAGTAACACAATACAGTAACAGGATAATGTAGCTAATATTATCCAACCTGGTAAAGATAAAATACAATGGTCAAACCTCCATTGCTTGCAGCCTAAACAAGACCATATACCATATCCTTCTGTCTCATGTGTCCATCCACTCTCTTCTCTAATATGGGAATCCATCCCTCTATCCAGTGCTTTCTTCCAGCTGACAACTCTACCAACAAATACCTATTTGGTTCTACTCAAGGACTCACACTCCTCATCCATGCCAAGCTCCCACTATTTCTGGATTCTACCTGCATTGCTTCTTCCATCTTCCTAGTTCATGACTATCAGTAAGCAATATAAAGAAGGTGAACAATGAATATGAGGTTCACTTACCATTTCTGACCTCCACATGGGTGTTTGAGACTCCTTGACAGCTAACTGTCCACCCATCATCTGTTTTAGTGACCGATATCGACCATCTCCCAGTCTGCTCCCGACTGATGTCAATTCCCTGCACTGATCCTGACTGCCGACATCATTTCCCTGGCCGATGCCGATGCCCCTCCTGCCGACGTCGGTCCTTATGACCGACATCAAACTTCTCCTGCTCGACCTACTGACCCTGCTGGTCTGCACATGACTGATGTTGGTATCTGGATGACTGATGTTGGTTCCAGGTGACCAACATCGGTGTCTGTGTGTTTTTATAAGTGATGAAATTTTCATCCACGAGCTCTTCTTGGATCAAACCTCTGTCCATGCTACCCTGCTCAGATTTATTCAGCCCCTGTGACTGATCTCTGTCCTTCATCTCCTCCATAAACACCAAGGCTTCTTTGTTCCTGTCAAAAGCATCAAATTTCCTCTTTTTGCAATGAACTCTATCTATGCTTTCTAAATTTGAACACATACCTTTTGAATCAAGAACTTCCATTCCCTTCTTATTCATGTGACCAAGCCTATTAGGCCACATCTTTGAATCTACACCAGAAGTAGAATCAGTAATACAAGTAGACAGATAAAGAGTATCTACTTTCTTACCTCTTGCTAGAACAAGTGTACCCTTGGTAACCTTCCAAGAATCCGCTGTGAGGGTTATTGTGCATCCCTCATCTCCCAACCTTCCTACAAAAATTAGACTCTGCTTCAAAATTGGAACATGCATGACCTCTTTCAACACCCATGTGTTGTCAATCTACAATCTCAGCTGCACTTTCCCTTTGCCAACTATCTGACAAGGCGTACCATCCCCTAAATAGAGCACTCCAAAGTCTCCCTGTTCATACTCATAGAACAAATCTCTGTTTGGGGATGCATGAAAAGATGAACTAGAATCTAAAATCCATGATCCTACTTGACTATCCGAAGAAAGTATGAGAGCATCTTGCATCACAATATTTGTATCCTTTGCTTCTTCCATACCTGCATGTTGGTTCTCTTTGTCTCTCAACCAACACTCCTTCTTCGTATGTCCTTTCTTTCCACAAAAATAATAGGTAATACCTTTAGACTCGGATCTCCTTCCCGGCCTTGATTTCCCTTGCTCAACCTTCTCCCTTTGCCATCCCCTGCTTTCTACACTTAGAGCATTCCCTGATGATTCACCTGTGCTTCTCCTGCGTATTTCCTCATTCAAGATCACACTCACAACATCATCAAATTTTAATATTTTAGAAGCAGATGCAGAATTACTTACTGCCATAACCAAACCGTCCCAACTTTAGGCAAAGAACATAAAATCAAGAGAGCCTTTACCTCATCATCAAAAACAATATTGACTGAAGCTAGTTGGTTTACCAAACCATGGAAATCACTGAGATGAGTATGTACCGATCCACCTTCTTGCATTTGCAAAGTAAATAGCTGCTTCAAAAGATATACCTTATTAGAAGCCGAGGGCTTTTCGTATAAATTCGCCAAGGACTTTATCAACTCTTCCATTGTCTTGCACTGTGATAAGCTGGAAATCATAGATGATGCAAGGCTCAACCTTATGGAACTAAGAGCCTTCCGATCAAGAACGTTCCATTCTTCATCCTTCATATCTGTGAGCTTGCATGCAACCCCACCCAATGGTAAGTACAAATCCTTCTGATATAAATAGTCGTCAATCTGCATCCTCCAATGTTGATAATTCTTGCCGTTAAACTTCTCCATTCGTAGCCTACTTTCTTCTACCATTGCTAAACTCCCACTCAATCAAAAAACCCTGTGAATGACCTGTAATCAAAAACAATAACCTGCTTCCTGCAAATCGTAGCTCTGATACCACTTGTCAGGAGAAAAAACACCTACAACAATCAATATGCTCTGATACTAACTGTTAGGTGACCCCTTATCCAATGGAAGCACAATTGATTACTTTCTTATAAGCAATTAAACACGAAATTATACCAGAATGATAAAGTAACTAGAAACTTGAGACAGCAAAGAATTTGAGAGACAATACACATTCTTTGTATTAAATACTACTAGAAGAAAATACAATAAGAAAGATGCCACTTCTTCCTCCACCTCAAAGGCTTGCCACACCTCAAGACCTTCTTCCCTCTCTCTCTTGCTCAACACAACAACTCTAAAGCCTGAGTTATTATCCCTCCTTGAATGCTTCAGCTTGTCTCCTTGACCTTGCTAGCTTCAATGCTTTTACTTGCCTTCTTGTGTTATTATAATACATGCCTTATGGGTCTTTAAATAGGATCCCATGCTTACAAAAATAGAACTTTAGTTACAATAATTAGACATGCAGCTCGTGACTATAATTAGTCATTTGACATGCAAACACTCGCTTCACTTAACTGACTGTTCGTCAACAACAGTTTTGGAAATACACAGGTGACCGACGCTGGTCCCTGCTTGTTTGGTGCTACCAACATCGGCCGACTATCTGCCGTCGCCGGTCTCCTTCTCCACTGCATCTGACCGACGTCGGTCATACTGACGACGCCGATGGCTCTGGTTCTTCAGCATCCTTCCTTGTGTCTGCAAACAGTTGAAGCTTTTAGCTCCACACCTTAACATTTTGGAGTACGAAGACATTCATAGTCAGAGTAGGTTTGAACATAATGAGTTGGAAAATCAATTTAAAATATTTAGAGAGAAAGTCTCTACTCTTAAAAAGGAGAATAGTGAATTAAAGGATAATATCAAGATCTTAGTGTTTGTTAGCAAGGCATCTATGAAAGACAACCTTGATGCTATTGATTATCTTAGGAACTTGTTAAGGATAATATGAACAAAGTGGAAAATAATAAAAATATAAAGTGTAGTGAGTGTGATAAAGATGTGGAAAAACTATTGATTATTTACCAAAGGATGGATTTATAGATTTGTTGAAGACTAAAAGTGCATCACATGGTTTCAATAGTGTTAAGAAACACTTCTCATTTCTAGATTCAAAGAATCCATTGCATGACTTGTTGGTTTTGATATTATTGATATATTTGGTGGAGTAGTAGGCAAAGCTAATTTCTATTTCACAAAATAAAAGGTAAATGGTTGTTAGGAGCAACCATGGTGTTAAAGTCTACTTGTGAACATGAAAGTAATCTAAACTAAGTATAGTGAATTATGATCAAAACCTAAAGTCCAAAGTCTAATCTAACAAGTGTAATTACAATGAAAGATAAGCTATAGTGAATTGCTTTAAAAATGAGAAAAAGGAAGGGTAGGGAAGAAAACAAGGTAAATATTGCTGAACTTCAGTCCAACCATTATGACAAATTTTAAATTTCATAAAAATATGCACTCAAACTAATATATGACATGAAATTTCAAAGTCATAGATCATATCATATATCAAGAAAATGTCTAAGGATAGTTAAAACAATGAAAATAATAACTCAAGTTCACTTTAAAGATTTACTCCCACAAGCAAATTGCATTAGCACATTTTCAAGAAAAAAAGGAAACTAAAATGAATCTAAGCTCTTTCAATAAATCTAGCATAAACACAAATTGACAACTCTAAATTCATATGTGCACATCTAGAATTATTAAAAACAATTTAAATCTAAACAATAAACTAGACATTTGAGGAAGCAACCATGATAACAAAATACACAAATAAATACAAGAAAATCCTTGTAAAATTCCCTTGCCTGTATTAATTTGCTACATATTTATGAAGAAATTTTTTCTCTAAAAATCCCTCTTTCTTTTTTGCAAATGAAAATACCCCTTTTATAGAAGACTTTGAGGTATGTCAGTCAATCACATCAAATGATAATTGAACAAGTGTCAAGATAATTGTAATTTTACAACATTATAGTATCAAACACTTTACAAATAAACTAACCTATAAGCAATGTGATTTACAAGATGCACATTATTTTAAAAAATATAATATTATCTATTCAAATGATGTACATGTTTCTAAAAAAGAGAATATGCTAAGTCAATAAATTTGACTTTGAGAAGCTCCTTATTGTTTTTGTTGCTTCATCTTCATTTCCTTATCATGTTGTTCATCAATCAACTTGAAGTTAATGATGGGCTCCATGAAAAGCTCTTCTTCTTGATCTACCAAGCCTTTGAATTCCTTTTCAGCTCTGTATAAGGCCTCCTTGATGCTCTTAGCATCACAAATATTCTCTTCTACATATAGGATCATGTCCAAGACTCTTTTATTATCTACCGTTATTTTTCTCTAGATTTTTCTTTTCACTTCTTACATGAATTGAGTATCTCTGTATTTGAACTCCTCATTTGTTATCAAGCCAATGAGACTAAGGGTAGCTAGGTCTTTGATCAAGCCACTAATATATGCACCATCTAGTTTTACAACTATTTAAAATCCTTTGAAAAATCCTCCATGCCTCTAGACCATTTATTCAAATCCTTAATCTTCTCAATCAATATTACCATAGCCATATTTAAATGGGCTAAGCTAAATATTTTTAAATCAAGAATTTGGTTCTCTGTCAATATATTAATCAATTATTTTGCCTTATTGCTTGAAGTCTACCATTGTTTTACTTGGCTCATAACATTGAAATGCTGCTTATTCACTATATACAAGTTAGACCTTATTATCTTCAAGGAACTAAATGTATCAAAGATAATTCCCTCAAAATTGTTGATAATATCCCTTAACATTGTTAAGATAGACTATTTCTCTAAGTTATTTTTTTGATAGTTTAGGCCTTTGATAATATCTTACAAGTGTTATGACTGTGCTTGAGCTAGCTCAAGGACATCCTCCTTAAATGTTGGATCCTCACCAGGTCTTTATCCTTTCTCCTAGGTCAAATTAGTCAACAGATCCACCTTTTGATATATGATTTCTTCACCACCCCGCCTAACTATTTTTTTAGTCACTCTTTACAAACCCATAGTCTTTGGATAAAATTTGACTCCAACTAAAGATTGGGTCACATATGGAATTGTGACCTCTACTTGTGATTGGGTTACTAGCTGACTTAGAGTAACCAATCTCCTTGCTTCTTCTTCTTCTCGATCAATGATCTTGGGTTTCAATTCTCACTGTAGAGGGATATTAGTAGTTTTCACCATTACCCATGGATGGTGAATAGTAGGAAGCTTTCCTATCCTTGACTCATAAATGAACCACTCAGGGATAGGTGGATAATATAATATGTTTTCCTCACTAAAAAAGTTAAATTCAATCAAAGGAGGAGTGATGGTTTCCCTTGGTTTCTTTGCCTTTGGAATAGTGGTAGTCTCAACTTTTCTCTTTGGAATGTCAATAAAAACCAAGTCTAAAGACTTCCTTTTATCATGATCTTACTTAGTTTTCTCAACACTTGCTTCCTCTTTATCTGAATGTATCTCATAAGCCATGGATACCATCTTTAATACATCCTAAATGACTCATTAAGATCTAGGGCTATCATATGCAGCTCTTATTGAGGTAGATATTGCTCTATTGCCTTAGATGATTTAGGTGTTGATGAACTTGAAGAAATTTCATCAAGAATCCTTTTTTTTGGTCTATGTTCTATTTTTAATTATACTGATAACAACTCATAAGAACTAAAACTAATCAAATGATATTGCCTTGGGCCTAATTTCCATCTATCTTCTATTTTTTGGTCCCTATTCAATCTAGACTCAGGTCTTATGTTGTGCTCCTTCAATCTTCTAGTTACTTTAAAATATGAGGATGCTTTAATGTATATAAAGTCAAATAAACTAGGCTCATGCTTATATGGTACATTAAAAATAACCTTGATCCTTAAATGTTCTTTTACCCTACCATAAGGGTCCCATTTCCTAAGATCATCCATTTTTATGTTGAAAGATAACCTATGTTTTGATTTAACCTCAATATTATCCCACTATCTAAAACTTGTCTTGCCAACTATCATTAGAAAGTTATGCAAGAGACATTTTCTCTTAATTTTGTAAAGGCCATCTACACCATGGAATAATTGATAGGCCACCTCTTGTTCTGCTTGTTTATTAGGAACATGCATTAGGAACTTGAGAGTATAATTTTGAGTTCCTTCAACCCTCATAACAATATAGTCAGGGTATAACCATATGTCTCACATTGCTTCAACAAACTTATTGATTAGAGGGCTAACTCTTTACATAGGGATATCAGTTATAGCTTCACTTAGTGTAGGGTAGACATAATCACAAATAAATTGAATGTGGTTTCTATACATATAGACGTGCAACTTGGAATAGTATTGGGAGATGGTCTAAGTACCACTTGGAGACCATTTTATCTGGTTGGGAATCTTTGTGGTTACACATAGGGAATATAAAAGAGAGGACATCATGTAAAACTAAGTCTTCTTCCTATGCCTAATTATATATATTTATCTACTCAGGGAGATGTTGATTATCTCACCCAATAGAGGAACTATTACCTTTTCAATGATGAAATACACCATGGGTACCCACATTGTATTTACATATGCTATAGTTGTACATCCATACAACTTGTCTAACATAATCATCACCATCCTAATTCCAAGTCTAGATTGAATTATTGGGATATTACTTGTAGGGTCTATAACAACCTTTTACCAAATACTAACCACATAAGTAGGGTTTCCATCATATTATGTTGCTTAGCCCATGAATTAATTGAGGTTAGGCCAATCTGCGGATTGGGTAGTTGTAATAAGACTCAAAGGAAATTGGGGAAATGTAAGTAACTTTCCTATAATTATGTTCATTAATTAACATGCCTTTGTCTATTTTAGCTTCCTTAAAAATAGGACCCAAAATATCAATGTAATAAAGTACCTATGGTTTTGTAGTTGCATAGTGAATTCCGATCATCTAGATGGCTACAATGTCATTGTATAGTCTCTTTGATGAGAGAATCTTCTCTTATTTCTTGGTGATAGTTGGTTAGTTTTAAATTGTCTAGAACAATTTAGAATAATTTCTATCCCCTATGTCTAAAGTAGAAGATACAAATTATGTGTTTGAATACATAACCTTCTATGTTTGATGTCAAATATAGTTCAACTTCTTGCTTTTAAACATGCTTATGGGTCATCATTATTATAATCTTAATCAAATTATCCAATTGGGGGAAGATAGTTCAACCTTCTCAGCTTAAACCAATGACCCCAAAGATAATGTAGGGCTATTCATATAATTTTATGGATTTTAGAGTTTACATAGGGATTTAATGATGGAAAGCTAGCTTAAAATATGAGTTTTTATGAGTTAGATTACATTTGGATTGCACATTTATACCTTTTACATGATTAGGTCCATAAGATCTTTGAATTTGATGTGTCTTGATTATGTGGCACTATCATGTCATGCTACTCATTTATTTTTAAAATGTGACTATTTGTCACTTTTAGACATGTGTCATTACCTTGTTCAATCTTGAATCTTGATCAATTTGCACTATTGATCTCTTTATAAGTCTTCCTAGAATAGAGTTCATTGCAAGCCATTGATATTCTATTTGAGCTCCCAAGAGTGCCACTTGGTAGCTCTATGGGTTCTCTATGTACTTGAAAATAGTATTCATCACTTGAATGCTCTTGCATCACATGGTATCATCACATTTGATCTGGGCTCTTTTAATTGTTGAATCCACTCTCACCATTGATCTTGAATATGCAATCAAATACATGCCATTGATCTTCCTTTTGCAATATTAAATGTGTTTCATTGATCTACTTTTTCATAAGATCAAGCACAGGCCATTGATCTACTTAATCACTCATTAAGATTGTGACACTTGTCACTCTTGTGTTCCTTCTCAAGATTTTTGACTTGTTGACATTTTCTTTCTATTAGATCTTGAATGTGTATCTGAAATCACGCCATTTGTCCTCACATTTGAGTTTATAATCCTTTGATGCTTTGATACCATGCTCACCATCAGATCTCCATTACACTATTAACATGCACCATTGATCAATTCCTTTGACTTATTAACTCCATATTTAACTGTAGATCATTGATATTTGCTTCAAGCTCCTAAAATTCTACCACTTGGTGATCTGTCATTTAATTCATTCCTATCGATAATGAAATAGACTAAGGGTTCAGGAGTGTAAATAAACGTAGGATAAATTTTAGACTAAGGTTTTGGTCATGTTAATAAACATGATTAAAGTTTAAGATAAAATTTAAACTAGGTTTAAAATATAAAAACACATTTCCACATAAATTTTAATTTATTTTAGAAAGAATCTCGTGTAAATATGAACCCATTTCAAAATAAAAACTTAGGTTAAAATAATTAGACTAAGGTTTTTAACTTTATTTAATCATGGATTTAATAAATCAATTAAAGACCAAAGGTTAGCAAAAGGATCAAATTAGTATTAAATCATAAAACCCTAAACATTGTTCATTCAAATGAAACTCTATTAAACCTAAAACATGGAAACACAAGAGTCAAACGTTAGCAATATCAGATAAAGTTAAAAACATATTATATGCAAACATGTTAATTAATCCAGATGAGAACCATGATATTCAAATAATGCACTTTGATCAAGTGTGATGTTCAATTTATAGCAAAAATTTTCATAATTTGAATAAGGATCCTCATTTTTCAAAAAATGGGGGTATGTTAACCTAAAAAAATGGTGACTTCTAGGGGAATCTTAACAATATGTTAGAACTTAGATACTTTTGGTTTAAAATAATAACTAGACTATTCATTCCACATGATTAAGTACCCTTGTTAATATCAATTCATGATTAAAATAAGTTTTACAAATTTAGAATTAGATTCAACCATCAAAATACAATCATGTTGTGTGTGTGATCTGATTCATTCACTGATTACCATGGGGTTTAGAGAACAACTTATAGATTTCATGACCTTAATCACTAAAATAGACTTGTATCATATTTAGATATTCATTTGTGAATAATGATTTTATGAAAGGGGAAGGCTTGGGTATTGCTTTGCTATCACCAAGCATCCACCTGACATAGATACCTTTGGTTCCACTCAAGGACTTATTTCACTTCCATCTAGGCATCCATAGCCCCGATGGAGGTTACCAGAATCACCTTTTCTTACAAATCTTTCAAATTTTCAATAAAGCTATTATTTTTATTTTTTTTAACTATATTTAGCTTTCAACAAAGGTTGGGAACCAGAATTAGCTAGGTTTTAGGATTTTTGACAAATGTTTAATTTTTAGACAATCATCTTTGGTTATAAACTTTAACCCAGGAAATAATATTCTTTTTTTTTCTAATAATTCAAAATTTCACTCAACATAGGCAATCCTTATTATAATTTTTTTTTTATCAGAGCAAGGTTTAATATTTTAGGGAATAACTAACCTAGATATCAATGTTCACCAATTTCTCTAAATCATAACATCAAGCTTGAATTTCCAAAATCCATGATCAACCAATATTTGAGAGTCATACCTACATTATTGATTTTATAAGTCCCTTGTGATAATTTAGGATGGATTGGAGCTTAAAAATTATCTTGGAAAATACTTATTGAAAGTAGAGAATAAATCAAGGAAAAGGAAACACACAACAAACAAAATAGACAAAAAATATATACAAATGCTATTTACAAATAAGGAACAAGAAAGAAACTAATTTTAGCCTACTTACACTAACTCTAACCGGTATTACAAGTTACTCCTTAAATACTTGGGGTGGTACAATAGAGAAGTAGTGTTTGACATATTTCCCATTAGTTGGCAAACTAAACTCTGCTCCCTATACGTCTTTGATCTTGAAGGTGTTGTCTCCCAATGTTTCATTAATTTGATAAGGGCCAATCCAAAAAGGAGTGAATTTACCATGTTTTCCTTTTGTCTCTAAGGCTTTGTCCCATAGGAGAACTAGGTCTCCATACCTAAACACCTTAATCTTTGAATGCTTATCAAACCATCTTTTAACTATGGTTTGATGTCTGTTGAAGTTGGAAAATGCTTCTTCGCTTGCATATTCCATTTTAATGATGTTAATCAATAATTAATTATCATACTCTTGATCTTTTTCTATATACTTATGCATGAACTTGTAGGTTGGCAAGTTTAGAGTAATTAGAAATATTAGTTCTTAACCATACACAAAAATAAATGGTGATGATTTTAGTCTTGTTTCACTCTGGTCCTTTTTACCCAAAGAGCATATTTAAGAAATTTATGCCATGTTCTTAGTTCTTACAATGCATACATTTTGATAGCTTTCATCAAGTTATTATTTGTTGATTCTAAGACTCCATTACCTTGAAGGTAATGATTTGATGAAAACTTAAGAATTATGTTGTTATCATAGACCCACTCAGTCATCTGAATAGATATAAAGGATGATCCACTATCACAAACTAATGATCCTAGTGTCCCAAATCTTGTGTAAATGTTCTCTTCCAAGAAATTTATTACATCTTCAGTTCTACATTGTTTAGTTGTCACTACATCTATCCATATTATGTAGTAATTAGTAGTAGTTTGAACATATTTATGGTCATCTGAAGAATTAGGGTTAATCACCCCTATAAAGTCAAATCCCCATTAAGGAAAAGGTTTGTCAATTAAGATTGGCCTCAATGGCATAACTACTTTTGGTTATTTGGTGTTGAAGATATGACATTGATGGCACTCTCTAACATGTTTATGTGCATCCTTGAATATTTTTAGCCAATAATATCTAGCCCTAAGGATATAATAATCTATTTTATTTTGAGAAGGGTGTCCACTTCCAAGATTTTCATGAAAAGTACTCAAGATCTCAGCTACTTTTTCTTTTAAAACACATCTCAAATATATTCCTTCATAATTATTTCTATAGAGTACTCCATCCTTAATCAAGAAATGTGTTGCCTTGAGCCTCAAAGCTCTTCTTTGGTATCTACTCAATCTTGTAAGATAAAAACCATTGATTAGGAGATGAATAATTGTATCATACCAATCATTTGGTTGGAATTTTTGTTGATAAACTTGAATGACACTTAATTTAGGATTGGTGTTAGTAATTAATTAAATTAATCCTTGACACCTTACCAAGTTGGAAATTTTTATTTCAAGATCATACTCTTAGATTATAAACATCCATTTACTTATTCTCTCTCCCAATTCACATTAACTAAGCATAATTTTAGTGGCAAGGTTTGGCAATATTGCATGCACTTTATTCCTAAGAATGTAATGTCTAAAAATTTTAACTACTTTAACTAAAGAAAATGTTTGTTTGTCAATAAAAAAATAATTTAACTCATTTTTTTAAAAATTAGTGCTCATAAATACAATTGAATGATCACATTTATCTAAATTTTGAGTTAAAACAACAACTATAGTATGTTCTAAAGCAAAAAAATAAAGATAAAAATCTTTTGTGAAATTAGGACTTATCAACACCAGTGCATATCATATTGATTATTTAATGTCCTTAAAGGATTTCCTTACTTATTCATTCCATATGACCTTGGCATCCTTATTCAACATGTCATTAAGTGGATTCACAATTTTTGCAAAATTAGAAATGAAATTTCTCACAAAATTGATTTTCCTAAAGAAAGACTTTAATTATTTTCTACTGTTAGGGGTTTTTATTTTAGATATGACATTAATTCTATCAGGATCTATAGAAATCCCATCTTTGGTTTTAACGTTTCCTAGTAATTTCCCTTATATAACACAAGAAATGCTTTTCTTAGGATTAAGGGAAATTCCATACCTTCTAAAACATTCAAATACCTACTGTAAATGCATATTATGGTCTTCCTTATTTTTAGAAAACATAGTTAGATCATCTATATATATGATGATGAAATTACCTATGATACCTTGAAAGGCATGGTCCATAGCTCTTTGAAAAGTTGCTCCTACATTTATTGTCCCAAAAGGCATTATTTTATAGGCAAAAGTGCCCCATTTAGTAGTGAATGAAATCTCCATTATGTCCTCCTTATTGACAAGTACTTGATTATAACCTAAAAAACCATCTAAGAAAGACATCATAGGAGAACCACTAATAGTTTGAATGACCTGGTCAAGGGAAGGTAAAGGATAATTATCCTTTTTTGAAGTTTTTTTAAAAATTTTAAAGTCTATGCATAATTTAATTTCTCCATTTTTCTTTCTAACTGGCACTAAGTTAGCTACCTAGGTAGAATGTCTAATTAGAAATACTATTTTTTCATCTAATAACTTCTTGAAATCTTTATAGATTAATGGTTCTAAAATAGGATTGACATGTCTTTTCTTTTATCTAAAAGGTAAAAAAGCTTCTTTTAATATAATGGTATGGGTAATGACTCTAGGATCAAATATATTTAAGTTTTCATAGGACCATGCTGTAACATATTTGTACTTGGTCAACAATATTATATCCTTCTTAGACTCATCATTAGTGTAAGCTGTACCAATATTTACTAGCTGGGGTTGACCTTAAAGTCCTATATTAACTACATTATAATATTTCCCATTCACTTTGAGAACTTTAACATTTTCAGCTAGCTTGTCTTGATCAAACAATATTTCTAAGGCAATCATGCCTTTGGGAATTTTTTGTCATTCAATTGAATTATTTTGTCATCAACTTTGTCTTCATCAAGATAATTTTCATTGACCTCATCAATGATATGAGACTTAAATACTCCCAAATTTTTTATGAGATCTATGATTATTTGATCATCACTAAATACTTGAAAATGATTGACATTATTAGGAATTCAAGGACATAGAATCAATTCAAAGCTAAGGTTTGCTAGCTTGAAGGCTTGATTTGGAATGAGGTTAGGTACAACTGGAATGAGTTCATCAATAGGCTTGTTCTCTTCTCTAGGAGTTAAAACAATATTAAAGGCATCAAAGTACTCAATCAATTCCCATACTCTAAACTTGTACTTATTTAGACAAGAAAACTTGCATTGGTATTTAATTCTAATTCGATTAACTACTAGCTTAAAATTACCATAAACTAGTATTTCCTTCACCTTATGTTTGATAGAAAATTCCAATCCAAGGATTAAGGATTCATACTTTGCCAAAATGTTATTACAAGAAAACTAAAGTTTGTAAAAATAATTAAATTCCATCTTAATGGGATTGATTAGAACAATTCTTACTCCCAATCTGAATTTACATCAAGCACCATAAAAATATAATTTCCACAATCTAGGCATTCATGAGAGTCTTTATAGTCATGTACCTAAGGAGTGTCAAGGGTATAAAATACTAAATCAAAATTGACCATGTTGACTCTTTCATTTGATGCATTGTATTTAGTAATCATGTGTTTCATTTTTGGCTCCCTCTCAATCTAGATTTGATTGGGAACTCCCTTCCATGGAAGCCATATATGAGAACAATCAACTGACATGTATCCATTTAAAGAATTAGTCCAATCTCTGCTTAGTAGCATTTCATAAGCATTTAGAGTGTCTACCACTTGAATATCTATAAATTTTTGTATCCTTGGCTCTGAAGAAAGCTACATATTAACATTCAATAATTCACCAATTATTTTAACCCTTAATTTGTTTGATTGAGTAACTAGTCTATCAGAATTAATTGGAGTTAAACAAAGCTTTTCAAAAATACCTTTTGGCATGATATTTGTAGAGGCTCATAAATTTAACAAATAATTATGCATGTTTTTACCCAAAACTCTAATTGTTAGGAAGAAAGGGGGAACCTATACTTTGTTCTTGTACATCACTACATTGACATTTGCAACCTTTTGTGATTTACTAGGATTTTTGGATAAAGATTCAAGAAACAAGTCCCTTTGTTCAGTATTTTGAGTTAATTTATGTAAAGTTATATTAGATTTAATCTATTTCATATCCTCAACTATATTTTATCCACTCCTAGTAGAATAACTAGATGAACCAACATTATTTATATTGGTACTTCCTTTTGTATGTTCTAGATTGGTGTTTGCTTGAGGATCAGGAGGAGTATCAAAGTTATTAAGTGGAGTTGTACTTGTCAAAGGTTTATTTTTTTATCTATTCCTTATTAGATAATTCTTATTCATATACTATTGAAAAACATGAATCTCCTTGAGAGTATCTTCAGGTTCATTCTCATCTTAGAATGGGAAATCAAATGTCTCCACCATCAGAGTTGTGTTAGCATATTTAGATGACTTTGAAGATCCAGAAGTACCTGTAGAATTATCTTTGTTAAGTCTACCTTCAAATGTATCTAACTCATCTTGATATAATTCAAAAACATTAAAAAATTCTATACAATCTAATTCACCATGCTTTGAAGTGTTATGAACTCTATAATATTTAGTTAAAGCTACTTCACAAATGTTTATTTTAGGATTGTTTTTATTTTTAGACGATTCATTGTTATTTTTATTGTTGTTTCTATTGTGAAACTTATTTCTATGTCTTTTTAACCTTTGATAAGAATAATTAACATTGGAGCTTTCCCCAACATTACATATTTATTTTGTAATTGAAGGAAATTAGTGCTTAATTTTTGAACCATTTTGAGTATGGAGTCATTTTCATTTTTAGGTGCCACTAAATTGTGAACTTGAGTACTAATAATAATTATTAGCACCATAGCTCTTTGATATTGTAGATGAGATCCACTTGTAATGTTATTTAAGAATCCTAGGTTTTGACTAGGATGAGCACGACTCAAGGGTAATTGGTTTAATTGGTGTTTGATTTAAAGTAAGCATGTTCTGATTAGCATTTAGAATTAAATTCACTGTAGATAAATTAGGATTAACATTAGGAATAACATATGCTAATTGACCCTGGGGTTGCATTTGATCACTTATTTTCACAACTTTAGCTTAGGCTAAGGCCAATGTATTTATAACACCAATAGATATTTTTAGAAAAATAGATGTCATTGTATCTAAAGTATCATTATAAATATATAAATCTAAGGATTTATTAGTTCTATAGGGAGCTATATTTCTACTAAACATCTTCTAAAATTTGGCATTAAAATGTCTAATGGTTTCATTAGAATCTCTTTTCACAGTAGTGAATTCTTGATAAAGGATAGAAGAAATGTGATCTTTCCATATTAGTCAATGGAAATATTGTTGAAATCATTAAAAATAGTAATGTAATTCTTAATAATGTTGAGAAACCAATCATATGATGCATATTTGAAAGTAAAAGGAAAAAATCTACAAGTAATATCTTCATGAATAACATTTAAAAATCTGAAAGCAACTTTAAAAGACTTGATATGTTATTCAACAGTAACCACACCTATAAGACTAAAAAAAAGTAAATACTTATAAATATTTCTAGGTGAATCATTTACCTACCCAAGCACATTGATGGAAGATTCACCTAACCATGTCATACCTTGATAAGGGTTGAAACATAGGAGCATCACATATAGATGAAGTAGGTTGAGATTTAAGAACCCTAAGCTTACCTTTATCTACTTTTACTTTCCTATGAATCTCCAAAGAAAGAAGAGGTAATCTTGTCTTAGACCTTGATCTAGTTCTTATCCTTGGTAGTTCCAACTTGTAAACTCTAAATCCTATTCAAAATATGATGTATCAACTTTATCTTTGTAAAGAATAATGATCAAATTTATATCTTAAGATTTTTTTTCACAAATTCATACAATTATTTTCAAATAATGATTATATTTAATTGATTTATCTTAAATATGCATCCACATTTGTGAATATGAGTGATCTTTACACTTCTAAGTTCAAATAAACTTGAATTTATAAAGAATCAACCAATATTTGAACAAAATTACTATCACTAACCTCAAACGTGTCAAATTCACAAAGCTTAAGCTACCTTTACAACAATTTATCATAAATCTTCAAATAATAGATATCTTTAGCTAAATAAGCCTAAAGACTAGTCTAAAACCATGAATATCAATGATCTTTAAAAATTGAGCTAAGAACAACACAATTTTGCAAAGAATCAGTTGATCTTTAAGAAAAATTCACTAAAATTAGCTAAGATACCTCAAATTCACAAAGCTTTAGCTTAAGGCCCTCCTCTAGTGCCAATTTTCATGTTTGTTGATGACTGAAAGTGCATCACAAGGTTTTAATAGTGTTAAGAAACACTTCTCATTTTTGAATTCAAAGAATCCATTGCATGATTTGCTGGTTTTGATATTCTTGATATCTTTGGTGGAGTAGCAGCAAAGCTAATGATTGTTTCACAAATGAAAATGTAAATGGATGTTGGAAGAAACCATGGTGTTAAAGCTTGCTTGTGAATATAAAAGTAATTTGAACTAAGTATAGTGAATTATGATCAAAATTGAAAGTCTAAAGTCTAATCTAACATGTGTAATTATAATGAAAGCTAAGCTATAGTGAATTGATCAAAAAATGAACAAAAGGAAGGGTAGGGTAGAAAATATGGTGAATATTGCTAATCTCTAATCCAAACATCATGACAAAGTTTAAATTTCATCAAAACATGTACTCAAACCAATATATGACATGAAATTTCAAAGGCATAGATCCTATCATATATCAGGAAAATGTCTAAGGATAGTTAAAATAATGCAAATATGAATTCAAATTAACTTTAAAGATTTACTCCCATAAGAAAATTGCATTAGCACATCTACAAGAAAAGTAAGGAAAATGAAATGAATCTAAGATCTTTTAATCAATCTAGCATAAGCACAAATTGACAACTCTAGATTCATATGTGCACATCAAGAATCCATAAGAATAATTCAAATCTGAACATTACACTAGAAATTTGAGGAAGTAGCCATGATAACAAAATATACAAACAAATATGAGAGAATCCTTACAAAATTCCCTTACTTGCATTAATTTTATCCAAATTTACAAAGTAGTTATTTCTCTAAAACTCCCTCCTTTTTTTAAAATGGCAATACCCCTTTTATATAAGACTTTGAGGCATGTCAATCAGTCACATCAAATGATAATTAGATAAGTGTCAAGGACAACTGTCATTTTTCAACATTCTAGAATTAGACACTTTAAAAATGTAATAACCTATAATAAATGTTCTTTACAAGATGTACATGCTTTTATAAAATAGAGTATTCTATATTCAAATGATGTATGTGTTTCTAAATAAGAGAATATGCTAAGTCAACAAATTTGACTTTGAGAAGATCCTTGTTACTTTTTCTACTTCATCTTTATTACCTTATCATGTTATTCATTAATCAATTTGAAGTTGATGATGGGCTCCATGAAAAGCTCTTATTCTTGATTTACCAAGCCTTTGAAGTCCTTGCCAGCTCTATCTAAGGCCTCTTTGATGCTTATAACATCACCAATCTTCTCTTCTACAAATAGGATCATTTCCAAGATTTTTTTATTATCTACCTCTATTTTTCCCTAGATTTTGCTTTTAACTTCTTACATGAATTTACTAGCTCTATATTTGAAATCCTGATTTATTATCAAGCCAATGGGACTAAGGGTAGTTGGGTATTTGATCAAGCCACCCAATAAATGTACCTTCTAGTTTTCCAACTATTTGAAATCCTTTGAAAGATCCTCCATGATTTTGGACCATTTCTTCAAATCCTTAATCTTCTCAATCAATATTACCATAGCCATATTTAAATGGCCTAAACTAACCATTTTTAAATCAAAAATTTGGTCCTCTATCAATATATTAATCAAATATTTTGCCTTATTACTTGAATTCTACCATTGAGTTACTTGGCTCATAGCCCCAAAATGCTACTTATTCACTATATCTAGTTTAGAACTTATTGTCTTCAAGGAACCAAGTGTATCATAGATAATGCCCTAAAACTTATTAACAATATCCCCTAGCATTGTTAAGATAGACTGCTACTATAAGTTCTTCTTTTGTTGCCTTAGGCCTTTGATAGTAGCTTTTAACTATTCTGACTATGCTTGATCAAGCTCAAGGATATCCTCCTCAAATATTGGATCTTCACCAGGTCTCTATCCTTTTTCCTAGTTCAAATTAGTTAAGGGTTCCATATTTTGATGTATGATTTCTGTTGATGTGGTGGATTGTACCCTCTGAAGGGAGGCTCAACTCTCTTCGTCCATAAGGCACAATGGAGACATTCATCTTGTTATGGGTTGTAAATGTGAGGGATGAATCTCTATATTAGGGGCTATCTCCCCTTGATGCACCTTGAGGCCCCAGATTTCCTATTGTTAACAATGGGGGAAATGAAAATGGAGAGAAAATACTAAAAATAGGACCTAAGCTAAGAGGTGATGCACCAAAATAATTTGTCTGCTTAGCTTTGGCATACACTTTGAACCATGGACAACAAGCATACACTTCATTTAGGTGAGAAAAAATTCCTTGCATTAGTATTTTAGTAGGGGATCCTATGAATATATAAGAGGAAAAAACTAACACAAGAGGTGTTATGAGACACACTGCTGCATAGACTATTCACTTGCCTATACTTCTTTAGACACTTCTTATGACCTACAAGAGGAGAAAATCACTATGCACTAGATATGATAGAATAAACTTATGAAAGCATGAAAATAAAATGACTTAACACAAGATAAAACCATAGACATATACAAAAGTATAATCTCAAATGGAGGTAAAATTCGCTTTCTAATTCAAGGTAAATTCCTATAGGGCTTCACCATACAAGTTGAGTGACATATCTTCTAAAATGAGAAGTTACAAATATATAGAGAACTAAAAATAAGATAGCTAACAAATCAAGGAATGGAACCCATGTTAAGTTAAACACTTCTACAAAGACCATAAGACCATGCTCTCTTCAATGTTGGGTGCAACTAGCTGTGCATTAATGGTGAAGCATGAAAACATGGGCTGCTTTCTTCTATAGTTCAAAAACCAATCTATTTTATTAGTTTTTGGTAGATATATTTCACCAAATGTATTAATTCTCCTTATTGAGTCATCTATGCCACTTGTCTTGGTCTGAGTGGTTATTGATTCTATCCTTTATCTTTGTCAGTAGCTAAAATTGTTCCTTATTTTGTCTTTTATGCTTTGTCTTTGCCCATATTTTGTCTCATTCTTTCAACATCTCCTTTGCCTTAGCCTTTTCTTTGCTTGCTCTTTGACTTATAGATCCTTCTTTGTCTCAAGATTATTTTCATGCTTTCCTTCAGATAAAATGTCTGAAGGAATTCTTTCAAACATTTTGTTCAAAGAAATTCTTTCTTTTGATGGCTTCTTTTCTTGAAGGGCACATGCCCCTTAGGCCTTTTGTCTTTGTTTTTCACTTTCTCAAGGTGCCCTTTTCAAGGGAACCTTTTACCTCAAAATTCCCCTTTAAAACTTTTGATTTGGTCCTACGACTGACCAAGGTGCCCTCTGTAAGGGCATATACCCTTTGAAATTTTTGTGAACATGTTTCGAAAAAGTGAAAAGTCCTCTTTCTTTTCCCAAGTGCTCTCTAGAAAGACACTTACCCTTAAAATTTTTTGCAAACATCCTTCAAGCCATTAGAATGCCCTCTAAAGGAAATCCATTTCCTTTTTCAAACTACTCTAAACCATTTTAGGTTCTTCAATATCTTCTACTTATAAAAGTAGACAATTAACACTTGCACAAACCCAATTTACACTTGGTAAAGTAAAATGATGGAAACACCTAGATTTTTCATGAGAAAGGTCTAGAAGAGAACAGTTTTGCACAAGGTAGAGGGATGATCTAGTCAAAACATGGATTGGATGAATTTTATAAATAAAAAAGAGGGGGTTCCCAATTTTGGCTTGCAAGACCAAAAATTGGTCAACACAACTGGCGACTCATAGGTGAAACACGCCTGCTATGCTTAGGAAGACTGGTAGCCACAAAGTCCATTAGGAATGGAGTCAAGATGTATCTTGGAGAAGTCAACAATAGATTTATGAGGACCTATGAACCAATAAATATTTTACCCCAAACAACAAGGAAAACACACACATAAAGGCTAAAAACACTACACACATGCATAAAAACACTTATGAAAAATGAGGAAAAATAAGGAAAACTATGTAAATGATAAAAGAAACCTAGTAACAATGCTTAAGATATATCCCATTAACTAGGATATGTAGCTCTTCACCATCTAACTTGGCGAGTTAGAAAGCATTGTGTTGCTTGCATTAGGTGATGACATATGGGCCACTCCACAAAGCATAAAACTTTGTGTGCCTTCTAGGCTTGGCTTGATCCTCATCCCACTTCAAGACAATGTCACCTTTTTGAGAACCTCCTTGGTGTAGACCTTTTGTCAAAATTCTTCTTTGTTTGTTGTTGGTGATTGGTCATGGCGTCCATGGCTTGGTCTCTCACTTCTTAAATCTCTATTATCTCATAATACCCGACTTCTAAGTGTCACTCTCCACCAATTATAGTTGATGGGCAAGATCCAAGGCTAGTAACTCAAGTGAGATAGCAATTCTAACTTCCGTTCCATACACAAGTGTGTATGGAAAATTCTTGATTGCCCTCTTTAGAGTGATCCTATTTTCCCAAAGAGTTGTATTCAACTTGGCATGCCAAGTCCTTTGATTTTCCTTCATTGTCCTCTTTATGATCCTAATCAAATTCTTGTTTGTGGATTCAACCAACCCATTTCCTTGTGGATAGTAGTTGGAAGAAGTGTTGAGATAGATGCCATACTTCAATGCCCACTCACTTATCTTTGTTCCCAAAAAATCCAATGCATTATCTAAAATGATTATGGTTGGGACCCTAAATATTATCACTATGACTTCATAGAAGTCTATGACTACACTCTCATTATCCTCTTTCAAATCTATGACCTATACCCACATTTTTAAATAATCCATGGTAGTCAAAACCCACTTGTGGCCAACACTAGAAGGAGTATTGATTGGCCCTCTGAAGTCCAACCCTCATTGCATGAATGGTTGTTCCATTTGAATAAGATGAAGAGGCATGGTAGCCAACCATTGCTTCTCATCAAAGAAGGCACATTTTTTATAGTCCCTCACCCAAGCATGAGTGTCTTTAAACAAAATGGGCCAAAAGTAACCAACCCTCATAATCCTTATAGCTGTGGCCTTGGGAGAAAAGTGGCCACCAGTTGGTCCATCATGGAACTCAGACAATACCTTATCGACTTGGTCTAAATCAATGCATCTCAAGAGCAACCATAAAAAGTCTTTTTTGAATATCACTCCATCAAATAGGATATAAGGAATAGATTAGAGTCTAAAATACCTCTTCTTGGTCCTATTAAGACCTTATAGACACTCACCAGTTCGAAGGAAATGAACCATGTCTTGTGCCTAGCTCTTCATGATTATAGGTACAACTATTATAGGTTCATCATGGAGTACCAAAATGTCTTCCTTTGGATCTTTCAAGTCTATAACAAGGTGTTCACATAGGCCTTTTCTTCTCACCAGCTTGGTGGTCTTGATCTCTACGCCATACTCCATTACTTTGGTGATCTAACCTACCCTTTTCTCATTCAAGTCTCAGTTTAGAAAGAAGTCTTTTACACTAAGATGTGGCACCATGATGTGAATTTTGCTGATAGAAAACATATGTCTAAACTTATTTATACTTCATATGACTGCAAGCACCTACTTCTCAACATACATGTATCTAACCTCATAGCCCTCTAAACCTTGGCTAGAAAAAGCAAGAGGCTATTCTAAATTCTCACCATTTACTTGAGTGAGAATAGTAGAGATTACCTCTTCATTCCCAAAAGTGTATAGATTGAATTACTTAGAGAATTTTGGACTAGCTAGGGTAGGAGCTTGGGTGATAGCTTTCTTGATGCCTTCAAATATTTCTCTTCTTCTTGTTATCTACATGAATGTCTCATCCTTCTTTAACATGGAAGTTAGTGGCTTGACAAGCTCAACAAAGTTAGGAATGGATCTCTTAATGAAATTTATCTTACTAAAGAAACTTTGTATGCCCTTCTTGTACTTAGGCAATGACAATGCTAAGATGGTGTGTACCCTCTCTAGATCAATGGATAGGCCTTCCTTCAAAATGACATGGCCCAAGAGCTTGCCTTCATGGATGGCAAACATGCATTTCTTTGGGTTGAGAGAGATGCCAAACTCTATACCCCTTTCAAATATTTTCCTCAAGTGCTTCAAGTGTTCACTTGTCTCCTTGGATAAGACTATCACATCATCAAGATAAAATAACATAATATCATTGATCAAACCTTGGAAAGCCATATCCATAGCACATTGGAAGGTAACTTTAGCATTTTACAATCCAAATGGCATCTTCCTATAGGTGTATGTTCCCCACTTGGTGGTAAAGGCTATCTTATATTGGTCATATTCTTGTACCATGATTTGATTGTACCCAAAGTAGCCATTTAGGAGAGAGAAGCTTTCACTACCTATCACCATATAAATAATTCACTCCATACTTGGAAGGGGCTAGTGATCTCTCAGTGAGACTCTATTTGGTCTCTAAAATCCACACACAATCTGACTTATCCATTCTTCTTCCTAATAAGGACCAAACTGGCCAACCAAGAAGAGTGTTTGATAGGGAAAATAATCCTAGACATGATCAATTTGGTGAGTTCCTTCCTCATGAGAGGATCTATATTTGGATTAATTGTCCTTTGCTTTTTATTGATGGGTTTGGCACCTTCCTCTAGCTCAATTGTGTGTTGGGATAATCTTAGATCAAAACCCTTCAAATCACCATATTCCCAAGTGAAGACATTAGCAAACTCTTGACATAACATAATGAAAGCATGATTTTCCTCATTGTTACACACCTTCCCAAGTGAAAGCAACTTATCCTTATAGATCTCTACCCTTTCATAATCATTCTTGGTTTACATGCTTGATTTTTCTCTCTTGATTTGGTCATCTTCATTGAAAATGCTCTCAAGAGTTAACAAACCTTTGGGAAGCCTATTGGTCTTTAGTTGAATAATCTACCCATCATACTACTGTTATAGCTTGGACTAATTTTTGGAAGTAAAATCAACTTCTTTTTGCAAGAAAAGTGCTATTTATTGGTCACTTTAAACACATACCAATTGGTGACATTGTCTGGTATGGAGGGCCTCACAATCACCTTTAAATGATGTTGATTCTTAATTTGTCTCATCCCCTTTGGGATGTCAAACTAAGTACCAACTATTGTTAGTCTATCCACATGCTTGTTTTCCTCTTTTGGAATGGAAGTGATGTTAGAAGCAACAAAGTTCTCTACAAGGTCTCACACTATGTGCTTGTAAGACTTGAGTAAGGAGTTATTGGTCAAGCTTTGACCTCTCACTTGGTTCAAAATCAACTCATTATCTCCAAACACCTATGATTCTTTGATTCCTCTCTTCCTTGCCCATTTTAGGCCATGAACAAGGGCCTCATACTCTACTACATTACAGGTGTAGGAGAACTAAAAAATAAAAGTTGAGAATTATTTATTCTTTGAAGGTTAAACCAACATTTCCCCACCACCAACTCCCAACTTGCTTTTAGATCCATCAAAGAATAGGTGCCACAAACCATAGTCTTCTTGGTCTATCTTTATCAATTTTGGCATGAAAGCATATTTATCATGCATATAGTAGACTCCAAGACCAACTTATTCATTTAAATTGTAAGGATCATGCTCAAATTTGTCATTTATCCATTCATCTAGGAGTAGGTCAACAAATCCTATAAGGGAAGATGATGGAGATTTATATACTTGGAGCTCTTCTTCATCAATAATTGCATAGTTAACATTCACTAATTTAGGTGAGTATGGCTCCAAGTGATCCTTATGTATGGGATATTAATTAATATTCACTTTAGTTCCATACTTTATCCTAAAAACCATGTAAGACTAGTTGGCTGCCAAGTATCCACCTATCTTGGATGTGAAATCCCTTGACAAAAAAAGAATGAAGTAAGGAGGAACATCTACCACTACCACATCATGGGGAATTGAGAAGGTCAGACATGAATGGAGAGTTAGATTCAAGCCTCTTACCACTCCTAAGGTCTTAGCTAGTGATCCATCTAATTATAGAACTCCTTTGGTCATTTGCTCATACTTGAGGCCTAGCTTATCAGCTATGCATTTGGGCATAACTGAGGTGCTTGCTCCACTATCAATGATGCAATTATGGACCAAGAAATCATAAATAATCAAGGACAAATATAAGGGGGGGACCTTATCATCTTTATTTGCTTGACTAGCCATGGGAAGAGCCCTATTTACTAATAACACATTACCATTTCTTGCTGGGATAGCTTGCTCACCTAGCCCATATAATTCCTTTTGGAGTATATCCTCTTGTCTTGGTAGTGCTAAAGAATCCCACAATGAGATTTTCATGTGTAGATTCTTCATTTAGTTCACTATATAGATTAAAGGACTCCCCCCTTTAGATTTTTCCTTGGGAGAATTCCTAACCTATGGTGCAATCTGAGGAGCTAAAACTATAACTATTGGCTTATAATTGGGAAACTTTTGATTTACTTGTGGTCTCAGGGATACTTCAAGTACACATCCTACTTGATTGGGAGAAGGAGATGCTATAGGTACTTGAGTTTCTACTTGAGCTTTATCAATGGATTTCCTTTTAGACTTAGTGTTGGATGCAACACTAACATTTCGATTACTTGTGCTCCCCACATAGTTGACTATGTAGAACTCTCCTTCCAAGTGATTCATAAGAGTAAAATTATATTGAGCCTACCCTCTATCTATCCCAAGTTGTGTTGACATCTCAAAATTTGAGAATTGGGCTACCTGATCACCTTGTGCAATCATGCTTTGATTTGGTAGCTCATTATCATAAGCAACCTATTCTTGGCCATGCTCCAAGGGTGGATAGTTGGGCTGCTCCTGCACCAAATTATTTTGAGTGGGGACAAGAGCCTTAGAAGATGAAGGGGCATTTGTATTATAACTTTGATATGGCTTGACATGTGTAATTTGACCTTGCCCTTGATTATAATTCTATAAGGGAGGCCTATTTTCTTGCCCAAACTATTGGTAGCCTTGATTTGGCCTATAACTCTAAGCTTGTTGTCTCTTAAGGGTAACTAACTCATTGGTAACACTTTGCAATAGGATCTTAACTTCATGGATATCATTTATAGGGGTAGTAGCTAGCTTCTCTTGAATAGGCAGAGGAGCTAGAGTGGTAAATTAGGCTAGACTAAGGGCTATAAATTAGGAAAGACTGGTATATGAGGTTTAGAAGCTATCTTTCCTACTTGAACAAGGCTATTTTTAGTAGCTATGGCTATCTCATAAACAACAGGTAAAGTGTTTCCACCCATGGAATGTATCATGATAGTAATGCCACTATTTAGGGCCTTCAAGTAGTAAAAGAAATCATAGATTGGGGTTGGCCTCACAAGTATTGGAATTTTGTCCCAAGTCTTTTGGAATCTAGTGTTAAAATATTGCATAAACTCATATGGGGCTCTCTTCATGGTGGTTAACTACTTATCTAGAGACAAATGGTCATCTTTTTCCCCAAACCTATTAGTCAAGAGGGTCCCTAACTCATTCCATGAGCCAAATGAGTTAATAGGCAAGGTCCTATACCAATACAAAACTTTCCTTTTGAAGGACAAGGCTAGCAATCTAATGGATACATTTTCTTCAATGATATTATGGATGTTGCAGAGGTTTTTTATGTTTCTAATATGCTTGAAAATAGTGATTAGGTCCTCTCCACTAAAGGGAAGAACACTTTTGAGAGTTGTCCCTAGAATTGGGTCATATTGATGAAGGTTCAAGGGACTTTGACCATTGAAGGCCACAAAAGGGAAAGCCCTAAGGGCTTACATGGCTATGAAAGGATTCAACAGGGGTCTCCTTGAGTAGATATATTTTATGGCTAGTTTAGGAAAATGGCTTGCTATGTAAGGGTGGGTATTTATAAACCTCAACCTTTTCATTGAGTTTAAAGGTAACTCAACAAATTAAAAAGGGACACCCCTAGAAGAAGATCTTGTAGTGAAATTTAGCATGGGATGTCAGGCTAGTCATTAACCATATAATTGGTTACTAGATGGAGTCACCAGGTGCTCAATATAGATCCTTCTTTTGGATTTTTTAATAATATCAAGACTAACAGTAATCTTGAAACTTGCAGGACACAAAAATTTGTCCCACCAAGCATGCCAAAAACTATTGACATAGTGGATTGCACCCTCTGAAGGGAGGCTTAGCTCTCTTCCTCTATGAAGGGAGACTTAGCTCTCTTCCTCTATGTGGCACAATGGAGATATTCCTCTTATTGTGGGTTTAAAATGTGAGAGATGAATCTCTATATTAGGGGATAAATCCCCTTAATGCACCTTAAGGTCCTAGATTTCCTACTACTAACAATGGGGAGAATGAAAAGCGAGAGAAAATACTAAAAATAAGACCTAAGCTAAGAGGTGATGCACTAAAATATTGGTCTGCTCATCTTTGGCATACACTATGAACCATGGATATCAAGCATACACTTCATTCAGGTGAGAAAAACTTCCTTGCATCAGTATTTTATTAGGGCATCCTATGAAGATATAGGGAGGAAGAAACTAGCACAAGAGGTTTTCTAAGACACACTACTATGTAGCCTATTCACTTGCTTATACTTCTTTAGACACTTCTTGTGATTTGCAAGAGGAGACAATCACTATGCACTAGATATGATAGAATAAACTTATAAAAGCATGAAAATAAAATGACTTAACACAAGATAAAACCATAGACATATATAAAAGTGCAAGCTCAAATGGAGGTAAAATGCTCTTTTTGATTCAAGGTAAATTCCTACAAGGATTCATCATACAAGTTGAGAGATATCTCTTCTCAAATGAGAAGTTAAAAATATATATAGAACTAGAAATAAGATAGCTAACAAATTAAGGAATAGAAACCCATGCTGAGTTAAACACTTCTGTAAAGACTACAAGACCATGCTACTATTGTATTCTTCCAATTATGTATGGGAGATCCATGCTATAGATGTCCAAGTCACCACCCTTGCTATCTTGGGCCTACAAAAACATGGGATACTCCTAGCAACTGACAAAGCCATCCCTAAGTTTTTGTGGCTGGACCATGATCTCTTCAATAATGGGTGTATTTAGCTATGCATTAATGGTGAAGCATGAAGATACAGGCTACTTTCCTTTATAGTTTAAAAACTAATCTATTTTATTGGTTGTTGGTAGATATATTTCACTAAATGTATTAATTACCTTTTTGAGTCATCTAAGTCACTTGTCTTGGTCTAAGTGATCATTGATTATGTCCTTTATCTTTGTCAATAGCTAGAAATGTTCTTTGTTTTGTCTTTTTTGCTTTGTCTTTGCTTATATTTTATCTCCTTCCTTCGACTTCCCCTTTGCCTTGGCCTTTTCTTTACTTGCTCTTCGACTTATCAGGCCTTCTTTGTCGCGAGCTTTTTGATGTGATTTCCTTCCAACAAAATGTCTAAAGGAATTCCTTTAGACATTTTATCTGAAGGAATTCTTTCTTTTGATTGTTTCTTTTCTCAAAGGGCATATGCCCCTCAGGCCTTTTGTCTTTGTTCTTCACTTTCTCAAGGTGCCCTCTATAAGGGCACTTTTTGCCTCAAAATTCCCCTTTGAAACTTTTGATTTTGTCCTACCACCAACCAAGGTACCCTCCGCAAGGGTACATACCCTTCAAACTTTTTACGAACATCCTTTGGAAAAGTGAAGAAGTCCTCTTTCTTTTCCCAAGTGCCCTTTGAAAAGATACTTACCCTTCAAACTTTTTGAAAACATCCTTTAAGCCATCAAAATACCCTTTAAAGGAAATCCATTGCCTTTTGTGAACTACTTTAGACCAATTTAGGTTATTTAATCACTTCTACTTATAAAAGTAGACAAGTAATGCACCTGCACAAACTTGACTTGCACTTGGCAAAGTAGAATGAGGGAAACACCTAGATTTTTCATGAGAAAGGTCTGGCAGAGAACATTTTTTCACAAGGAATTAGAGGCATGATCTATCCAAAACATGGATTGGATGACTTTTGTAAAGAAAAAGGAGGGAGTGCCTAATTTTGGCTTGCAAGACCAAAAATTGGTCAACAATTTCTTTACCACCTTACTTGACTATTTTATTAGTCACTCTTTACAAACCAATAGTCTCTAGATCAAATTTGACTCCAAATGAAGATTGGGTCACATGTGGAACTAAGACCTCTACTTGTGATTGGGCTATTAGCTGACTTGGAGTGGCCAATCTCCTTAATTATTATTCTTGTAGAATAATGATCTAGGGTTTCAATTTTTGTTATAGAGAGATATTATTAACTTTCACCATTTCCCATTGATGGTGAATATTGGAAAGCTTTTCTATCCTTGCCTCATATATTAATCACTCAAGTATAGGTGGACCATATAATATGTTTTCCTCACTAAAAAAGTTAAATTAAATCAAAAAAGGAGTGATGGTTACCCTTGGTTTATTTGCCTTTGGAATAATAGTAGTCTCAACTTAACTCTTTAGAGTGTCAATAAGAACCAATTCTAAAGAATTCTCTTTATCCTACTCTTTCTTAGTTTTCTCAACACTTTATTCTTCTTTGTCTAAATCCATCTCATAATCCATGGATAAAATCTTCAATATAGACTCAATAGGATCTAGGGATATCATATGCACCTCCTCTTGAGGTAGCTCTTTCTCTACTACCTTAGATGATTCAAGAGTTGATGAACTTGAAGCAATTTCATCAGGAATCCTCTCTTCTAGTCAATGTTCTATTTTTACTTCTATTGAGAATAAGTTAGAAGAACCAATTCTAATCAAATGATACTACCTTGGGCCTAATTTCCATTTATCTTCTATTTTCTAGTCCCTATTCAATCTGGACTTAGGTCTTATGTTGTGTTCCTTCAATCTTCTAGTTACTTCAAAATATGAGGATATTTAATGTATATGAAGTCAAATAAATTGGGCTCATTATCATATTATACATTCAAAATACCTTTTATCCTTAAATGCTCTTTTACCCTACCATAAGGGACCCATTTCCTAAGATCATCCATTTGTAAGTTAAAAGACAACCTATGTTTTGATGCAGCCTCAATATGATTCCACTTTTTCAAAGTTATCTTTCCAATTGTCATTGGAAAACTATGTAGGAGACATTTTATCTTAGTTTTCAAAAGGTTATCTATACCATGGAATAACTAATAGGCCACCTCTTGTTCTACTAGATTATCAAGAATATGCACTGAAAACTTGAGAGGAAAATTTTGTATTCCTTCAACCCTCATAATAGTAAAGTCAAGATATAACCATATGTATACCATTGCTTCAATATATTTCTTAGTGGGAGGTATAACTCTCTCCATAGGTATATCGATTATAACTTCACTTAGTGCAGGGTAGACACAATCACAAATAAATTATATGTGGTCTCTATTGGCTAGATATTTTGCATGAAGTCAAAATTACCTAAGTAGTCATGGGATTAAATCCCCTTAATTTAACAATGAAGCTCCTATGTGTTTTATTTATCTACTCTTAGTTACTCTCTGTCTATAACTATTTACAATGCAAATAAATTAAATGTAAATTATTTTGCTTTGGGGGTATTACTTTAATCACTTCATTCATGAACCATAACAAAGAGATTCTACAACAAGTAACTGGCTTTGCAAATTTTGAGAGAGAATAGGAGGATAAGAAAAGAATTATAGTATTTTATAAAATAGAATTTAAATTTCATAACAGGTAGATTTAACAGAGTCTATTTATCTATGCAAGTAGATGAACATTTAAAAATGATAAATTTTCAACAAATGATTTAATAAAACTATGAATTCAATTCAAATCTAAGGATAACACAAATTTTACCATTTTATATTCATAGAAAACATGAAATTATTCCCTTGGATACAAAGTTCTTCAAAAAATCCAATAGTATTCTTATTCAAATCCAACACAATTCATACAAGTAAATCCAATTATCTCAAACTCAAAGTTTTAGATTTCTTAAACTACTTATACAATTTTATATCTTTGCTTCTTTTCCAAAAATTTTCATCCTCTGGCATGCAAGCCAACATTCATATTTATAAAATATCAAAAACTAAAATCCCAATAGGATTCAACTTCTTCAATTCACATGTGCTGCACTAAAATTGGAGACAGTTAAGTAACAACTTCCCCAAACCTCTCCGTGTCATGCAATGATCGGTGACAAGTAGCCTTCTTTGCATTTCTTATTTGAATTGATTACAAATTATTTACATGCAATGAAAAATTAGATGAAGTAATTTACTTTTGAAAAAAAGACTTCAAGTAATGACCCTTGGATAAAAATAGAAGGAAAGTAAAAGAAAAGAAAGAATTCACTTTAATCCCCAGGCAAGACTAATCTAATTCTTGAACTTTATCTCTACATTTATCTTTGTACTTGATATGCTAAGAAATTATTGATTGGATGACTCCATCATCTGGTTTTGTAATTTCTTGTATCTCTATCTCAAATCTCACTATTTCCCTTTCAAGCCTTTTACATTGATATTTAGCTTTTTCAATCCTTGGCCCTATCCTCTTCAATTATGTTTGACATTTCATTAACACTTTGATAGATTTAGTTGTGAAGGGTGTCATGATTATGTCTATCCTCTATTCAAACTGCTCCATAAATTTTTTTAGCTATTCTCAGGACAACAATTGTCCATACGCCTGTGATCCTAAAGAAATAATATTCCATGTCAGCATTGGCATCACAAGCATCTTCTTCTATCCTCTTCATTTCTTCAGCTATATCTGGAAGGATACTTAAGTGAAAAGAAAGGAGATAGTCCTACTTTATTTTTTTATAGAGGGAGTAATTTGTTCTTCAACCATAATTTTCTCATCCAAACTCAATATTTTCTTAAGACTTTCTTGTTGGAGTCTATAAATCCCATTTTCATTCCAAATTCAATTCTTATGGTTCTCATCTCTACTATCTTATGCAAAAGATCATTTTGAGCATCTTTATTAAGAAGAAAGAATTTCTCAACTTTTTGCTTCATATTTTTAATCAATTTGTCAATTGAATTATCCTTATCTTTAGTCTCTTCCACTTCAGTAATCACTTGCTAAGAAATCAGAGTATCTGAAATTAAAACTTGTTGAGGAATTGATTTTGCCAATTTGGCAATTATTTGACATAACTGATCATTCTACTCCTTCAATTTGGCTTTAGCATCATTCTCTTCAACTAGATTTTTAAAGAGAGTATCAATCAAAGTATAAGTATCTTGCTTAAGTCCTTCCATTGTAACCTCTCCATGGGATACTCTTGTGATTGATAGGTTTTCACTAGTTACTTCTCCTTTGTTGACTCCAAGTGGAAGAACTGGTATCTCAACAAATTTCTATCTCGAGGATTCAATTATCAATTTTGAAGTAACCTTTGCTTGCTTAGGCCTCTTCCCTCTTTTATCTACACTCTTTAACAATTTCAAATCCATTTCTTCAAGATTGATCACTTTCTTGGACCCTGAGGTTGTTTGTAAAGCTAACCAATATGAAGAATCTACACTGGTGGAAGTAACTGAATGTGTAGTCATCTCATGTTGTCCACTTCTAATTACTAACTCCTATGAAGGATTTTCTTATACAGGAGGTTATTTTTCTAGTTCCAATTTATCTTCCTTATATTTTTCAACTTATTTTTCTCTTGCTTTTGTATCCCTTTCTTTTTCTACTTCATATATTCTTTTATCTATAATTTCTTCAACAGCTTCCTTTTCAGGTCTTATCTCTTTTTCTTTGTCTTTCAATGATCCTACCTCCTATGATGTTAGTAATTCTTCAATAGTTACCTTTTCAAATTATTTTTTAGCATGAGATGGCTCTTTTAAGGGAAGTGATGGCGTTGTAGCTTATGGAGCATAAGGAAGAGGAGGAGGACTCACTTCTTTTTTAGTATACTTTTTAGAAGACTTGGTGATGTATACCTTAGGAGATGAAGTAGGGATTGAAGGGGCTTAAACATAAGTAGTAATAGGGGAAGTAATTGGAATACATGGATAAATAAGGGTAGGATAAATCTATGGAGAAGTGACAATAGTAGATTGAATTGGTTCTTTATCCTTCACTACTAAAAATGTGTCATCAACATTCTTCCTAAGCTTTAGTTTCTTTATGGGACCACGACTACTTTTTCCTTTACTTATTTATTTTATCTTCTATCCCACACATACAGTTTCACTTAAGAGTTCTTTCATGCAATAACCTTTGTTTAAAATCCAATTAGAATTCATTGCAAAAACATTCAAAGTCCTCTCCACAATTATCTTATCATGATTATCACCTAGAATAATTGTTGGAAGGGGGGAATTATCCCATCCTACTACCTATAAAGCATCACTAAAGACCATGCCACCATCCTAAAAATCATTAAAAATATAAGCTAGATCAAAGGCTTGAATTTTTTCTACAGTCAACTTGTTATTATCCCTTCTTCTTATCTCAAACAAATATCTACAATCCATCCAGAAATCTTCAAGTGCTAGGACATGCATATACTAAAAAAAATGGTATTTTGAAAAACACCCCTACAATCAAAATTTTCTCTGGTCTCAAAGTTAACTTGAGTATAATAATAATAAATTTGTTTCTACACATTACTAGATTTGTAGATGCTAGGACATTGATAGTGACCAATGACAATAGGAAAATTGATAATTGCCTTATGAGACTTAGACTAAAAATCATGCAACTCAACTAATTGGATGATAATCTCCATCAAGATCCATTTATCACCTCCTCAGAATCCTCCTATTTTGAGATAAGTAAAGTTAAGAAATTGAATAAAAATACACCCATACAATGACACTGCGTCCCATGCTTCATCAGACACCCTTTTGTGCTTCAAAGGTTTTTCTAATTTCTAAATAAGCTCATAAAATAAAATGTCATTTACTATGATTTAATTCTTGTAATACTTTTCAAGGACTAGTTATGGATAAAATTCATTGATTGGTACTATTGAAAAAGTACCATTAGTTCTTAACCTTGAAAAAGCCCCGATGGAAGCTGATGCATACACCAAATATGATGTCATCTTGAAATAAAAAGTTTGAAACATGTTCTTCAATTATTGATCAATGTTATCACTAATCATTCTTACCCAATAAATCTTAGAATAACTCTGGGTTTCATCAATAGTCCTGATGTAGGCATATATCCATGGTGAAAATCATTTGGTGTTCTTTTGCCCATTGATTCTGCATAGTAGTTGAAATATATCATCTATTTATTGAATAAAATTAGACCTAAGAAGGTGTTTGGGAAACCTTGAGGGTTTCTTAACCTTCTTCAAGTAATAAGTATTAATAATATTTATACATTCAATTATCTTGGTTTCCCACTACTTCTCAGCTACCTCTATTGAAATATCAATTACCTTTGGTGAGGTTGGGATTTTAAAGTAATATTTGAGATATTGGACATGAAGTCTTATAATTATATTCCCAGTAGTATCCCTCACTATCCTAGATAGGGAATCATAATATTTTGCACATGTAAGCACAAACTTGGGAAGTTGAGATGAGCTAGGGAAAGTTGTTGCTTATAGAATGCTATATTGGTCATGGCATGCAGAAGTGGAGTCTTTGCAATAGCCTTAGATCTTTCCAATAGCTCAGTAATAGATATATGCCCCATGTCTATGTCACTTATTTTAGTGAGCTTTGATGAAATAGATGACTCAATTGGATATCGATAAAACTCATATTTCATTGTGGGTTCTTGAATCTTAACTTTCTTTGCCTTTGCTTTTCCTTTACCCTTCTCGATCAATTCTAGATTTTCCTCAGGTACCAACTCTAGGACCTCTTTAATTATCTTACTTTGTACTTCCACTTATTATACTTCCCCCTATGACCTTCTTGATGCTTCTAACCTAGATATTTACTCCTCTAAATTGTGAAGAATGCTTGATAAGTGCTTTAAGACACTTACTGAGCACTTCAACTGATTAAGAAATCTAGGAACAAGGTAAACTTACATTCCTTTTAACTCTCAACAAGTTCCATAAATTTAAAGGATTGATATCTTTAAAAACTCAAATAACTTTCTTTTAAGCTAAAAGTTTTAACACATTTAGGTTGGTCTTACAAGATAGTCAATTTTGGGTTTTTGGCAGTAGATAACTTTAGGTTTTCCATATCAAAAGACTTCGGGTTTTCCATGTCAAAAGAGTTTAGGTTTTCCATGTCAAAATACTTTGGGTTTTCCATGTCAAAAGACTTCAGGTAATCTATGTCAAAAGACTTTGTGTTTTCCATAATAAAAGACTTCAAGTGGAATAAACTCAATTAAGCAATCCTCTAATGCACTTTAGGGTTCTTTGTAATGATTACTTATAACTTTAAAACCAAGTTAAAGTAATGGAAAACCTGACTGGATCAGACTTTAAGACTTGGGTTTCTTAAGACAAGTTACTAGTGATCATTAACCTGATTTAGTCTAAGAAAATAAGGCATCCTTGAAAGTTTTGATTTTCTAGTTTTTAACATGGAAAAAACATAACAAGATTTGCAACCATAACTTTTAGCTAAAAATGATAACCCTAACAATGGAATTGGAAAAGAAGATGAATACAAAAAACATAACAATGAAAAAATGAAAGGGTATGAAAAGAACAATAGAGGAAACATAAATTCTTAAACGAGGTAAATAAAAAGGATAAAATGAAATAGACATGATTTATATACCTCAACTACAAATGGGTCAAAGATAGAAATGCTTGAAATTGCTCCAAATTGCTCCAGAGGTCAAAAACACATAGCTCAGGGTTTGCAGAGGCAATTAATTCATCGAATGACTGGAGAATGAGGTAGAAATGAGGTGGAAATTCCCCAAATATACATATACATACATACATATATATATATATACACACACACATACATATATATATACATACATATATATACATATATATAGTGTGTATATATATATATATATGTATATATATATACACTATATATATATATATATGGCCAATACATTTATTATAAGTGTGTCAATGTCATGTTAGCTTTCTTTGTTAATCAAGTTTCTCAAATTACTTGACTTATTTTAAGCCTTACAAGTAAAGCACTCTTGAAATCCTGATTGGGTCTTAGTTCATAAGTAAGTTGAAGTCATAAACCTGAAATGATTTTACTTATAAATTTTATAAGTTGAGTAGTCTCAAAAACCCAATAGGGTCTTTGTAGTGTTAATCGGGTTTTGAAAACTACTTAACTCATTTTATTTTCTTAAGTAAAGTTCCTTGATAAACCTGATTAGGTCTAAGAAGTGTGAGTCAGGTTTTCAGGATAACTTTACTTATTTTTTAACAAAGTAAATTAACTCAGAGGCCCTGATTTGCATTAGAAAATGAGTTGAGTTACCTTCAAGTTATTTAAATGATGAAAATGGATGAATAAAATATATGAGTGGTGTTTTTAAGAAGGTGTCTTCAATCATTTAGAGTAATTTGAAGCAACTAATAAAAAAACAATAAAAGAGAAACAAACTTAGTAGGTCCCAAGTCCTTTATTTAGAAGATTGGCTTCAAATAATATAGTTGACACACACACTATTAGGATGCACAATTTTTAAAAGGGAGTGTCCCCAAAATCTAGAAGTGTCAAATTTTGGGGACACCAATTAGCTCTGACTGGGGACACCCTTATTTCTATCATAACAAAAGAAACAAGGGTGAGATCTCATCATCTCTAGTTTTGCTTTCTATTCATTGGGTATGGAGTCATTGCAAAATCTTAGTCATAAAAACTAATAAACAAACTAAAACACAAAGACTAAACAAAATAAAAGAAAAGATAAAATCTTTATTTATGTACATGCAAGAGTTACACTACTGCTCAATTTTTGTAGAGCTTCAAGTGTTTCCCATTGAAAGGTAGAGGTAGTGTAATTCCACTTTGATGAGCTAGGAAGAAACTGTCTTTCCCAACAATGCTTTATATGGTAAATGGTCCTTTCCATAAAGAATCAAACTTCCCATGCTTTCCTTTCTATTCATTTTACTTATCTTATAGAAGAACTAGATCTCCCACTTCATGTTAAGCAAAAAATATACTGAGGTGGTGAATCAGTATATTATATATCTTTTACTTAATCTGATTTCTTTTCTTTAACCACTTAATCATACATTCAAAGATATGTAATAAAAATAAAAAAATAACATGCACCACATGAGAGAGAGAGAGAGAGTAGATTTTTATGTGGAAACCCAAAGTGGGAAAAACCATAAAGAATAATCTCAAGTATATGAATGAGCAGCAACTCAAGTTACAATGTTTTCAAGCACCAACTTGCAGGAGTACCAACCCCTTTGTCGAGTACCAACACAATAACTATTTGTGAGCACCAACCCACGGGAGTGCCAACCCCTTTCAAATATTTTTGAGCACCAAACCATAGGAGCACCAACCCCTCTTATGTATAAAACACAACTATCTCTCAATGTTGATTACTCAACAAATGATAGAACTCTACAATATCTCCTAATTTTTTCTCCTTTTTTCTTATATAAAATAATTAAAAAACCATGCACTCTCTTTCATATTAGAAATAGATTCTCAAACCTTTATTTATATCTTTCCAAATGACTTTTGGAATTCACCCTTTATGACCCTTCAATTCTCGAGAAAAATGGTGCCAAACTTGCATAACCCTTCATATCCTTGCATTTGAAAAGTCACATGGTGATCCTTCATAAGCAAATGCATCCTTTCCTCTTTTGTCTTTATCTTGGTAACTTTTCATATTCTTCAAAGTGTCTCTTCATGGAAAAATGTACCATACCCTCTTTTTTCTTCACATGGTGACTCTTGGAATTCCTCTTTTGTCTTTACCCCATGACTCTTTGACTTCTCCATGGGCCCTCTTTTGACTTATATGCAACCAAAAATATATTCATTAATATTAAATAAATATTAACACACATTAGCCAAGATATGAATATTAAAAACACCATTAAATACAATGGGGCCTTTATCACCAATGCTATACCTTTGACATCAATGACAATATTTTTAACACTTCAAATTGCCTATCTCTAGCTCCTTTATCAAATATCTTATTAACTTTTTCTTGATGATATATTATCCCATCAACAACTTTAACACATACTTCTTATCAAGAGAATCTTGATAATTGGTGTCTTCAATATATTTTTCCCATTGCAAAGCAGGTAACTCAAGGGTTATTAGTATTCAACATTTGTTCCATATAGCAATTGAAATGGAGACATACCTTTTGCCTTCTTTGGAGTAATTTTGTCAGCCCATAATGTGTCAAACAACTTCTTATGCTAGGTCCTTTGATTGTTGTCCACTAATTTTTAGATGATATTCATCACATTCTTATTTCTTGACTTAGCTTGTCCATTACCTTGAGGATAATGATTTGAAACATAAACTAGGTTTATTCCATAAGAGTAACAAAATTCAGTGAGTTCCATGGAGGAGAAATTGGTTGCATTATCTATCATAATTTTATGTGGTACATCAAACCTAATTAAATATTTTATTTTATAAAATCACATACTACTTCTAATTTAGCTTGCTTGACTGGGATAGACTCAACCCATTTGATAAAATAATCGGTAGCTATTAGAATATAGTGATGTCCAGCATTAGATGGAGGATAAAACATACCAATGAAATCCATTCCCCATTATTTAAAAGGCTCATTAATAATGATTGGTTTTAGTGGAAAATTAGGTAGCTTGAATCTTCCTACAAAATGTTGACATGCTTGACATTTAATAACCCATTCAGATGCATCTTGAAATAAAGTAGGCCAAAAATACCTTGCCCAAAAGATCTTATGTGTCGTGACTCTGGCTAAAAAATGACCTCCACATGATTTGTCATGAAATGCCTTCAACAATTCAATTTGTTGTTCTTTATCTACACAACAGAGAAAAACACCATCAATGACTTTTTTGTATAGACCATTATCCCAAAGGACATAATCCTTAGATTTCAACCTAATTATTCACTTTTCTTTCCTTGTCAAATTATTTGGCATATATCCATAAGTCAAATAGTAAGAAATATTGCTATACCATTCATTAAACAGATCAACAAAAATTACCATGGGCAATTCCTCTTCTAAATCGTATTATTTTGAAAATGATGTATTTCCTCGAAAAATGGGCCTATTTTCTATCATCAACTAACACAACCCTCTACCTCTTACTAGTTTTGTTGGTTTAATATCAAGATCAAACTCTTGCACTTTGGCTACCCAAGTACCTCTAAGTAACCCAAATTATTATTGAGTTAGAATTGCTTTGAAGAAGTGTCCAAGATGTATACTTTAACATGGGATGAAAGGATGTAATACCTATAAACCTTACATGCTTTGACTACCATAAAGGTATGTTTTTCCATCTGGGAGTACTTCAATTCTAAATTTTTTAGAGGTCAAATCATGAAAGCTATGGGGGATTCAAATTCATCATTTTCATACATGAGTATGGATAACATAGTATGCTCTAAGGAGTAATAGTAAAGAATAAATTCCTTGCTAAAATTTAGAGAAACTAGCACTAGAGATTTAGCTATTGCTACTTTAATTCTCTCAAATGCTAATTTTCCTTCAGCATTCCATTTAAAATTTGGGTTTTTCTTCATCATATCCAATATATGGCATGTTAACTTCATAAAATTAGGGATAAACCTTATTATAAAATTCACTTTGCCAAAGAAATAATGTACACCTTTCTTAGATGTAGGCATAGGCAAACTCTGAATAGCCTTTACTCACTCTGAATCAATTATAGTCCCTTCACTTGATACTAAATGTCCAAGGATTTTACCCTCAGTTAAAACAAATATGGCTTTTTTTAGATTTAAGGGAATCCCATGTGTTCTACATTGGATCAAAACTTCTTCAAGGATAGCTAAGTGATTGCCTCTTTGTTTTGAAAACACCATCAAATCATCCAAGTATACCACAATACTCTTGTTACTTAGATGAGTGAATGCTAAATCCATATCTTGGTAAAAAGTTGCACCAACATTCATTAGCCCAAAAGGCATCTTTTGGTAAGTAAAAGTCCCCCATGGTGTTGTGAAAGCAATATTTTACTAGTCCTCTTCAAATAATTTTATTTGGTTGTATCCTAAGAATCCATCTAGCATGAATAACATTTTAGACCCTGTAACCACCTATAAAATACGATCCATGATAGGTAATGGGTAGTTGTCTTTTAAAGAAGCCTGATTCAAGTTACAAAAATCTACACATAGATGTATCTCCCCATTTTTATTTCTTATCGGGATGATTTTTGCTAACCATTTTGAATGATGAATTGGATAAATAATCTTTGCATCTAGGATCTTTTAAATCTTATCATGAATCATACCTAAGATGGAAGGATTGTGATGTCATAACTTTTGCTTGAATGGCTTTATTCTTGGTTAAAGTGGAATATAGAGTTGTAATTATTCTAGATGAAAGAACTTGAGATATTTATATGACCAAGCAAATAAGTCAATATATTCTTTAAAAATTTTAGTAAAATCTTCTTTCTTCCCCTGTGAGCAACACTTACCAATGTTAACCATCTTGTGTTCTTCATCACTGCCTAAGTTAACCTGATTTATTTCTGTAGAAGAGGTCTCTCCATATTCTTTCTTCTTTTTCAATAACTTATAATGCTTTTAAAAAATCTCTTCTAAAGAAACTAAACCTTTAAGAATCTTATTCCCTTTAAACTAAATCATAACTTGATCACTAGAAAGTTTTGATTCAATAGTACTTATTGTTATTTCATGAGAATGTGAACTGCTTCCTTCAAAATTGTCTTGTTATTCTAAGAAGGTTGTTATTTATTTGTCATCATTGAAAACTTTCTAGCATTCAACATTATCAGGGACCATGAGGTGATAAACCATTTCCACTTGGTAGTCACCTTCCTTGAAGATTGTTGGTTGCTGATCAACCCTAAGCAAAGATGATGTTACAGCAAGTGAATCAGCTCTAGAGTTTTGATCGCAAGATATTGAATTGATTGAGAAAGCATAAAAATACATCATAACACTAAAAAATCTATCATAGTAGTGTTTTATCTTGTCTTTATTCACTTGATATTATCCTCTAATTTACCTAACTATAAGCTCAACATCTCCCTATACTTTGAGGATTTATATTCCCTGTTCCTTTTCTTATTCAATCCCTAACAAGAGAGCTTCATATTTAGCTGTATTATTAGTGTTTTAAAACATGAGCTGAAATAAATAGGGAAAAACTTATCTGATTGAAGAAATAAACACTATTCCTATGCTTGAACCAAGAAAACCACAACTACCATCAAATTCTATAATCCATAACTCATCTTCATCCTTTTCTTTTTCTTCTTCAATCTCTCTACTTATTTCAAGAAAATAAATTCCATGACTTGATTCTTCAAAGAGAATTTGTGATCTTAGATCTTTAAATTTGGAAACTATGTATTTTGATTTCTTCTCTAGTTCCAACTTATAATTTACTCCTTTAATAGGAATATGTGCACATGACCAATCCATTTTTACTTTTCCTTCTAATTCTTTACAAAATTTTCTACTAAGCAACATTCCATATGAGACTAGGATATCTGCTACCAAGATTGTCATTTTAAGCCTTTTATCTAGGAAGGGTGCTAGGATAACTTAAGCATATTTAATCTATCCAATAAGGGGAACTTTTCTTTCCATTGAGTAACATTTTCCTATGGACTTGGTCAGAGACAGACTTAGGGCATCAGCTACCTTTGTTGGCATAACATTGTTAAAGGCTCCCAAATCTAGGATATAATTACTTAACTTATATCCATTAATCATCAAAGATACATAAAATGGTTATATCATATTTGATATTGGAGTAGATGAGGATGAAGAATTTATAGAGTTATTCTAAGAAGGGGTTAACCTAGGAATAGGTAAAATACCCTTGGAAGCATTGGACACATTATTTGACCTCTTACTTTAAACATACTTCACTAATCTAATTAGTTGATCTGGGTAGGACCTTAAGTATTTAGCTTCTGACATCTATATTTTAGTTTTCTTTATGTGCTCAATGATGTTAAAATAAGGAGTGGGTACAAGAGAAAATGAACTAACTTTAGTGGCATGGCTTGACTTTGAATCTTGGGAAGTGGAGGGGACATACCTCTCTTTAGGAATAAAAGAAGAAGGTATAAAACTACATCTCTTAAGAATACTTACTTTAGCAGTAGGCTGATCCTTCCCTTTCTCTTGTTCTTTTGATGCCTTCTCAACAACTTATTGAGTTTGAGACCTTGTAAATACTACTAAAGATTGAATATGATCTTCATGGAGTGCTTCTTCATAGTCAGTTTCTGGTTCATACTCTAGGTAATAATTGGAGTTGCCAACAGGATCTATAAAATCATCTTGCTCAATAAGAAGTTGATCAACACCATCAGCTATTGAGTCCTCTTCATTCATCTCAATATGGTTTCTTAAGATATCTTTAATTTCCAATCTTTTTTTAGGACTAGTAATCCAATTTCTATTTTGATTATTAAATTTATGTGTAGGAGCATTCCTAGTTGGAGCTATATGAGTTGCTTGAGCGATTTGCCTCTTAACTTGAAGCAAGTCATTGGAAAGTTTTTTTAATAAAGGATCTATAGTTTGAGGTATAACAAAAATAGATGATTCTCCTTTAGATACAATCTTCTTAATCTTTCCAACCATTATTAAATCTTCCTCAACCTCTATTACAAGATTTTGAGAAACATCGAGGTTAGCTAGATGTGCCCTCCAAAGTTGGTAGCTGACCTTTGAAAGTTAAGCATTAATGAAGAAACATTTTTTTATTATATATTGTAGGCAACACGGCTTGTGAGATCTTATAAAGCAATCTATTAAATCTAGCAATGAAATCATGCATATGTTCTTATGATTCTTTCTTGATTTGTGTTAGTTGTGTAAGTAATATGTGAGCATCCTCAGTAGTTTTGAATATTTTTTCAAACTACTCACACATAGTCGCCCAATTGGTCATGGTGAATAGAGCAAGATGGTAAAACCATGCTATTGCTAAGTCATGTAGGGTCTCAAAAAAGAGTCTAACAGAGACATATTCATATTCTACACCAATTAATCCACATGCTATGAATAAAGTAGCCAAATGTTCATCAAGATTTTGCTTATCATCATAAATAAACTAAGGAAAATTCTTTCTTGAGCCTTTTGGTAGGTCATGCAAAGGAGGTGTCAAATTTAATAGACCAATAGTTGGTCCCCATGCAATGAGATGTGGTAACACTATACTTCTAAAAACTAAAAAATAAGAATTAGTTGATTAAAGAATTTTAGATGAATTATGTTGAATATGATGCATAGTAGGAGTTAATCACCTAATAGGTAAGAGACTAGCTCTTCTGGTTCTAGCTTGATTAGGGAATCTGAAATTAAATTGCTCTTATAACTCAAATAAATGGTATTTTTGCCCTTGTGCTCTACTTGCTCTAATGAAAGGTCTATTGGCCAGTTTGAAAATTATTAAAATATTCTAAAAACACACTTTTATAATTTATTTTGTGGACCCAAGTACAATTATTTAGTAACTTATCATGCAATGATTTTGAGACAAAGCGTACTAGGAGCAAACTAAAATTATAGACTGACATGTAAGTAACATGCAAAGAATGTTTAGTTCAAAATAGGGGTAGTTAATCTTAATTAGATATTAAAAATAGACCAATGCATCATTCAAAGCATGCAAACTTGCATTTAGCACTTAGAGATAATGAAAACTAAAGATAACCTTAAAACATGATGTATAGGAGCTAAACACTTATGGTTAGGGTTCTTCCCTAGTAGAGTCACTAGAAACTGTTTAGATATTTTTCATCAAGTCAAAATTACCTAGGTATTCATGGGATTAAATCCCCTTCATTTAATGGTGAAGCTACTATGTGTTCTATTTATCTACTCTTAGTTAATCTCTATCTAGAACTATTTACAATGTATATAAATTAAATGTAAATTATTTTGCTTTGGGGGTATTACTTTAATCACTTTGTTCATGAACCATAACAAAGAGATTCTACAAAAAGTAAGCAACTACCTTTGAGAATTTTGAGAGAGAATAGGAGGATAAGAAAAGAATTATAGTATTTTATAAAATAGAAGTTGCATTTCAAAACATGTAGCTTTAGTAGAGTCTATTGTATCTATGTAAGTAGATAAACATTTTAAAATAATAACTTCTTAGCAAATGATTTAATAAAACTATGAATTCAATTCAGATCAAAGGATAATAGAAAGTTTACCATTTTATCTTCATAGAACACATGAAATGATTCCCTTGGACACAAAGTTCTTCAGAAAAGCCAATTATCTTCTTATTCAAATCTAGCACAATTCATATAATAAAATTTGATTATCTCAAACTTAAAGTTTTGGATTTCTTAAACTACTTGTACAATTTTCTATCTTTGCTTCTTTTCCAAAAAAATTCATCCTCTAGCATGCATGCCAACATTCATATTTATACAATATCAAAAACTAGAATCCCAATAGGAGTCAACTTCTTTAATTCACATGTGACACACTAAAACTAGAGACCATTAAGTAACAACTTCCCCAAACCTCTCCTTTGTGTCATGTAATGATTGGTGATAAGTAGTCTTCTTTCCTTTTCTTATTTGAATTGATTATAAATTCTTTACACGCAGTGAAAAATTAGATGAAGTAATCTAATTTTACAAAAAGACTTCAAGTAATGACCATTGGATAAAAATAGGAGAAGGAAAGTAAAAGAAAAGAAAAGAAAGAATTCACTTTAATCCCCAAGCAATACTAATCTAATCCTTGAACTTGATCTCTACATTTCTCTCTATACTTGATATGCTAGGAAATTATTGATTGGATGACTCAATCATCTAGTTTTATAATTTCTTGTCTCTCTGTCTCAAATCTCACTATTTCCCTTTCAAGCCTTTTACATTGAGATTTAGATTTTTCAATCCTTAGCCCTATCCTCTTCAATTCTATTTGACATTTCATCAGCACTTTGATAGATTTAGTTGTGAAGGGTGTCATGACTATGTTTATCCTCTATTTGAACTGCTCCATTAATTATTTAGCTATTCTTAGGGTAGCAGTTGTATATACACCTGTGATCCCAAAAAAACTATCTTCCATGTCAGCATTGGTATCACGTGCATATTCTTCTATCCTCTTCATTTCTTTAGCTATATCTAGAAGGATACTTAAGAAAAAATAAAGGAGATAATCCTCTTGCTTTATTCTATTTACAATGGGAGTAATTTGTTCTTCAACCATAAATTTCTCATCAAACTCAATATTTGCTCAAGACTTTCTTACTAGAGTCTAGAAAGCCCATTCTCATTCTCCAATTCAATTCTTATGGTTCTCATCTCTGATATCTTATGTAAAACATCATTTTGAGCATTTTTACTGAGCAAAAATAATTTCTTAGATTTTTGCCTCATCTTTTCAATCAATTTGTCAATTTTTGTAGCCTTATCTCTAATCTCTTCCACTTCAATAATCACTTACTGAGAAATCATAGTATCTACAAGTAAAACTTGTTGAGGAATTGATTTCACCACTTTGGCAATTATTTGGCATAACCAATCATTCTACTCCTTCAATTTGGTTTTAAAAACCTTATCTTCATATATATTTTTAAAAAGAATATCAATCAGAGGATGAGTATCTTGCTTAATTCCTTTCATTGTAACCTCTTTGAGGGATACTCTTGTGATTGATAGGTTTTCACTAGTTACTTCTCCTTTGTTGACTCCAGGTGGAGGAACTACTATCTCATCAAATTTCTATCTTGAGGACTAAATTATCAATTTTGAAGTAAAATTTACTTTCTTATGCCTCTTCCCTCTTTTATCTACACTCTTTAACAATTTCAAATGCATTTATTTAATATTGATCACTTCCTTGGACCCTGAGGTTGTTTTTAGAGCTAACCAAGATGAAAAATCTGCACTGGTGGAAGTAATTGAATGTGTAGTCATCTCATGCTATCCACTTCTAATTACTATCTCCTGTGAAGGAGTTTATTGTGTAGGAGGTTCTTTTTATATTTCCACTTTATCCTCCTTATCTTTTTCAACTTATTTTTCTCTTGCTTTTGTATCCATTTCTTTTTCCACTTCATCTATTCTTTTATCTACAATTTCTTCAGCAGCTTCCTTTTTAGGTCTTATCTCTTTTTCTTTATCTTTCATTGATCCTGCCTCATGTGATGTTAGTAATTCTTCAGTAGTTACCTTTTCAAATTATTTTTTAGCATGAAATGGCTCTTTTAAGGGAAGTGATGGTGTTGTAGCTTGTGTAATAGAAGGAAGAGGAGGAGGAATCACTTCTTTTTTAGTAGACTTTTTAGAAGACTTGGTGATGTATACCTTAGGAGATTAAGAAGAGATTGAAGGGGATTGAATAGAATAAGTAATAGGGGCAGCAATTGGAATAAATGGAGAAGTAGGGGTAATAGAAACCCATGGTGAAGTGACAATAGTGGATTGAACTGGTTCTTTATCCTTCACTACTAAAAATGTGTCATCAACATTATTCCTAAGCTTTAGTTTCTTTATGGGACCATGGCTACTTTCTCCTTGACTTATTTATTTTCTCTTCTATCCCACACATATATTTTTACTTAAGAGTTCCTTCATGTAATAACCTTTGTTTAAAATCCAATTAGAAGTCATTAACAAAACATTCAAAGTCCTCTTTGTAATTATCTTGTCATGATTATCACCTAGAATAATTGCTGGAAATGGGGCATTATCCCCTCTTACTACCTGGAAAGCATCACTAAATACCATGTCATCATCCTAAAAATATTTCAGAATAGAAGCTAGATCAAAGGCTCAAATTTGTTCTACAATCAACCTACTATTATCCCTTCTTCTTATCTCAAACTCATCTCTGTAATCCATCCAAAAAAATTCAAGTGCTAGGACATGCATATATTCAAGAGAAATGATATTCTGAGAAATACCCCTACAATCAAAATTTGATCTAGTCTCAAAATGAATTTGAGTACAATAATGATAGATTTATTTCTACACATTACTAGCTTTGTATATGTTAGGACATTGATAGTGACCAATGACAATAAGAAATTGATAACTGCCTTGTGAGACTTAGACTACAAATCATGCAACTCAACTAATTGCCTACTCATCTCCATCAGGATCCATCTATCACTTGGGTACCTTGGTATTTTGAGTGGCACTCCAGAGAATCCTCCTATTTTGAGATAAGAAAGTCAAGAAATTGAATAAAAATACACCCATACAATGACACTGCATCCCGTGCTTTATTAGACACCCTTTTATGCTTCAAAGGTTTTTCCAATTTGAAAATAAGCTCATAAAATAAAATATCATTTACTATGATGTCATCCTTGTAATACTTTTCAAATAATATCCAAGGATAAAATTCATAGATTGGTACTGTTGACAAAGTATCGTTAGTCCTTAACATTGCAAAAGCCCTGGTGGAAGCTGCTACATACACAAAATACGATGTCATCTTGAAATCAAAAGTATATAACACATTATTCAATTATTGATCAATGTTATCACTAATCATTATTTCCCGATCAATCTTATAATAACTCTGGGTTTCATCAATAGTCTTGATGTAGGCATATATCCATGGTGAAAACCATTTAGCATTCTTTTTCCCATTGATTCTGCACAATAGTTGAATGATATCATCTACTTGAATAAAATGAGACCTAACAAGGTGTTTGGGAAACCTTGAGGGTTGTTTACCCTTCTTCAAGTAATAAGTATGAATGATCTTGATACATTTAGTTGTCTTGGTTTCCTACTATTTCTCAGTTGCCTTTATTGAAATATCAATTACCTTTGGTGAGGTTGAGATTTTTAAGCAATAGTTGAGATATTGGGCATCAAGCCTTAAAATTATATTCCTAGTAGTATCCCTCACTACCCTATATAGGGAATCATAATATTTTCACATGTAAGCACAAACTCAGGATGTTGAGCTAAGCTATGAAAAGTTGCTTCTTGTAGAATGTTGCAATTAGTCATGGCATGCAGAAGTGGAGTCTGCAATAACCTTGAATCTTTCTCAAAAATCAATAAAAAATACATGCCCCATGTCTATTTCACTTATTTTAGTGAGCTTTGATGAAATGGATGACTCAATAGGATATCCCTTATATTCATATTTCATTGTGGGTTCTTGAATTTTGACTTTATTTGCCTTTGCTTTTCCTTTACCCTTCTTTATCAATTTTAGATTTTCCTCAAGTACCAACTCTAGGGCCTCTTCAATGATCTTAATTTATATTTCCACTTATGCTACTTCCCCATATGACCTTCTTGATGCTTCTAACCCAGACATTTACTCCTCTAAATTTTGAAGAATGCTTGATAAGTTCTTTAAGATAATTACTGAGCACTTCCATTGATTAAGAAATTTGGGAACAAGGTCAACTTAAATTCCTTTTAAATCTCAACAAGTTTCAAAATTTAAAGGATTGATATCTCTAAAAACTCAAATAACTTGCTTTTAATCTAAATTTTTTAACATATTTAGTTTGGTCTTACAAGATAGTCAATTTTAGGTTTTTGGTAGTAGATAACTTCAGGATTTCCATATCAAAAGACTTTAGGTTTTCCATGTTAAAAGACTTTGGGTTTTCCATGTCAAAAGACTTCGGGTTTTCCATAACAAAAGACTTTGAGTGGAATAACCCTGATTAATCAATCATCTAATGTACTTTAGGGTTCTTTGTACTGATTACTTATAACTTGAAAACCAAGTTATAAGTAATGGAAAACTCGATTGGGTTAGACTTTGAGACTCGAGTTTCTTAAGACAAGCTACTAGTGATCATAAACCTGAAACAAGTTAAGGTGACTGATAAACCTGATTTAGTCTAAGAAAATAGGGCATCCTTGAAATTTTTGATTTTTTTTTAACATGGAATATCATAACAAGATTCGCAACCACAACTTTCAGCTAAAAATGATAACCACAACAATGGAATTGGAAAAGAAGACAAATACAAAAACCATAAAAATCGAAAAATAAAAGGGTATGAAAATAATAATAGAGGAAACACAAGTTATTAAAAAGGCAAATAAAAAGGATAAAATGATATATAAATGATTTACATACCTCAACTATAAATGGGTCAAAGATAGAAACATTCAAAATTGCTCTAAATCACTCTAGAGGTTGAAAACACACAGCTCAAGGTTCACAGAGGCAATTACTTGATTGAATGACTATAGAGTGATGTGGAAATTCCCCAAATATATATATATATATATATATATATATATGCCAATTCATTTATTACAAGTGTGTCAATGCCACATCAACTTTTTTTATTAATTAGGTTTTTCAAATTACTTCACTTATTTTAAGCCTTATAAGTAAAGCACTCTTGAAATCTCGATCGGGTCTTGGTTCACAAGTAAGTTAAATTCATAAACCTGAAATGCTTTTACTTATAAATTTTATAAGTTGAGTAGTCTTAAAAACCCAATAGGGTCTTTGTAGTGTTAATCAAGTTTTGAGAACTACTTAACTCATTTTATTTTCTTATGCACAGTTCCCCAATATACCCGATTAGGTCTAAGAAGTATGAGTTGGGTTTTTAAGATAAATTTAATTAATTTTTAATGAATTAAAGTAACTTAGAGAACTTTATTTTCATTATAAAATGAGATGAGTTAGCTTCAAGTTATTTAAATTATGAAAATGGATGAATGAAAGATATGAGTGGTGTTTTTAAGTAGGTTCCTTCTATCCTTTAGAGTAATTTGAAGCAACTGAGAAGAAAATAATAAAAGAGAAACAAACATTAGTAGGTACCAAGTCCTTTATTTATAATATTGGCTTCAAACAATATAATAGACACACACACTATTAGGATGAATTTTTTTTAAAAGGGAGTGTCCCCAAAATCTTGAAGTGTCAAATTTTGGGGACACCAATCTCTATACTTATAAATGTGCAACTTGGAATAGTATTTATAGATGGTCTGAGTACCACTTGGATACCATTCTCTCTGGTTGGGAATCTTTGTGGTTAAACATAAGGCATCTAAAAGATATGATATCATGTAAAAATCAATCTTCTTCCTATGCCTGATTGCATATATTTGTCTACTCAAGGAGATTTTGGTTATCTCACCCAATGAAAGAAATTTCACCTTTTCAATGATGAAATACACCATAAGTAGCCACCTTAGATTTACATATGTTATAGTTACATCCATATAGCTTATTTAGCATGGTCATCACCATCCTAATTCCAGGTCTAAATTGACTTATTAGGATGTTCTTGTTAGGGTCTATAACAACTTGGTCACCAAATTCTAACCACATAGCTAGGGTTTCCATCATGTTGTGTTATTTAACCCATGATTAATTGAGGTTAGGTCAATCTAGGGCTTAGATAGTTTTTAATAAGACTCAAAGGCAATTAAGGAAATGTAAGCAACTTTCCTTTGATTATGTTCATTAATTAATATGCCTTTGTCTATTTTAGCTTCCTTAAAAATGGGACCAAGAATATTAATGTAATTAAGTTTGGTTTTACAGTTGCATAGTGAGGTTTAGTCATCTAGATGGCTATAACATTGTTAAATAGTCTCTTTGTTGAGAGAATTTTCTCTTCTTCCTTAGTGAAAGCTGGATGGTTTTTAATTATCTAGAATAATTTAGAATAATTATTATCACTTGTGTTTAAAGTACTAGCTACAAACTCTGTGTCTTTGAACACATGACCTACATCTAATGTCAAATATAGTTCAACTTATTTTTTTGAAACATGTTTATGGGTTGTCATTGCTATATACTTGACTGAATTATCTAATTAAGGGATGATAGTTCAACCTTCTCAGCTCAAACCAGTGATCCCAAAGACAAATTAGGGCTTTCCATATGCTTTTAGGGATTTTTGAGGTTCACATAGAGATTTAACGGCTGCAAGCTAGTTTATAATATGAGTTTTTATGACTTAGATTGCATTTGGATTACACATTTATACCTTTCACATGTTTGGGTCCATAAGATCTTCATATTTGATGTGTCCTTCTTATGTGGCACTTCCATGTCATGCTACTCATTTATTTGTAAAATGTGATAATTTATCACTTTTGGACATGTGTCATTACCTTGTGAAATTTTGAAGCTCGATCAATTTGCACCATTTATCTCTTTAAAAGTCTTCCTAGCCTTAACTTTATCATGAGCTATTAATATTCCATCTGAGCTCCTAAGAGTGTGCCACTTTGAAGCTATATGGTTTCTCTATGTACTTGTAAATAGTATTCTTTGTTTGAATGCTCTCGCACCATATGGAAACATCATGTTCAATCTGGGATCTTTGAATTATTGATTCCACTTACACCATTGATCTTGAATGTATGATCAAATGTGAGTGATTGATATTCCTTCTATAGGATTAAATGTGCTCCATTGATCTACTTATTCATAAGATCAAGCATGGGCCATTGATCTTCTTGATCACTTATCAATATTATGACACTTGTCACTCTCACGTTCCTTCTCAATATCTTTGACTTGTTAACCTTTGATCACTATTAGATATTGAATGTGTATCTGAGATCATGTCACTTGTCTTTATCATGTTTGAGATTAGAATCTTTTGACACTTTGATTTTATGCTCATTATCAGATCTCCATTATACTATTACCGTGCACCATTGATCAATTCCTTTGACTTACTAATTCCAACTTTTCCCATAGATCATTGATATTTGCTTTAAGCTCCAAAGATTTTGCCACTTGGCATTCTATCATTTAATTCATTCTTATATACAATGAAATAGACTAAGGGTTTGAGAGTATAAAGAAACTTAGGATACATTTTAGACTGAGGTTTTAGTCATGTTAACAAATATGATTAAATCTTAGGATGAAATTTAAACTAGGTTTAAAATATAAAAACATGTTCTCGTGTAAATTTGAATTTATTTTTAATAAGAATCCCATGTAAATATCAACCCATTTCCAAATAAAAACCTAGGCTAAAATACTTAGACTAAGGTTTATTAACATCATTTAAATATGGATTTAATCAATCAATTAGATAACAAAGTTTAACAAAAGGGTTAAATTAGCATTAAATCAAAAAACCCTAAACATTGTTGATTCAAATGAAACTCCACTAAACCTGCAACATGGAAACACAAGAATCAAATGTTAGCAACATCAGATAAAGTTAAATAAAGATTATATGCAAACATGTTAATTAAGCCAGATAAGAACCATGATATTCAAATAATGCACTTTGATCAAGTGTGATGTTGAATTTATAGCACAAATTTGCAAAATTTTAATAAGGGTCCTTATTTTTCAAAAAAAGGAGGTATGTTGACCTCAAAAAATGGTGACTTTTGGAGGAAACATATCAATATGTTAGAACTCAGATACTCTTGGTTTAAAATAATAACTAGACTATTCATTCCACATGATCAAGTACCATTATTAATATCAATTCATGATTAAAACAAGTTTTATAAATGCAAAATTAGATTCAAACATCAAAATCAGTCATGTTGTGTGTGTGCTTTGATTCATTCATTGATTGCCGTGGGGTTCAAAGAATAAATTCTAGATTTCATGACTTTAATCATTAACATATACTTCTAGCATATTTAGATATTCGTTTATGAATCATGATTGTATGAAAGGGGAAGGATTGGGCATTGCTCTTTTACTAGCCAAGCATCCATAACCTTGATAGAGATACCTTTTGCTCCACTCAAGGACTTGTTCTACTTATAGCCAGGTGTTCATAGCCCCAATGGAGGTTACCAGAATCACCTTTTCTTATAAATCTTTCAAATTTTTAATAAATATCTTATTTTTGTATTTTTTAATTATATTTAGCTTTCAAAAAAGGTTGGGAACCATAATTAGCTAGGTTTTAGGATTTTTGTCAAATGTTTGATTTTTAGACAATCATCTTTGGTCATAAACTTCATCTCAGGAAATAATATTATTTAAATACTAACATGAAATTATTTTAATAATTTAAAATTTCACTCAAAATATGCAATCCTTATTAGAACAAAATTTAGTCAGAACAAAGTTTAATATTTTAGGGAGCAACTAACCTAGATATCAATCTTCATCAATTATCCAAATCATAACATCAAGCTTGAATTTATAAAATCTAGGATTAACCAATATTTGAGAGTCATACCTACATTATTGATTTGATAATTCCCTTTTGAGCATTAAGGATGGATTGGAGCTTGAAAACTATCTTGGAAAAAACTTATTGAAAGTAGAAAACAAATCAAAGAAAAAGAAACACACAACAAACAAAATAAACAAAACAAACAATAAAAAAAAATATGTACAAATAAGGGACAAGAAATAAACCAATCTAAGCCTACCTATACTAACTCTAAATAGTCTTACATGCTACTCTATAAATACTTGGGTTTCTATAGCAGAGAATTAGTGTTTGAGGTATTATCCATTAGTTGGCAAAGTGAAATTTGCTCCTTGCAAGTCTTTGAGATTGAAGGTATTGTCTCCCAATGTTTGAGCAATTTGATAAGGGATAATCCATAAATGAGTGAATCTCCCATGTTTTCCTTTTGGATCTGAAGCTTTGTCCCATAGGAGAAATAGGTCTTCTTGTCTAAACACCTTAATCTTTGAATGCTTGTCAAACCATCTTTTGACTATGGTTTGATGTTTATTGATTTTTGAAAATGCTTCTTCCCTTGCATCTTCCATTAGAATGATGTCAAACAACCTTAAATTATCATACTCTTGATCTTCTTCCATATACTCCTACATAAACTTGTAGGTAGGAAACTTGAGAGTAATTGGAAATATTAGTTTTTGACCATACACTAAAAAAAATGGTGATGCTTTCAGAGCTTGTTTCACTCTATTTATATTTACCCAAAGATAATATTTAATCAATTTATGCCATGTTCTTGGTTATTTCAATGCATACTTTTTGATAGCTTTCATCAAGTTCTTATTTGTTAATTCTAAGAATCTATTACCTTGAGCATAATTATTTGATGAGAACTTAAGAATTATGTTGTTATCATAGGTCCACTCAGTCATCTCAATATATATAAAATATGATCCATTATCACAAACTAATGATACTGATGTCCCAAATCTTGTGCAAATGTTCTCTTCCAAGAACATGATTACATCTAAATTTCTACATTATTTAATTAGCACTGCCTCTATCCATTTTGTGTAGTAATCATTAGCCATAAGAATATATTTATGGACATCTAAATAATTAGGATTAATCACCCCTACAAAGTCCAATCCCCATTGAGCAAAAATTTTGTTAATTAAGATTGGCCTCAATGGCATAGCTGATTTTGGTTCTTTAGTGTTGAATATATGACATTGATGACACTTTGTAACATGTTTGTGTGCATCCTTGAACATTATTAGCCAATAATATCCTACCATTATGATATTATGAGTTGTTGTCTTCCATAAGGATGTCCACTTCCAATATTTCATAAAAATTACTCAAGATATTAGCTACTTATTTTGAAACACATCTCAAATATATTCCTTCATAATTATTTTTATAGAATACTCGATCCTTGATAAATAAATGAATTGACTTGAGTGTAAAATCTCTTATTTTCTCTCTAATAAATCTTATAGGATAAAAACCATTGATTAAAAGATGAATAATTATGTGATACCAATCATTTGGTTGTAATTTTTATTGATCAACTTGCATGACACTTAATTTAGGATTGGTGTTAACAATTAATTAAATCAATACTTGACACCTTACCAAGTTGGAAGTTTTTATTTCAAGATCATAATCTTAGAGTATAGACATCCATTTACCTCTTCTCTCTCCCAATTCACATTAACGAAGCATAAGTTTAGTGGTAGGGTCTAGAAATATTTTATGCATTTTATTCCTAAGAATGTAATGTCTAAACTTTCTAACTACCTTAACTAAATCGAATGTTTATTTGTCAATCAAAGAATAATTTAACTTAGAATTTTTAAAATTAGTTCTCATAAATACAATTGGATGATCACATTTACCCATATTTTGAGTTAAAATAACTATAATATGTTTTGAAGCAAATGAATAAAGATAAAAATCTTTTATGAAATCAAGACTTATCAACACTGGTGCCTATCCTATTGATTATTTAATGTCCTTAAAGGCTTTACCTTTTTATTCATTCCATATGGCCTTGGCATCTTTCTTCAACATGTTATTAAGTGGCTTCACAATATCTACAAAACCAAAAATGATCTTTCTCACAAAATGGACTTTCCCAAATAAAGACTTTAATTATTCTCTACTATTAGGGGGTTATATTTTTTATATGACATTAACTCTATCAGGATCTATAGAAATCCCATCTCTGGTTTTAACATGTCCTAGTAATTTCCCTTTTGTAACACAAAAAATGTTTTTCTTGGGATAAAGGGAAACTACATACCTTTTACAACGTTCAAATACATGTTGTAAATGTATAATATGGTCTTACCTATTTTTAGAAAACATGGTTAGATCATCCATATATATGATGATGCACTTACCTATGAGACCTTGAAAGGCATGGTCTATATCTCTTTTAAATGTTTCTCTTGCATTTATTAGCCTAAAAAGCATTCTTTTGTAGGCAAAAGTTCCCCATTTAGTTGTGAATGCAGTCTTCATTATGTCCTCCTTATTGACAAGTACTTGATTATAACCTAAAAAACATCTAAAAAATACATCATAGTAAAACCATTAATAATTTTAATGACCTAATCAAGGAAAGGTAAAGGATAATTATCTTTTTCTGAAGATTTGTTCAAATTTCTAAAGTCTATGAATAATCTAATTTATCCATTTTTCTTTCTAATTGGTACTAAGTTAGCTACCTAGGTAGAATGTCTAATTGGAAACACTATTTTTTCATCTAATAGCTTCTTGACCTCTTTATAGATTAATGTTTCTAAAATAGGATTGACATGTCTTTGATTTTGTCTGAATGGTTTACAAGCTTCTCTTAATGGAATGGTATGGGTAATAACTCTATGATTAAAGATCTTTAAGTCTTCATAGGACCATGCTATAACATATTTGCACTTGGTCAACAATTCTCTAGTCTTCCTAAACTCCTCATTGGTGAAAGATGTACCAATATTTACTAGCCAGGGTTGACTTTGAAGTCCTATGTTAACTACATTATAATCTTTCCCATTCACTTTGGGAACTTTAACATTTTTAGCTAGCTTATCTTGATCAAATAGTCTTTCTAAGGAAATCATGCCTTTGGGAATTTTATTATCATTCAATTGAAATATTTTTTCATCAAATTTATCTTCATTAAGAGAATTTTCATTGACCTCATCAATGATATGAGACTCAAATACTCTTGATTTGTTCATGAAATCTAAAATTTGTTGATCTTCACTAAATACTTGTAAATGATTGACATTGTTAGGAACTAAGGGATATGGAACAAATTCAATGTTAAGGTTTCCTATCTTGAAGTCTTGATTTGACATGAGGTTAGATGCATCTAAAGTGAGTTCATCAACATTCTTTTTCTCTTCTCTAGGAATTCAAACAATGTTAAAGGCATAAAATTACTCAATCAATTCCCATACTCTAAATTTATACTTCTTAAGGTAAGACAACTTGCATTGGTATTTACTTCTAACTTGATTAACTACTCACTCAAAATCACCATACACTAGTTGTTATTTGACCTTATGTTTGACAACATATTTTAATCCTAAGATTAAGGCTTCACACTCTGCCAAATTGTTAGTGCAAGGAAACAAAAGTTTGTAAGAAGAATTAAATTCCTTCCCAATGGGATTGATTAGAATAATTCCTACTTCAAGTTCAGATTTACATCTAGCACCATAAAAATATAATTTCTATAGTCCATGCATAGCATGAGAGTATTTAGAGTCATGTACCTAAGGATTGTAAAGGGTATAACCTCCTAAATCAAAATTGACCATGTTGACTCTTTCATTTACTGCATTATATTCAATGATAATGTGTTTCATTTTTGGTTCCCTTTCAATCTAGATTTGATTGGAAACTCCATTCCATGAAAGCCACATACGAGAACAGTTAGTCAACATGTATCCATTTACATACTTATTCCAATATCTACTTAGTATCATTCTATAAGCATTTAAATTTCCACCACTTTAATATCTATAAATTGTTGTATCCTTGGATCCAAAGTAAGCTACATATGAACATTCAATAATTCACCAATTACTTTAACCCTTGATTTATCTAATTGAGTAACTATTCTATCAGACTTAATTGGAGTTAAACCAAGCTTTCACAAATACCTTTTGGCATGATATTCATAGAGACTCTTGAATCTAAAAAATAATTATACAAGTTTTTACCAAAAACTCTAACTGTTGGTAAGAAAGGGGGAACCTCTACTTTGTTCTTGTACATCACTACATTGGCATTTGCAACCTTTTTATGATTTACTAGGATTTTTAGATAAATATTCAAGAAATAAGTCCCTTTGTTTAGTAATTTCAGTCAATTCATGTAAAGTGATATTATCTTTAATATTTTTCATATCCTCAACTATATTTTATCCACTCCTAGTAGAAGAACTAGATGAATCAACATTATTTCTAGTGGTACTTCCCTTTGGAGGTGCTAGATTGTTGTCTGCTTGAGGATCAAGAGGAGTATCAAAGTTATTCGATGGATTTAAAATTATCAAAGGTTGATTCTATTCTCTATTTCTTAGTGGATAAGTCTTCTTTAGATACTATTGAAAAGTATGAATCTCCTTTGGAGTATCCTCAGGATCATTCTCATCTTAGAATAGAAAATGAAATGTCTCCACCATTAGAGTTATGTGAGTAGATTTAGATGACTTTGCATAACTAGATGTACCTAAAACATTATATTTTTTAGGCTCAAATTCAAATGTATCTAACTCATCTTAAAATAATTCAAAAACATTACAAAATTCTATACAATCCAATTCACCATGCTTTAAAGTGTTATGAATCTACAATATTTAGTTAAAGCTACATCACAAAAGTTTATTTCAAGACTATTTTTATTTATAGATGTATCATTGTTATTTTTTTTGTTTTTACTATTGTGAAAATTATTCTTAGGTCTATTGAACCTTTGATAAGAATAATTCCTATTGGATCTTTCCCCAACATTACCTACTTGTATTTGTAATTGAAGGAAATTAGTGCTCATTTTTTTAACCATTTTGAGTATGGAGTCATTTTCATTCTTAGGTGCCTATGAATTATGAACTTGAGTACTAATAATAAATTTCATCACTATATCTCTTTGATCTTGTGGATGAGATCCACTTGCAGTGTTATTTAAGAATCCTAGGTTTTGAACATGATGAACATGACTCGAGGGCAATTGGTTTAAAAATGGTATTTGATTTAAAGAAGACATGTTCTAATTAACATTTTTATTGACATTCAATTTAGGCAAATTAGGATTAACATATGTTAATTGACCCTGGGGTTGCATTTGATCACTTATTTTCATAGCTTCAACATAGGCTAAGGCCAATGTATTTATAACTCCAAAAAATATTTTTAGAAAAATAAAAGTCATTAGATCTAAAGCATCATTATAAATATATAAATATAAGGATTCATCAGGTCTATAGGGATTTATATTTCTTCTAAACATCTTCTAGAATTTGTCATCAAAAGATCTAATGGTTTCACTAGAATCTCTTTTCATAGTAGTGAATTATTGATAAAGGACACAAAGACTAATGATCTTTCCCAATTAGTCAATGAAAATAATATTAAAATAATTCCAATTGGTAATGTAATTATCAATAATGTTGATAAACCAATCATATACTACATATTTTAAAGTAAAATAAAATAATCAATAATAAACTTCTTCATGAAAAACAATCAACAATGTCAAAGTAGTCTTAAAAGACTTGATATGTTCTTCAGCAGTAACCACACCTGTAGGACTAAAAGAAGGTAAATACTTTTTAGGATTTATAGGTAAATCATGTACCTAACTAGGCACATTAATGGAAGATCCACCTAACCATACCATACCTTGATAAGGGTTGAACATAGGAGCACCACATATAGGTGAAGTAGGCTGTGATTTAGAAACCCTGCAATTACCTTTATCTGCTCTTGCTTTCCTAAGTGTCTCCAAAGAAAGAAGAGGTAATCTTATCTTATAACTTGACCTAGTTCTTATCCTTGGTAGTTATAGCTTGTAAACTCTGGATCCTATTTAAAATATGATGTATCAACCTTATCTTTGTAAAGAATAATGATCAGATTTATACATTATGTAAGTTTTGCACAAATTCATATAATTATTTTCAAATAATGACTATATTTAACTAAGTTAGTTTAAATATACCTCCAAATTTGTGAATATGAGTGATTTTTACACTTCTAAGTTCACATAAACCTAAATTTACAAAGAATTAACCAATATTTGAATAAATTTTATATCACTAACTTTAAATGCATCAAATTCAAAAAGCTTAATCTACCTTTGCAATAATGTATCATAAATCTTCAAATAATAACTATCTTTAGCTTAATAATCCTAAATATGTATCTTAAACCATGAATATCAATGATCTTTGATAATTGATTTTTGAACAACATAATTCTATAAAGAATCAATTGATCTTTGAGAAAAGTTCACTAAAATTAGCTAAGATACTTGAAATCCATAAAGCTTTAGCTTAAGGCCCTCCTTATAGCACCAAATTTCATGCCTGTTGATGACTAATAGTGCATCATAGGGTTTTTAATAGCATTAAAAAACACTTACTCATTTATGGATTCAAAGAATCCATTGCATGAGTTGTTGGTTTTGATATTATTGATATATTTGGTGTAGTGTCAAAGCTAATGACTGTTTCACAAATGAAAATGTAAATGGTTGTTGGGAGCAACTGTGGTGTTTAAAGCATGCTTGTGAACATGAAAGTAATCTAAACTAAGTATAGTTAATTATGATATAAACCTAGAGTATAAAGTCTAATATAACATGTGTATTTATAATGAAAGCTAAGCTATAATGAATTGATCAAAAAATGAGCAAAAAGAAGGGTAGGGTAGAAAAGAAAATGAATATTGCTAATCTTCAGTCCAGACATTATGAAAAATTTTAAATTTCATTAAAACATCCACTAAAACCAATATATGCCATGAAATTGCAAAGGCATGGATCTTATCATATATCAAGAAAATGTCTAAGGATAGTTAAAACAATTGAAATAAGAACTCAAATTCACTTTAAATATTTAATCCTACAAGCAAATTACATTAGCACATCTACAATAAAAGTAAGGCAAATGAAATGAATCTAAGATCTTTCATTCAATATAGCATAAGCACAAATTAAAAAATATAAATTCATATGTGCATATATAGAATCCATAAAAATAATTTAAATATGAACATGAAACCAAACATTTGAGGAAGTAGCCATGATAACAAAACACACAAATAAATACGATTTAATCCTCACAGAATTCCCTTACTTGCTTTAATTTTCTCCAAATTTACAAAGTATTTTTTTCTCTAAAACTCCCTCCTTATTTTTTGAAAATGATAATACCCATTTTGTAGAAGACTTTGAGGTATGTTAGTCAATCACATCAAATGATAATTGAACAAGTGTTAAGGACAACTATCCTTTTACAACATTCTAAAATTAGACACTTTACAAATGGACTAACCTATAAGAAATGAAATTTACAAAATGTACATGCTTTTACAAAATAGAATATTCTCTATTCAAATGATGTGCATTTTTTTAAACAAGAGAATATGCTAAGTCAATAAATTTGACTTTGAAAATATCTTTGTTGTTTTTTCTACTTCATATTCATTATGTTATCATGTTGTTCATTAATCATCTTGAAGTTGATGATGAGATCCATGAAAAGCTCTTTTTCTTGATCTTCTAGGACTTTAAAGTCCTTGTCAACTCTGTCTAAGGCCTCCATGTCATCACCAATCTTCTCTTGTGCAAATAAGATCATGTCCAAGATTCTTTTATTATCTACCCCTATTTTTCCCTAGAATTTGCTTTTCACTTCTTGCATGAATTGAGTAGCTCTATATTTTAAATCCTCACATGTAATCAAGCCAATGGGACTAAGGGTAGTTAGGTCTTTGATCAAGCCACCCAATATATGCACCATCCAGTTTTCCAACTATTTGAAATCCTTTGAAATATCCTCCATGCCTTTAGACCATTTGTTAAAATAATTAATCTTATCAATCAAGATTACCATAGTCATATTTAAATGGGCTAAGCGAACTATTTTTAAATCAAGAATTTTGTCCTTTATCAATATATTAATCAATTCTTTTGCCTTATTACTTAAAGTCTACTATTAATTTACTTGGCTCATATCCCTATAATTATGCTTATTCACTATATCTAGCTTAGACCTTATTGCCTTCAAGGAACCAAATTTATCATAGATAATTCCCTCAAACTTATTGATAATATCCCCTTGCATTGTTAAGATAGACTACTGATCTAAGTTCTTCTTTTGCTACTTCAGGCCTTTGATAGCAAATTCAACCTATTATAATTATGTTTGAGCTAGATTAAGGACATCCTCCTCAAATATTGGATCCTCACTATGTCTCTATCATTTATCCTAGGTTAAATTAGTAAGGGGATCCAACTTTTGATATATGAGTTTGTCACCACCCTACCTAACTATTTTCTCAGTCGCTCTTTGTAAACCAATAGTCTTTGGATCAAATTTGACTCTAATTGAAGATTGGGTCACTGTGGAACTAGGAACTCTACTTGTGATTGGGATATTGGATGATTTGGAGTAGCCAATCTCCTTACTTTTTGTTCTTATAGATCAATGATCTAGGGTTTCAATTCTTGTTGTGGAGGGATATTAGTAGCTTTCACCATTGTCTATGGATGGTGAATAGTGGGAAGCTTTTCTATCCTCAAATCATGAATAAACCACTCAGGGATATGTGAACCATATAATATTTTTTCCTCTCTAAACAAGTTGAATTCAATCAAAGGAGGAGCGATGGTTACCCTTGGTTTTTTTTCCTTTGGAATAATGGTAGTCTTGGCTTTTCTCTTTGGAGTGTCAATAGGAACCAAGTCTAAAGAATTTCCTTTATCCTACTCTTTCTTAGTTTTTTCAACACTTTCTTCCTATTTTTCTAAAACTATATCATATGCCATAAATAACATCTTTAAATCATCCTCAATAGACTCATTAGGATCTAGGGCTATCATATGCACCTCCTCTTGAGGTAACTCTTGCTCTGCTACCTTAAATGATTTAGAAGCTAATGAAGTTGAAGAAATTTCATCAAGCCTACTCTCTTCTTGTCCATGTTATATTTTTACTTCTATTGAGAGCAACTTAGAAGAACCAACACCAATCAAATGATATTACCTTTGACCTAATTGCCATTTATCTTCTATTTTTTGGTCCTTATTCAATTTAGACTTAGGTCTTATGTTTTTCTCCTTCAATCTTCTAGTTACTTCAAAATATGAGGATGATTAATGTATATAAAGTCAAATGAATTGGGATCATGCTCATATATTACTTTAAAAATACCCTTTATCCTTAAATGCTCTTTTACCCTACCATAAGGGTCTCATTACCTAAGATCATCCATCTGTAGGTTGAAAGATAACTTATGTTTTGATGTAGCATCAATATGATCCCTCTATCTAAAATTTGTCTTTCCAATTTTCATTAAAAAGATATGTAGGTGACCTTTTCTCTTAGTTTTACAAAGGCCATCTACACCATGGAACAATTGATAGGTCACCTCTTATTCTCTAGTTTATCAAGAATATGTACTGGAAACTTGAGAGGAGAATTTTAAGTTCCTTTAATCCTCATAAAAGTAAAATGAGGGTATAACCATAAGTATCCCATTACTTCAATAGATTTATTGATTAGAGGGTTAAATCTCTCCATAGGGATACTGATTATAGCTTTACTTAGTGCAGGGTAAACACAATCATAAATAAATTGAATGTGATCTCTATACTTATAGATGTGCAACTTGGAATATTATTGGAATACTATTTGAGTACCACTTGGGGACCATTCTCTCTAGTTAGGAAGATTTTTGGTTACACACATGGCATATAAAATATAGGACATCATGCAAAACTCTATCTTCTCCCTATGCATGATTGCATATATTTGTCTATGTAGAAAGATGCTGATAATCTCACCCAATGGAGCAATTATCACCTTTTCAATGATGAAATACACCATGGGTACCCACATTGGATTTACATATGCTAGATTTGCACATCCATATAAATTTTTCAATATGATCATCACCATCCTAATTCCAGGTCTAAATTGACTTATTGGGATATTCTTTACACAGTCTATAACAACCTAATTACAAAATTCTAACCACATAACTAGGGTGTCCATCATGTTTTTTACTTAACCCATGAATTAATTGAGGTTAGGTCAATATGGGGCCTGGGTAGTTTGTAATAAGACTCAAAGGTAATTAGAGAAATGTAAGAAACTTTCCTCTAATTATGTTCATTAATTAAAATGCCTTTATCTATTTTAGCATCCTTAAAAATGGGACCAAGAATATCAATGTAATGAAGTAGCTCTGGTTTTGTAGCTACATAGAGAAGTCATGTCATTTGGATGGATACAATATTATCATATAGTCTCTTTATTCAGAGAATATTCTCTTCTTCCTTGGTGATAGCTAGTTATTTTCAATTATCTAGAACAATTATTATCCCTTATATTCAAAGTAGTAGCTACAAAATCCATGTCTTTGAATACATGACCTTCTACATCTGATGTCAAATATAGTTTAACTTCTTATTTTGAAACATGTTTATGGGCCATCATTACTATAAATTTGATCAATTATCCAATTATGAGATGATAATTCAACCTTATCAACTCAAACCAATGATCCCAAAGATAAATTAGGGATCTTCATATGCTTTTATGGATTTTGGAGGTTCACACAAGGATTTGAAAGTAGTAATCTAGTTCATAATATGAGTTTTTATGATAAATTGCATTTGGATTGTACATTTATACCTTTCACATGCTTGGGTCTACAAGATATTTGAATTTGATGTGTCTTTCTTATGTGGCACTACCATGTCATGCTACTCATTTATTTTTAAAATGTGACCATTTGTCACTTTTGAACACATGTCATTACCTTGTGTAATCTTGAATAAATCTCAATCAATTCACACCGTTGATCTCTTTAGAAGTCTTTCTAGCCTTGAATTCATTATGAGCCATTGATATTCCATCTGACCTCTCAAGAGTGTTCCACTTGGTAGCTCTATAGGTCCTTTTTATACTTGAAAATAGTATTCATCTCTTGAATTCTCTCATACCACATGGAAGCATCACATTTGATCTAGGATCTTTGAATTATTAACTCCACTCGCACCATTGATATTTAATATACAATCAAATGTGGGCCATTGATATTCCTTCTATGGGATTAAATGTGCTTTGTCAATCTACTTATTCATAAGATCAAGCATAGGCCATTGATCTACTTGATCACTCACCAAAATTATGACACTTGTCACTCTAACATTCCTTCTTAAGATATTTGACTTGTTAACCTTTGCTCATCATTAGATCTTGAATGCATATTCAAGATCATGCTGCTTGTCCTTCTTGCATTTGAGTTTAGAATCCTTTGATGTTTTGATTCCACACTCGTTGTTATATCTCCATTACACTATTCACATGCACCATTGATCAATTACTTTGACTTATTGACTCCATATTTTCCCATAGATTGTTGATCTTTGATTCAAGCTCTTGAGATTTTTCCACTTGGTGATCTATCATTTAATTAATTCCTATGGATAATGAAATAGACTAAGGGTTTGGGAGTATAAAGAAACTTAGGAAAAAATTTAGCCTAAGTTTTTAGACATGTTAATTAACATTATTAAAGATTAAGATAAAATCTAAGCTAGTTTTAAAATATAAAAACATGTTCCTGCATAAATTTGAATTATTTTAAAAATAATTTCATGTAAATATGAACCCATTTCAAAATAAAAACTTAGGTTAAAATACTTAGACTAAGGTTTTTTAAAATCATTTAAAAATGGATTTAATCAATAAATTAGAGACCAAAGGTTAGCAAAACGGTCAAATTAGCATTAAATCATAAAACCCTTAACATTGTTCATTAAAATGAATCTCCATTAAACCTACAACATGGAAACATAAGAGTCAAATGTTAGATACATCAGATAAATTAAAAAAATATTATATGCAAACATGTTAATTAATCTAAATGAGAACCATGATATTCAAATATTTCACTTTGATCAAGTGTGATGTTCAATTTATAGCATAAATTTGTAGAATTTGAACAAGGGTCCTCATTTTTTTTTTAAATGGGGGCATGTTGACCTCAACAAGATTAAAAGAATGTTAAGAAGTTGGGAGGAGGCCTTAGAATGACATAATAATTAGTTGTTTTATTGATGCATTTATACTATTTTTGGTGTTTTTTTTATGTAATGGGATTTTATGGACAATCCCTCTATTGAATATCTAGGCTTTGAGGCATTGTCTATTTTGCTTCTTGTATAGGGTTGGGTCCCTAGGAAACAAACCCCAATTTTTACCCTTAATAAAAAATATTTCATATTATTTTTATTGATGAATTGGAATATCTCAAATAATAAATCATCTTATTATAAAAAACATATTTTGAATGATGGTACTTTAACCAGGGAAAAGGGAACTACTTCAACCCATTTAGTCAAATACTTAGAAACTAGTATAAGATTATGATGTTAGGATGATAGGGGTTTAATGGAGCTATAAAGATCAACACAATCCTAAGAGAAGGCCCAATTAGATGAAATTGAGTACAATGGTTCTTTTAGTCGATGAATATTTAGTGTGTGAATTTTCTACTTATAGGACTTTCATACAAATAATAAGAATCCTTGAAGATGGTAAGCCAGTAATAACCCATTCCAATGATCTGATGGGCTATACTCTATGGAAAAAAAATTCAACTCCATATTTCCCCATGGAATTCTCATGGAGATTATTGATCTTACTATTGATCTAAGTATCAAAAGACGCTTTTAAATGACCATTTATAAGTTTGACCATCTTTGATAACAAGTTTCATAAAATCAATCAAATTGTGTGGTTATCTTTATAATTAATACCTTCAAGGAAAATATGAGTAGTTAGGTATTAGGTGATACCTCTCTACCACTTGTTTGAAGTTCATTCTTCACACCTATTTAAATATATTAGTGGAACATCCTTCTTAAGGATGGAATTCAATGTTATATCATTAAATGAATCATCTTATAAATGAACTTGTCGATGAATTATCATATTTATTTAATCACATTTGGTAGTTTCATATTCAATACAAATTTCAATTTGTATGGATCAATCCATATTAATTATCATTATATATAATGAATACATTTTTTTTGAAGACACCACAAAGATGCATTTTTTATGGTATAAGATGATCTAAAACTAGGTCATATTTCAAAAATGACGCAAGTATTGAGAATATTATCATTACATATAAAAGGTGTCCCACTAAGCCAAAAATATCTTGTTAAAGTAGTTGTGGAATATGTAGATCATGGTCTCATGGCAGATTTTGAGAATATTATCATGCCATATACAAGGTTTACCACTAAGTCAAAACTATATTGTTAAAGTAGTTATGGAATATGTAGGTCATAGTCTCCTATTTAGTATCCATGATATCCTTAAGGTTAAAAATCACCATTATGTAATAAAAGGTGCCCAATTTGAAGAGGAGGGCATATTATGTTAGTTATCTATAGAAATATGATTTTGTTTTGAGATTATTTTTTTCATAGTGTAATAATAAATAGTTTTATTTTGGAATAAATTTCATGATAAAGTTGATTAAAGAAGAACACTATTTATTTTTAAAAATGAATTTGGTTGTACCCAAAGAACACATCCATTAAGGGTCTGACTTTGTACCTAGTCTTATTTTTAGTGATGATGTTAATTAAAGGTATAGGAAAGTGTTACTTGGTAAATTCATTGTTGAAATAATAAAAGTCAATGGAAGTATTAATTTTTTCATCCTTACTCTATAATGGGATTATTTTGGACACCCAAACAAGATTATCTATCATGCAAATTAACCTTACCATTATAAATTTTTCTATTTCAACATTTACTAAGCCATTGGTAGTTCATGGTGTGATTTTGCATTTGAATGAGCAATAGTGTTGTGTATAACATATCTTAACATGTAATTCATGTATGCATATTATTAGATAAAGGCGTACGATAACTTATTAAGTGAGATGTAGACCTTAATTTATTGAGGAAAGCCTAAAGGCTCAAGATATAGGATTTATAAAGCCTATTTAGTGATGCTATTAACATCAAATGATATTTATGACAAATTGGTATTTACCTCTTCAAAAAATTAGAATTTAGAGGGAGTTATTGGTTAAATTTTATTTCCTCATATAAATAAGATTACTTTTCATGAAGACAACTAGATTAAAGGGTGAACATGTGGTTGAGAATGTGAATGAGATAATTCTTCTTATCCTAATGATGTAGGATAAACCTTGGATCTCAGTTTCATATTGCATTTGAGTACTCATTGTAGATGCTCCACTTTCAAAACTCCAATTATCCTTAATTATCCACAATCACCCCTATTCATCCTTAATTATCCTTAATGATCACTAATCAGCCATATTCACCCTTAATTATCTATAATCACATTTATTCAACCCTAATCATCCTCGATCACCCTTAATTATACCCAACCATCCTTAATCCAATCTAATCCCATAAAAAACAAATCCCTATCCAATCCACCTACATCACACCATCACTCCCAATCAATTAATCATACTCTCCTAATCCTATCATGACCTTATCCAATCCCTCTAAAATCACCTCTAGGATCAATTAACTAATTTATCAATACTATTAATTTATTAGTACTACTAATAAAATCCATGCACACATAATTCCAAATAAATGAAATCAATTAAATCAAATCTCAAATCAAGTCATCAAATCCCCAAAATCCAAGATAAGAAGAAAGTGAAATCAAACTCATCCCTCATCAAAGTAAGACCATAACTCTCTAGATTATCTCATTTAATGTCCAACCCCATAATTTAATGAGGATCTTGAATCAATCTTAGCCATCCATTTTAAATCAAATCCAATTGTGTATTTCTATCCATAATCTATAAATTAAACCCCTCCCCTTATTTTTTAATGAGCTTGAATAGCCTAAGGAGTTCATGACATTATGAGAACAAGCCATAAACATCATCATAACATACCATTATAAATCTTAGGGACATGATAAAAAAATTCTTGCATGGGTCCACTTGAGCATCCATAATCCAATAATCAAATGAATAAATATACACAAGGAGGTCTTCACAGTAAGTGAATATATAAATATTATTTCTAGCTTAATTGAAGGTCTTTGAAATTTGGATTAGGAATTGGTGTTATTGTGTGTTTATATTACATATCTCTAATTTTTACATGTGTAAATTCTTGGCATGCTCAGTGGGACTAATCCTATTTTATTTTGCATTTCTCCTGTGTTGATTTTTATTCTTAGTTGTTATCAATCAGAGTCCTAGTGGTTTCAAATTTGAGTAGATTTTTTTAGGCATAAAATTATATTAATTATACATTAACATCTACATAATATGCATTTACATTTATGTCTTATGTAATATTACATGTGCATTATAGAATAGTATCTATTTATTATCTAGTTAAATCTATGTACCATCTAGTGGTATCTATGCATTGCCTAGTGGTGTCTATGTGCTACAAAATGGTGTCTATGTAAGAGTTGAATTTGTGTATTGTTTAGTGGGGTTCATGCATGGTATAATTTTTTATATTTTTTTAGAATGGTGTCTATGTAAGAGTGGTGTATGTTTACTGTATATTGCCATTTTTGCACTATATAGTGACATATGTGTTGTATAATGACATATGTGTAATATTTGCATATATGGACTATAAAATGGTGTTTTTTCACTAAGGAGTCACACACACACACACACAAATTTTAGAGGACATAAATTTTTTCTATAGAACTTGTTTGATATATTTTTCATGTTAAAACAAAGATCTTATAAAGATGCAGACAAACATATTTCAAGTTTGTTTATCCCCAATCTTTGTTTTATGACATGCAGGTTTGGAATTTTTAGATTTAAATTATCCTTGTTGGAATAATTCTCATTGATTTCAAAGTAATTATAATGTATATTAATGGAAATGTCAAATGGAATTATTGTCTGAAGTGAATGGAATTGTTGCCAAAAGTGAACAAAATTGTTGCCAAAAGTGAACAAAATTATTGTCAAAAGTTAACAAAATTATTATCATAAGTAAATGGAAATGTCTATGGAAGTTAATGATAGTGTTAATGGAAATTTTAATGGAAATGTCGACATAAATATCAACATGAATGTCAATGATCACATATCTTGGTGAAGAGGTACCTCTTAGATGGGATATGTCCTTTAAAGGCTATATAGGGAAAAGAGATGTGGAAGTATTACAAGTCTTTGATTTGAATGAAGATCATATAAGTGTGAGAGAGAAGGAAGAGAGGAAGAGAAGAAAATGAAATAAAATATCTCTTAAGAAAATAATTGTGAAGGGTAGATTTATTTTAATGAAGAATATCATGTGAGAGTTGTGAAAGAGAGAAGAGTAGAAAGTATATGAGTAGAGCATAAAGTATATAATAAAATTAGTGAGAGAGAAAGTGTAAGAGAAGTAAATACATCATTAGATAAAAGAAGCAATCAAAAATGATGTAATTAATTTGACTTGGGGTCAGTGCCTCATAGTCTAGGGGTTGGTGCTTGTGTGGGTTGGTGCTCATGAATTAACCACGTTGGTGCTTAGAAAAGGGGATCAATGTCTCCAATGGGTGGGTGATCAAGTTGGTGATTAGTTTGGGGATTGGTGTCTCTAGTATCTTGGTGCCTAGAAACATTCTAAAAAAGTTATATATATAAAATCAACATTTTTCCATGGTTTTATCATGAAAGGGTTTTCACGTAAATCCTATGTTCTCTTATGTTATTAATTTTTAGATATTGAATGCATATGGTTGTTGTGGTCGATTAAATTAAAAATATTAAAATATTATCTTATACTGGTTCATCCCCCATCTTAGTATAAGCATATGATTAACAATTGGTATTAGAGTGGGTTACATTAGAAATAGTCTAACCATTAAAAGGTAGATCTCAAAAGTACAAGATGGCCAAGCAACTAAAGAAGGAGAATCAAGAGTTGAAATTTATGGTCAAGGATCTTAAGGAACATGTATATATCTTAGATTCTAAGTTGGATTTAGAAATAAAAGAAGATAATATGTCTATTCAGGATCATAAGAGTTAGCTAGAGGTTGCATATTCAAGTTTGAAATCAAGAGAAGAAGAGTGCAATTAGTTGAAGGTTGAGTTAGGTTATTTAAAAGATAATCATGAGAGGCTTATAATCAAGGTTGAGAAAGATCATGAGATATAATTACAAGATAAGAAAGATACAATTTTGAAGGGAAAATTGAAGAAGCCAAAAGGCAACCCAATGCTTTCAAGTTTTCTAATTATTTTCATGGACATTGTTTTATTTGTCATCATGTTGGTCATTGGGCAAGAGATTGTTTGAGGAGAAATAATAAATAAAAGGGAGATATCAGTCACCTTCAAGAATAAGGTATGAGAAATGTTTCTTGCTTTTATTCTCATAAGGTTGGCCATATTGATAAATTGCGTCCAAATGGAGTAAAGATATACTCAAGTTATGTTAAAGGCTGTGGATCCCCTAGAAGGTATGAGAAGGGCCAAACTCAAGTTTGGAGACCTAATATGGTAAAGGTTGATCAGATTAAGTCTAAGAATGATAATGGATTACTTTATATAGTAGAGAAAGAATCATATAGGAAGGACTGTGTGAAACTATTATTATCAGGAGTTGTAGAAAAGATAATGAATAATAGTCCTAAGCAACAAGTAGATCAAAGAGAATCTCTTGTTAAATTTGAGCATGAGCCTTGTCAAGATTCCCTATTGTGAGTTTCTAATGACAGTGCATTGGAATATTCCCTATTGTGAATTTATAATGATAGTATATTGGAAGGTAAGATAGTTTCAAGAGTTGAGAAGATGGAAAACATCATGGATGTTGAGATTAGCGATTCAAATAAGTTAAACATGCCTAAATGGATTCTAAGAGAAATAAATTAGTCTTATGGATGTAAGCGGATCAAAGAAGTAACAAAGGATATGTGGGAATCTCTTGGGTTCACTTTGTTCTAAGGCATTTGTATGGGGTGTCTCTTCTAAGATTCAAGGAGACACTTTACAAAAATAAGAAGCATGGTGCATGATTGTTGGGTCTTGGTTGTGTTACATGACAAGAAAGTCATGAAGGTAAGTCTAGTTGCTTTGAGCATGTTATTGATGATCAAATTAGTAGTAGTGGTGAGATTCATATGAGAAGGTGTATTGATATTTGAAATACATCTCTTGGGTCTAAGAAGTTTAGATATTGATATGAAGTTGGTAGCTTATGCAAGGGTGACAGTGTATTCAAACAAGGTATGTCAATCTTGTGATAAGTTGTGCATGTTTTGCTTGTTATCTTTTGGTTTATGGCTTCAAGTGGTGTGATTAGGATGAAAATGGAGTTAGGGGGAGCTAACTCAGGTCACTTGAGAAGATTATGAAGTATGGACTTGTTTCTTATGTGAGATGAGTCAAGGAGTAGTTTTATTAGTAGATTGTCAGGTCTAAAAATTAAGAAGGTTATATATGGATGAGCTTGTGAGTGTTAATATGACCTTTTACCATTGATGTCAAAGGGGGGAGAGAAAATAAAAGGGGATAATTATAACAAGAGGATAACCATGGGTATAGACTTGTTTCTTGTGTGAGATGAGTCAAGGAACAAGTATATTAGTAGATTGTCAGGTCTAAGGATTAAGAAGGCTATATATGGATGAGCTTGTGAAAGTTAATATGACCCTTTAACATTGATGTCAAAGGGAGGGAGAGAAAATAAAAGGGGAGAAATATAACAAGAGGACAACCATGGATAGCCCTTTGCCATTAATATCAAAGGGGGAGAATTGAAGATATGGGAGTTCATATACTAATTCATGAGGATTGCCATTAATGACAAAGGGGGAGATTATTGGAATAATTATCATTTATGTCAAAGGAATTGTAATAGATATGAATGGAAATTTCAAATGGAATTGTTTCTATAAGTGAATGAAATTGTTATTGGAAGTGATTGGAATTGTTGTTAGAAGTGAACGGAATTATTGTTAGAAGTGAATGGAAATGTTGACAGAAGTGAATGAAAATGTTGATATAAATGTCAATGATGACATCTCTTGGTGAAGAGGTACCTCTTGGATGGGACACATCTTTTAAAGGCTATATAAGGGAGAAGATATGTGGAAGTATTAAAAGTATTCAATTTTAATGAAGATCATATAATTGTGAGAGACAAGGAAGAGAGGAAGAACATAAAATGAAATAGAATATATCTTAAGAAAATAAGTGTGAAGGGTAGATTTATTTTAATGAATAATATCATTTGAGAATTGTGAAAGAGAGGAGCGAAAAAAGTATATGAGCAAAGCAGAAAGTATATAAGAAAATTAGTGAGAGAGAAAGTGTAAGAGAAGAAAAGCCATAATTTGATTAAAGAAGAAATCATAAATTATAGAATCAATTTGGATTGGGGTTGGTGCCTCATATTATATTGGTTGTTTCTCTTATGGGTTGGTGCTCATGAATTGGTTGGGTTGATGCTTGGTGAAGAGGATCAATGTCTCCAATGGGTGGGTGCTCATAAATTGACTGAGTTGGTACTTGGTTTGGGGATTGGTGTCTCCAGTAGGTTAATGCTTTAAAACATTATAAAAGAGTTACATATATATATATATATATATATATATATATAAGTAATATTTTTCCATGGTTTTGTTTGGAAAGGGTTTCTATGTAAATCTTGTGTTCACTTGTGTTATTAATTTATAGATCTTGAATGTATATGGTTGTTGTGGTTAATTAAATTGAAATGATTAAAATATTATCTTATACTGATTCATCCCCACTCTTAGTATAAGCCTATGCTTAACACTCCTAACTCTCTTGTCTAGTAGAAACCATGTGTGAAAGACCTAAACCAACCAAAATACTAATGCATATCATTTAGGTTTACTAGCCAAATACTTATGATAAAATAACCTCACATAATCATTTAATCTTAATTAAATAATCTATTTGTATCTTATTTTTTAGTTTTACTTGTGTGTGTTTGATTTTGACTATGTATGTTATTTCCTCACACCGTAAGGAGACCTTAGAATTTAAAAATGATCTAGGTCATTTGTGTCTCCCAATGATGACTATGTATGATATTTCATCATGCCACATGAAGATCTTGGAAATAAAAAATGGTTTTTCCATTATATTATTCTTTCTAGGGTCTAACAACTTAGATTTCATCACCCAGTTCTAGCCCAAATTCTTGTTCTGATGGACAATAAATATTCAATGGGGATTTATCATTATTGGCTTAGTGGAAATTTAGGTTTAACTAATTTTCATGAAGTGATGTGGTTATCCACCAATACTTAGGCCCTATACAACACCCTTGCCTTATGGAGTATATCTCATAAACCAAAAGGTATGATGAGGACTCCCCTAGTTGTCTAGTCAAACCTAACATGGATCTATTTAGTTAAAAATGAATAATTTTGGTAAGACCATAGAATTTCTCAAGATCACACACATCATAAATTATAGGTATTATCTATAAGACACTATCTAGTTAAAGTCCCACTTGAATAGCGTAGGTTGTTCTTGTATGTGTGTCATTGTATTTCACTTTTATGAACAACTAGTCTAAATCCAAATTCAAACCAAGCCAAATCTAGACCAATGACATTCAACATGAGGTTTCAAACCCAAATAAATCAAGATGTAAGCAATCACGACCCTTTTTTTTTAAATCAAAATCCATCCTATTACATTGACAATTCTATCTAATTTAAATAAAGTCTCCCATCCACTAGTTACAATTCTGTTGTGGCCAACATACCCCCTTTTATCTAAAATGGGGGACCCCTAAAAAAATTCTCATGAACTAGAGCTTCAGGGTCCTTTCTTTTATCCTTATCAACAACACATGCTTAAATTCTTGGAATATAGGCCACCTTGATCTCCCTAAGTAGAAACAAGCCTCTTTTATTTTTATGACTAAGGAATGCTTATTCTATTATGAATTATGGGGCTAACCTTGTAGGTTGTCTTTTGTCAAAATCTCCCAAAGTCTCATTCCCTTCTTGGAGTAGTAGATATATCACCCTTCATGGAAAATAAAAATATTATTGATAGATGAGTAAGTTTTTAATGTATTATGTTCCTTTTAATTTCTTAGTCTTTTTTATGAATTTCAAAAAGGTTAGCCAAATCAGAAGGTGCCACATCACTAAATGTCAAATCAGCTAGTCCCCTAGACCTATCAAACATGTTAGAGCATGGTAGATCCCAAATAAATGATAAATTTCAACATTAATGAATGTTAGAGAGGCTAGTCCCCTAGACCTATTAGAGTTGTTAGAGCTTGGGAGATCTTGGTCGAATGAGAAGGTTTCACAACATTGAGTTTGAGAGTGGACAGTCCCACAGACCTATTAGAGATGTTAGAGCCTAGCTAAATGAGAAAGTACCACATCACTAAATGTTAGAGTGACCAAACCCTTATAAATATTAGAGATGTTAGAACCCATGAGAGCCTAACCAAATTAAAAGGCACCACATCAACAAGTGTTAGAGTAGCCAATCCCCTAGACATGTCAGAGATGTTAGATCTTAATAGAGCCCAACCATATGAGAAAGTACCATGTCACTAAATTTTAGATAAACTAGTACCCTAGACCTCTTATAGATTTTAGATCCCAAGAAATCTTGTTTGAATGAAAATGTGACACATTACTAAGTGTCAGAGTGGGTAATCCCCTAGACCTATCAAATATGTCAGAGCTTGAGAGAGCCCAACCAAATGAGAAAGTGCCACATCATTGAATGTTAAAATGGCTAGTCTACCAAACATGTCAAAGATTTTAGAACTTAGGAGAACCTGACCAAATGAGAAGGCACCACATTATTGAGTGTTAGCATGGCTAGTCCCCTAGACTTGTCAGATTTATTAGAGCCCAAGAAATCCTAGTTAAATCAGAAGGAACCACATCACCTAGTAGGAAAAAGAACTAGCAAGCACATAAGTCCCCAAGAAGGTCAAAATAAGGTACAAGTAAGACTAGATAATAAATCAAGATGTGCCACATGTCCTTGGGTGACACATCATCCTTCATAAGGGAATGACATGGAGTATGAATCTATGCCTATATACCAACCACTAGTAAGAGAATCATGCACATATGAAACATGTCATAAAGTGGGAGTTAATCAAGGAACCTCTAAGATATGTGACCTCATTCCTACCACACTCTAGGCATTATAAAAATAGGAAGTTGATCCTGATTGGATAGTTTTAAAACATCCCATCACAATTGATATATCTAATTAGAGATGGAGGATCATGGGATCTAAATTAAACTCTAGATTTAGAAGTAAATAGAGAAAATATATCTACCAACTCAAATTTGAATTCACATTAAGTGAGATACCAAACACCATTAATACAGGGGGATATATGCATGTGTTTATAAAATACTAAAGGAATCTCACTAATGGTTACCACTACTACCTTAAAAAAAACTCTAGCTCCTAGCTTTCCAATTCTTATAGAGCACCCGTATATTCTATCCCTGTTTATACTCAAAACTTCCTTATTGACCCTCTATCCTACTATAATGGTCAAATCCTCCTCAAACCCAAAGGTTGAACCTGAGTACCAAGATACCACATTCATGACTGGCTTGACTAAATCCAAACACTACAATGACTTATTTAAAATGGTCAACCAGGTCCCCAAGGATTCAATCTCAAATGATAACCAATATGTAGAGTTTGAATATTCCCTTATCAATCTTAAAATAAGTGTTGACTTCATAGAGCCACTATCAAACTAAAGGAATTCCCATATGTTGAGTTATTAAGAAACATCCTTCATAATACCATCTGTATTCAAGATGGAGTACATGAATGGGTATGTTCACTTAACTCTCACCATCAAATTTTTAATATATTTTGGAATGCCTTAAAATCATATTAATCCCTCTCAAACTATACCTTATTCTATGATGTAATAATGGTGATGGTCTAGATGGAGACCTACCATATATATGATATCTTTCATGACTGGGATGATAACCTAGATGCTAATGGATTAACAAGGAGGATATCAATGTGTACATGGTCCACATCTTCTAGGAGGAAGTTTAGGTAGGAATTATCCTACTAAACTAATTATTTAGGGCCCAATACTACTTACATATCAATGAGTTATGGGTGCTTGTCTTATACATGATTCTCACATGATTAGAAGTCCCAAACATGGGAAGATTGATCAAATTCAAGTTGGTCAATTTAATCATATATTCTTGATTCAAGAGTGAATTATACATTATGAGCTACATATTAGACATGATTAGTGAGACACTCTATAAAGCCTTTGGCTTTTCCTGTATGGGTTCCCAAGGGATCAACTACTATGTGGTCTTTTACAATCTTTATGGCCACTAGTTACACAATCACATCTAGAACATATGTGAATATTTATAAATGGTGGTGTAACAAGACATAAATGAGGCCTTGATTCTCTATCTCTTGAAGTTAATAAGAGATTCCATCACCATCATCAAAGACTATTGGATTTACAAGGAGGATAATGGGATCTAGATTATAGGTTTCCTCAAGGATCCCTCTATCTATCATATTTGATTCTTGATTAAATAGTAGAATAGGATATTTCCTATTAGTTGGTGAATGACATATTTAGATTTTTCATCCAACATTAATATAAGGTGTGTCTATCACTTCTGATCATAATTAGGCACCACATCTATAAGGCCTTCCCTTCAATTCAAAAGATGATAGTCAGGAAAGACTCCTTCACCCTAAAAAAGTAAAAATTATGGAATTGGGACCCCAAGGGAATAATCATAGATCACTTGGCATGGTTCTCAACCCACCTCAATATCAACTATAATCATTAGGTTGAAGATGATGACAATCTCTACCTGGATGTCACCAATGACCAATAGATGTTAAAAAATCCTAGATTATGAAAAAGGAGAGGAATAAGGGAAATAAGGTTTAAGTAATACCCTTTGTGCATCCTCTCACTCCTAATCTATTAGTAGAGGACCCAACTTCTACCATCTCTCATAAGATCTTGTAAGGCATTCCACCACTTTCTCCTCCTCATGCTCCTAGTCTAGCTCTACTTCCTTTGATAACTCTTTCTCCTCATGCCTCATATCATCCTCCACCTCTTATAATCACTCCTTGTGCCCTAACTCTACCTCTACTTCCTATGATATCTCTATTAATATAGCTTTAGTAGATCCAAACTCAAGATATTTGATGCTAGGTGTCTTAGGCACAACTAACTCAAACAATGGGACAATAACCCCTAGGTCAAATAGACCCTAAGGTTTGATCTAGATAATATCCCAACAACAAGAACATAGTGAGGCTCTAAATAGGCACCCATACAGGTTACCCTACACACACCTCTAGCTTCTCCCATTTCCCTTTCACCCCTCACTCCTGCCACTTTCTATCTCTCAATCCCAACATCCACCAATTCTATTACATTCTAAAAAATCCTCCAAGTGGCACTTCCTATTTTCCCCATTAACCCCCTCCATAATTCACCCAAGTAATTTTGGCCTCATTTCTACCAAGTATCATTACCTATTCATTCCCCTTTACTCCATCCATTTCACAACCTAGAGCTCTCTTAGTGATTTCCTTAGGTGTGCCTTTATTAGTAGGCATTACTATGACTTTTGGGATGATAAAACTTGTATCAATAGTCCTCCTAGTTACAAGTCTAGTTAGCCCAATGCTTCCCTTAATAATTCTAAGTCCTCTACCATCATCCCCCATGGCTCTTATTATCTTGGTCTGACCATCTACTAAATATCAAGGGCTAACTGGGGTAAGAGGATAAAGAAAAAGCAAAAGGAAACTCATGTTCCATCTTTAGCTTGAAGGCATTCTAATTTGATTCAACCTCCTCTATAGGCCTCAACAATTCCTCTAGCCCTAGATAAAACACCTCGATGTCTAGAACTTTGGCCCCCTCTTACCATCACCCAAGGTTTCATGAGACTCACCTTCAACTAGCCCATATCTTCCTTGCTATTTAATGACCCTTTCCTAGAGGTAATTCTTCCTTAGGTGAAATTAACCTAGGAATAGTGGTAGGTAAAAATGTTCCCATGGGCCTCCCCTTTCATCCTTCCTCCTTATGCTCCCATGCCCCCTTCATCTTCACTATTTTTCTCATTCACTCCCTCTACTTCATCCATATCCCATCCACCCCATCCTCTACCCTTCACCACTATTTTAGCCACCCTTCCTACACCTCCTTCAACTTAGGGAATGGTCTAAATGTCAAAAGCACTAGATATGATTGTCCAAGGAATATTAGACATATAATGGAGCTTCAATTGAGCCTCCAAACAATTTAAAAGGACACTAATGCAAAGGTTTGTCTAGGATGAAAACTTGGTGGTTTGGTAGACCCATTAGGATATATTCTCCCTCACTAAGGTGAGGAATTCCAATATGAAATAAAATATAGATAAGGACACACTATCCATTCTTTGGGTGAACCATGATATGTCTAAGAATCTCTTCAAGGACATGGAAAGCTAGGTTCAAAATTTAGAAGCCCAAGTGAAGATCACATTTCCCATCAAACTAGTTGGGCAAGTTAAAGATGCCCTCTTACTACTCTTTTTAGTCCTTGTGAAAGTAGTAGATACTTTAGCTATGACCAATTTACTTATCTAGGGGAGCCAAGTGTACATGGAGAAGATTTCAAAGTTTGATGGGATGTGTCAAAAGCTATAGGTGGTGTTTAATAAAGGTATGTTCCCATAGCTAAAAATAATACCATCTTCAGACTTGGGGTTGTATCAAATGTATAATGGAAACATGAAGGGTACTATGGAGGAGTGGTTGGATGTGGCTGACAATGCAATTATTGAGCATGGTCATTGATTTAAGGTTATCATTGATGTCAAAAAGATCATGATTCATAGTGCATTAATGACAAAGTGATTAGATTGATGGTTTAGAGAGTGTTTGAATTAGTGAGGTAATTAAGGGATGATATTATTGATATGTAAATGTTAAAGAGACCATATGGGGTGTTATGAGTGCTTAGAATGCTTATGAAAATGAATGAAATTCATCAGAATAGTCATATGAATGTCTAAGCTCAAGAAGTCATCTTGATAGATAAAGGTAAGTGAGTATATTTATGATGCCATATTTAACATGTGTGAAGGTTTTAGGAGAAATTTTATACATGGATGGATTCCCCTATGTGAAGATATCATATGGTTCAAATTTTAGGTTTGGACATGAAGTGTAACAAAAGTTATTAAGGTGTAAAGTTGGTTTCTCAAATAGAATTTACTAAGTTCCCATACTTAGCCAAATTTGTGATATCAAATATCTATGGTGAGTGTTGAATTAGATCAAATATTTAACAATAATCAATTTATCTAACTAGATAAGGATCTAATGGATCATGTGATCTTGTCATTAGTGATCTAATAGTGCATGTGAAGTCAATATGTCAAAGGATGCTCAAATTGAACATGATAGTGACATGTGTCTCAATCTCATTGAGTTGACTAAATATCAATAACATGTGGGTGTTTGTATAGATCGATATCAATGGATTTCATTGAGTCAAATAGTTAATGTGCATAGAAGGCATGCAAAACTACCAAGTGGCACAATCACAGAAGCTCAGATCGAAGATCAATAATAAAGTATTGTAAGGTAAAGACCAAGATACTTCTAAGGAGATCGATGATGTGTATTTTTTATAATTTACCAAGGATAAAGAGATGAGGTCAAAGTGTATGATGTTTAACATTTTCATAGTGACTGTTGGAATTTAAATATTCAAATTTGTGATGGAAAAATAGTCTATAATTTTTGAGATATATCTTTTAATCCAAGATGAATTTCTTGATGCATTAAAAATAAAATTTGTAAAGGATTCAAGACTCAACTAGAGAATCTATTTATAAGGTTTGAATGTTTATAAAGTATATTTTATTGAGATCCAAAGTTGACTATTTCTTCATTCATGGTGTTCTTGTGTACATAATATTATTTAAGCATTTTGTTCTTTAGCAGAAGAGTGTTTTGGTGGGAGTATTCATTTGAAGATGTATTAGAGATCATATGGAGTGGACCCATGTATTTAAAATTAATCTTGTGTTATTTTTTTTCTTGATGAAGTTCTGAAAGGGTAATAGGTCTCCATAAGACCAATAAGGGATGTTAAGGCCTAATTGAAAGGTGTAGATACTTAAGTGTGGCCCATGGATTCTATGGCTAACTTGTGAAGATGGTATTGAGCTATGTGTTAGCATGATAAAATTATTAAGGGTTAAGGTAAGTATTATGGCCGACCTAGATGTTGATATTCATGAAGACTTTATAAAAGGTGAAGACCAAGATAATGGTTTCTAAACTTGATGTGAAGTGTTAAGAGTATAGAAGATAGAGATGAAGGAAATAGATCAGAAGGAGTGTTATCATTGGATGGATTGAAGTACAAATTATATTGAGGATAAGTGATGAATACTAGAGAGATCCAAAATGGGTTTTTGGATGCATTGATTTTATGAACAAGTTTGAGTGTGTGTGATGAGTTGAAAGAAAGGTGTTATACATTATTTCTCCAATCAAATTGAATTGTATTCAAAGTTCTAGAGTTGTTGATTTCATAAGGTGTTGTATGGGTACTCAACATCTATAATAATTGGGTGATTTTTCATACTTAAGGGTGGGTTCTCATTGTGAAGTGGGTGCTTCACTAAAAGGTATCATATTTGTGATCATCTTATAAGACAAGTAGTCCATGTGTTTGTAGAATTGAGAGTGGCTTTTATTTCCCAAGAGGATTTTTGATGTAGATATTATGTCATGTGTGTGATCTTGAATCTTATTTAGTAATCATTATTATGAACATCTTGTATCCTTTATAAATGATTTTGATAATTGATTAAGAGTTTAAAAGTATTACAATTGAAGTTTGAAATATCTTGCTTCACTAATTCACCCCACCTCTCAGTGATTGTACCTCTAATAATTGGTATCAAAGTAGGAACTTCATTATAAGTTTAACTACTTGAAGGTGATCCATGGTACAATATGGAAAGTCAATAGATGCAAGGTTTCTCTACAAAGTAAGAACCATTGTTTAATGGGTCAAATTATGATTTTTAAAGTAAGAGGATGAGGACATACATCATGTTTCTAGGATTTGATATTTGGTAATCTATCATGGATGGTTACACTACACCAACAACTCCTCCAACTAGTGCTACTAACAAGAAGTTGAGTGAGAATAATTCTAAAGTTATGAATGTTATCATTTGTGGTCTATCTGAAGCTTAGTTTACCAAAATGATCCATTGCAAGTTTTTAAAGGAAATTTGAGTCAAATTATAGAATATCTATGAAGGGGAGGTAAAACTAGCTAAGTTGCAAACCTACCAAAGTCAAATTTAAGGTCTTAAAATTAAAGAAGAATATACTATGTCATCCTATCTTATAAGAGTTGATGAGGTAGTAAACATGGTTAGAGGTCTTGGAGAGGTGATTTATGAAGATACTATAGTACATAAGGTATTGATGACTCATACACTCAAGTTTTATTCAAAAGTTTCTATTGTAAAATAAAGTCATGATCTCACTAAGTTAAATATGGATGAATTACATGGCATCATTATTGCTTATGAGATGATATTTGATGAGGAAATACCTCCTAAGATAGAAGAAGCCTTAAAGGTGATCAAGGAGATAAAATCCAAGAAGAACAAGTTAATTATTAAAGAATTTAATCTTAATGAAGATCAACTTTAAGCCATGACTATAATAAAATTGAATGTAGGATTAGGTAATTATGAATGAAAAATTCCTTTCAATTTTTTTTCATGTAGTAAAGTTGGTCATTTTATAGCTAGATGTCTAGGTAGAGACAAGTTTGAACACCAAAAATCTTATAAGGAATATCATGAGGATGAACACAAGAAATCTAAGGGTCTTAACAAGTACAAAAAGCTCTTCAGTAAGAAAAATGGAAAGAAGGAATCATACAAAGGTAGTAAGAGCCTTTACCATGAAGAAGAGAGTAACTCATCTATAGAATAAGAAGTAAACACATCTAACAATGATGATTCTTTTTATAATAAAGACATGGAGACATTAATCATGGATTTTAGTAATAATGAATGTGAATTTTCTTTAAGAAGAGATTTGTTTGGTGGAGATAGCTCAGAGGAAGAATATGAAATAGTCATTCTTGAAGATAAATATCTAGATATTATGGAAGAAATAAAGATACTATAAATAAATACCAGAAAACAAGATTCCTTGATAAAATCCTATGAGGATAAAATTGGAATTTTTGAAGAAAGTCTGAGTACTAAAGCCAAGGAGGATGATGATATCACATGACATATTGAAACTTAGGTTTTTACTCTTAATAAAGAAGTAAAGAGTAAGGATGAAGAGTGTATCATGTATCAATCAGAGATAGAGTCTTTGTAGATGAAACTAAATCACACTATGAATAAAGATACAACTGATGATTTAGATAACAAGGATGAATTTATGAATGTATTTGAAGATCTAAAGATTAAGAAGAAAAAGAACAAGAAGATGTTGTCACAAATAAAGGACTATGAAGATCAATTCAGTGTGTTTGAAGCAATAATGAATGATGACACTAGGGAACATGAAAATACTATCAAACATCTTAATGGTCAATTAGAAACTATGTCTAAAAGCTGAAAAGTCAAAGAACATGAGTGATTAAGGTATGCAATTGAAATTGAGTCATTAAAAGTTGAGTTAGACATGACATATTGTAAGTTGAAGTCACTTATGAATTTTGAAAAGAGCTCAAATAATCTTGATAATATTCTGAGTAGTCAAAAACATGCAAATGAAAGAACTAGTCTTGTATACAAAGAAGAAAAAAATAATGTAGCTTAAGACAAGATAAATGATGTTGTGAACAAGGAAAATCAGAATTTGAAAAATTAATCATTAGTCAAGGAATGAAGGTATTGGCAGAATGAATATAAATCAAATCAAACAACCAAATGCTATGAGGTGTGTAAATCTCAACGGTCATTGTTACTCTTGCAATTAGTTTGGTCATAGGTTAAAAGATTGTAAAAGATCCTCAAGGGATTAATTTGTATGAAATTATGAGAAAGAAAATGACAAGAATGAATAACATCATCACTCAAGACAGTCAACAGGTTCACAAGGAAATAATGACATATTTTGCTACAAGTGTCAAGGGTTTGGTCATATTACGAAGTTTTGTAATATATTCATCAGGAGACCAAATGATCAGGTACATGAATGAATTCATGAAACTCTAAGGAATCATCATATATCTCAATCATAAGGTATGTACAATCTGATAAACCTTATTTGTTTAAAATGTCATGAGAGAGGTCACATAGTAAGGTTCTACAAGAATGATAAGTATTCTACTTCAAAAATTATCAATCCTGTCATGAAGAGGAAGAGTCATAGTGAATGGAGGCCTAAGTAGGTAAATGAAAAATAGGTTCAAAGTGGATTATTTTCCATGATAGAATAAGGAATAATTTCAAGTACTAAGGAATAAGCCTTATCTACCCAAATGGATAAAGAAATTAAGTAGGATCTTGAGATAAAAGAAAAAAATAAGGTTTAGAACTCATTGAAAGTAAATTTAAAGATGATGAAGGATTAAAATTCAAGTAACAACATGGAGATATGGGAGTATCATAAGTTTTGGGATATTTATTCCCTCTATGACAAGTGGGTATATCTATCTATGCTTCTTATGAGACATCTTTCATGTGTGGAAGCAAGTGTGTGCGCTCTAGGTAATGATCAAAATGCCATTCAGTACAAAGGTATGTTATTTTCAATTTGATAATATGCAAGATGTGTTTGGATAATGGGGAAATAACTTAGTTATCTTGAGTGGATTGAATAATATAAACATGATGTTAGGGGTATCTTTCTAATCTCTGTGAGTAGTTTGTCATGTCCAAGGATCAAAAAAGTCCAAGTTTAGATTGGTGGATGTCAAAGGGGGAGAAATTGATTTATATGCTTAAAAGAACGTAAGTATCATGATAATTTTAAATAGTATTTGAATTCATACATGATGTTAAGGAATTATTATTAGCATATTGAGGAAGTGACCCTTTATCATTAATGTGAAAGGGGGAAAAATATTAGAATGAAGGAGTTCAAATGAATTCATTATTCAAATGAAATCATTCTGAGAGTGTTTTTCCATCAATGATAAATGGGGAGATTATTGAGCATGGTTATTGATGTAAAAGAGATCATGATTCATAGTGCATTAATGACAAAGTGATTAGATTGATGGTTTGGATATTGTTTGAATTAGTGAGATAATTGATGGATGATATTGCTGATATGGACATATTTTAGAGACCCTATAGGGTGTTATGAGTGCTTATGAAAGTGAATGGAATTAATCAAAATAATCATATGAATGTCTAAGCTTCAGTAGTCATATTGATAGATAAAGCTAAGTGAATAGATTGATGATGTCATATTTCACATGTGTAAAGGTTTTAGGAGTAGTGTGATACATGTATGGATTCCCTTATATAAGGAGATCATATGTTTCAAATTTCAGGTCTAGACATGGAGCGTAGCAAAAGTTATTAAGGTGAAAAGTAGGTTTCTTAGATAGAATTTACTAAACTCCCATACTTAGCCAAATTTGTGATATCAAAGATCTATGATGAGCATTGAACTAGATCAAATATCCAATGGTGACCAATTTATCTAATTAGATAAGGATCTAATGGTGCACGTGAAGTTAATATGTCAAAAGATGCTTAGATTAAATGCACTTATGACACATGCCTAAATCTTGTTGAGTTGATAGAAGATCAATGACATGTAGGTGTTCATAAAGATGGAGATTGGAGTGCATTGAGTCAAATATTCTATGTGTGTAGAAGGTACGTAGAGATTCCAAGTGGCACAATCATGAAAGCTCAGATCAAAGATCAATGGTGAAACATTGCAAGGTAAAGACTAGGATACTTCTGAGATCAATGATGTGTATTTGGTTAAAGTTTCCATGGAACATGAGATGAGGTTAAAGTGTCTAATGTTTAACATTTGCATAGTGATTGTTATAATTTAAATATTCAAATTTGTGAGGGAAAACCAATATGTAGTTTTTGAGCTATATCTTTTGATCCAAAATGAATTACTTGATGTAGTAAAAAGCAAAGTTGTAAAGTAATTCAAGGTGCATCTAGAAAAATCTAGTTATAAGATTTGAATATTTGTACAACCAAATTTATTAAGCTCCAAATTTGACTATTTATTAATTCATGGTGTTCTTATGTACAAAATATTATTTAAGCATTTTATGCTTTAGCATAAGAGTGTTTTGGTAGGAGTTTTAATTTTAAGATGTCTTAGAGGTCATATGGAGTGGACCCATGTATTTTAAAGTGATATTGTGTTCTTTTTTTTTTTATGAAGTGATAAAAGGGTGATAGGTCTCCATGAGACCTATAAGGGCTACTAAGGCCTAATTGAAAGGTGTAGATGCTTAAGTGTGACCCATGGATGCTATGGCTGACCTATGAGGATGGTATTGAGCTATGTGTTAGCATGATAGAAGTATTAAGGGTTAAGACAAGTATTTTGGCTAACCTAGATGTTGATATTCATGAAGGCTCTATAAAATGTGAAGACCAAGATAATGGTTTCTAGACTTGATGTGAAGTGTTGAGAGTGTAGAAGATAGAGATGAAGGAAAGAGATCAGAGGGAGTGTGATCAGTGGATAGACTAAAGTATAGAGTAAATTGAGAATGAGAGTAAAATACTAGAGATATCCAAAAGGGGTGTTTCAATGCATTGCTTGTATGAGCAAGTTTGAGTGTGTGTGATGAGTTTAAAGAAAGGTGTTATACATTATTTATCTAATCAGATTGAAATGAAATTAAAGTTTTGGAATTGTTGATTTCATAAGGTGTTGTGTGGGTGATCAACATCTAAAACAAGTGGGTGCTTATTCATACTTAGGGGTGGGTAAGCGTTGTGAAGTGGGTGCTTCACTAAAAGGTATTATGTTTGTTATCATCTTATAGGACAAGTAGTTCATGTGTTTTTAGGCTTGAGAGTGGGTTTTATTACCCAAGAGGGTTTCCCATGTAGATCATGTGTTGTGTGTGGTTTTACATCTTCTTTCTTATTCATTATTATGAACATCTTATATGTTTTATGAATGCTTGTGGTTATTGATTAAGATTTTGATAGGATTATAATTAAAGTTTGAAATATCTCACATAATTGATTCACCCTCCTCTTAGTGATTGTACCTCTAAAAAAAACTAGACCCTTAGAATAGGGAAATAAGAAGATATTGACCTACTTTAAGGAGGTCAATATCTCTATGTTATTCCACCTAGATGGCACCCTAATCAATAAAGGTTTTTTTAGAGTCCACCTAGGTCAATTAGATGAGATAATGAGGGATAAGGTTGTCAGATCAAACTAAGAAGAGGATCAGGTAGTGTTAGATCTATCAATGTAGTCCATAGCAATCATCAACTTGGTATTTAGGGTCCAAGCATCAATAGAGGCACCCTTCCAATTTTACCAAAGACTAGTGACTCAATTTGAGGTAATATTAAATGATCCCCCAATTAACCTTACCAAGATAGATAAGGATTTTGACCTCATGGTAGTTATATTGGAGGTTGGAGATGCCAAATCAAATCAATTAGGAGTAAGACCTTCTCAATTTCCTCCTTATGTCAATTAAAGTTGTCCCACACATTTATTATGGATTTAAAGGGATTGCTTTGTTTTAAATTTTGAAATATGGTTTTAATTATAATGAGTGGATATCATGGCCTATGATGAGATACTCATGCTATCTTAAGGTGATCCCCATCCTTATCTATATAAGGAAGAACTATATTGTATTACAGGGTTGATAAAAAAAGTGCTTGAATGTGCTATCATATTGTAACCAAGTTTGTAAAGTCAGCCCAAATTGATTATTGTAACAAAATTGATCTATTTTAATGAATGCAATCTCTATTTTTTGTAAGAGGGTTTATCTGTGTTTAAACTATCTTTCATCTCCATCCTTGAATAACAATCAATGCTAGGTTAATTAGATTAATACTTTGATATTTTATGTGTGTTATGGGTATAGTGTACTTAGATACTATAATCACTATGTGATTTATCTCATTTACTTTTATAGTAATGATAATTGTGTGTTAATTTACAAATTCTCATATGGTGTTTGTATATTCTACTATAAGCTCTTAGTACTCATCTTTAGTGAGATATCACATTGAAGGCATACACCCAATTCCCTCACACTCTTTCCACTATATATTCTTGGGGTATAACTTTAGTGAAACTTGATTTACAGTGGTATAACTATGTTAGAGTCACTTGGTTCAATGATCAATGCTTTACATTTGTTCTAGATTGGGAGTTTCTATTTCCTGCCTTACCCTTCCCTCTTTTTTGTGTTTGTTCTTTAAAATTGAACTACCTCTTCCCCTTGTGTTTATAAATAGTAATTAATACTCAAATTCTCATAATAATCTTTGACATGTGTGCATGAACTTTATATTTTACTTTTGGTGGTGATAGTGCATCTCTTAGAGACTATTCACATAAATTCTACTTATGAAGTTAAATACCTACAACCATGTCTTGTGTTGATCCTAGATTAGTCCTAAAATGAAGGATGAAAGTCCATATTTGTCCCCACATTCCCATTTTTATGGAATTCTAAATCTCATGGACTTTTCATGAACATGAGTATATTGGAGTGAACAACATATGGTGCTAGAAGGAGGACTTATAAGAATACTTCATGCTTTTCAATGATTTTATTTCATAGGTGTGTAGATATTGGCTTATTGGTAATAATGTGCTAACTAATATTTGATTATGAAACATCCTAAAGACTAGATCACCTATTACCAGGGCTAGGTCTTATTGAGGTTGATTGGTAATTGCCCCTTACTTTTTAAAATAAAACCCAAGTACAACCAGCCTAGACCCATTATGATTCCCATGAGTTCATCCCTGTAACTTAACCTAAATTTGTAGCCCAAGATGGTCTAGTTAATTGGCTCTATCATTAATATCTTGGGAGTCATCCATGATTGACCTATAAACCTTAAGAGGTACCTCCCTCATTTCACCCCTAGCATGGGACAAACCATGAATGAACACATAACATCCTAAAAAACTACCTGGATACTTTTAAATGTAGAACATGAGGACATTGCATGTAGGATTTTCCCCTTTACCTTAACAGACTTTATATATGATTGGTTCCTCAACCTTCCTAATGAATTTATCCCAAGTTGGGACCATTTTAGTTTTGATTTCGTTGCCTAATTTGGTTAAGTGATATACCCCAACATCTTATACCAATAGTTTGATTTAATCAAAAGGGAACCTAATGAGCCTATTAGGAACATCAATGCTAGGTTTTAGAAGATGTATAGTTAGGTCATCATGATTTATCAACCCAACCTTCAACTAGCACTTGAAATGTATAAGAATGGATTAGACCCTTAGATAACCATGTTCTTAAGAAGGGATGTATCCATAGTAGACCTATCCTTATCTTATGCATGGGATATCAAAGTGGATAGGAAAATGAACCCCCAAGGTTACATAATGATCCCTAATCATGGTGTGCTACCATAGATTCCTACTTTAAAATTATTTCCCAATATTAATCAAAATGCCCCAATGCTTCGATTATTCCTTGTAATGCATCAACTACCACTGGGTCATCCCACTTCAAACCAAAAACTAGGTTTCTTAAACCCAAGGAGCCACAAAGTGATCCCCTAAGTTCAACATCAAGTAATGTTAGTCATGGCTAACAATACCTTACCCACACCTCAAGAATCCACTAATATTGATTTGGACACCATTAAAATAATGATACATAAACTCAACAATGAAATCCTAGGGCTATAAAGACAAGTGAGTAACTCTAATTGAGAAAGTTACAGTAAAAACTTCACATATCAAAGACCAAACATGAATTATAAATGTCCTCACAATCCCCTAAAAAATTTACCCAATAGTCTACCTAAAATAAATATATTCGATATAGCCTTACCTAGCTAGTGTCAAGTGCATAACATGATAGCACATAGGGAACTAGACTACACAGAATTTGGTTATGATATCAAGGTGTTCCAAAAAGAAATGAGGTGGTTTATAATCATCTTGAATTATCTAACTTGGATAAATCCCCTAGTACCACTATGGTGTTAAAAACCATGAATTTCCTTAGCCAAGAATAAAATGAGCCAAAGGAGGGTATTAGTGAGGTGCAAATGTCTTAGTAGTTATAAAGGAGAAATTACACCCTCAAGAATAGGCAATAACAACAACCCATTACTACCTCAACACCCCTAATAATGGTGAAATCCTACCAAAACAAAATGCTAGGAATGATCCCCCATCTCCAAGACCTTAAGAACCTAAGGCACTTTTGAAAACCCCACTGGTAAAAATGAAAGGAGGATACAACATAGTGGAGGATATGAAAAAGATCAAGGTGAATATTACCCTTCACAAACTTTCTCAAATCATAGAGCAACAAGATCTCCTGATGAAATATTTGACTCAAAAGCTAACCCCATAGGCCTAATAAAAATGGAGAGTATCATACCAATGTGATCATTCAAAAAAATAAGATGGAGGTACCCCCTTTCCTTTTAACCATGTAGTTATTTGGAAAGAATATGTATAATTGATTAGTAGAATTAGGAGCCTGAGCCAATGTGATGTCAAAAGACATATATGAGAAATGTAGTCTAGCCACCATAAAATTAGACAAGGTAGTGGTCTAGCTAGACAAGTTAGAAGTGAAAGTGATAGGTAAATTTCTAAACATGCACATATAATTAGAATATGATCTTAGGATACAACAATTCATAGACATTCAAGTGGTGGATATATTAAAAGCATACATCATGCTCCTCAATAGAGATTGGTCCAAAGCCTTGAATCAGTATATGGCCATATATTTCTCCTATATTTGGTTTCCATAAATAAGAGTATCCAATAAAATAAGAGTAGATAGAGATCCCTTCATGAAGCATATGATAACTGAATACAACACCATTAATGAGAATGTAAACCTAGTTTCCTCAGACTTAGGCATCTATACATTGAACATAAAACCTAACAAAAACCAAACTAGTCATAGCCCAAGTCTGATTGGCATGTGGTCTCTTTATATAGATAGATATCTCTCCAAACAGGTAGTGGGGATGGTGTTCTACTTATATAAACCTTGGGGATAGAACATCTAGTGTCATATACGTTATGTTTTCCATGCATGAATAACCTAGTAGAGTATGAGTATTTATTCTTGGGATTACAATTGTGCATTAAGACACAAGTAAAATTAACTAAGAGTATTCAATAACCTTGAACTAGTGGCCAACTAGATCAAGACTAATTTTCAATGAAAACTATCATACCTCAGAACGTATATGCATAGGGATTGAGACATAATCAAAATGTTTAATGTGTTTAGCATCATCCCCATTCCCTATGAGTAAAACATAGTAATAAAATCAATATCATCTATGATGGTGGGCCTAACTCCTTGGATGAAACTAAATTGTAAGAGTTATTTATGGAGCTCATCTCCTACCCCTCTATCTCGAACAACATGACAAAATTCTAGGTCTTTGAGTATGACCAATAGATCATGCAATCCCTTAGCAATGAGGAACTATTAAAATCCCAAATTATAGATGAAAAAGATAGGTACAACCTAGGGAATGATTTGGATACGGTTGAGATCCTAAATATTAATGGGAACTGGATCCCAAAGGGGATGATCTCATTGGAAAAAACCTAAGTTCAATGACCAAAATACCTAAATATTCATATTCATGGTAATTAGATAATAAATATTCTTGGGAACTATATCCCAAAGGGATGACCTCACTTTCTAGGTAAAAAAACCTAAGTTCAAGAACCAAAAGTGATGATTCATCAAATTCAATATTGTAGAAAATCCCCAGATGGTTAATGTGGGTCTTGATTAGATGGAACATGAATTAGAGAAGTTACAAAGGTTACTACTAAGATATAAGGATGTTATTTTGTGGGCATATGGAGACTTTAACATCTTCAACCCAAGATTAATCACTCATTATCCCCCTAATACCTAGCCAAAAACCCTTTAGGAAAAGACAAGGATGGTAAATGCAATCTTGGAGCCCTTGATACATAATGAATTCCATAAGTTACTATATGTAAGGATAATTTTAATGGTTCTCCATTCCACCTAGATGACCAACCTTGTCCCATTTAAAAATAATAATGGATAAATCTAACTATGCATAGACTTTTGTAACTTGAACCTAGCTTTAGAAAAAGATAATTACCCATTGCCCTCCATAGATGAGGTGATATAAATGGTGAGAGAGTCCCAAATTATGTCTTTTTTAGATGGATTATAAATATACAATAGGTTTTGGTCAACCCTAAGGACATAATTAAGATCACTTTCACCACTATGTGGTGCACATTCACTTATAAATGAATACCTTTTGGGTTAATCAATGCTAATTCCACTTTCTAAAGGAAATGGACTTTATTTTAGAAATACTAATAGGTAAGTGTGTAATAATATATATGGATGACAAAATTGTGTTTTTCCACTTGAAAAAGGTAATTGAAAGATGTATAAGGTATGACATTTCCTTAAACCCAAAAAATAGCATGTTCAATGTCATTGAAGGTAAGTTTCTTGGTCACATTGTCATGAAAGAAGGTATTTCTATTGACCTCTAAAGGGTGAATTCAATTTCTAAAATACCCTTACCTAACACTAAGAAGTAACTAAAATATTTCTTTGGGAAAAGAAACTTTGTACCTAAACTTATTTTTAGATTTGCCGAAATAGAAAAGCCCTTAAATGTAATGTTGAAACATGATACAAAAGTGGAATGACATGAAAAATCAAAGAAGGCTTTTCAATATATTAAGGAAACTATTATGCAAGCCCCGATCCCCATAATATTGGACTATATGCAAGATTTATATATCTATCCCTTTACTTTAGAGCACACCATCACAATTTGCCTCACCCAATGGTTATAAGGAGAAGAACACCCCATGGATTTTATGAGCACTAATCTTAATAATGTTAATCTCAGATATTATACCCTAGAAAAACATGCCTATGCCTTGGTCAAGGAATTAAAAAAATTTAGGCACTACATCCTAAAAAAAAAGTACACACCATTATTTGAACCCACTTATAAAATAGATGTTGAGGCAAAATGATCTTAGCAAAAGAAGAGGTTGATGGATGATAAAATTACAAGATTACAACATGGAAATTAAGATGGCCAAATTATTTATAGGATAAGGCCTTACTCAAATAATAATGGAGATATACCAGAGGATTACAATACACCAATTAGACCAACATAGGGTGCTATAATCAGACTGGTATTCCCTTATCATGCACTTTTAACTTTATAAAAATGCACCCCAAGGACTCAACCACACACATAATAGATCCATCCAATTGAAGTCCATGAAATATATGTTGAATAAGGGATTTTCTTAAAAATAAACCATGAAATAATCTACCTTTAATGTGTATCACCAGAAGAGGCCAAAGAGATAATGGAAGGTTTTCATGAAAGATTGGCAACTAACTCTCCTGTAGTAAATGTCATGGCCTAAAAAGTTCTTCGGGTAGGCTACTATTGTCCCACACTATTCAAAGATGTTAATGACCATGTATACTTATAACATAAGTGCCAAACCTTTTTTAAGAGAGAAAAACTTGTATTTATGTTGATGGGTGTTGTTAATCCCTTCATTTAATCAAATTTATCTATTGATATCATTCAAACCAGGGGTAGTGTCCAAAGTTGTCTACAAAAAGCTTATGGTTATAGGTCTAACATATATGATTGGGGTTTTGTTGTATTTATAAATGTCTAATCTAATCTATCATATAAAGGATTTTATTATGTAATAAAGAAACACACTTGAAAAATTCAAATACTATGTAATCTAATTAGATGAAATAAACACACTTGATGAAAATAAACACACTTGTTGGAAGTAAACAATTTATTAAAAGTAAACACACTAATTTGCAATCTTGAATTGAAAGATAATTTCTCTATTGTTATGGAATCTAATTATAATTGTTTTTTTGAAAATGAAATAGATTTATAATTATTAAAAACTATAAATACATAAAATTCCATATAGAAATATCTTCCTGGTTCTTGAGGAGAGTGGTGCCTTGCTCCCCTTGGGAACATGAAAGAAAGAAGACTCAGTACTTAGAAATTGGAGATTTCTTCATTAATTAAAATAGATTACATAAATATAACTATAATTGTGCAAAAATATTAACTAAATTATAATATATTATATTTTTTATATATCCCCTATATTAAGACATGAGTATTTGCTTATTCAATGTTGTAATTAAAGATCTCTAGATCTTAGTAGCCAATATTATGTTATCAAGACAAATCTCCTAATTTTAATGGTTCTTAAAAATAGGCAATTGACAATTTGAAATAGGAAGATCTATCTATTACAAAATCCACTACATATCTAGTAAGAATGACTTCCTATATCTACTAGATCGATTTACCTTATAAAGACTATAGACATATTTACACTAATATATATATATATATAAAGTATATTTATAGTAATATTATAAATAGTAAGTGACCAAAATAATATTCAAGCTCAAATATTTTAGTTTTTTAAGCTTAAAAGCTAGACTGAAAGAGTCCAGAGCAATTCTAATGGAGTTTGGAGTAACTCCATAACAACTCTAGTAGAGGTAGGAGTTGTTTCTGTGAAAAGCTAGTGAAGTCCATAACAACTTGATTCAAGGAACCTAGATTCTAAAGGACTTCATATAAAGGTTGTTAGGCTAGGTGGAATATTTTGATGAAGAATAAAATCATATCTTGAATGAGTGCGTAGCTATGGAATTGGTGATGTTGGTTCCCAGTTGTACACCTTTATAATTTGGCCTTACACACTTGAAGGAATGTGGCAAATAATGATGAGAAACATACTAGTATGTTGCTATAGCCAAGGAAGTTTTGGGCATCAAGAATGGACCAAACTAGAAAAAATGATTGAGAGGCACCTACAAAGGGTATGGTCATTTCCATGCTACTTTTGGCTCTACTTGAACCAAGGTGAGAGGATCTATGGGATAGCTTGCTCACATGGAGAGATTCTATAATTCAATATCCATGGGGATTATTGTCACATAGAGACACAAATATGACTAGAACACAACCAAACTTGCTCACTCCATCCAAGAAGGGTTGTCATAAAGAATGAGTAAATGTTCTAGGCCAAACACAAGCTACTGAAGATAGATATGAATGTGATTGCAACCTTCATTTAAAATAATCTCCAATAACATAGGGGATAGATAAAAGATTACAATGCTGGGTATTAAAACACAAAATGTAGATACATATTAAATATACAATGTTTATGTATCTATAGGAAAATAACACTTAATATAAGCAAATGGCATGTTATATGCATTATAGGATAGTTATTTATAAAAAGGGGAGGCTAGTGTGATGGAGGTCTTCAAATAACAAGGATTCTTTCAATCATTCATGACATCACCTGATGCAAAGATGCATAAAATTTAAATGCAATAAATGGAACTACGATGAGTGATTTACCTTTTCCTATTAGATCCATAAACCTAGGGTACCCTAACAAGTTATTCATCAACATGTTTCCAAATATGGTGTAGAAAGGGATTTATAACCTAGCTCTAAGCCCAATATGACAACCAATAATAAGAAAGGAATGAGATATCCTATCAAAAACTTTTCTAAAACATATTACTACACTTCATCAATATAAAATAGTAGAGAACCACATGCATTTTCATTAACTTGAAAGAAAAATATTACACACCAATGATTTGAAATGTTATTATGGGGAAAAACATGGTGGATTTGCTCCATGTTGGATAGGGGAGACATATAGAAATGATCTTAGAGCTTGCTAATAGATGTACAAATGTAACCACCTTAGCAAGAGAGATAAATTTCACACTATAGTGATCCCTAAATGTGAAAGATCCTATATTAATTAAGGCACATACCAACATAATGGCCAACCAACCTTTAGAATAAAATAAGCCTTCTATTTATACATCTTTTACCTTTCTTTGATTCTATAAATGTGGGTTTTTATTTTCAAAATTGTAGAATAAGCCTTCAAGTCCACTAAGATACTTCCATCTGGAATATGCCCTTTGCCATGCCTGAGATCCTCATCCACTTACAAGAAACGAATTGCTATTGGAATTTCCTATGCAAAGAATGATGAAGATTTGCAACAACCTTTGATATTTTGGCTGAAAATGCCTTTCACATGAGCTAGAAGGAGGATATTCACTTAAGGAGCCAAACATATTTTATCTTGATGTGGAACTACCTAAAGATCCCCTTGATCATTTACTTAGACATATGGAAACTTCTTGGATAGTTTCCCTTTCCTTATACATTTCATGGAACAACCTATTCTTGTAATGATAGCTTGGGAATGATCCAGTTGTGATATGAAATGGAAAATGATCCATGATCATGATTTGGAAATATTCACTCTATAATGGCTCATGGATCTTCTTCTATGCTCTTTGATCCCTTTGAAAAACCTACCTCAGCTCACATCATTAGATCATCATTACCCAAGTAAATGTGAGCCTTAGATTTTTTGTGAGATGCTCAAGTTATAGTTTGTGGCATGTAGCTATGCCACTTGTCATTTTTAATTTTCCTATGGGATCCTTAACTTTTTAGACTTGGCTACACACCATCAAATCTAGCTGGGGCAAGAACACACTCTCCATCAGATCATGATCCAAAGGGTGGAGCATTATTAGTTATTGCCTTTTACTTGGCCCTAAGGATATGTCACTAGATAGTTCTGTGAGTTTCCTATGTACCTTGATGATAGTCTCTACTACTTGGATTACCCTCACACCATGTGAAAGTTTTTCACTTGATCTTGGGTCTTGTTGAATTGTCAATTGCTAGCTCACACCATTAAATCTTTGGAACATGATCAAACTTTAAATCATGCCTAATGAGTTTGACACTTGTCATGCCTACACTTGTCTCAAGTTACTTTGAATATTTAGCTTTGATTATGAATTTTTAGATCATCTTAATCTATGCCAACAAGTGTCTTTAGATCTGCCCCCATTTTAAAATAAATGACTACTTCATGGGGTATAAAATTTATGTTTGTAAAATCATCTTAGAACATTTGAATCCCAATAGCTAGTCCCTATATCTTAAAGTTGATGTCTGCATGCCCATCAAAAGATGTCCACGAGATCATCATACCTATAATTTAGAAATATTTATTATGAGACTTTATTCTATGGAAATTTTGTTTGATTCTTTATCTTTGGCTATTTTGTTTGATTTAACACTTTTACTTTGGGCTTTTCTTCAGCACAATTATCCCATAATAATTCTTTCAAGTATTCTATTAGGATAATTATTTTAGACAAAATGTCTAAGATAATTTACCCAAAGGATTTGATTTCACACTTTTCCTACAAGAATTGAGTCTTCAACCTTTTTTCTTCATTGGGACAATTGTTTTAGACATTTTGTCTGAAACAATTTCCCCGTAGAAATTGAACTCTATAATTTTCCTAAAGGAATAGGATCTCTACACTTTTTTTGAAAGAATTGACACTTATCTCCTCATGTCTTTATCAAGATAATTATTTTAAACATTTTTTCCAAAATAATTTCCCCATAGAAATTAAACTTGGTACCTCTCCTGAAGAAATGCAATTGTTTCTAACTTTTTTCTTAGGCAAAATTCCCAAAAGAAAAAGGACTTTTGATCCATAGCAACCTTACTGAAAGCACCCTTCAAAATTTTGTCAAGGGTACTTTCCCTACAAAATTTCCCTTCAGTCTTTTGGATTGGTCCATTATATCTCTTGAAAATGCCTTTCAAACTTTCTGAAAGTGTCTTCCATCTTCTGAAAGTGCCCTTAAATAATTTTTCAAGGGAAAAATGCCTAAAATAAATGACCCTTTGAAAATCTTGCAAAGGTGAAGTGACCGTTTAGAAGTGTCCTTTATAAATTTTACAAGGGAAAAATACCTGAAGGAAATAACCCTTTATAAATCATGCAAAGGAAAAATGACCCTTTGGGGTTTCTAGAAGTACCTTTAGCTAAAGTAAATAAGTCCTTACAATTCTTTCAGGGTTTTTGTGCATGAAAAATGATTGAAGGGTAAGTGCCCTTTAGAATTTTTACTATGGACAAATTTTTTGAAACAAATAAGACTTTACACCTTTTCTAAACAAAGGATTTACTTCAGGATTTTTATGTAGGTAAAATGCCTGAAGGACAAGTGTCCTTCAGACTTTTTGCCATGGACAAAAAGTCCAAAATGAATGACTCTTTGGCCCTTTTGTGAAACACTTAGCCCAAAATAAATAAGACATTGAATTCCTTCAAAACTTTTACATTAGACAAAATGTCCTAAGGAAATAAGTCTCCAAACTTTTTTTCTGAGATAAAAATCCCAAAGACCTAATTTTTTCAAACATTGTGTTCATGCAAAAAGACCTAAGATTCCAAGGGAAAGACACATTCACCAAACAAAGACTAGATAAGGGATTTAGCTAATTTTTACATGAAATTGATCTTCCAAAGGAAAACTTTGATATGGAAGTTGGACTAATGACTTAGACATTGATACTCAGCTTCGGATGGACTTAGGCATTTTCACTTGACAAGGGACCAATTACTTTAGTGCAATTTTAGGCACTAACAAGGAGTCTATAGCTACTGAGTAAGTTTGTAGCATTAGACTATGAGAGTTTATAATTACTGGACAAGTCTGTAGCTCAGTTCAAAGAAGACTTTAATGAACCAAAAGAGTGTTAAATGAATTCATAACTTGAAAAAATGTTAGAATATTTTCTATATGTTGAATTAGAATATCATCAAAAAGGTCTTTCTTTCTTCTTAGCTATTGTATCATCTATATATACACAAAATTGAGGGAGTAGCCTAAAATAAATAAGACATTGAATTCCTTCAGACCTTTTACAGTGGACAAAATATATGATATAAATAATTCTTCAAAAAATTTATTTGAGATAAAAAGCCTAAAGACCTATTTTTGTGAAACATTCACCAAGCAAAGACTAGACAAAGGATTTAGCTAATTTTTACATGAACTTGACCTTCCAAAGGAAAACTTGGAGATGGAAGTTGGACTAATGAATTATATATTGATACTCATCTTGGGTTGGACTTAAGTATTTTCACTTGATAAGGGCCCAATTGCTTCAGTGAAATTTTAGGCATTAGCAAGTGAGTCTATAGCTACTGGGTGAGTTCATAGCATCAGACTATGAGAGTCCATAACTATTAGAAAATTTTGTAGCTTAGTTCAAAGAATAATTTAATGAACCATAAGAGTGTCCAATAAATTCATATCTTGACAAAATGTCAAAATATTTTCTATAGATTGACTTAGAAGATCATCATGAAAAAGGTCTTTATTCCTTATTAAGATTGTATCATCTGTATATACATAAATTAAGAGACAAAACATACAAAGAGTTACAACTAAATGATAAAATTAGTAATTTATACTTTAGTTAAATTTATTAAGATAAAACATCTAATTACTACACTAAGATAAGATACAAGCCTAAAATCCTTGCATTGTTCAGTCTAGAGGAGAGGTAATGGAAAAAATGAAGAAAATTGATAGTAATAATTAGTCATATTTTGGACTGATCATTTCCCCCATGCTTTACCTTTTACAAGTCCCTTTTTAAAACTTGTCTATTACTCATTCCCTCATAACTTTGAGTTCTATCTTGTAAAACACTTACTAAGGTCATATATGTCAAATTCATTAGCCCAATGATTATCTAGGGAACTAGTGAAACCTTGATATGCTTGCGCCATTTATTGACAATTATGAAATTGTTTATCTATTTGAGGAATACATATATGCCATGGTGGAATATGAGTTAGAAGAAGTGGTGGCCTAAAATTCATGCCAACCCAAATTTGTTTACCTTCTAAGTTAATGACATTAAAAATCATGTCATTTATAGCTTGTGACCATTGTAATCTCCATCTTAAATTGGTGGGAGACATAACCTCTCTTCTCTTTAATGAAATTGTTAATGTGTCCCAATGCCTGACACTGGCTATAAATATATCATCAAAAAATTATCTTGTATACAAATCAAAAGAGACACTAATGTTATATAAAGCCTATAAGTAATAATCCTTGATGTTTAGATTCATTAGATAAGAAATTTTAAAGTTAATAAATAAATTTTTGGCACTAGAAAAAGAAAATATAATGCATAGCCCTGTAGTTTTGGATGTTGTCACATACTCTTCATGTTTATCTTTCCAAGCTATCTGATTTTTATAAGTAGAAAGAAGAGATCTCATATGAACTTATCCTATATATATATTAACCATGAACTTATTATAGTCCCCTAATGTCATATTACATAATTAAAACTCACATAAAAAATCTTTTTATTTTGGAGTAGATTCCTAATAAATGTTTAGAAACATAGGAGGATCTTCAATGTTGTGAGGTAAATCACATGAAATACTTAGTATATGCCATCTATAAAATTGTTCATATAAATATATGCTATAAGAGGGAGAGGGAGCTCTACAAGCTAAAAAGTTGTCACTTATCTGATATGCAACTTGTATATTTGCTTCAAGTTTTTGGGTCTATTGTTTCTCTTTCTCTGAATTTTCCTTCAATGTCAATTTTTTCATTTTCTAAAGCTTTATTTTACTCCTTGTTTTCCCTAAACTCAAAACATACCTGATTCAATTTGTTTAGGTAGTTAAAATGTGAAACAATAGTTTGATAGTATTGATCAACTTAAGGTTTAGAAGAATAAGTTTGCATAGAAAGTTGTTGTTTAGAATTTTAGAGTTCATGTTTTAACAATAGATTTTATTCTTCTAATTCAATGACATATATCTAAGAATTTACCATTTCTTGGTTATCAAGCATTTTGATTTTATTCATGTGATCCAAAGCTTTATTATTAAAACTATCTAATCCTTGAGTTAAAGAAGAATTGAGAGAATCTTTACATTTTAGCTAAGCTAAAAGATCAACAATATCTATATCTTGTTTTTTGATGATGCACTTAACCTTAGATAGTTCAAGGATGAGCTATAATTCTGGATCTTTAGTGAAGCTGGATGATTTTTCTTCTTTAGAGACCATAATACTTTTTTCATTGTCTAGTACTGGTCTTTTATTAGGATTTGAAAAAGATGGAGAGGATTATGATTCTTATACTAGAATTTATTTTTTGAGTATATTTTATTTTTGAAAAAACTTCCTCAATAGGAATATCTATTAGGACAAATTATGCATCAAGAACTATTATTGTTGATTTAGTAATATCCACTATGACAACTTCTTCATTAAGAGCTATTGTTGTTGACTCAGGAATATCTATTGTGATAGCTTATTCATTAGGTGCTACTAATTTTAGTTATACTATTATTGGTGAAGAAAATAATGGTGATTGTTGAATGCTATCAAGAGTGATAACTACTGCTATCTCATCATCTTGACAAGCTTATTTTTTTGCATCTTCTTTTTGTTTACACATGGGAACTAGGCTCATTTAAAGATCTATCCTCATTGGCTTGTGATACTCTAGTTATTTTGGGTACTTATGTTACACTTGCTAAAGGGATATCCCTAGATTCAAGGTTTAGATGAGACTATGAAACCCTAGGTCTTATTTTCCTTTTTGTTGGAGTATGCTGAAAACTCTATTCAATCACAAGTGTGGTTTGTGATCTATTATGTCATCTATCACTAGATAAAAACCTAATACTATAATAGGAAGCATCTTCTTTTGCCTTTGGTATTGGTGTTTTTTTAAGAAGATTTTGAAACATATGTTGAAGACTGATTGAATTTAGTTTTACAAAAATTCTTCCATGACAATTTACTTTATTTAAGGAAATGATGTTGAATAATTAAAATGGATAAGACCATGATGATAGAGAGGAATTTATCTAATAGTTCCCAAAATATGAATGGATCTATATAGGGATAAGGGGAGGTTAACCCTATGTTGAATCTATTACTAGCCATATTTGAGGTGAATAATGATATGCATTACTTCACACCCCAAAATAGTACATTTCCATTAACAAAAAATATTTCATAACCTAAAATGAAACATATTTCTAGGGTTTAGGTAGGGTTTCCCTACTTATCCATTTTGTCTTTCCTTGATGGTTGTGTACACATGCAATAAATATTTGTTCATTCCCATTTAACTATGTAATTAACTTAGAAAAATGAGTGCTTCTAAATATTATCGTACCTTATTCACCAATCCCAAAAATTTCACTAATGATTGTGATGGAAGCTATAATATGGATGCCTCTCATTATAATGGAGTCTTCTGTTAGATTGGCAATGAATTCATTCACCAGAGTTTCATCATGCCCTTCAAATTTTTACAAAAATGGTATCTAACCAACCTCCTCAAAAACTTCTACATAAATGTTTGGTAGACATCAATATAGCTATGGACTTGGGTTCAAAGTGTTTCTTGTGTCCCATGATATCTCTATCAATTATATAGAGTCTAGGAGTGATTAAGTAGGTACAAGAGTAAGTGACAATAGAAACAATAGTGCATAATGAAAATGAAAGGAAGTAATTCAAATGGGTATTTTATTTTGGTGGATACTAACATGATCCAAAGCAATCATGATATGGCATGTAAGTGTTAAATGAAACTATATTTGAAAAATATTTAACATACTTTCACATTTATGAAACTTGTGCACCATCAAACATGTCAATATTATAGAAGGTACTATGGAGTGTGTCAGTAGGTGGTTTGTACACATGAATAAAGTTGACATGAAATAATTTTTATTTCATGTATTTTCACTTATGGCCTCTCCATGTCTCAAATGATACTATTAGTTGACATGATAATACTTTTACTTACGTGTCCTTTCACTTGTGACCTTTCCATATCATCAAATGTTTTTTCTTAGTTATTATTTGATGGCCTCCAAGACATCTTCTTCCCAAAACTCCTCTTAAACATGAACATAAATGAACTAAAAAACTTATACTAACCTAATGTAGATAAATAAAATTCCTTATATACCAAATCATACTTCTAGCTTTCATTCATTTCCTGCCACTTGATTCTAAATAGAGAACAAATGCATGAATTAGTCTTTTTAAAAATTTATACAAATAAATACTTCAATGATTTTATTGCCTAAATCAACTAATCAATTTTTTTAATGTTTTCTAATTTTTGTATATTTTTGGTATTTTTCCCTTGACCAACCATTTTTGGTTTTCAAGGCAAGGCTCGTTATCCAATGCATGACCAACTAACAGACTGATTTTATGATTAACATTGTCAATAACATCCTGAAAAAGATTTTCACTATTGACTTGTTTTTAATTTATTTATTTATTTTTATTTTTTAATTTTTTTTTTAATAAGAAAACCAAGAAGTGGTTTCCTTCTTCCATTTTACATAATGTACCATAATAGAGTTATTATCATGGAAGAACTAAGTCTTTCCATAAAATCTAATTTATGCTTGATGTTTTGAACAAACTCCTCCTTATTGATAGGTTTATGATATAATTTGAGTCTATGTCCATTGACCAGTATATTTTTATGATTTCCATATATTAGAAACAATTTTACTAATACATTCTCAAATATCTTTTCTATTTGATATGGGCCTAACCATCTTGTTCTCAACTTGAATTTAAATTGATGAAACTTGGAGTCAAACAAAAGTGCCCAATCTCTTTCTTGAAATCTTATTTATTTGATGTGGGAGTCATGTGATATTTTCCTTTGATACTACATTATCTTTGTTTATTGTAAAGCTTCTATCCTCATCTCATCAAGTTCATTTAATTTAAGAATTCTATCTTGTTGTGCCTTATCTAAATCAATGCTTACTTCCATTTTTATTTTCAAAGTTTGTATTTCAAATTCAATAGAAAGTAAAGGTTTTATTACCATACACTAACTCATAAGGTGAAAACTTAGTGGTTGTCTTCCAAATAGAGTTGTAGGCCCATACTACTTCTAGTATTCTGGTTACTCATTATTTTATTTTGCTACTGACTATCTTTGTGAGAATGTTCTCTAGCTCTTTGTTAGTAACTTCTAATTGGCCATTAGACTATGGAGAATATTTCCTATGATTGACTTGGTAGACCTCCATAAAATGTTTGATCATATTAGACATAGATTATGGTCCTTTATTTAAGACTAATTCCCTATATGCACCAAACTATTGCATGATCTTGAAATACAAAAAATCTACCACTACTTCTTCTCTAGCAAAGGTCAAGGCTTAGATTTCAACCCATTTAGTGACATAATATGTACATACTAGGAGGTATTCCTTTCCTTGAGATGAAGGATCCACAAGACCAATAAAATATATTTCCCATTTATCAAATAGTTCTAATACTACTTATGGATGAAGAGTAATATTTGTTGATAGTGTAGGTTGTCCCATCCTTTGACATGGATCACATTGTCTAATATACTTATTTACTTACCTATGAAGGGAAGGATAGTAATATCCTACTCCTAGGATATTTTGCATTGGTTAATACCCTCCTCCTAGTTCATCATGACAATCTCTAATGATGTCATATGTTTCATTATCTACTACATACCTACAAAACACATGATCAGGTCTATACTTAAATAACATGTCATTAATCCATTTGAAATAAAAACTTTATTTAATTAAATATTTTCTTTATTTTTGAGTAAAATGAGAAGGAAACTTACCTATGGATAAATATTTAGCTATATCATAAAACCATGGGGATTTTGATGAAACATCCAATAGTTATTCATCTAGAAAGCTATCTTTAACTCGTTATTCACTACCTACATTGTTTATTTTAGATAAAAAGTCTGTAACCACATTAAATTTTCCTCATTTATCAATGATGGTTATATCAAATTATTGTAAAATTAACAACCATATTATGATTCTTCCTCCTACTATAAATTTATTCATAAGATACCTTATGGCTAAATGATCTGTGTATATGAAGACCTTATAACATGTAATATAGTGTCTAAATTTGTTGATGGCATAAATTACATCAAGGAATTTTTTTTCTATGGTTTTATAATTCCTTTCATTTGGTGTGAGATTTTTGATGATATAATAAATGACATACATATAATCATTTTCATATTTTTATCCTAAAATTTCTCCCATTGCATAAATAGAAGCATCCATGTAAATGTGAAAGGGTTTTTCCCAACTGGGTCCTCTTAACACTGGTACAAAGCTCAATTTTTATTTAATGGATTCAAATGATTTCTGTAAATCATCACTCCACATAAATTCACTATCCTTTTCTAACAAAGAAAACATAAGAATTTTTTTTACTAAAGTCTTCTATGAAATATTTGTAAAAATTAGCATGACTTAAGAAGATCTTTATATTAGTTTGATTTTATAGGATAGGTAGGTCAGAAATTATTTCAATTTTATTAAGATCCACTTGGATTCCCTTTGTATACATGTGGTGTCCTAATATTGTGCCTTGATCCATCATCATCAGGAATTTCTCATGGATTAGTGATAATTGATGTTCTTCACATTTGGTTAAGACCTTGTCAAGATTATGTAAGGATTCATCAAATATATCTCCATTAGTAATGAAGTCATCCATGTACACTTCCACATAATCATTATTCAATTCAGAGAATATGGCTAAAAATTCTCATTAAAAATTAGTTGGGGCATTACATATACCAAATTGTATAATAAAATATACCCTATGAGTAGGTGAAAGTGGTTTTGTCTTGATCCTCAGCTACCACTGTTATCTAATTGTACCCACTAAATCCATCCAAGAAGAAAAATATTTATTTCTTGCCAAATTATCAAGTGCTTGATCAATAAAATGAAGATGAAATTATTACCTCATAGTGGCTTTGTTTAACTCTCGATAATCCACACACACTCTCCATTTCTCATTTTGATTTGGTAAAATTACTAGTGGAGAAATATATTGGCTATCTAAATAGGGTAAATAAATCCTAGGTCCAACAAATTTTCAATTTCAATTTTTACTATATCCCTTAATGCTAGATTTATTTGTATTTATAGTTGTCTAACTGGTTTGTCCTATCTTGTGTAAATATGATGGGTACAAACACTCAAATTAATTCCTTTCATATCTGTATAATCTCAAGCAAATGTTTTGGTGTGTTTTTATAGGACATCAAAAACTTTCATTTATTGATCATGGGTTAACCATCTATTTATGTTCAATGTTTTCCCTTGTAATACCATAACCTATTTAATGTCAAGATGGACATGCTCAACTTGTTTAAATTCACTCATCAAAAAATTAAGAGGACATGGATGTGGTAATAATAGATGAAATATAGTTACATTTTTTTACAAATCCATCTCATAGAGGAATGATTTTGGCTAATGGACAATGAAATGAAGTTAAACAATTGGTTGGTGTGTCTTCTACCCAATTCCAAATACTTTCTTATAATGGTATATGGTTATATGTTGAATATTCAAAAGTCTATCATAACAAATTTGGTGGAGTTCATAGATGATGGATTAATAGAGTCCATAGCAAAGAATTGAATAGAGTTTGTAGTAGATAAGCTAGCAAAGTCTATAGTAGATAGACTGATAGAGTCCATAGTAGATAGACTAATAGAGTTCATAGTAAATAGATTGGTAGAGTTTATAATGGAGAGACTAATAGAATCTATAATAGACATTCTGATAGAGTCCATAGGATAGATTAATAAAGTCCATATTAGATAGCTTGATAGAGTTTGTATCGAGACTCATGAGGTTAATGGATTTTTATATATTTTATATTAATTCATCAGTTAACTCTTATATGTGTCATTGTATAGTTATCATATATATGGATGAAATACCATTCTTGTTTTTTTATAGTTCATCTACCCAAAGTATTTCAATGTAATCCAATGAGGGCTTTACAAGGGATATAAGGATATTAATTTTGATTTTAGATCATTTAAAATGGTCATATCCCCTGATCTAAAATTCATTAGTGTTACTATAGTAACTAACCAAGATCTTCCAAAAATGATGGGGTATCCTAAATTTTAGGTTTTAGGTTTCAACATCATAAAATCTAATGGATACTCCCATGATTCAATCATTACAACTACATCTTCTATAATACCTTCTAGTTTAGCAACTAATTGATCAACCAGTTGGGGAATGGTGGAGGTAGGTTACATCCCCATAAGGGATAGTGTTTAGAGAGTTTTAGTTATCATGGCATTGATTACTACACTAAAATATACCAAAACATTGGGTATTTCTTTTTTGCCTGTGGTAACTATTATGACTGGGCTTTTTGGTTCTGCATATTTGGGTAATAGTAGTTTTCCTATTAAAAGATAAGCTAGTTTACCATCTACATGTATGGTCTTTAGGTATAGTTTATTTATTTTATATGTCTTCACACACATGATTTTAATCACTCTAATTAATTCTATAATATCCTTGATAGCTTGTAATAAGGGTACTTCTATGTTTAATTTTCTTAAAATTAGATTCTTGTTTAGTTTTTATTTCTTTTAATTTGTCAAGAAAAGGAATAGGTGGAGGAGAAGTAATTTGTTCCTCTATATTTTCTAAAACTTTTTCAAATTACTCTTTGTTGACTATGGCTTGAGGTGTATCTATTTTTGTCTTTTCATTAGGTAGTTTAGAGATGGTGATATGAGGTTCTTGAATTATTCTTTCTATTCTGAGATGAATGTTTACAAGTTCAATAGCTCATATATTCATGGTTTCTCTTTGTTCATTTACATAAATAGGGTTTTATGGTTTATTCTTGTGGTTATCTACAAGTTGAGTAGGTAATTAAGGTTGATTAACTTGTTCTATAGGTTAATATGCAAGAGGTACCATCAAAGCTTGCTGTGGTGAAAAACTTATGTGGGGGTTAAATTGTGGATTGATGTTCAACTATGTATTTACCCATTTTTATGACTATGGTCAGGGTATCCATGGTTGTTGAGGCATCATTTAGGGTTGAGGCATAATCCATTATTGATTATCCCATTGTGGTTTTGCTTGTCCCTATATAGGTTGAGGTGCCTGAGTAATCCAGGGTGTCATCCATGGATTAATGGGATTTTTTGTGCCAAACTAACCTTGGGTCTAGTTTCATGGAAATAGAATTTGTTTTTAGACATAATTCAGATATTTTATAGGCTGTGTATTTTTTTCAATTAATTTTTCAAAAGAGAAAGATGGTTACAATGGCTTGTGTCATGATCTTTAATGTCATATATCCCACATATTTTTGTTTTACCCAAATGATAATCTCTAATAGCATTTTTTAGTTTACATTTTGGATAGTAAATGGATAAGGGTTAGATAGATAGATAATATTTTAGACTTTGTTCTTGATTCTATTTGATCTTGGAGAAATATTATTTTCTATCCCTTACTTTGTAGTAATCTTGATATTTATCAATAAATTTAGTTTCTATGTCTCTCCATGTATTAATAGAATCACTTGGAAGGCCCATGAACCACCTAATGGATACCTCCTTAAATCTAGAAGGTAACAATTTGAGTTGCTGACTGTTAGTTATGTAATCATAAGTCTGGATTAACACTTTAAATTTGAATAGGAATTGATATAGATCTTCTGAGGACTTATCCCTAAAAGTTGGAATAATTGATGGTGAAATGTTTTTTATGGAGGTTTAATCTATTAGATCTATGACTATAGTAAATGAAAATGTTCTGTCTTGTTGAAATTACATTCTATGTTATTAAATATTTTTTTATATTTCCTTGGTTATCGGCCATGGTTTATGTTTCTTCCCATCCTATATTAAATATCCAATTTATTTCTTCTTATTGATCTTATAAAGTTTGAGGTCCAGGACATACTGTTCTAGACAAAGTATCCTCAGGTTTAATTCTTCCTATAGGAGATCTCCCAAATATGAGTCTTATTATAGGGTTTCTTTGTGAAGATGATCCTAATTATGGTGATGATTCTAATCATGATTCAAGTTTTTTTATTATACTTTTATATCTCTCAATCAAAACTTTTATTCTTTCCTCCTCTGGTCCTAACTCAGGATCTTTGGATATTAATCTTCCTTTAGCATCTCTAGGTTGATTCATCAATTATTTTTGTTGTTTTTAAATGTTTTTTATTTTTTACTTTAGACCAATAAAGATTTCCTTACTAACATGTTCCCTGGTAATGGTGATAAAAAGGATGGGTGTCATTAATTCCTTCATTTAATAAATTTTATCTATTGAAGTTAATTAAACCAAGGGTGTGTCCAAAGCTATCTACAATAAGGCTTATGGTTGTAGGTCTTACAAATATGATTGGGGGGGGTTGTTGTCTTTATAAATATCTAATCTAATATATCCTATAAAATATTTGCTTATGTAATAAATAAATACACTTACAAAATTAAAACATTCTATAATCTAATTTGATGAAATAAACACACTTGCTAAAAATAAACACACTTGTTGGAAGTAAACAATTGGTTAAAAGTAAACACATTTATTCAGAATATTAAATTGAAAGATAATTAAATGAAGGTTATGAAATCTACTTATAATTACTTTTGTGAAAATGAAATAGATTTATAATCATTGAAAACTGTAAATACATAAAATATAATATATAAATATGTTCCTAGTTCCTAAGGAAAGTGGGCCCTTGCTCACCTTGGGAATATGAATTAAAAAAAACTCAGCACTTGAAAATTGGATACTTATTCATTAATCAAAATAGATTACGTAAATATAATTGTAACTATGCTAAAATATTAACTTAACAACAACATATTATCTTTTTTCTATATCTATTATATTAAGAAATGAATATATACTTATATAATGTTGTAATTGAAGATCTCCAAATCTTAGTAGTTAATCTTTTGTTATAAAGATAAATCTACCAATTTTATTGGTTTTTCAATATAGGTAATTGACTATTTGAAATGGGAAGATCTACATGTTACAAAATCCACTATATATATTTACTAAAAATGACTTGTTAAATCTATTAGATCAATTTACCTTATAAAGACTATGGACATATTTACACTAACTTATATATATATATATATATATATATATATATATATATATATATATATATAGAAAGTCTATCTCTAAATCCACTATTTATAGTAAATCTATAAATAGTAAGTGACCCAAACAACCTTCAAGAATGAATATTTTAGTTCTAAAAGATTAGAAGTTGGAATGGAAGAGTCTAGAGCAATTTTGATAGAGTTTGAAGCAACTCTGATAGAGATCGAAGCTATTTCTATGAAGACCCAATGAAGTCCGTAGTAACTTGATTCAAGAAACCTAAATGCTGAAGGATCCATAGAAAGGCTATTAATCTAGGTGGAATACTTTGATGAAGAATGAAATTAGATCTTGAATGTGTCTATAGATATGGATTGGAAAAGTTTGTAGCTATTGGTTGAGTTTGTAGTAGCAGACTATGAGAGTCCATATCTATTGGAAAAGTCTATAAATTGGTCTAAAGAAGACTTAAATGAACTAGAAGAGTGTCCAATGAATTCAATCTTGCCAAAATGTCAAAATATTTTCTATATGTTGCCTTAAAACATCATTAAAAAGTTATTTATTCCTTATTGATTATTGTATAATATTTACATATAAAAAATTAAGAGACTACACAAGCAAAAAGTTATAACTAAATGATAGACTTAGTAATTTAGACTTTAGTTATATTATGTAAGATAAATAATCCATTTAATACACTAGGATTAGATACAAGCCTAAGATCCTTGCATTGTTCAATCTAGAGGAGAAATAATAAAAGAAAAATGAAGTAAATTGATATTAATAATGAGTCATATTTTTTACTCATCAAATGCCAGTATAACATGTTGTGGATTCTACATCATTTTCATTATGGGGACTATTTTTCATGGTGTTTATCAACCCAAATTCATCATCCGGTCATAATTTTATTCTTACAGGCATATATTACTACACTAGATGGTCTGAAGTAGATGTAGCCAATAGAAGCACCATTATCAAAGTCACCAAGTTACTTAAAAATAACATCACCTTCCATTTTAGGATCCCCTTTTCTTTAGTGTGTGATAATGGCCCTACCTTTCAATCTATAAAATTCATGGAATGGGCCTATTAAATTAGGATCATGATAAAGATCTCATCTAATCCTACTCATAAGGGAATGAATTGGTAGAGTCCACTAACAGGAACTCAATTGACACCATAAAGAATTTATCCAAAGAAAAAGATTAAGAATAACACTCATTGATAAAGTTTTCCCTATGGGTAGGCCACACTATGTATAAATAAGCCATTAAAATCTCTCATTTCTTTCTAGTCTATGGATTGGAGCCAATCATGTTGGTCATGCTCAATCTACCAACTTATGAATTTATACAACAATTCATGAAACCAGATGACAAGGTGAATTCTTGAATCTTAAACCTAATTTAGCTAGAGGAAGCCAAAGATGAAGATAAGCTTTAGAAAACACAAAGATATAGTCAAAAGGTGGTTTAATACAAGGGAAAATATCAACACCATTTATAATCTCTAACCTGGTCCTAATGTGGGGGAAGACCCATTAAAAGAAAGTCCATCATTCAAAATTTGATACCCTATGGATTGGCCCATACCAAATATCTTAAATCCTAGGCTAGACCACTTTATATCTTAAAGATATCAAGGAAAATGAGCTACCACTTCTAGTAAATAGGCAATTACTGAAGCACTTTTTCTTGGTTGTCCCCTCCAATGTAATTTCTAAGTATTCCAAATAGAGGTGGTAATGTATATATATTAGATAGATTTGATTTCATTGTGTGTTTGTTTTTACTACATGCTTTTGTTTAATTTTGTGTTTTGACCCTCTAAGTCCCTCTTTATTTTATGATGTTCCTTTGGCACTTGGACCTTGTTAGTATTTTCCCTAGGTAATAAATGAAGCCTAGAAGGATTGTTGGGAAACAAGAAGATCCAAGATTAAACCTTCAATCTAAGTGACTCCAGTATGGTAATTGAAAATTTTGATGCTATGGATATGAGAGGCCAATGATTCAAAAGAAACATGTGGATTTTAGAATAACTGACACCCTAATAAAGCCATCAAACTACACTTAAAATAATATCTCAAGAAAATACCAAATTATTCAAGTTAATCAAAGATTAGATGGATATTTAGAACTTTATAATAATCCATTCAACCTTGGATTGGTCCCAAACCCTCAAAGGAAAAGAATAATAAATGATAATATTTCATGAGGAAGCTTGGAAAGAATAAGAAAAACATGCATAATCTAAATTATGATTTTACTTTGAAAGGGCTATATATGTAATCTCCATTGTAAGATTTCTATCTTAGATGGAAGTGGATCAAGGCTATGAAAAAGATGATGGGAATATTTATCAGGGATAAGCATGCTCATTTGGAAGTAAAATAATGCCCCAACTATTTCCCCTGTAATCCATCAAGCCATCAATACCCTAGATAAACCCTAATAACCAATCTAGCCTTGATCAATTGACTAAGATCTAGGAGTAAATGGAAAATTAAAATCACTTCTTACACACACTAGTGGTCATATATAAGGTGAAATATCAGTTTGACATTTGTTATTCAAAGAAATTAGTGCCTCATCTTTTCTATAGTGAATAAAGATCCCTCTTACGATCTTTGATTTGAACAAGGAAGGGAGAATAAACTATTTGGGTTTTAAGTGTTTTTCATCACGTTCCCCATAGAATTTTCCATTTATTTTGGCAAACATGCCCCCTTTATTCAAAATGGGGGACCCATCTAAAAAATATATCATGAACTAGACCTTTAAGATCCTTTCTTTTATCCTTATCGATAACACCTGCTTGAATTCTTGGAATATGCATTGCTTTGATTTTCCTGAGAAACAACAAGCCTATTTTATTTTTATTACTAAGGAATTTTTATTATTTTATTAATCATGGTGATAACCTTGCAAGTTGGATTTTGCCAAAATCTCTTAGAGTCTCATTCCCTTCCGAAAGAAACAAACCCATCACCCTTTATGGAAAATCAAAACATTAGTGATAAATGATTTAATGTATTATGTTCCTTTTCATTTCTTCTTTGGTCTTTTTTGTGATTTCATAGAGCCCAATCAAATCAAAAAGCACCACATCATTGAATTTCAGAGTGGATAGTCCTTTGGACCTATAAGAGATGTCAAGGCCTAATCAAATGAGAAAGTGCCATGTCACCAAATGTTAGAGCAACCAGTCCTCTAGACATATTAGATAGGTAAAATATTATGAGAGCCTAAACAAATGAGAAGGTTCTATGTCATTGAGTGTTAGATCATCTAGTTACCTAAACCTATCAGAGATGTTAGATCTTGAGAGAGTCTGACTGAATGATAGAGTGCCACATTAGTAAATATCAAAGTAACTAATACCTAAGAATTTTTAGAGATGTTAGAGCCTAGGATATCCTAACCAAATGAATAGGTGCCATGTTTCTAATTGTTAGAGTAGCTAGTCCCCAAAACCTATTAGAGATGTTAGAGCTTGGGAGATCCTAGTCACATGAAAAAGTGCCACATCACTAAATATTAGAGGAACCAATCCCCTAGACTTGTAAGAGATGTTAGATCCTAGGAGAGCCAACCTAAATGAAAAGGTACCACATCACCAAGTGTTAGAGTAGCTAGTTCCCTAGACTCATTAGAGATATTAGAGTTTGAGAGAGCCTTACTGAATAATAAAGAACCATGTTGCTAAATGTTAGAATGGCCAAACCCCCAAACCTATTAGATATGTCATATCTAGAGAGAGATCTTGGTCAAATTAAAAGATGCCACATTATTTTGTGTCAGAATGTCTATTACCCAGAACTATTAGATATGTCAGATCATGGGGGACCCTAACTGAATCAGAAGGCACCATGTCACCTAGTGGGAGGATAAACTATCAGCCACATAAAGCCTTAGGAAGGTTAGAATAAGGTATGGGTAAGGTTGAATAACTAATTAGGCTATGTCATGTGTCCCTCGATGACACATCATCCTTCCTAAGGGAATGATGTAGAGTAAAAATCTATGCCTAGGTAGAAACCATTTATAGGAGGACCAATGATAAGATTACATGTGTCAAAAAGTGGGAGTTAATAGAGAAGTCCTTAAGAGATGTGACCACATGCCTAACATGCATTAGGCATTAACAAAATAAAATGTTGAGCCTGATTGGATAGTTTTAAGACATCCCATCACCATTTTTATATCTTATAGGTGGCAGAGGATCATGGGCTTCAAATTCAACTCTAGATTTAGATGTAAAAAGAGAAAATCTATCCACCAACTCAAATTTGAATTCTTAACAAGTGAGCCACCAAATTCCATTAATATAAGGGGTTGTATGCATGCACTTATAAATCCTATATCCTACTATAATGGTTTTATCCACATCAAACTCAAAGGCCAAACTTGAGTAATTGGATACCACATTCCTAACTAGCTTGACCAAATTTAAGCAATATAACAACTTATTCAAAGTGATCAAGTAAGTCCCTCAGGATTCAAGATTAGATTATGACCAACAATCAGAGTTTGAGGATGCCAGTAGATCCCACAAGAAGTGGGGAATTCATAGAGATAATATCAAAATAGAGGCATTTACCTACACTAAATTATTAATAAAACATCCTTCATAACACCATCTATGTGTAGGATGGAATCCATGACTAGGAATGTTTGCCTAATTATTCACATTAGATCGATGATATCTCTAGGAACACCTTCAAGGTGAATTAGTCCCTCATGAACTAAACCTTCTACTATGATTTTATAATAGTGATGGTTTATATGGGGACCTACCAAATATATGATTTCCTTTAAAACTAGGATGAGAACTTAGATGCTAAATATGTAAACAAGGAGGATAACAATGCATACATGATTTGTACCTTCTAGGAAGAACTTTGGGTAGGCATGATCTAGCTAAACTAGTTATTCAGGGCTTAGGACTACATGCACATCAATGAGCTATGGGTTCCTCTTCTACACTAATCTTCACATGCTCAAAATTCCTAGACATGGGAGGATTTATTAAATTCAAGTTGGTCAATGCCATTATAGATGCCTAAGTTAGGAGAAATTTCTACATGATGAGCTACCTATTAGACATGGTCTGCAAAACACTCTCTTTTAAGAATTTAAATTTTCCTGCATGGATTCTTAGGAGATTGGTAATCCATGTGGTATTTTAAAAGTCATATGGCTACTAGTTACATAATCACATCCAAGACAAATGCAAACATTTATACCTGCTGGTCTATCAAGCCATTAACAAGGCCCTAATGCCCTAGATCTCAAAGGTAATCAGGGAGTCCATCACTACCATCAAGGACTAATGAATTAACAAGGAGGATATTATGATCCATATCAAAGGTTTCCTCAAGGATCTTATCTACTTGCTGTATTTCATTCTCAACCATCTAGTAAATCAGGAGATTGCCTATTAGCTGATGGAGGGCATTTTTAGGTTCTGCATCTAGCATTAGTAGAAGGTATGCTTTCCACTTCTTAACATAATTAGGTACCACATTTACAAGGCCTACCATCTAATTTAAAATATGACAATCAAGTGAGACTCCTTCACCCTAACAAAGTGAAAAATCTAGAACTGGGACCTTAAAAGTATATTCAAAGCTCACTGGGTGTGGTATTGAACTTGCCTCAATATCAATTATGGTCATCAAGCTAAATATGATGATGATCTCTACCTAGATACCACTGATTACTAGGAGATATTATCCTAGAATGAAATAAATAATAGGATGAATGAAAATAAGGTTCATGCAATCCCCTTTATGCCTCCTCCAACTCTTTCTTGGTCAGTGGAAGATCTAAGTTTGATAGTTCCTACTATATCCTAGAGGATATTATAAGGAATTTCACCACCTTATTCTCCTTATTCTCCTATTATGACTCTAATTCCTATAATAGCTCACACTCCTCATGCCTCATATCCTCCTCACCTCCTCTTATCACTCCTTATGCCTTGCCTCCACCTTTGCCTCCTCTAATATCTCTAATAGTCTAGATATGATAGATCCAGACCCAAGTGACTTGATGTGAGGTAGCCTAGGCATAACTAGATCAACCAATAACACCTCAACCCTAGGTTTCATATTCCTTGAGGTTTGATGTGGCCATCAACTTGATAACAAGCCTACAATGAGGATCCTAAAAGGAACCCATCTAGGTTCCCCTACCCACACCTCTAGCCTATCACATTTACCTTCCACCCTTCACTCTTGTTATTTTCCAACTCATAGTCTTAAACCCACCAATTCCACTTTGATCCCACAAATTCCCCAAGTATTGCATCCTCTTTTCCATATTTCACCCCTTCCATCATGTTGGAAGCACAACCATTGAGAGGGGGGGAATCAATGTACAAAATTTTCTTTCAAATCCATACTTCAGTCATTAACCTTTCAAACCAATAGAGTGATCAAATAATGCATAGAGAAGTAATCACATATCTAATAATCAAGATATAAACACATGAACATAATATATATGTGGGAAACCCTCATGGGGGATAAAACCCACTAAAACACCACTTGTAATACTATCCTATAAGTAATTATTTAACATTTAGTGAGGCACCAAAACCACAAGGAGTATTGACCCCCTAAGTTAATTGGCACAAACCAACCACTTCAAGGACACTTATGTAATCTCCAACCTACAAGGTAGCTCCCACTCCCTCTTGACTAAGAACCAACTTAACTAAGACAAGCATGATCACCTCAAGACACCTTATAGCTTAACCAATGGATGGTGACCTCTTCTTCAGATATTTAATCTTCTCTATCCTCTCTCATACATCAATAAATAATATTTTATTAAAATATAATGATATTTCAATCAACAATCAACTCATTCAACTCCTCTTAACCTTTTTCCCCTCTCAAACAACCTTCTAGGCTTCCTTGCTCAATATGACTCTTACTAGGCTCATTAGGTCAAATAACCTTATCATCTACATGTATAAATTATAATAGAGGTTAAAAAATAATAATATGATTCTATTTTATGGTATACATAACCTACTTCTACTCCTAAAATATCTCTTTTATTCACTCATACTCTCATCCCAGTTAACTAGACCAAATAGGCCTATTATGCCTTGTATTTATACTAGAATCTTACTTGCACCCACCTTGGTTGCCCAAAAATATATTTATAATTATATTAAATTTTAAATAGGTTAAAACACACATTTCACAAGTTACATACTCACTATATAGGTCTTCCAAACTCATTTAGACTTTAATCTCTTCTTAGGTCTATTTAGAGACCTGATGCATTAGGTCTTCTCAACCACACATTACACTTGGACTATCTTGGAATAGTTTGATCCTATGCCAACACATGAAACACATCACATAAACATATAATATATCCTTTATAACATCTAATTATATCCATACCACCTTTTAGTCTAAATCACTCCTTGAACCATGCCATTAGGTCTTCACACACCCATAAAGTCTGTCTCACATAACTAAAGCTACAGTCAACTTTTACAAATAACCTCATAAAAAAATTACATTAATATAGCCTCCATGATCTCATGGTAATAAAAAATTACATTTTACATAACCAAATAATTCATTTAGACCTCAAACCAACAACTCTCCTATGCTCACTTAGAACTGTCTGACTGTTACAAAACCCAATAATAAACAATTGACTCTACACACTTGCATAGGAAATTATCATGAAGAATAATAAAATAATATGAAAATTTTAGACCTTAATAATATCTTCAAAATCAATGGATTCTTCAAATCTAGGCAAAACACTCCAAACACATCTCTACAAGATGACTGCATAGAACTACCAATAACCCTGTCAACATAGTCATGATAAGTGTTGTCTTCAACTCTTGTAATGAAAATTAAAAAAATTATAATTCACATTAATATATCCTATTTTATCTCTATAACACTAAATAATAGATATATTATTAATTCTGGGATCAACCATTGGTCTTATAGACTAATTTGTTAAGTTACTCTCTCATAGTCTTTATACAATCAAACAAGCCATTTTGGATTTCATATCACAACCTCATAAGTTAAATTTAATCCTTATATCAAGAACGTATATATGATATACATATCAAATAAAATATTTTAAATTTATTGGATACATTTACCCTTATCAAAGATTCTCAAACTCTTTACTTCATCTTACATACCTGGAACTATCAATCTATCTTAAGAACTAGTCATGGTAAACATGACTTAGAATACCTATAGGATCACTTACATGATCTTATAATGAATTTTTATGATCCTTATACATCATTATAACATATTAAAACATATTTTTATAGAATTTTAATGGAAAATTAGGAATAAATTGACCAATATCTAAACCCTCTTCCTTCAATGTCACATCTTCTCTAGATAGGCCATATTATGAACACCATTTGCAACATTTTCAATGAAATTAAAACATATGATAAATATGAACATGAGATATAGGTATTTAAAAACAAACTCAATCAATCATATCCATTCCTAATCCATTGAAACCAATCCTTAATTTCATTCTCACTTTGATTATTTTTTCTCATTAGTTTCACTATTAGCCTAGTTTAGCGATAGGTCAACATGAGTGATCAAAATAGTTGAAAAATATAAATTTTAAAACTAAAACCATGGATAAAAAAAATATGTCTCAATCCTCAACCTTCATTTATTTTCATTCTTTGACTTGGTCAATCTTTCTTGCTATACTAAATTTATGAGAAACAAGTGATTTTTTGTACATTCTATTCACTATCTTGACAAAATACTACTACTTGGATATTAACGAGGGAGTCATATACCACATAAAATAATCTAAATAGACTTAATAATACATTATAGGCCATTTATAACAATATTTTCCTTATCTCATCACTATAAGGGTTTTGAGAGGGTTTTAGATGAGTTTTCATTCTTAACATTTTTTCATACAACTCTATCCTTAAAACCACCTCCTAATGCTTTAAAATTATTTATATAACCATTTTAAATCTCTCCCCAAGAGCTTAAGACACCATGAAAAGTTTACACTTGCCAATGAGCATCAAAATTTCCTTCTCAGGTCTGCAACTCTTCATTTTAAATACACAGGAGACCTTCAAACTCATTGTCTTGCTTTTTATTTCAACTCAGGACCTAAAACTTCATGAGAAATATTGAAACAACCTTTTAAAACTCTTTCAATGATTATTTTACCATTATTTCCTTGGAACCTAAAACTCATACCCCATTTGGTCACATTCTATCTCTTTTGCACTTTAGGCTCTTGAGCTCCAAATCATATAAGGCCTAGTAATAATCCCTCTAGCTACTATTCCTACAATTTCCACCTTATTCACATGTTAAAAAACCTTATCACATGATATACCACTAAATTTAATCCTTCATAGGTTTTTTAAACATCTTATCACCCTTTTTAGATCAGACAGAGTCTATGACTAGTTTATTTTCATAATAGACCTTTATGTCTTATCTCTATAGGCACACTTTGAAACATACTTGGGTACTTTAGAGCCTCAAATTCATGTTCAAATATTCTTAGACATCATCTTATTAATTTTTACATTCATCTCATATATACATCATGTTCCTTATTGTACTAGACTATGTTTCTCATACTCAAGCTTTCTTAAGAACCTTACACTCAAGAACAAAGACACAAACATGCACACCATGTGCTGAGCCTTGACATATACTATCAAGAAACTTTAGGTTGACTTAAAATTCTCACTCTTACCTCATAAAATAATCAACCTCATATCAATGATCCATCTTCTTGTGATCTAATAATTAACCTTAGGATTCTTTTGACATTAATGACCATGCACAAACATATGACATCAATGAAAACTTGAAACAATCTCCCCCTTTGTCATTGATGGTAAACCACATTGATGGAAAACACACTTCAAGCTAACTATCCTTTCAATATAAATTTGTTTCCATCAATATGATATCTCTCCCCTTTTGACATTAGTGATAAAGGGTCTCTATAACTACCACAAGGTCATCTACACATATTCCATTGATCTTTGGACCTGATCATTTCATAGAACAATACAACTCCCCCTTTGTCCATACATACTTCTCTTCAAGATTCTCAAGAGACCTAAGTTATCTCCCCCTAACTCTATGTTCCACCTATATCATTTTGATGCATATAGAACACTGAAACCTCATGGTACTCTTCATAATGAATTAATCTTACACACTCAGTCAAGATGCTTTGATAAAACTCAGAATACTTGTCATATTTAGATCAATATTATCTTCTTCATGGTACTTACATATTTATAACATGATAACCTGTCCCTTTATGACCTTATAAGGTCACCTTGGTATCAAATAAACATTACATTAAATGACACAAACTCAAAGGAACACTAAAACTATCTTATTTCAAGTTTACAAGATTCATATGATGATATATGATAATGATCACTTCCATAACTTTATGAACATTCTCAGGACACAAAAAAATTGTTATATCACTCTTAGAACACCATAAAACCTTGGATTATATGAGAAAATAATCTATACCTTTAATAGAATTGGTATTGTAGAATAATCTTCAACTCTTACACCACTAGTTCTATCTTTGGATTCTTACATATCACCTTGAGCTCACACATGCATTACAAGCATGATGTCTTTTGAAGGAAACATTACAATCATTCCATCTAGTTTTCATTGAGCTTTATAGGCCATAATAGAGTCATTTACCTTTTGAACACACACCTTGGGGTTTACAATCACATAAAGACTAAAAACCCTCATACATCTATCTTTTGAGTCTTGAGCATGTTCTTCATTACTAGGATCAATATGACCATACACAAAGCATTTAAAGATGCTATATGACATTAAGAATATCTCCAAACACTTAGAACACTCATTTTAGTGACCAATAACTCTAAACAACTCTAAAAAATACCTTTGTCTACCATTTTCAACTATCATTCAACTTTGATATATAATAAATTCACCTATATGTACTTTTAGAATAAACTAACACTTGGAGGATGATCTTCATGGAGTCTGCACACATGACCAACTTTGAAAGCTCATAACTTGAGCTAGAGAATACATCAAGCTACCAAATTTACAAGGAAAGAAATTGGAACTAAGAAAAACATCTCCATATATCCCTTTGACTAAATTTGACTTATCAAGTACACGTGATAAATTCACAAACATTCTGACCTGGCTATATTTCTATGATATCCAATGATGGTCTAGTTCTTCTTAGCTAGAATATTACATTTTATTCACTCCAAAATATCATGAGAAACACTTGAAACTTAAAAATGCATCTATATAACCCTCATAACATCCTCAGTGACTTGTAAACACTCTTTGTACCACTACCAATGATTATAATTTTGAATTTCCAATCACTATTTCTTGAGGCAAAAATTTGACAACCTTTGGCATGTCACTGCACACATGGCGAACTTTGAAAGCTCATAACTTGAGTTAAAGAATACATCAGGCTACCAAATTTATAGGGAAGGATATTGGCACTAATAAAAACATATACATACATCCCTTTTACCAATTTTGACTTATCAATTACACACAATAAATTCATGAACATTCTGACTTGGCTATATATCTATGATGTCCAATGATGGTATGATTCTTCTTAGCTAGAATATTACATTTTATTCACTCCAAAATATCATGATAAACACTTTAACATTAAAAATGCATATATATAACAATCATAACATCTTTAATGACTTATAAACACTCTTTACACCACTGCCAATGCTTATGAGAGATTTCAAGCCTTGAATATTGATCATTAAGTATTATTAAGCTAGGTATGGTCTAGAAGAGGTCTAGGTGTAGATTTAGATTGAAGAAACAAATACCATATGTTTAATTTGAGACCATCCAAATAACTTATATACCTTAAAAAACATGCATTAACACTATCTAATCAAGAGTCCATGCTCATATACACAAATTTCATCACCTTTATACCTACTCATGCATCTTGACTTATTCCCCAAGCATTCTTTTAGACCTTCAAACCTCTTGAAGACCTCATTATTCAAATTCTCTTTTCCTATACTGAGACTAATGGAAAAACCTTATTGGCATGAAACATCTTCTAAGACTCAACAAGCATCCACCAATATTTATTCTTCCACATGCTGATAAATATAATGATCTTATAACTCACCTTCATAAGCCTAGACATTTTGTGTTTATAAGATCATCTTCAAGCTATAAATACTTCTCTAAAGGACCCAATCTAATACCAATTATTGGACTCACAACCACTAAGAAGGGGGGAGTGAATTAGTGTACAAATTTTTATTTCAAATCCATACTTTATTCATTAACCTTTCAAACTAATATAGTGATCAAGTAATGCATAAAGAAGTAATCATATAGATAAGAAGAAAGATATCAACACATGAACACAAAATATAGTGGAAAACTCTTGTGAGGGATAAAACCCACTAAAACACCTCTTGGACTAATTTCCTATAAGCAATGATTCAATATTTAGTGAGGCACCAACTCCATAAGGAGTACCAACCCCTCATTAATCAAACACTAACTCAACTAGTCCTTTAACAAGCTCAAACTTGCAATGAGGATCCAACCCCCTAAGTGACTCATAAAAAAACTAACCACTTCAAGGAAAATTATGCAATATCTAACCTACAAGGCATCTCCCACTCCCTCTTGACTAAGCACCAACTTAGCCAAGATAAGCTTGATCACCTCAAAAAAACTTATTGCTTAACCAACGGATGGTGACCTATTTTTCATCTCTTATATCTTATCTATCCTTTTTCAAACATCATGAAAATATATATGATGTAATTATTATTGTCTCTAAATAAAAAATCAACTCATCCAACTCTTCTCAACCTTCTACCCCTCTCAAACAACCTTCTAGGCTTCCTCTCTCAATATGCCTCTTACTAGGTTCACTAGGTTAACTGACCTTATCATCTACATGCATAAATTATAATGGATATTCATGAATAATAATTTGACTCTATTTGATGGTATACATGACCTACTTCTATTCCTCAAATATCTCTTTTATTTGTTCATACTCTCATTCCACTTAATTAAACCAAATAGGCCTATTATGCCTTGTATTTATACTAGACTCTTGCTTGCACCCACCTTGGTCAGCCAAAAATATATTCATACTTGTATTACATTTTAAATAGGTAAATATGCATGTTTCACAATTTAAATATTCACTACATATTTTGGCAAAACTCATTTAGACCTTATTTTCTTATTAGGCCTACTTAGAGACCTAATGCATTGGGTCTTCTCAACCACACATTACATTTGAACCATACTAGAACAACTTGAGCCTATAAAAATACATGAAAAAAATCACATACACCTAAAATATACCCTTTATAACATACACTTATCTCCATACCACCTTTTATTCCAAATCACTCCTTGAACCATGTCATTAGGTCTCCACACACCGAGAAAGTCTATCTCACATAATTGAAGCATATAGTCAAATTTTACAAATAACCTAATTAAAAAATTAAATAAATATATCATATATGACCTAATGGTCATCAACAATTCCATTATACTTTACCAAATAGTGCATAAGACTCAAACCAACAACTTTCATATGCTCACTCAGAATTGTCTCATTGCTATAAAACCCAGTCATAAACAATTGAATATCCACACTTAAATAAGAAACTCTCATGAATAAAAATATATTCATATGAAAACATCTTCAAAATTAATGGATTATTCAAATCTAGGCAAAACACTCCAAACACATCTCTGCAAGATGACTACATAGAACTGCCAATAAGCCTGTCAACACAGTCATGATAAGTGTTATATTTAGCTCTTGTGATGAAAATTAAAACACTTATAAGTAACATTAATATGTCATATATTATATCTATAAAAATATACAATATATATATATATATATATATATATATATATATATATATATCATTTATTTTGGGATCAACAATTAGTCTTATAGATCAATTTGTTAAGTTATTCTCTCATAGAACTTATACAGTTATATAAGACATTTTAGCTTTCATATTACAACCTCTTAAGGTAAATTTCCTCATTATGTAAAGAATGTATAGATTATATACATATAAAAAAATAATTTAAATTTCATTGGATACATTTACTCCTGTCAAAGAGTCTCAAACTCTTTACTTTATCTTGCATACCTGAAACTATCAATCTATCTTAAGAACCAATCATGGTGAACATGACTTAGAGAACCTATAGGATCAATTACATGATATTATAATGCATTTTTATGATCATTATACATAATTATACCATATTACAACATATTTATATAGAAGTCTAATGGAAAATGAGGAATATATAAACCAATATCTGAACCTTACTCCTTCATTATCACATCTTCTCTAGATAGGCCATCTAGTGAACACCATTTGCAAAAAATTTAATGAAATTCAAAAAATATGATAAATATGAACATGAGGTATAGGTCTTGAAAAAAAATCAATAAACTAGTTCCATTCCTAATCCACTACAACCAATACCTAATTTCATTCTCACTTTGATTATTTTTTCTCACTAGTTTCACCATTAGCCTAGTTTAGTGATAGGTCAACATGAGTGACAAAAATAGTTGACATAAAAGCTATAAATTATCCAAATAAGACCATGGATAAAAAAATAGGTCTAAATCCTTAACCTTCATTTATTTTCATTCTTTGACTTGGTCAATCTTTCCTGCTATACCAAATTTATGAGAAACAAGTGATTTCTTATAGGTTCCATCCATTATCCTAAAAAAATACTACCACTTAGAGATGAATGAGTAAGTAATATACCACATAAAATCATCAAAATATCCTTACCAATCAATTATGGGCCATTTCCAACAATATTTTCCTTACCAAGTTACTATAAGGGGTTTAAGATGGTTTTAGACCAGTTTTCATTCTTAACATTTTTTCATACAACTCTATCCTTGAAACCACCTCATAATGATTATAAATAATTTAATAAAAACTTTTCCATCTCTCCAAAAGATATTATGACACCATGCAAATTATACATGTGCCAATGAGCATTAAAATTTTCTTCTTGGGTATGCAACTCTTCATTTTGCATACACAAGAGACCTTCAAACTTGTTTTCTTGATTTTTATTTCAAATCAAGACCTAAACCTTCATGAGAAATATTGAAACAACCTATTACACCTCTGTCAAAGCTTATTTGACCATTCTTGACTTGGAACCTGAAACTCATACCCCATTTGGTCACATTTTATTTCTTTTGCATTTTAGGCTCTTGAGCTACAAATCATATTAGACCTAGTAATAGACCCTCTAGATATTGTTCCTATAATTTCCACCTTATTAACATATTCAAAAACCTTATCACATGATCTACCACTACTTTTCATCCTTCATAGGTCTTTTTAACATCTTATCACCCCTAGTTAGATTAGATAAAGTCTAATACTAGTTTATTTACATAACAGACCTATATGTCTTAACTCTATAGGCACACTTTGAAACATACGTAGGTGCTTCAAATCCTCAAATGTATGTTTAAATATTCTTAAAATTCCTCTTATTCCTTTGTGAACTCATCTCCTAGATCTATCATGTTCCTTCTTGTAACAGATTAGGTATCCCATACTCAATATTTATCAATAACCTTGTACTCAAGAACAAGTACAAAAACATGCACACAATGGGCTGAGCCTTGACATAAGCTCTCAAGAAACTTTAGGTTGCCTTCAAATTCTCTCTCTCTTACCTCATGAAAAAATCAACCTCATATCAATGAGCCACCTTCTTGTGATCCAATACTTAACCTCAAGATTTTTTTGACATCAATGACCATACACAAACATATGACATCAATGACAACTTGAAACACATCATTTGACCAAGTACCTTTGGCCTAAATCCTACCAATCATATTACATCCTTTTTCCCCTCTACTCCATAAATTTCAACACCTAGATTCCTCTTGGTGCCTTCTTTAGACATGCCTTTATTTGTAGACATGACTACAAATTTAGAGAGAATGCTAATTGAAGTAGGAACCTTCTTGGTTCCCACTCTATTCCACTTGATGCTTCCCTCAATAACTCTAAGTATTACATCATCAACCTCCATAGATATTTTTATCTTGAACAAACCATCTAATTTAGCATCAAGAGATGACCCAGGTAACAGGTCAAATAAAGAGTAGAAGGAAACTCACAATTTGACTCTAGCTCAAAGGCCTTTTGATCTTATTCAACCTCATTCATAGGCATTAAAATTTACTTTGGCCCTATCTATAATAGCTTGGTGCCTAGCTCCCTAACCCCCTCTTTCCATCATTGAGGGTACCAAAAGGCTCACCTTCAACCATCCCATCTCTTCCATGTGATTTAGCAATCCTTTCCTAAGGGAAAATCCTCCTCAATTAAACTTAACCCAAGAACAATGGTGGGTGAAAATTCTCCCATGGGCCTCCTCTTTCATCCTCCTTATTTCTCTCCCATGCCCCTTTTACCTCCACTACTTCCTTCATTCAATCCTTCCACTTCATCCATCTCCCCTCTACCCCATCCTCCACCCTTCAACACCATTTTAGCCACCCCTCCTACACCTCCTATAACTTAAGGAATGGTATAAAGGTCACAATATTAGATATGACTATCTAGCGTACCTTGGACATATAAGGTATCTTCGACCAAGCCTCTAAATTAATGAAGAGGACACTGATGTATAGGTTTGTCTAGGAGGTAAACCTGGTGGTCTAGCATACCCATTAGAATATGTTCTCCCTCACCCAAGTAATGACTTTCACTAGGGAATAAAGTATTTATGAGGACCCACTATATATTCTCTGGTCAACCCACAATATGTCCAAGAAGCTCCTTGAGGACATATTGAGATAGGTCCAAACTTTAGAATCCAAAGGGAAGAGAATATTTCCCATTTGTATAATTAGGTATGTCAAGGACACCCTCTTAATACTCTTTTAAATCTATGGGAAAGTAGTGGAGACTCTTTTTGAGACCAATGTACTTATCTATAAGACCTAGGCCTATATGAAGAGGATTGTGGATATTGAAGGGAAATATCCAAATTTGAAGGTGTTGGTAAATAAAGGTATGTTATCAGATCTAAAACTAATTCTAACCTTAGACTTTGGAACATAAGGGATTCTATGGAGGATTGGTTGGATATGGATTTCACTACAACTAGACCCTTGGAAGAGGATAAGAAGAAGATATTGACCTACTTCAGTGACATCAATATCTCTATGTTATTCCACTCGGATGGCACCCTACTCAATCGAGGGTAATTTTGAGTCCACCTGGGTAATTGAGTTAACCAAGAAGGGGCCTGGGTGATGCTAGATCTATCAATGCTATCTGTAATGAGAATCAACCAAGTCTTCAGTGTCCAAACATCAATAGAATCACCTTTGCAAGTTTACCAAAGATTGGAAACTTATGCCAAGGTAATATTTAGGGATCCCCCAATGAACTTTTCTAATTTGGACAAGGAGTTTGACCTTGTGGTGTTTGTGTTGGAGGCTAATAATGCCAAGTCAAATAAGTTTAGAGCAAAACCTTTTTAGCCACCTCTTCATGTCAATTAAAGTGGTCTCATACAAATCCATTACAAGTTTGAATGAAGGGATTATCTTGTTTCAAAATTTTAAATATAGCTATAATTATAATGAGTGTCCATCATGGACTAGTATGGGATCCTCATGTTATTTAAAGGTGAGCCCCTTCCTTATCTATATAAGGAAGAATCATATTGTAATATAGGGTCGACAAAAAATTTCTCAAAAGCACTATCAGATTATAGTCAAGATTTTAATTACTTTTTCCTTCATCTCTCTAGATTGTAAAGTTAGCCCAAATCTATTATTATAACAACATTTTCTTCTTTTAATGAATACAATCTCTATTTTTTGTAAGAGTGATTGTTTGTGTTTAAATTCTATTTCATCTCTATACTTAAATGATGGTTAATCCTAGGTTAAATATATTTATACTTTATTTCTATATGTGTCTTATGGTTATAATATGCTTAGCTATTACAATCATTATGTGAGTTATCTTGTTTCCTTTTATAAAAATGATAATTTGTGTGTTAATCTATAAATTCTCATATGGTGTTTTTTGTGTATTCTACTATAAGCTCCTAATACTCATCTTTAGTGAGAGCTCATATTGAAGGCATACTCCTAAGTCCCTCAGAATCTTCCCACTATATATTCCTAGGGTAAAACTTTAGTAAAACTTGGTCTATAATGGTATAACTATGGTAGAGTCATTGGTTTAATGATCAATGCATTGAGTTCATTCTAGATCTAGAGTTTCCCTTTCTTTCTTTACCCTTCCCTCTCTTTTGTGTTTGTTCTTTGAAATTGAGCTACCCTTCCCCCTTGTGTTTATAAAAAATAAGTAATACTCAAATTATCATAACAATCTTTGACCCATGTGTATGAACTTTAGATTAAAATTTTGGTGATAATAGTGCATTAATTGGTTACTATTTATGTAAACACACATCTGTACCATGGGATGATCCCAGATCAGTCCTAAAATGGAGGATGAAAGTCTGTAATGGTCCCCACCTTCATCTTTTAGAGAATTCTTGATCTCATGGGCATTTCATGAACATGAGAAGAGTGGAGTTAACAATAAATCCCAATCATGATATCCCCCATGTCAAATATAAAAGGGAACTAGTTTAGCATCCCCATTCTAGAATCAAATCATATTTGACCAAATCCAATAGATAATCCATTAGTTGGTGACCCTAGAACACCATATTTATCCTTCAACATCAGAACCTTAATTACCTAATGAACCCCAAAATAATAAACCCAATCAAATATCTAATAAACACCAAGACCCTAATCCATATAAACCCAAATCTATAATACCCTTATTAAACCATTAGATAACCAAAAAGATAACACTTCATAATATAATTGTTAACCATCCCATACCAGTCTAGTTTTTGAGCTATAAGAACTACACTTTCCCCAAATTTGGCAAAAATTTAATGAGCAATAATCCCAAAATCAACCACAACCCAATCAATAATTTCATGATCAACAATCACCCAATGCATGATCCACAATAATAAAAACATCAACAATATAACATCAAATGGACCCCTAAGCCATAAAATTCTAATTGTGTCCTACCATCACCACTCCATGGTATGTTTCATTATCAAGAAAAAAGTACATCCACATATAATAATTAGTAGGTATGGATAAAAATATCACTTTCCAAATATATATCAAGCTCCTTCATAATAAAATCAACGTCAAAATTCCTAAGACATTCATATTAACCATAAAACAACTCCCAGTTTAAGCACCCATTAGACACCTATCTTTGAGTCACCATCCCATATTTTACCAACCTATATTTAAACTATCCATATTTTACCAACCCATATTTATCCAACCCATCTTTGACCAACCCATCTTTGACCAACCCACCTTTGACCAATTCATATTTGGCCCATCACACAATCTCTCAACACCTATCAAAGCATACAAATCCAAGCATAAAGTAAAAAAAGGTAATTTTAGATAATAATATTTAAAACACCTTCCATGTGGATACACATCATACATATCCTCAAGGCCACAACATGCCTAATATGATAGAAAAACAAAACCAACATCTTATCATATTAGATCAACATCATTTAATTATTTGACCTTATTGTAAATGAAAATATGGAAATATTTGATGAATCTTGGTTTTAATATGATGAAATGTCCTACTAATTGAAAAATAAATCATATCCCATAGCTAAAAAAATTGCAAAATCATGAATTACAAAGACAATGTACTTGGAATTTATGAATAATGAATTTGAGATCTCATTGCATGCATGAAAATAAAGGATATCACATAATTAGCTACAAACCCCTTGGTTATGATCTATATGAGGATGTCAATGACACTTCCAAAATTTCTAAGAAAGCTTTATCTAATAATGAAACATGACCCTTTCATAGTCTCTACAAAGATCTTGATGCAACCAAAATTTTCAATAACATCATTATCCCCACCATCCATATTAACCTCTATTATCCTAGAATAATTGACTAGTACCAACAATATCATGTCCAATTGAAACTTTTTAAAAACAATGGGGTAATTATAAACTTTATGGCACTTTGAGACAACATCTAGCTAGGGGCTCACACATAGGGATTCAAAATAAATATCGACACATAAACCTAGTTCGGGGAGTAAGAAGAGTTCATCAATCAAAATAAATAAAAAATATAAAAAACTCTAAAAACTAAAAAGTCAGAGTCCCATAGTGAAAACCTTTTTAAGGTGCTATCAGACAAAGAAAATAAAAAACATGAACATAAAGATGTGTCTATTAGTGAAAACCTTTTTAAGGTGATAATAAACAAGGAACTCAACCTTATGTGTTGGCATAGTTTTAGGGTAGATCCATATCACATGTTGAAGATGATATCAAAATAGAAGATAATCCAAAAACCATTAAACTTTTAACAACTCTAAGTCCTGAGGAACATATATCAAACATCATTCCTGTCAACAAGAAACTGATAGAATTTAAAAAAATGTGCATGAGATTGTTGGTCCCTATCCCCCTTGGTATTAAACCATTTACACTTGTCTCCATGATCACACCATCCCTATAGATATTTCATGCAACCAATAAATAATCTTAATCCAATACACATCCCACTTTACCATCCTTAGTGACACTTTATATTTTAGAAGATATGATGATACCCTATTAAAATTAGAGGAATCCAACTCAACAATCAATGAGGTCCACATAGACATGTATGGAACACATACTTAAATCTTTATATTCTATTGTGAGAAAAATAAAATGTAAATAAAAAATAAAAAAAGTAAAAAACTTAAAAAACTAAAAAATTAAAAAATTAAAAAATTGAAAATCTAAAAAATTAAAAAATTAAATAGAAGAAGATAAAAATAAAAAAATAATCCAAAGGTGAAAACCATTTTTATGGAACCTTAATCAAGTACCATGATGAAAACTAGGTTTTTGAATCATGCACAAATCCATTATATACAAATACCCTACACCTGGGGAGAGATCAACTCCATCCATACATTAACATCCTAAACCATCCCTATCACTATCTCATCATGCCCATCCTTCTTCCTACCATTGACATTGATGAGGACAAGGAGGAAGTATTGAGACATATTTTGGAAACATCTTGGTATAGTATATATTGTTCAAGAGCAAATTATAACATAATATTAGAATGAAACCTAGATGACTGGGGCACACTATTCTCATGATATGTAGTCCTTTTAGATCCCATCATGAATTAATTGATCATTTCATCTAGGTGAAATTCTAATATGTCATTCCCAATTCAACCCCCTCACATACATCATTATTTGAGGCACATCAAAGCACTTAAATTTCTCAAGATATATTATTACCAATCCACCCCCCCCCACATATATATAATTTTTTAGGTAAAATTAAATCAAATCAAACCATGAAATACTTATATCAAGTGTTTTAATATCATCCATACATGACATCTATAAAATAATTTATATCCATATACATCCTACTATACACTCATCCCATGAAACCCAACCTCTCTTTATTCACCCCCACCCCTATATTTTATACTTAATTATTCCATTTCAACCCTTCTTCTCATTTCAAGAGTCTATTTGTATCTTTGATCCCTATATTACCTCTCAAGGGGTCATCACTTCTAACCAAATAATCATTTGATTTTGTCCACCTCCTTAAACATCATGCCACTGGGGGAATCTTAGTGAACCATTCTATATTCCTCTACATTCCTTAAAAATTTGTTACTTATTTTAGTTGTAAAACCATTTAAAAGAGGGGAAAATGTTGATACTTCATTTTTATACACTCCAATAATCCTTTATTATCTCTAATCAACCTTGTTCATACTTAATTATACTTAATTAGGCTTAATCACCTGTAATCATCCATAATTATCTTTAATCACCCTTAATTATTCCTAAAAATATGTAATACACTCTAATCCTATTGAAAACAAATCCATAGCCAATCCACCTATATCACACCATGATCCCTAATAAATTAATCATACTATCCTATCCTATCATGACCTTACCCAATCCCACTAAAATCATGTCTATGATTAATCGACTAATTAATCACTATTAGTTAGTTTATTATTACTAATAATAAAATACATTCACACATAATTATAAATTATAAATAAATCAAATCAAATCATCAAATATTAAATCCCCAAAATCCATGAGAATAAGGAAGTAGAATCAAACTCATCTCTCATCAAATCAAGACCATACCTCTCTGACTTATCTCATTTAATAGCCAACCCCACTCATTGAATGAGGATATTGACTCAATCTTAGCCATAAATTTCATATCAAATCCAACCATTCATTTTCCCCATCCAAAATATATAAATTGAACCCCTCTCATTCATTTTTAAAAAGCTTGAATATCCTAAGGATATCATGCCATTATGGTAACAAGATACCAACATCACCTAGCATCTATCATTAATATAATGGACATGTTACCAAAATTATTACACGAGTCCATTTGAGCATCCACAATCCAAGAATCAAGTGAGAAAGGCTACATGACAAGGAGGTATTCATAGATAGTGAAGTTATAAACATTATTTATAGCTACATCAGAGGTATTTGTGCTTATTTTGATGTAGGATTGGTTTTATTGCTTGTTTCAATTGCATAGTTCCATGTTCTATGTGTGTATACTAATCAAACATAATTTTTAGGAATTTAGAATATCTTAATTTTATTTTTGAAAGTCTACCATAGGTGGTGTTACCCTTTTTGGGATTGGATACAAATGTGATAAAATATGTGAGAAGGTGTATAATGTATATTTTTCACTTTTATCACTTACCAATGCTTTCTCTCTTTCATCAACTTATCAAGTTACAATCTCTATGAGTGCACACCTTAAATGGTGTACTAAGAAAGGGGTGGGTAGGCCTTTGGTGTTTTTTGAGAGATGTTTATATCTATGTCATGATCATATTATTCATATTATTAGTCTACTTACTTATAATGTCTATGAATTTACCTCCTATTATGTCTCCCTAAAATCCTAAAACCCTAAAATATGGATAATTTTGAAATCCAATAGGACTCTCCAAAACCTAAAATTTGCATTATAACTCCTAGAGGTCTGAAAATACTCTCAAACATCCTAAAAGTATATGTGTGTGTGTGTGTGTGCGCGCGCACACACACACACACACACACACACACACACACACACACACACACACACACACACACAATGTAATATAATATAATATAAATTAAATTATAATAAACTATATGTCCATACCTAAATGCAAACATATATTTATAATTATTTATTTACTATATATATATAACATGTTTTAGCACCTTTTCCATCTTATCCTACTACATTGGCCATGGATGATGCCATTTTCCATATTATCCTACTACATTGGTCATGGATGATATCCTAGTTATACTATATCAATTAGGTAGATAAAATCCTATGGAATCAATCCATGTCAATGTAGTCTAAAAGTTATGGCACATGTTTTATAACTAACTCAACCCAGACCAACCTAGTTTGAGGCTAAATGGTAAGTTTTAAACTATGTCCATATTGTCAGCTAAAATTATGGGAATGGTTAGTATCACTCACCACTATAAATTAAATTATCATTTCAATATAATATATAAGAAAATTCATTTCTCATTTTTATTGCTTAAAATTATGCTTTAGTGTACATTTGGGAGAAGCCATTGTTTAGATCTTTTCTTGGAGGGAAATATATTGTCTTGTGGTCTTTGATGAAAATAGAATAAGTATTGTATCCTAGAGATGATAAAAACCATTTCAATCTTTAAAACCATAAAAACCTCTTGAAAATTTCCATTATCCAAGGGAGAGATTGAGGATCGATAGGTTCTATCCAAGTTAAATATTTTTAATCTTAGTTATTTCATTTAGTAGATAGATATTGCATAACAAGTAGTTTTGAATGTATAAATCCTTGTTTGAATATCTTCTACACTTAAACATAGTGTGGCTATAAGAGTATTCAAACTTTCCATTATCCACTCTAGGTAACATAGGTTTTAATTTACCTATCATGTTTCCTTACCTGTTTTAGCTATTTTTTAACCTCCCCCCTTATTTATGTTAAAAGATTTGTTATCAGTAGATTAAATTAACCTCCCCTCTCCATTGATGTTGTGTGATAAATGCTCCTCTAGCTAGGTTTAGTAGATTAAATTGGTCATGCATCAGTACAACTAAGTATCTAATTAGTTTTAGTGTATTTACCTTCTCTTAGTCTAGATATATTAGGTACGATAAGTTGCAAGTCTATCTTAATTAATTGCATACATACATTATGCCAACTAGTGAAAGGAGATAATAAGAATATGAGTTTGTATATACTGTATCTCAGACTAGAAGGGTCATAGGAAGAATTAAAGATATTTTATTTTAGGAATACCAAAGACCTAATGAGAAAATAATTTTAGATTTGTTTTGTATGATATATTTTAAAATATGGTGCATTTTATTCCATGAAAGAAACCAATGATGCCTCAAATATTGCATGTTTTTCTTAATTTTTTTTTAACATGGATTTTTTAGAAGTAAAAATAATTTGGGCATGAATAAATTGTATTAAAATAGTCCTCTTATTTTACTTAAGATTAATGAAGTGTTCATTCACTTACATACATTAATTAATACACACATAAGCATCTATGAAAGCAAACAATATAAGGACAAGAGATATAAGTGGGAAACCCTGTAGGGGAAGAAAACCCACTAATGAAAAACTTGGAATACTATCCTATAATAAATTAATAAAAATTTTAGTGAGGTACCAAACCCACAAGGAGCACCAACCCCTCAACCAAACACCAACTTAACTAGTGTATTTAACAAGCTTCAACCTAAAAGGAGGTTCTAACCCCCTAGGAAACTAAGAACCAACTTAGCTATGTATTTATTAATATCTGATCAAAATTTGAAACGTATTTATTAATAAATTTAATATTATCTCCTTTGATTTTTTTTCTCACATTTCTTTCTATGTCAAATAGCCTATTAGGCCTTCTTGCTCAATTAGCCCTCTCCTTGGCAGAATTAGGTAAAATAGCCTTAATAAACACCTATAAGAACATAGTTAGATACTCCTAGAAAATTCATATTAGTTATATGATTATATTAAATCCCTTAACCTATTCTCCTAAACACTATATCCTTCACTCATAGCATAATTCTCTAACTGGTCAAAATAGGCTTATTAGGTCTTAACTTTATACTTGATTCTTTATTACACACATATTGGTTGGATACGTACCTAAACATAATTGGATTTTAATTTAAATATATAAATAAAAACGTTTCATAAGTGACTTTTTTTAATAGGTTGGTCATTACCCTTAAGGCTTAAACCACCAATAGGCCTAATACATACCTAACACAATTATGCCTTCCTTAAGAACACTTTTCGATTAGACCTCCTTTGAACACTTTGGGCCTTCACCAATATATGAAACACTTAACGTGTAAAATTAATATACCCATAATAATCTCTCATTATTTCCCAAACATCATTTTTCTCTTTTCACTCGAACCAACCAATTAGGTGTACTCGTCAATAGGCCTTCTCACTACCAAAAAGTATGTCTTACAAATTTGAACCATACATGAAACTTTGACACATAACCCACACATAAAATAATATTAATATGATATTTATGACTTAAAATACTTCCAAAATTTATTTTGTCTTTACCACATAGGCCAAAAGGCCTTAGGAACACTCCCACATATAGCTTAATTAGAACCACCAAACATTGTCAACAAACAATCAAAATCATTTGACTCTCCAAAATTGAACAGGGACTTACAATGAAGAAAAATAAATTATACTATTATATATTTATAGAACCTTAAATATAATATTATCCTTGAACTTAGTGTAAAATTACTCAGAAACATCATTTTCACACAAACATAGAAAGTCACTTGTAGCACCAAAAACACAGTCAAGAAAATCAACTCTTAGAACACCCATGGGAACACATATATGATATTAAATTATGTTTTTTTGAAAATTTATATTCCTTATATCATATATTTAAATATATATTACATTTTTATATATCAATATTGGTCTTACAGACCAATCTCACTACTTCACTCTACATAGACTTCACTGTGTTAGACAAACTAGTTTGATGATAACTTTTTGATTTAGTATAGGCATAATAAACACTTATACAAAAATTGGATAGGAGTGATAGATATTTATTAATGGACCCATTATTTATAATCCATACCTAGTCTTATGTAACCAATCCTTAATCTCATTCTCATTCTCGCCTAGTTTTCTCATTATTTTACTCATTAGGCCTATTTAGCGATATGCTAACTTCCATGACTAGTTTAGCACATTTTTAGTATAAAAAATACTTATAAACTTTAATGGGAATAATATATAAGTATTTTACATAATCATCCATCCATTTTCATGCTTTGACCTGGTCAACCCTATTTGATGTATCAAAATCCTTGAAAATAAGGGTATTCTTATAGCTTCTGCTCACTGTCAAGATAAACCAAAACCACCTAAGGAAACATTGAAGAGTAATTTACATTTTATAAAAATAAAAATAAGTTAAAATGAAAATTATAAAAAATAAAATATTATATCTTTCTTATTAGATCATTATAAGGCTTTTGAGAGGGTTTTGACTCATTTCACTTCTTAGCAATCATTCATAAAGGATTTCCCATCATATCCAAAACCAATGATAGGAAAAATAAGATAGGGAAATTAAAAAACTTACATGAAGTGTTCAAGATCTCATGTAATGGTTTCAAATGCTAATGAGTATAATAAATCTCTTCTCAGGTCTGCAACACCCCATTCTATGTATATAGGGAACCTTGTCATAGGTTTTCATGCCTTTTCCTTAAGGTATTGACTTCAAAATTTGTCCACATACTTAAAATGAAATATCACACCTATATATATTATCTTAAGATATTTTACACCTTTATAAATGATTTTTACCCTTCATTAGGTCACTATAGGTCATTGTTGCATACTAGGCCTTATACTTTTGGTCACACTTAGACTATGATCATGCCTTGAAAACTATTGAAATGTATTAAAAACCTCATACACATGTCATGTGATATCATATATTACTCATAAAATACCAACATTAATAACATAGGTATTAAATGGCTCAAATCATCATGCTACCAGACTTATACCAATTCATTAGGTCTTTCAAGTAAAGATTAAGACTCAACATTAGACCTTGAAACTCATCAGTATGATTATTAATCTCTTGATAATTTTTAATATATATTAGGACACTTTCTTATTCCTATATTGACCCAAATCACAAATATTTACCATTCATCATGCATGCATCTTCTTCATGGAGCTAGATTAGGCTACATAAGATACCTAGTACTCAGAGTTTGGACACAACAAGCTAGATATGAATGATGTCATTATTCAAACATGATTATATGAATACAAATATACTCTCATTAGACATGAGATTTATCACATCACAACTTTGTATCAAGACTTCATATAGAACAAATGGACTTATTGACCCATGTGTGTACCTTGTATGTTCCTCAATACTTAGAGTTCAATCAATATGCTTCCCTTGTATTTTTAAAATGATATTGCCATGTTATCAAACCTCATAAATAATACTACGTTGCCTTTTAATTTTCTCTCAATAGAGAAAAAAATTATTTGTCACACACCACTTCACCAAGCATGACATCAACTCTGACATTGACATGAAGGACTTTCAACTTAACTTTGACATCAATGACAACATTAATTCCTTAATACCAACACTAGGAAAAAACCTCAACAATATCCCCCTTTGTCATTGATGGTAAACAATCCTGATCAAAGTAGATCATTATCTTTCCTTCAAGATATATTTTCTTCAATACTTGATCTTTGAAATAGGAAATTTCTCCCCCTTTGACATTAATGACAAAGGTTCATCTTCTTGGTAGCTAATTGATCCTTGGACTTGGGGAAACATACCTTTTGACTCAAAAAAACTCATCAATCCCCATTGGTAAATCGAATTACCACATTGCTGAAGCTACAGCTGCCCTTCAGACCATCAAAATAGTTGTGGACTCGAGATATCCCAAATTGTGGCTTGAAGGGGACTCATTGAATATCATAAATATTCTTAAAAATAAAAATATTGTGTCTTGGACCATAGAGGCTAAGGTAATGGAGATGAAAACATTAATAAAAAAATTTCAAGAAGTGACTATAACCCACACCTTTCATGAAGCCAACGGTGTTGCAGATTGGCTAGCTAATTATGCAGTCTAGACAGGTCAAACAATGAGGTGGCATGAAACATTAGAAAAGAATGTGGATTTGAGGGCACTCATTCTTCATGATGCAACTCATGCAAAGGAAGGAAAGATTGGAGTGTAATATAAATATAATGAGTTGGAGGAGTGGCAGTGCGGGGAAAGGACAACAATCATTAAAGAGGAAGGCCCTCAAGAGTGAGAAGTGAATCTTGAATATACACAAACAAAGCTAACTTTCTAATCAATTTGGTAGCAGGTGGGATCATTGTAAATACCATAGCAACTGGGTTTCAAAGAAAATAGGTATGGCTCGCGAAAGGAAGGGAGAACCCAGGAAGCAGGAACCCAAGAGTTGTGATGAATGGAAAGAGAAACAAGAAGTCTGGAGAATTTTGCAGAAAGGAAAAGTGGTGAACTATATGGAAAGGCTCCATGGGTCAAAACCGCATATCACAATGGCTTTTTTCAAAAATTGGACTGATGAAAGGGTCACATTGCATGGTATTACAGTGAACCTAACAGAAGATTTGATAGCAGAGGTTACAGGGCTGCCTACGGATGAACTTAAATACTCCAAGCAGATAAGCATTTCGAATGAGGCCTTTTGTAAGTTCCCCAAGATGGATGAGGAAGAGCAAAAGCTGGTCAAGAATAGGGATTTCTATGAATTGGATCAGATTAAAGGGATATGGAGGGATGTCTTAAGCTGTATAAGGGAGTACTTCATCTTGGACGGAAGAAGTAAGCGAGTGCATAAATTCCACTTTGTCTTCCTTAATCATTTCAGGCACAAGGTAAGTTTGTCTTTTCCCTTTTACCTTCACTTCTCCTTGGTCCAAAGTTTATATGCTCATAGGAAAAAGGAAATGTGCCCTATTCTACATGAAGGCCTTATTCTGTTAATCGAAGGCTATTGCAAGAATAATGCAATGGTAAAGCACCCTAACCAGGGGAAAAATAAGGAGTCAAGGAACAAAAAGAGTGAAAGTGTAAAAGGGAAAGGCAAAATCAAGCTCCCTAGCGCTAAAAATTAGAATGTAGAAGAAGATACTGAACGGGAGAGAATTGATAAACCCAGGGAGGAAAACTTGGAGGAAGAAGAAGGAACTAAAAGCTGGGATACAAACTCTAATGAGGATGAAGAATGTCCTGATAAGAATGAAAAAGAAGATGTCAACATAGAGGAGGATTCTACAAATAGAACAGAAGATACGGAGGAAAATCAAAAAGTGTCAGAGGACAAATTTGTCCAGGATGGCCCTGTTGAGGACCCTGCTTCAAGAAATGAAAAGGAAACTACAGTTCAGGATGATAATCAAGAAATGGACATGGAAATTCAAACTGGAATTAAAGAACAGGATCAAAAGGGTCGAGAGGATATCTTTGAAGAAGGAACAGTCCCAATAAAAACTCTGAGGAATGGAGAGGGAAAAAATAGAATGATGAAACACACACACCAATGACTTGGGTCAATTGCAAAGCAGAGGCATCTTTCCAACTTGATTCTTGGACGTGTAGGGAGATCATGGATCTCAAAAGGAAAGTGGAAACTATGGAAGATACTCTGAAAGCTGTATGGAACAAAATTAACAATATGGAAAATTAGATAAGAGATATCCCAGTCAAGCTCAAAGCCTACGAGAATAACCTCCGAGAACTCATTAAGGACAACATAACAAAAATGGAGGAAGTTACGTCCAATATTTGTGTTGCCGCTGCCAATATTGGAAAAAGAGCTAACAAAGAGACCAAAGCCTTGGAGGGACCTAGCAAAAGGATGAGACAAAGTTCAAGAAATAAGGCTACACAAGAAGGAGCCATGCTGGCGGCAACCACTACCCAAGATACTGTAGTGAAAGGAAAAGAAACTATGAAAATGATATTGGAACTGGATGAATAGTCTGGTTCCTCTTGTTGGTTATGTAAACTGGTCTTGTTCTATGGTTTCTTTTTGTAATCTTCTGCCTTTGGTGTAGCCAGATCTTTGTTAAATCTGGGTTTTGATCGGTAGTCTTTTTGGTGGTTTCAGGTCCATTAAAAACCTGTTTTTGCTACTTCCTTGTATTTTTTAGGCTTTGCCTGTGGTCTTGGATGCTCTTTCTTTCTTTCCTTGTACTAGGGTTTCGGGGCCCCTTCAAAACCTATTTTTACCCTAATCTAAAACTTTAACATAGACTAGGCTCACATACCTAATCATGAGACATGATTGACTCCCTTTGTCTCTATGAAAATTCAAGACATTTTCAAAATTATGACTTGGTTTGATCAAGTCATCATAATTATTTTTTTTGACTTATCTCTTATGATCATACCTATAACAAACTTCTTTGATTTAAACTTGAATTTTAAGGTCTTCTAGGACTACAAAACTACCCTTATGACCAAGCATCTTTCATGCTTCTTTCTTGCTAGCTAAGTACATCTATGAATCCTAATAGAGTCATTTCTGCTCTAGAGAACTAGAACAACATAAATTTAGGAGATCCTAGATCTCCATGTCATTACATGACTGAACTTCCTTCATAATCCTCTTATTCTTGATTTGACCTTATGGCTTGACCCCCTAAATCTTTGTTTGAGCAACATTCTATCTTGATTTATTGGTATTGTTTCCTTCATCTATAATCTAAGTTGATAGAGAAAAATCTTGGCACTCCTTTTCATCTTAATTTTTCTCTACCTTGGTGAATAGTCAACTTGTACTTGCAAACTAATTATCAAAATTAGCTACCTTGGGTTTCCACTTACTATTTTGTCTTCTTTCTTGTGTTCTAGAAGCCTCAAATTTCGTATCTTGCCTTGAGAAGTCATGCTTATAGTATTTTACAAGGTGACCAAACTTATGACTATTGAAACATGTTATCCCTCTAGATGGAAACGAAACATGACCCATACCTCTTGGTTGATGGTTATCCTCATAGTTCCATGTAAATTCATTCTTGAAGGGCCTTATGTAATGCATTAATCTATGACCAAATTGGTTACATCAATAATAATATCCATTGAAAGGAATATCACACCAAATGTTATTAAATTTATTGATAGTATTGAACTTTGTTCTATTATCACCCTCATTTTTTGGTTGATATTTGACATTTTAGATCACATTAGTGTCCTCTTGATTTCCAATAAAGCTAAGGCCTATTTTATCATCAACAGTCTTTGGACTACTCAGAAGGTTGTCTAAATCATTGGTACTCTTTTCAAACCTCATAAATGACTTGAAATTATTTGATGCTTATTTCAATTAAGATCTCAATGAGTTCACTTCAACTACATACCTTGCACATTCTTCTTCTTCTTGGTCCTCTAGGCCTATAGTCATAATTTCAAGTTGACTTTCTACATATTTGACTATTTCCTCTTATTATTTAGAATTACTGCTCAGTCTAGCTTCAAATAAGTTGATTTAATCCTCATAATATTTTATAAGGGACCTAATCACCCTATTATTTTTCTTTACCATCTTCAGATCTTCTAAAGTATTGATCAACTCAACCTTAAAATCCACCTCATCTCCTTCTTCATCTAAATCACCAACGTCTCCAATCCATATGAATTCTTCTATATTTGAGCATCTTACTTCTTTAACCATGAATATAACCTCATTAACATTAGGACCATCACCTTCATGATCACTTTCTAAATCATTTCTCTCGCTCTCACCAAATGAGCTACAATCTTCCTTGGTGTAAAGTTTCCTTTAGTTTTTGAATAATTTTTTCTTGTTATGATATATTCTAGAAAATTTATTGCTCTTATCAGACTTATAATACCTTTTATCATCATCATGATCTTCAACATGATTTACATCATCCTTTGTATTATGCTTATGAGTAATTTTTTTGGAAAAGTGTCCACCTCTCCATAATTGAAGCATTTAAAAGGTATCTTGCCCTTGTATTTACTTGAACCTACCTTCAACTTTATTGAAAACATAACTATCAAATCATCATCATCAATATCAGATTCATCATTATATTTGACTTTATTACCTTGTGACTTCTCTTTTGACTTCTTTTCTACCTTGAATGTAGCTTCCTTCACTTGTCCTCATCTCATAGGTTGTTAGGGTTCCACGAAGTCCATCCATTTATAGCTTGGATAGATCTTGAATTTCTTCAAAAACACATACATTGGAATCAAATTTGGGAGTTATAGACCTTAAAACCTTTTTAAAAACAATAACCTCTTTCAATTCTTCTCCTAGACTTGTTATGATGTTGACTACTTCATTAACCCTCAACAAGTAGGCTATAATGGTCTCATCTTTAGACTTTCAAATTGTCTTATATGGCTTTAAAACTTAACCTGTTTAACCTTGGAGTCTCCCTCATGAATAGTTTTTAACTTATCCCACATTTATTTAGAATATATATAGTGCATTACCTTCACAATTTTTTCCTCTGATATGACACACATAATACCATTCATTGCTTTTGAGTTATTGTCACTAGCCTTATTTCCCATTGCATCTATAGGAGGAATAAAGGGTGTAGTATACCCATCTAAGATTGATTTAAAAAAATAATTACCTTGAAAAATTAGGTATGTCCTCATATTAACACTCTAAAATTCATAATTAGATCCATTTAACAATGAAGCTTTGCTTGTAGAAAAACCACCTTGTTCTTGACTAACCATCTTAACTTGTTTATAATATCCTTTAGGTTGTAAGACCTCCTTCAAAGGACATACTCTGATATAAAATGTTATAAGTATAGATATTGAGAGGGGGGTGGGGGGTGAAATAGTTGTATTAACATAGTCCTCCTATTTATTTAAGATTCATGAAGCATTCATTCACTTAGATACATCAATTAATTCACACATAAGCATCTATGAAAGAAAACAATCTAAGGATAAGAGATATATGTGGGAAACCCTATAGGTGAAGAGAAATAACTGATGAATAACTTGTAATACTATACTATAATCAATGATTCAAAATTTTAGTGAGGCATCAACCCCACAAGGAGCATCAACCCTTCACTTAATCAAATGCTAGCTCAACTAGTGCATTTAGCAAGGTTCAACCTGCAAGGAGATTCTAACCCCCTAGGTAACCCAAAAAAAACTCAAATACCTTGAATATATGATCAACCTTGGACAAATTTTTATTAATCAACTGAAGATGATCTCTTTTTATTTCTCTTCTCACATTTCTTTCTCTCTCAAACAACCTATTAGGCCTTCTTTCTCAATTAACCCTCTCCTTAGTACAATTAGGTCAAATGACCTTGATAAACACCTATAGAAACATAGTTATATACTCATGGAATGTTAATATCATTTATTTGGTGATCTTAAATCCCTTAACTTATTCTCTAAAACACTATATCCTTCACTCAATAGCTCAATTCTCTACCTTGTCAACATAGGCTTATTAGGCCTTGACTTTATACTTGGTTCTTTCTTACACACATATTGGATAGATAAGTACCTCACCATAATTGGATTATAATTTAAATATATCACTACACACATTTCATAAGTTAAACATAAATTTCATAGGTCAGTCATTACCCGTAAGGGCTAAAACCACCATAGGCCTAATAGAGACCTAACGTAATTAGGCCTTCCTTAAGAACACTTTTCACTTAAACCTATTTTGAACAATTTTATCCTTAATAAATGGATTAAAAAATTCATATGTAACTTTAATATACACATCCTAATATCTCATTATGTCACCAACACCATTTATCTCTTTTCACTCCTTGAACCAATTAGGTATACTCGTCAATAGGCCTTCTCACTGCTAGAAAGTTTGTCTTGCAACTTTGAACCATACATACAACTTTGCCACATAAACCACACATAAAATAATATTAAAAATATATTTAAGACTTAAAATAATTCCACAAATTATTATTTATTTACCACATATTCCAAAATACTTCAATAACACTCATAAATATGGCTTATTTAGAACCACCAAACACTATCAACAAACAATCAAAATCATTTGAATCTCCAAACTTGAATAGGGACTTAAAATTAATAAAAATAAATTAAAATGATAATATGAGATATTTATAACACCTTAAATATAATTTTTTCCTTAAAATTAGTTTAAAATTACTTAGAAACATCATTTTCACACATACACAAAAAGTTGCCTATATCACCAAAAACACAATCAAAAAAATAAACTCTTAAAACACATGTGGAAACACTTATGTGATATTAAAATGGGTTTATTTGAACCTTTATCATACTTATATCATCTATTAAAATATATATTTCATGGTCATATATCAATATTGGTCTTACCGACCAATCTCACTACTTCAATCTACACAAACTTCACTGTGGTAGAAAGACCAGTTTGATGAATTTTATTTGCTTGAGTATAGGAATCATAAACACTTATAGACAAAGGGGATAGGATTTATATGTATTTAATAATTTACCCATTCATTATAATCCATCCCTAGTCTTCTACAACCAATCCCTAATCTCAATCTCATTCTTGCCTAGTTTTCTCATTGTTTTGCTCATTAGGCATGTTTAGAGATAGGCTAACTTACATGACTAGTTTAGTAAAATTTGGTCTAAAACTTAATCATAAAATTTCATGGGAATAAACTATAATTATTTAACATTATCTTCATACCATTTTCATGCTTTGACCTGGTTAACCTTGCTTGTTATATCAAAATCTCTAAAAATAAGGGTTTTCTTGTAGCTTTTACTCAATGTCAAGACAAAACAAAACCACCTGAAGAAACCTTGAATAGTCCTTTACATGTTACAAATATCAAAATAGGTCAATAGTATAATTATGATCTATAATCTATTATATATTTATTATTGGTTCATTATAAGGTTTTTGAGAGGGGTTTGATTAGTTTCACTTCTTAGCAATGATTCATAAAGGGTTTCCCCTCATCTCCAAAATCAATTCTATAAAAAAAATATAGGTACCTTCCTTTAATTAAATTAAGTTTTTAGGATCTCATGCAAAGTTTGTATGTGCCAATGAGTATAATAAATCTCTTCTCAGGTTTATAACACCCCATTATATGCACATAGGGAACCTTGTCATAGGTTTTCATGATTTCTCCTTAAGGTATTAACTTAAAACTTTGTAAACATAATTATCATGAACTATCACACCTATTTTAACTCTCTCAAAATTTGTACCACATTTTAAATTTTTTTGACCCTTCATTAGGCCAATTTAGGTCACTTTTTCATACTAGGCCTCATACTGTCAGTCACACTTAGACTATGATCATGCATTGAAACATATTTAATTTTAATTAAAAACCTCATCCACATGTCATGTGGTCTCATATCATACTCATACACTACCAAAATTTCTCACATACATCTCAAGTGGCTCAAATCATCATGTTACCAGACCTATGCCAATTCACTAGGTCTTTTAAGTAAAGATTAAGCCTCAACACTAGATCTTGAAACTCATCAGTAAACTTATTTGTCTCTTAGTCATTATTAAAATATATTATGAAACTTTCTCATGTCTATATTGACCCAAATCACAAAGCTTAACCATACATCATGTATACATCTTCTTCACAGAGCTAGTCCAGGCTACATAAGATACCTAGTACTCAGAGTTTGGACACAACCAACTAGCTCTCAATGATGTCATTCTTCAAACATTATTCTAAAAGATAAAGATAATCTCAATAGAATTATGAGATTTATCAAATCATAACCTTATATCAATACTTCATATATAACATAAGGACTTGTTGAACCATGTGCTTACCTTGTTTGCTTCTTAGTACTTAGAGTTTAATTAATATGCTTCCCTTGTATCTTGAACATGATCTTGACATGTTATAAACCTCAGAAATAATACCAGGTTACCTTCAAATTTTATCTCAAGAGAGAGATAAAAATTCTTTATCACACACCACTTCACCAAGCATGACATCAAATCTAACATTGACATGGACTTTCAATTTAACTTTGACATCAATGAAAACATTAATGCCTTAATACCAACACTAGGAACAAACCTAAACATGATTAACAAAGTGTATTACTTTAGACTAAGACACTATATTATTGAGTCTCTTTTGGATAAAATTGTGTTAGAAATTAGGAACCATATACAATATAACTCATTATACCACATAATAAATGGAAGGAAAAAATAAATATTATGAATATATATTTAGGGAATATGCTATAATGTTTGGTTGGAAGCAAGGAATCACAATGGGATATGTTTTCAACTCAAGAAAGATCCATCTACAGATTTTTTTGAATGTCAACTAGAATGATGTATTTTTATATTGTCTGTGTAATATCACCCAAGGGAGTGAAATATTTTTTAAGAGTTACAATAGAAAATAAGAGGGAAAAAGTACCTGATTTTGTATACCAAATGTATGAGTTTCATGGACAAGTAAGAAGCTACAATATAGTAGATTAAAGTATAAGGAGAAAGAATGTAAAGAGGAGAGTGAAATAATTTTTTAAAGGAGACTCAATATTATTTCACTTGAGGAAGGATAGGTTCTTAAGAAGAATTTATTTTAAGATATTAAAATAAGATCAATCCCTATACTATTCTGAGAAATATTTTAGTTAATTTATATAAGATAAAGGTGATAAAAGGGCAGGGTATTTCATCCATTTTTAATATTTGAAACTTGAATCCTTATCATGGGATGGATACAATTAAATAAGATCAAGAAAAACTATTATATTGGTAAATTGTATTCCTAAGAAGAAGCAAAAATAGGTTGAATAAGTCTTGGAAGCTAGAGTCTTGAAGATGATAAGGTAGCGAGAATACAAATAGTACTTAGTTATATGGAAGGAAAAAAGGATTGAAGAGGATTCATGGATTTTAGAGGAGGAATTTGGCTATATGGGCTTGTGAATATCCTTATTTAAAATTATATAATAATAATAACCATTACTATAATCAAATTTACAAGTCATATATTGTAAGAACATCATTATATCTTAACACTATCATGAATTTGAGTAATCATTGAACATTATTTCAAGGAACTAAGTAGAGTTTATTATAAGCTCATAAATATTGAAAAATATAGTTTTATCATGTCTATTAAATAATTTTTTTTAATGGTTTGTGGTATTTAAGAACCACATCCAAATGTTTGCAGTATTTCCCATATCACAAATCTAGCTCCATTGAAGCTGAATACATTTCAACAATGGTAAAACAATATTGGAGTATTTAAAACATGGCATAATGCTTATGCATATTATTCCTTATGTGGTTCATCTAATGGATTCCATAAGGTCCTAATAAACTTCTATTCATAATTCTAAGGTCAAAGCATTTTTCATGGTTTCATCGTTTAACACTTTTTAGGGTTCAGGGTTAGGGGAAGAGTAGCCTAATCAAAGAGGAATAAACTACTCTAAAAGTATACCATTTAATTAATTTATATTCTAATAATATTATGATAATAAATATTGGATCTAAGCATATTCCAAATATAGAAAGTATAAAATTCAATATTCTAATAATAGAAATATGAAGGATAAATTGTATTTAGCTTATACATTAATGTAAAAGTAGGTCTAAGTAATGTAAGTGTAAAAATAGACTGTATGAATATTTTGATCCAAGCATCAGATTCTAAAAAACTATCTATTTTGTTAGCATGAATACTTATTTCACTCTATGAACACTTGCATCTATGCTACTATCCATGATTCAATACATCTATCATGTACAATGTATTGATTGTTGACTAAAATTTACACCTCTGGGTTTTCTATCACCTTTCAAATTGTGTGTATATATTGTGTGCATAGGCTCTCAATATCAAAATATAGCTCAAACCTATATATTTTTCTTAAGTATTATCACCTTGCCAAAAATGGGTTATTGGGCTCATAAAGTCAAGATAACCTCAAAGACCCCTCTTTTAATGAGTATTGCCAATATGTTGAAGAGGGTCTCAAACACATGTAGCTATCCCATATGTGTTGGCTTGTGTGTTAACAATGGTGTGGAATGTTATATGTAAGTAAATATAGTGATCTAGATTATAATTTGAAAAATATGGCTCATGGGTTACAATTTTAATGCTTCAAATTTATAACATGATTTCTCCTATGATTGATATGAAAATATAAAATAATAAGGTATCATATCTTAGTCATGCAATTGATTTTCAGTAGTGTAGTATAAGTTTGATAGGTATTTTCTATATGAATAATGAGTTAGACTTAACTTGTATTTGTACCATCTCTTATGAAAATTTCCTCATGAAAGAGATAATGAAACATAATATATAGACCTGTACCTATTGAAAGATTTGTAAATTTGGGTTTTTAAAAAGCATAAACACTTGTGTTGGAAAATGTACAGTAGCATCAATGTTACTTTCTAAGTTTGAACACAATTGTGAAGGAACATAAAAGGTTGCTAAATATGTGTAATTAATAGTGAAGAATATATATATTAGATTTTTAAGTTTACTATGGGATAAAAGTGATATGGTAATCATAATAATAGGGTTAGACTATAAGATAAGCATTTATGCCCAATGAGATGGTGAATACAAGCTTATCGATTGTAAAGAATGTCAATAAATTAAGGGTATAACATTGAGTGTTATTTTTTTAGTGTATAAGACTAGTTTAACATATAAATTCATATTTAATCATATACCTTTATCCCCCTTTAATATAGTAATTCATAAGGATCAAATTACTATTTTAGAGGAAAGGAAAACATACCTTGGTATGTAAAAAATACCTTGATTTGATTGAGTCTTGTTTGAATTACTGATTGTGTATTACTTAAAACTAAGAACATGTTACAATTGTAATTAGTGTATATAACCTAAAAATGAATAATTAATTTTTTTTTGAAATAAAATTAAGCAATGAAAGAGTACACATGTGTGTCAATACAAGTTTCCCCTTGATAATTTTCTTTGGTAATGATGATTCTTAGGTGAAGCATTAGATAAAGGTTCACAACTAAACCTTGGAGATATGAATAGGAGAATTAGAGGGTGATCATTCCCCTAATATATTATAAGGGTGAGTTGTGCCAAGTCCATCAAAATATTAGAATCTTTATCACATAAATCTAGTGTATCCTAATATAATAAATCTCACCTGAGTCAAATGGTATAACCATATCAACTCCTAATTTTAGAAAATAGTTCCAAGTACATTGATGGAGTGAGACCTTGATCACACTAATAAAATAAGCCAATTTCTATAGTAGATAAAATATCAAACATTTCATATTGGTAGGGTCAATGCAAGTTTGAAATGCATTTATGATTTGGTACATTTATATGGCATATACACCTCACATATCTCTCAAGCTGAAGTATTTATCATAATGTAACCTCTAATATGTAAAATGTTAATAATATATATCACAAAAATGAAAAACATTGTCCCAAATTTGTGCCAAATATATTAAATTATTTCCCAAGTGTATATATGAATCACATAAATTGAATTAAATTTTACTAATTATGTCAACTACATGTATGTGGAATCATGTATTTATGACATGTCCCCACTTATGTTCCCCCCATTTTTGAGGTGAGGGGAATAAAAAACTGGTATTCACCTTATCTTAAAAGGATAAGACAACTATGTTGTATATGTATTAATCATGTAGTAAATAAGTATATAATAGTATCTTATTGAATTATATATATATATCAATTAAGACAATAATTTACATACATAAGAATCCATAATATGCATTATATAAATCATGGAAATGTATAGAAGATATCAAACTCAACAACAATCAAGCATGCACACAAGATTACTCAAATGCCACACAAAGAGGGGCTAGTAAGTTTAAATGCAACATACTGAAGGGGATGATACTGTAGATTTCCACACACCAAAGAAACTATAAGATTCAGGGCACTACTACAAATAATTATGTAACATGTTCAAATGTTTCATAAGTAAGATAAATAATAAAAAAATAAGTACACTCAAGTAATCCATGTGAAGAGACAAAGTAAATAAAATAAAATAAACTAACATAAAAATGTCATACTAGTCCCTATATACATATTTTAGTAAAATTTCATGTATAATAGAATATCAAGTGCAATATTCAAGATACCAACATGATTATAAGAATGTGTAAATGTTAATATATAAGTTTCATGAAATAATATAAATAATCATAAAACAATATAAAATGTGTCAATTGTGATCATATATAAGTAATATGCCCAACATAGTGTGTCATATAAAAAAGGAAAGGTCCAATATCTTCATGTTCATGTATCATAAATCTAATGTATGCTTGTATCACACTCAAGTACTCGTGAAACATATGTGTGTATATAAAATTTTATGCTATCCATTAACATAAAATAAAAAACATATGAAAAATTTAGTATACATGTGAAGTTTTATTTATTTTGTATGTTATGCTTTATTTAAATGTTTTTGTATTTTATTCAATGTTTTTTTTTTTGAAATTTTAAATTTTTTGTGTAATACTTGTGCGAGTGAATAAGGATCATTGGTTTCATGATGTATTTTCCCTAGAGTGTATCTAGGTGGTATAATAATTTTACAAACCTTTCTATTACTATAAATGGGCCTAACCAATTTGGTTTGAACTTCCCTTTTTACCTTTTTATGCATTGATATTCTTTTGATTTTATTTTCATAATAAATCACCCACATTAAACTCACGAGGTCAAACCTTATTGTTATATGCACACTTAATGTGATCCTAATAAACTTGTAGATGCTCAATAGCCTATGTGTATTTTATAATTAACTATTCTTATTGATATAATCATTTTTCATGATATTGATTGTCTTGAATAATATCCTTGAGAGAAATATGTAAAGATGGGATTTCAATATTAATTAGTAAAATTTAATATTTACCATAAACCAAATAATAAAGTGTGTCTTGATTATGGTTATTCACACTAGTAAGGTATACCCAAAAGGTGCAAACTATCTATTGATGCCAATTTATACTGTATCTTTTGGATATTTGTCTTAGTATCTTAACAATACTCTTATTTGTCACTTATGCCTACCCATTACCCTATGGGTAATATGGTGTAGATAAGGTATTTTTTATTTTATATGTATTACAAAAATTCTTCACTATTTTATTATCTAAGCATTGATCAGGATTATTGGTTCTGGTTCCATCAAATATACATATTTTGTAAGCAAGAGAAAAAATATTGTATAAACATTTTTGTAAGAAAAAAACAAGAAATAAAATATTTCACAAAACAAGAAAAATCATCCAACACACTCCTAAATAATTAGGAAAGGACCCAACTAATACTAATTCTCCAACACTCCTCCTTAATCTTATTTTAAGGTTACAAAAGTAGAGACAATCTTTAAAAAACAAAGAAGGGAGTTAAAATTACACAATACTCCCTCTTAATATAAACTTCCTTCAAGAGGAATTATAATAGTTTACAAAATAAATAAGATAAGGTGCCACTAAAAGTCTTAAGGAAGAAAGTGTGATCACCAAGAATTTCCAAGAATCTTCTTTGGAGAATGTGATCTATCCATAATGGAACAAAGACCAAAAAGGAGTAATGATCCACAAACCTAAAAAACAAACAAGCTATAACCAATATTTCAAACTAAGTAACCAATATACAAAAAATATAATATACATACATAATTTAATTAAAGTAGATGTACAACTAGGAAAAATTGAGCAAAGACAACTTCCATCACAAAATGTATAAATCTACATGAAAATAAGTTAGTCAAAAAATATATAAATAAAACATATTTCCTTTGAAACAAAAAGTAAGGAATGCATAAAGAGATTAAGTTAATAAAAATGGAGACAAAGAAGATGTATAACTTAAAAAAGATATTCTACATGAAGAATTAGAAGAACTATCGCAAGAAGACATATCAAATTCTCTCTAATATTCATTTTCTTTAGGAATCCAAAAAAAATTATCTTTAGAGGTAGGAGATTTAGTCATTTTCATTTTTAAACATTGTAAAGCATCATGCGTGGATTTACCAAAAGATTTACATGGATGTAATTTCCAATATTTAGATATATAATACCTGTATTTTCTAAAATATGCACAAGGTTTGTTATTTTTAACCAAAGCATGAGCATTAACAGTAATATAATTAAAATAAGTTGTATTATAAGTCATTCAAGGAGGAGGATAATAAGATTTAAAAATTTCATTAGAAGCCTTTGAAGCATTATAGCCAAGTCCTTTAGATTTTACATTTGATTTAGGTAAAATAGATTCACAAATACAATCTTCACACTTACCAAGTGCACCACCTGAATAGTTCATACTGTGCATGATTTTTATTATGGGGTTAGTGGAGAAGTGTTCAAAGAAGATTTAGGTTTTTAAGAAGCACAAAGAGTTTCATCATTATGAGCACTAGTAACATGTGTAAAATACACAAATTTAATAGTTAAAACATCAATAATAGATTGCATAGTTTGAATTTGATCAATAAAAGAGGATTTTAAAGCATTTAAAGTATTATTTTGGCATGAAATTTGTTTCTTAAGAGCATATATTTCATCATTTTTAAAATAAATAGTTTGCATAGTTTTCTTAAAGACTAAAAAATGGCCAGTTTAAAAGCCATGAGAGAGTAAGATATCAATTTAGCTATCATTGAAAAAATTCAATTATTAAAAACATGGATTGATTAAGAAACATTTTAAAATATTCATCTTAATAAAAAACTAAGATTTGAATATAGAGATTTATTTATCTCAAAATTTAGATTAATTAATTTGTAAATGTAAGTCCACACCAAAACTCCAAACATAAATGAAAATGAGTTTTTTCAATATCTATAAATAGAAAAAGGTGAAAAGACTTATAAAACAAAATTAGATTTATATGAAAAGTGTTTTAATTAAAAAAAAAACTTATCTTAAAGATTATATAAAAAGAGTTTTTTTTTTTTTTTTGAAAAAACACAATCACATTTTATATGATTTATGTCAAGTAGTGATCTAAGTTTACAAAACTTTTGGTAGTATGAGATTATATACTAGATTAACAAAACCTATAAAAATTATAGGAAATAAAGATTCTAATAAAAAGTTATGGACATTTTTTTAGATGGATTTTAGTAAAAAAAATGGCTCAAAAATTTGAAAAACTGAATTATAATTCCAAATACAACTGAATAAACCAAAAAAAGAATTATTTTTAAAACTTGTAAAAAATAATTTATAGGAAAAACAAATGATACTCTTAATGTATTAAAAAAATTGGTTAGTATATTGACACAAAAGGTGTCCAAAAACTTGATTTCTCACCCCAAAACCTTGAAAATTAAGCAAATAATGAGAAAAAAAAATGTTAGAGGAAAAAATCTTCTTTTCCACCTTTAAATACAAAAATCTAAAAATTCAACTTTTAATAAGCTGTAGCTTTGATAACATATCATAACATTGGCCAAGATATCGAGTTCCATCAAATGCACATATGTTGTAAGCAAGAGCAAAACTATTGCATAGACATTAATATAAGCAAAAAAAGAGAAAGATAATATTGCACAAAACAAGATAAATCATCCAACACAATCCTTAAGACTTAGGAAAGGACCGAAATAAGATTAATTTTTAAACATTACTTGTCCACTCAAGTGTTCCCTAGACTCACTTTCATGCATCTCTAGAAGAGTGGTTCATGTTTCTTCTTTATTTAGACATTAGATTAATTTCCCATCGAAACCTATTTTGAACAAGACATTCACAATAATAGCATAACAAGGTGTTTCCCATTATAGTATATATATTTTTTTCATTTCGATTAAAATGATTTTGTGTAAATTATTGGTGTAAGAAGTTATATACATCATTGTACTCTTGTGTATTTATTGCACTACATGTGACTGTAATAACTTCTAAAGAATTCATTGTATTTGGTGTAATTTAATGTTTATGTAACTTTCATATTATAAAATTTATGTAATCATAATTAATATACATCAGCATAATTGACATCACACTGACCATTGCATCAACATGATAATTATCCTTATGTGGGATATTGTCAATATAAAATGTGTCAAATATTTATTTCAATCCATCTACCATTTATTTGTATGGAATCAAATGCTCTTATTTTTTTTATAATAATTTGTAATTTGATTAACAACTAACTAGAAGTCACCACAAACTTGAATATGCATGACATGAATTTTTTATGTGATATAGAAACCAATGATCAAGGCTTCATATTATGATATATTTTTGGTGTATGAAAAATTTACTTTATAATAATTTGACATATATTATCCCTCAAGAGTATGAAAAATTATACTTGCACCAACACCTATCATACATCTAGATCCATTAAAAAACATAATATGTGTTATGTGATACATTATAAGTCGATACCTCATCATGAAAAGCCTTAGTTTTTTTGAAAATGATCAGATAATGGAGTTGTATCTAATTGATCCATAATAAATTGAATATTTTCCAATTTTTGAGATATGAATTTTATGTCAAATTCTAAGTTGCATTATACTTTTTGATATTCTTTTCTATAAAGATGAGTTTTATGATAACATGAATCTCAATATTTATCATGTAATTTATTTTTGTGTTGTAAAGACTAATGCCAAACATAATTTCTCCATTACAGTATATTTGCATTCATAGCCAACTAGTTCATGACTAATATAATAAATTACTCTTTCCTTGTGATCATTGCCATATTATGATAATAACTACCCCAAGACCTTGTGAGTTACTAGAATATAAATAAGTAATGGTCTATTATGTACTAGTAACATAAACATTGGTAGTATTACATCCTAATTTCCTCACTATACTTGATTTTATTATTAATAATATATTAATGGGGTTAATATTATTTAATTACTATTGTAACAAACTATTTGCATTATGCTAATGTATGGACAAACATATAATGATTATTTGTGTGTGACTCATTATTAGATTTGTTAGTTATACATGATTTTCATATGTATGTGGATTATGATCATTCAATACTATTGTTCTTTAGAAACATTTGTATTTATTATCATGGTTATAGGTTAACTATCATCTATATTTATGAGGTGGATGCAGGAAAAAGTCCACTCTCTAGATACATATGGAGGGAGAGTATCATTAGAGAGGGTGTTGCAAATGAGAGACTTGAAAAAAAACCCATCACACACTATATAGTACAATAATACGTAATTTATTTAATTTTAGTTGTGTTTAATTAGTTTGTGATTGATAATGATTGATTTGAGTATGATTCATGCTTATATGTTATTCAATCTTATTACAATTGTTACTGCTTGTTATGATTATGATGTGTTTCCATTATATGGTATGATAGTGGTATATTTGTTTTTATATGACTATACTTTTGAATTACATAAGCCATATATGCATGTACCTAAAAGCATTCAACATAAAAGTATTATTTTTAACATATATTTACATGGTAAAGAAATAAATCGCATTATGTATCATATAAAAAAATGATTTGTATAATATTTATCTAACCTAGATATAAGTGGAAGTAAATAAGGTGGTATGTAATGAGCTATTAAACCAAAACCTTGAGGTGCTAATGAAATCTACACATCATGATCATAACATCCCACCATGCTTTCAAAGCCCAGACTCAAATGCAAGTGGTCTACCGATCATAAAATGCAAGTGGTCTACCTTCTTGCATTAGCACATCACCCATACCATATCCAGATGCATTACATTCAACCATAAAAGTCTTATAAAAATCATGAGTGGTAAACACTAGAGTGGTGCACATAGCTAGTTTTAATTGTTCAAATGCACTGGTAGTTGTATTAGTCCACTGGAAGGAGTCTTTATTCAAAAAAGAGGTGAGTGGGGCTGTAATGCTACCATAATTTTTGATAAACCTATGATAGTAACTAGTTAGACCCATAAATTCCTTTAGTTCTTGAGTGTCTTAGGAACTAGCCAGTCCACTATTACTTAGATTTTTTTAGGATCAATTTTCACTCCTTCATGTGAAGCCATATGACCCAAATAATCAACCTCATGAGATTCAAAAGTACATTTGGAAGGTTTGGCATACAATTGATGTTTTTATAGAATTGAGAGTACCTATTTCACATGATACAAATGGTATTTTCAAATTTTAATGTAGATGAGGATATCAAAAAATACCAGAATAAATTTCTTAAAAAATGTCCTAAAAATAACATTCATCAAAATCTAAAATGTAGATGGTACATTTATTAGACCAAGAGGCATAACCATAAACTCATAATGGCCCTCATGAGTTCTAAAAGTTTTTTTGGGTATGTCTTCATCCCATATCTAGATTTGATGATACCTAAAATGTAGATCTAACTTGGTAAAATAAATATCACCATTCAATTCATCTAGACAATCATTAATGATAGGAATAGGAAACTTATCTTTGATAGTGTACTTGTTGAGCTCTCTATAGTGTCATATTTATTTATCACCATGACAAATAGTTAAGAATATTTGATTTGGCTATGGTGAATGATTCCTGCATCTAACATCTCTTGTACCATATTTTCAATTTCACTTTTTTGGGCATAGGGATACCTATATGGCTTGATGTTGGGTGGTGTATTACTAGGAATAATTTTGATGGCATGATCATGCATGTGGTTGGGTGGAATTACTTTCATTATATCACTAAAAATAATAGAATGGGCATCAATCACTTGTTTTAGATTAGGAGGTATAGGTGGCTAAGTTGGTGAGACTTCAATGGAAAATAAACAAGCTATAAATCCTTTAACAACCTTTTAGATAATATTAATTATTTGATGGGAGCTAACAAGTTGTGGAGATTTATCCCTTAATCCCCTTATCTCAAATTTCCTTCCCTTAGAATGAAAGTGCATGAATAATTTTTAGAAATTCATCTCAATAGTTCCCAAAGTAGTGAGCCACTATACTCCCAAAACAATGTCAAATCCACCCATGAGAATAACAAACATATGAGAATCTAATAGGTAGTCTCCCATGGCCATGTTAATACTATGGAATTTTCTTGAATAGATAATAGTTTCACCATCTACAATTATGACTTAAAATTTTGAATTGGGATACATGAAAAAATTTAAATGAGCAACCAACTTACTATTGATGAAGTTGTGTGCACTCCCAAAATTAATCAAAATAGTGACCTTATATTTCTTAATGAAACCCACCACCTTAAGAGTTTGGGGAGTACTAATACTTGAAAGGGAATGACATGAAATAGTTGGTTGAGAGTCTTCAGATTCCTCCTCAGGTCCTCCTACATCCTCACTAATTCTCTCCTCATCAACTACATCCTCATTAGCACCTTCGATATAAAACAACTTATTTTCAGCACAATGATGTCCTTTGCTCCATTTTCTATCACACCCATAACACAACCCTTTGGCTCACTTATCTTAAATTTATTGAGGTGTTAATTTGGTGGGTTTAGGAAATGATGGTGTTAAAAAGGTGCAATCATGACAAGTAGTGAAAGTTTTCCATTTGACCATCTCTTTTTCTTTTGTCATATGTGCCCTTGGGATAGCTTTTGATACAGCTAATGGATTAAAAATTTAAACCTACAATTGGATGCTATATTTGAGTCCACCAAAAAAAATATTAGTCAAATTTACCTCAGTGATGTCCTCCACCCATAAAGATAAATTCTAAAATTGATGAATATAATCTTGTACAGTTTCTATTTGACATAATTTGGCTAACTGGTTGAAGTAGTTCTCAAAGACATTATTCTAATAATGAGCCATCAACTCCTTAGTAAAAATGCACCATGTAACAAGAGCACCATTATTTTTATTTTGAGTACACAACCAATGATACCAAATGAACTACTTAGGTTCTAGATACAAAGATGCCAATATCACGTTTTGAGAACTAGGAGTTTGGTGTAGATTAAATAAATTCTCAATTTGAGTAATCCAAGTGAGAGGATCCTTACCATCAAAGTTATGCATGTCCACTTTTGGAAACATTAATTTCAAACTAGGATTAGAGATGCTAGTGTTGAGAGGTGGAGGGTTGTTTGATTGTAATTGAGATGAAATGGTAGCTAATTGCACAGTGATCTAATGAAATTGAGTGTGCACCCCATTAATCTCTCTATGCATTTCTAAAACATCAATTTGAATTACATCAAAGTTATCCTACCACATGAAGCCATTTATGTTAGCCTAAAGTTGAGAAATTATTAGATTGAAAGTTCTAGATTTCATGTCATCCCTAAAAGGAGTCTTAAAGTTTTTTTCCCCTTTTTTTCATTGAATAATAGGACCTACCATGTATAAACACTAAGAAGGTTTTTACCCCTACAAAAGTGTACCAGGAGATGGTACCATTGTGATCACCTCATTAAGATGAATCTAATGACTGATTTTGGACATTAGGGTGAAACATTTTGGCACAAAAAAGTATACCAATAGAATACACCATTGTGATAGTCTTGCCAAGATGAATCCAATGACTACAAATGTTTAAAGGTATTTTTTTTTCAAATAATACCATGATGATAGAAAAAATTAATTCTTATTGGATTGCAAGTTTTTTTTTTGTTCCTTTCACTTAAAAAATTCACACCTCACTAGATCCAAAAAAATAAACACCAGAGGAAACCTGCACAAATCAAATATCTAATACCACTTATAAGGAAATTACTTATATGTTTGTAAATAATAATTATATATTGCATAGAATAATCAAAGATAAGAGATCACAAAACAATAATAGATAACAAAGCAAAATACTAGATAATATCATAGAGCCACTTTAAAGGGGAAACCTCCACAACAATGCAATAAGAGCAGAATACTTAATATGATTATCAAAGACTAACCACTACCTCCTATATATATTATACGTAGACATGGTTATTCCATAGGCCAATCTAACTAAGAATATAGATAAATGTAACAAAAATGTAAAAGTGGTATGTAATCCACAAGTCAGCCATACATATTCCTAGACATGCTAAAGGTTAAGGGTGTAGCATGATAACTAGGATGACATAGTTTTAAATACCTTATGGTTAACTAGGTGTAAAATTTTGATTTTTTAATGTTTAAATTTGATTATTTAAATGATTAAAGTGGATAAGAATTTGAATTTTATTAAAACATAATAAATATGTTTATTGACATAATATGATGTCAACCCTAATTTGAGATTCATCATTTGGTTTGGCTATCTTTGTTTTGTTTGAACCATGCAAAAATTTGGATGGCTAAGTTTTGAATATGATTTAGAGGAAATATTGGGGTAACTAAGTTGTTTGGTAGTCAAGATATGAGCTATGAGAAGCATGCCAAAAATTTCTAGTCTAATGGTGAGTCATTCTTGGAAAAGTAATGGTGGAGAATGGTTTTCCATGAAATTATGGGTTTGAAGGGCATGAAGATGATTTTGAAAACATAAAAGGAGGAATGGATATTTTTAAAAAGATAGATAGAGATTAGGGTTGACAAAGAAGAAGGAAAAGAAAGAACATTTGTAGATAGACCAAAAAAGAAAGAATACTTCAAGGGAAATAATATGTAGGGTATGTTTTGGGTTTACTCTAAAAATTTTTATTCTTACTATAAAATTATAGATAAATTTTTTTGGGGGTTTTATAAACTATTGTTAAAGAGTTTCAAACCCTATAGATAATTAAAGATTCAACCTATGGGAGGAGGAATTCCCCCACAAAATCCAATCTATGATTCGAATAAGTATAACATGGGTACGAAAGGTTAGGGTAACAATGCAAAAAAAATCATTATGTGTTTATTACATGGCTAAGTGTGATTTTTTTAGTTTATTCATATGGTTGGGTATGGATTTGTTTGGTTTATTTACTTGGTTGTGTATTACTTAGTGTGTTAGTGAAACATCTTTATGTTAATAAAATGGCTTGGAAACATTGTTTTTATAGGGTTTGAAATTGGGTTTTTTTCTAGTCAAATTATGACTAAATTTTTAATTATCTTATTTATATCTTAAAAAGGTTGTGTATTCATTCATCCATACAGCTTTGGATATTTTTTAAATTCTAGGTTCATTAGATATTGTTGGTTGTGTATTCATTTCATTTTGATTTATAATTTCTAAGTGATATTAATTTATTATCAACCATGTTTGAATGTTTATTTGGGATGGCTAAAGATTTTTATTCAACTTAACCTAGCTATTTGACTATGTAAAAAGAGTTATGAGTTGACTGTGATTAAATAAATATGAGTCATCTATGTTTATAGGATTAGTGTTGAATGTGTATAAATGACTATGAACTGAATGTGTCTAAATGATCTTCTTATTTACTAGTAATTAGTTTAGTTTGTTGTTTATCATACCACAAAGTTATGGTTATTTTGTATTGGTTATATATATATACAAGTATCAGATTCATGGGTTTGGTAAACATAATAAGATTAGGTAAATATTTATAACATTGGTAATTATTTATGATGATTGGGTTATTATTATTCATTCTAAGTTATTTGAACATAATTTATATTAAGACTATATGTTGAGTAAACATAAACATTTATGTAATGGATTGGTCAAATAGTGTAAATATTACTATAGTATACCTTGTATTAAACATATAACCATATAAAAATGTGAAGATATGTATAAAATTTATTATTTGGATTGTTTTCCTTATCAATTGTATGTAATATGATTAGATGAATGAGTGAATTATATTTGGGAGACTATGTTATATGCATGGTTCAAACTTATTTTTAACATTTGAAAAGGGTTAGAAAGAGGAGAAAGGGATGAATAAAAAAAAGGGTGATACACCAATATTTGACACTCCAAATTTAATGAAAGTGACACTAAGGAATCTCAAATAAAACCCACACTCACATAATCTCTCAACCTATTCATTTTGCATCAATATTTTCAAAACTATGCCCACTAGACAAGAGATGAAGTATGGAAGAGTATAAAAATAACACTAAACCATCATCAATGATAAAATAATCATAATATCAAAACTATAAAAATGGTGGAATACCTAAAAAGAGGAAATAAAGAAGGATAATCACTAAGGAAGAACACCTCCCCACAAAGCAATCATGCACAAATTGACCATAACACTAGTTACAATCAAAGAGATAGATAAAATAAATTTTATTATTGATTAAATAGGATAGTATTACAAAAAATTGGTATTTATATTCCATAATAAAATTAGGATCATATCTTTACAATGAAGAGAACAAGTCTCTTAAATATAAGAAAGAGGAGAAGAGAAGAGCAAAAAGCTCTAAGAATTCAATAAATGTTACTCAACCACCTTCCATGGAGTTTTAAAAACATTATGATAAATTAATCATGGAATATATCTCATAAAATTAACCTCAAATTTTCAAAAGGGTCTCCAAACCTTCTCATTTGCCTAGAAAGGCACTACAAGATGAAAAACTTTGAGGATGATGATATCACACTCCACTAGCTTTGAGAAAAGTCTTCAAAGACTAGAAATATCATTTAATGCTCCAATTAATGCTTGATAAAAATATCAAAAAATATATATACATCCTTAAATTATCCATCAATTCTCCTTAACTCCCCAAATACCTATTCCACTTGATTTTTATGCCCCATCTCCACTTGGAGTATGCTGATAACTTGGTAACATGGTTAGTAATTCTGACATTTGATCATTGCACTAACCTTGATGGATAAATTTTTATGATTTATTATTTTTTAAAACTCATATTTTATCCTCAAACATAAAAAATACACCATTTAACCTAAAATTCTTTGGACTCTATTAATGGAAGTCTTCAAGCTAAAGCCATCTTCAACTAACTATCCGAAAACCTAATTTCAAGGACTCCTAAGCACCAAAAAGTGATAATTTATTCTGAAAAATATGTAAAAAATGATATTTATAGATTCCCCTACATTTTCCAAGTGGTTTCCAAGTGATTCTAGGTCATTTCCTGGACCTATGAGCTCAAAACCTCAAAACTAGTCAAAATAGGCTCTTTGGCAGCTTGCAATAGTTTTAGGCCTTTCCATGGTGCTGGGGAGATTTAATGAGATTATTTTATACTTATGGATATTTTTTTGGGCCTAACCTTCATTTTATACCATTATAAACCTTTTATTCACTTGGAAACTCTTTAAATTAGTTTGGGAAGGTTTGCCACCTTCTAGGCTTAAGTAGGTCTAGGGGGTCTCTTTACAATTTTGAGCCACTTGGAGTCTTTTTTTCTTTTTTAAACTCACTAAAAAAATTATGGTGACTCTTATAAAGTATTTATCACTTTTAAAAACATAAATCCTCCTTTTGACCTTTGTAAAAGGTTCCTTTAGACCTGGTTTTGAGCATAGACTCTATTAATGGAGATATGAAAACTTGGTTTTATTATCTGAAGTATAGTAGGGTAATAATAACACTTTTAAAAATTAAATTACACCAAAAAATAAATACATTTAAAATTTAAATTAATTTCATTGATTATAACTCAAAAAATACATCTTTTGGGGTTGCCTCAACCTGCCTTGTCAAATTTTTGAACATGTGTAGCCCTGAGTTTTGCCATTTTCTCAAGTTTTATGCAGCCTCAAGACTTAATTATTTTTTTATTATGAAAATTATGGAACCAAAAAACTATTAAAATAATTTTTTCCAATTATTAACCATAAAAAAAACTGAAATCACATATTTATACTTGCTTCACACTCAGAAAATGAGAACCAAGAAACCTAGGAAGACAGAAAAAGACATATATTGAGATTTACAAGGTCTTAATACTTAATTATTTTTTAATTATAACTTAAAATATATTAAAAAAACTTATAAAATAATTAAATTACATAATAAAAATCTTTAAACATCTTAAAAACATTTTTTCTAACTATCCCCACTTACATCCCAAAATCCTCAATTTTGAAAATTTGAAAGTGATCACTCTAACCAGGTGTGGGAAGAATTAAAATCACCTTAAATTTCATAAAAAATACTCATTTGAGGTTCAAACAATCTTTCATAGTTTAACTCTTCAAAAAACTTTCTAAGCTCCAATGGTGACTATTAACAGACAAACATAGGACTGTGATAAAATAATAGATTATTCCATTATTATATAATAATAAAAAAGACCATTTAAGATTATAAACACTAATTATCACCACCTCTACCAATTTTGTATTTGGATTATGCCTATATAGGCCTTAAAACTCATTTTTCACAAAACTAGCTAGTGGACTGCTTGTCTGAATGACTGTTCATGACTGCATGAGGTATGTAATAAAATAATAGATAATTACAGTAATATTGATACATTAATTATGTAATATTAATATTTATATACTAACCATGATCATATTTACAAAAAATTATAACCTAACTCCTCCTATAGATGCTCTAAAATCATAAATTTCTCCAAGATTGGACTAGGCTACCTGAGTTTTACTTGAAGAATGACTCAACTTTGAGACAAAATAGTGGGTATATCCCTTCTTATCTAAAAAAAATATAAAACATAAATTCATATTTTGGGTAATTAAGACCATATATACCAAATTTTGAGGTTAGATCACCTCTCTAGCATCTTCAACTCTTCAACTCTTCTCCAAATTAGCCCTCAAATTTATGACTATGTGTAAAATCTGAAACCATTTGCTCAAAATTGGCCATGCTTGACTTCCATCTTTGTGTTGTGTGTATTGTGATGAGATAAATATTGAGATTTGATTCATTATATTCATCTATTTATATAACCTTTCAACATTCATAAGGATATCTCCATATGATGCTTGTGAGAGCACACTAGGTCAATGAACTTTTTAACACTATTCTATGCATATAACTCCTGAGAGATGATCCTAGTGTCTAGGTAAATGAAATTATTAACACTATTATATGTACATAAACCCTGAGAGATGATCATATTGTCTTAAACACATCATATAAAACTTTATCACCTTGAAATAAACCTTTAAAAAATTTAGAATTACCAAGCACTATGCCATTCATCACACTGTATCATGGTTTCTTCATTACATAAGCTAGTAACCAAGACTTATCATCAAACCCTGATTGTAGAGGAGTAAAAGAGTATGGTGAAGGCACTCAATAAGGTTGAAACACTAAATAAGGTCATGAATCTATTACCCTCTTTCCATCATTGGATTATCCACTACACTAGGATTTCCTCTTCTATGGATCTTTAATAGAGCATCTTTAGATCATATTTAGAACTACCTAGAGAATCTTTAGAGTATATTCAAAGCTACCTAAAGCATCTTTGGATATATTTAGAGATTGACTAAGCATATTTAGAGATCAATAGAACATCTTTGGAGCTGCATTTTAGTACATCTTAAGATCATCTTGGAAGGCAAAAGGTCACTGAATGGTCTAGGAGAGTGGTCTGATCCATCTAGGCAAAAGTTTCATATGTAAGCCAATTTTGGCCAACATTTTTGGCAACATTCTGGGATTACATGCCTATCTATGCAAAATACTAGTTGACTTTGTCTATCCATTAGGCTTACAAGGTCATAAAATTCTTTCTCAATTTTTTTTTTTAAATTTATAAAAAGGGGTAAAAATAATATTAATAAGTAAAGAAAAGCAATACAAGAAGAACGGGGGGCAAAAACTCCCAGAAGAAAGCAGAAAAAATTGAAAAACTAGGCACACACCCAACTAGACAATATTATGAACCTCCCTATCAACCTCCAAAATTCTTTCCAAAACAAAATGTAACATCGAGGAGAGAGACCCCCAATCCTCAATGTTTCCACCATCCAAATGGTCTGATGCCCATTTAGCCAAAAAATCTACTACCCCATTCCATTCACGTGGAATGTGAGCAAAAGTAATGCTATCTATAAGTGAGCAAATCCACAAAATCTGTTGCACAATTAGAGATAGTTGCCAATTGACATCCACCACTTTCCTCTTAATGAGTAGGTTAATCAAGACTTGAGAGTTTGATTCATAGATAACCTTATGCCAACCTAATGCCTGGGCCTTCTCAAGGGCATAAAGAATGGCCTAGCCTTCCATCATGTTAATGGTTTATAACCCCTCAAGAACCACAAAAAGAAAAATCACCGTACCTTCAGAATCCCTTCCTATCCCTCCAATACCCACAGGTCCCAGATTACCTCTAGAGGAACCATCTGTATTGATCTTGAGAATCCCACTAGGGGGCATTGCCACTGACTAGTCCTGAGAATTTGCTCCTTGACCTGCTTGCTCCTCTTGACACATGCTGACTTACCAATTAAGTACTGGAATCCAAGTTGCACCACCACCTGAGCATCTTATTTGGTCAAAGGAAGGCAGATCACGCTCTTTGCTTGGACAATTTCCTGGATCATCCCCACCACTTTTTGCCATACTTGTTGTGCCATGACCCTCACCCCCCAAAAAATTTGCCTATTTTTCTCAAGCCATATCTACCAGAACAAAAAAATGGGGCTACCCAGCCATATGTCCTACAAGAAGGGCTCCTTGAGGGGGGTTCTCCCATTCCATTCTAGAAATCAACCACAGATTGAGCATGAAAACATGGGCACTACCAAACATCCCACCAATAATGCCAGAGTTGCAAGGCAAAGGGGCATCACAAAAAAAGGTGTGCTAAATCCCCCTTGGCTGCTCCACACAACACATACTGAAGGGCCTTGGAAACCTCTCTTTTAGAGATTATCCTAGGTCAAGCACCTATTCCAAGCTAGCATCTAAGTAAAATAGTTGCATTTAGGCCATGTGAATTTATTCCAGACCTGTCTCGACCAATGCACTTCCCCCCTGCCCAATCTCTGAAGAAGTAAATCCTGATATCCAGATGAAATTGTGTAAGCTCCCTTGGGATTGGGAGACCAAGCTAGCTCATCCTCCTCCTAAAGAGGACTAAAATGATGCCTAGAAAGGATGCTCAATAGCTCCTCATTCTCTTCCTGCGTCCCATTAACAGGCCAAGTTTTGGGAGCTTTCTAGCGAGCTACCTCCACCTGTCCTTGTGTAATGTAAACTTTGAAGTCACTCACCTGAGACCAGCCAGCATCAAGGAATCTCTAACAAAGGTTTAACAAATTTGGAAACTAAGAAATGATGGGAGGATAACCATCCCAAGAGTTAGACCAAAACAGAGCCTTGGATCCCTATTTACAAATCTAGAATAAGCCATCCTTGATGAGAGCAGCCCCTTTTTTGAGAGTAACCCATATTGCCAAACCTTTCCCAATAAGCAGATAGCAAGGAATGTCCCTCTGAATGGTTTTGGAGTAGTACTTCTATGAGAGAATTTTGGCCCAAGCCTTGTCTTGTTCGGTGCACCATCGCCAATAAAGTTTGGCCACCAAAGCAATACCATTTAAGTTCATCTGCCTCAAACCGAGCCCACCATATTATTTGGGGTTGTAGACAATATCCCATCTAATAAGGATCCATTTAGTGGAGTTCAAACTACCATCCCATAAGAATTGTCTGGTAATCAAATCAAACTCCTTAACAATTCCCATCGGGGCAACCTAGAGCATATACATGTAAATAGATAAAGCCTGCACTACAGATTAGATAAGTTGGACCTGGCTCACAAAGGATAACCACCTATGTGTCTAATGATTCACTATCACCTAAAATTTCTCCAAAATATTTTTCCAAGATTCTTTGGATGTACGGCCAGTCGAGATAGGGATACCCAAGTAAATCAAGGGGGGAGTCCCAATCTAAAAATGCAGAGTCCTCACTATCCTCTGCTAAATAGGGCCCAAAGTGTTGAATAAGAAGATGGATGACTTATCTTCATTAACCTTTTATCCTGAGGCCATTAGATAAACATCTAACACCCTACATAAATTAGCAGTTTCAGTCATTGTGGCCATGCCCATAAGGGCAGTGTCATTAGCAAATTGTAGGTGTGATTGCGTTGGCAATTCCCCTCCCCATCGCCAACCTTGGATATTTCCTTCCTCTCTATTCCTTATGATCAACCTCCCCAAACCTTTAGTAAGGAGAAGAAAAATGTATAGAGACAGAGGATCACCTTGTTGCAACCCTCTTATAGCACCAAAAAGCTCTGTGTGTTCTCCATTGATAAGCACTGAGAAGGAAGTCGAGGAAATGCAGCTCATGACCCATTGAGTCCATTCATCCACAAATCCAAAAGCACTAAGAACCTATTTCAAGAATGACCATTTGACCCTATCAAAGGCTTTGGCCATGTCCAATTTAATGAACATCGCCTTATCTTTTGAGCTGGCCATGGAGTGAATGGCCTCAATAGTAATAACAATACCATCTAGGATTTGCCTGCCTTCCACAAAACCACTCTACTCTTCTGAGATCATAGCACTTAGCCCTCTTTTTAACCTATTTGTAATGATTTTAGATATAATTTTGTAAACAACATTGCAAAGGGATATAAGGCAAAATTGACTTAGCCTATCAACACCTTCACATTTGGGTATGAAAGCAAGATAGGTCACATTTGTAGCCTTAAGCACTTGCTTATTCTGCTGAGATTCTTGGACAATAGCTAAAAGGTTAAGTTTGATGATATCCCAGAATTCTTGGTAGAATTCAGTTGGGAAGCCGTCAGGTCCCGCTTCTTTCCCTTTTTTCATTTGAGTAATGGTTTCCTCAAGCTCTCCAAGTATGATTGGTTTTATTAAATTTTCATTCATTTCATGTGTCACCAATGATGGAATGTAAAAGAGAACCTAAGCTTCTTCTGGTGATTCCCTATTAGCATCTTCCTTGAAGAGAGTAGAGAAGTACTGCACTACCTCCTTTGAAATTGCCAAAAAGGAGTTAAGCCGCTCACCTCTTTCATTGACCAGGGCTGAAATTGAATTTCCATGTCTCTTAGCTTTGGACAAATTGAAGAAAAAGGATGTATTTCTATCCCCCTCCTGAAGCCATTCAACCCGAGCTTTCTGCTTCTAAAAAATTTCCTCCTGTAGCTCGCATTCCTCTAGGTCTTTCACAGCCTATGTTTCTTCTTGTAGTAACTCTTCAGTCAGTCCTTCTTCCCTTATTATTCTCATGATACCATCAAGCTTGGTTTGTGCAGTAGCCTTAGCATGGAAAATGTTCCCAAAACTTTGGTGATTCCACCACTTGAGCTTATACTACACATATTGTAGTATTTTGGAAAAAATGTACATCACTGTACCATGGGTAGGCCTACCCCAATGCCACCAATTGGCAACACACTCATGTAGATATTGATCCCATAGCCACATGAGTTGAAATCTAAAGGAAGGAGAGTGCAGGTGATACTGTGAGACACTATTAAGCTTGATGGGCCAATGGTCTGATCCTCTCCAGTCCAAAATTTTAGACCTTGTAGACCACATACCTTCAACCCAAAAAATTGAGACTAGAAAATGGTCAAGTCTCTCAGCTATGCAATGTTTCCCACTCCTACGGTTGTTCCAAGTAAATTATCCATTATTGGGCCTGACGTCAATTAAATTCAAATTTTCAATGTAGTTGTGCATTAGCAAAGTAGATGGGTCCAGCCTTGATGTGCCACCACTCTTTTTAGTCAAATCAAGAATAACATTAAAATCACCTACCATAATCCAAGGGTGGAAGGGGTCCAAGCTACGGACAAAATTTATGTGGCCCCATAAGGAGTTTTTACCCTGCCAATCATTGGGAGCATAGATATTAGAGAAGAGAATGACTTCCCCTATCTCAAAGCTAGAAGAAATCATAGTCATGGAGTACTTAAAAGTCAACCAGCCTATGAGGCCAATCTTTCATGGGTTCCATAGACAAGCTAATCCTCCAGACTATCTGGTAGTGCCAATGCATTGACATTCTCCTTGCCTCCACAACTTGGGTGCTAGTCTGGACATGTCTTCAACTGAAAGCTTAGTCTCTTGCAAGAAAAGGACATCTGGTCTATGACTTTTAATTAGGTTGTGAACATCATTTTGTCTAGGGCTATTGCTCAAACCCCTTACATTCCAAGATATTATAATCATTTTATAGGGTTCAAAAAGTGTGCATCTAGAGTCTTTACTGACCCCAACTCCACCAAAGTCTCTCCCATTAGCTTGATCTTTTCTAGGTCCTTTTGTTGCTAGGCTTGCTAGATTTCTCTCCCCCTCCTTTCTTAAGGTATTTTTGTAGAAGTCTAAGATGAGGAGAAGATTTAATGCTTCTTGCTGCCCCTGAGCCCCAATTTTCTTGGTAAGGGGCATATTTTCATCTTCTTTAAGGGGAGCAACTGAGGAAGTCATTCCTTCTAAAATTATTAGCTGATGGTCCATATCCATATGATAATCTCCAGCATCTTGTGTTTCAATTGAAGCCCCTAAAGCATTGGTCTCCTGAGTTGGTCCCTCAATCCCCTGGTCCAAAATCATCAACCCAGGATTCACCTCCTATTGATTAAGGTCGTCCAATATTTCAAATCTATTGAGCGAGTCATCTAATTGTCTTTCCTTCAAGGACCATTTTTGGCCTCTATTTCTATATTAACCTTTAACCGGCATAAAACCATCAGTTTCAAGCACCTCACCTGGAATCAAACCCCTTTCCTTGTCAGTACTAGAAAGAGTGTGAGTAGATTGAGCTGGCTAAGGTGTAGTGGATTTCAAGGTGGGACACCATTGCTGAAAATACCCATAAACATGACATAAATGATAGTGGAAAGGGAGGGTTTCATAATCCAGCTATTGTACCCATGAAAAAGGGCTTGTAGTCATTTCAAAAGCATCTAGTAATGGCTTACTAAGATCAATATCAACACAAATGCGGGCATAAGTCATTACCTTTTTCCCTAGGAGTGGCATTGAGGAACCGACTAGGCTTCCCAATAAGGATGCAAGCAATTGGAGAGTGTCTTCTCGACAGCATTCCACCAAAAAGTGGGGTAGATGCACCCACATCAGGACACGGTTTGGTAGTTCCTCTGAAGGTATGAAATCTGCATGCTAGGGCTTGATAAACAGTCCCACTTGATTATGGAAGTAAGGACCTCCAGTAAAAACTCTTTGACAATCTATTATATAGGTAAAAGTGACCATGAAATAGCTATTGGCCAATAATGTAATATCCATTTCTCCTTTTGGTGCCCACATCCTCTGAGCCCATGCTTCTAGGAATAACAGTGACGTCCTAAGCCCCAAAAATTTGTAGTACATGGAGTGATTGGAATAGTATTCAATGTCTTTAGCAATCATTTCCATTGGTATAACTAGCTTGGGCCTCTCCTTGCATCTTTCTAGACAGCTGTTGACTTTGGGGATGCACATACTTAGTTGTTCAAGAGTAGCAAAAGAACTTAAACCTTGCAAAAGTGGATCCTTCCCACTACTACGCACTCCTTGGGACACCTGTTGTAGTCCAAGTGCTTCCCTGTAGCTGTGCCCTACTTTCTACCCTATCGTGCCCTGCCCTATCGCACCCTCTTGATCACATTCATCCATCACGACCAATCCTCCTAATCCATCCCTTCTCAAATTGGTTTTCAAATAATAACAAAGATGTAAAAATTTTGATTGGAATTCTCGAAATATCAAGGACAACCCAAAAAAAAACAACATTTTCAAAGTACTTATATAACTGAAACACACAATGAAATAGAAATGTGCACAAGGCACTTGGAGGAAAAAAACAAAATCTACTCTAATATGTACAAGGTTGAAACTTTATTTTACTTTCCTGTTAGATAAAATGGGAAACATTTAACATTATTCACCTGTAATGGACAAGGATGAAAAATACCTTCTTTTTGAGGCATCAAACCTAGTGAACTAGACTACTTGATTGTCAATCATTTTGGCATACTCTCCATCGAATGAAATGAACAAACTAGTCTCCAATGTATAAAAAATCCCTTATTGGTTCAAGACTTGATTTATATTGATATTTATCCTTGAGAAATATCTATAAGCTCACTTCATGATGGATTATAGGAGCACTTACAAAATTTTTACTTGATGACTCTTTTGAACATGAAGGTTGACTATCTAGGCTTAGGCAAAAGAGCTCTAGTTCATACCAAAAGGCAATTTCCTCTTGGTTAATTATAAAAGAGATAATCTTAACTTTACCAAGACTAAATATATATTATCTATATTGGTCTTCTCTATCAGTATATAAGGGAGGCTCATCATTACAAGCAAGGTATAACTCATCATGCTTTTGATACTCTTGATTTGGCCAATCTTATTTAAACTTGAAGACATCAGTACCACCTCCAAGTGACACCTCATTCTAAGATTAATCAACTACTAAAACCTCATTCTGATCTTCTTTATTTTCTTTCCTGCAACCACTAATAACTCTCTCTTGATTCTCTAATGTATGACAATATTATTTGTCTTTTTTCTCATCACTACATAATGGATGTTCAGTAGTCCATTGAGAGTTTAGTTCATGATGATCTTGCGAGAGTTATGTTATGTCTTATTCAAGGGACAATTCAAAAAATTCAAACCCATCCCAAATGGGAATGACCTACTTATTTATTCAAAGTATCCAATTGAAATTACACAATAACAGGCTCATCAAGCTTTTCAAGAGACTCTAAGATATGTACCATGATCTCCTTAAGGGCGTCCTTGCCATGGTTGGATAAATAACTAACTGCTATAACCATTTCAAAGGTTTCATCTTATTTATTTTCATGCTCAAAATAATTTAATATAAGCTTTTGAAATAAGCTAACCCATCTTTCATCCTTTTGGATAGATTCCTGGACCGTTTCTAGAGGCACCTCCTTCATCTTTATTCCTTCCTTGATTGATTTTCATGAGGGAAATGTATAGGGTACAACCACCTTGTTATCTTCTTGTTCTTGAATAATACTAGGAGAGAGTGGTTTCACTAGTGAGGTCATGATATAACTAGGATCATTGGCATAGGGAGAGATCCATGGTGGAATGGTTTCATGCTCTTTAGTTGAAAGGTCTTCATTTGATCTCCATACAACATGTCTTCCTTTATAAAGGGAAATAGTGGGAGGCAAATAAGGTCCACTTGGTAGAGTAGGAATATAAGGAGTTACAAGATTCTCTTGGGGAAGAGTAGGATGAATATGCTCATGAAGGAGAGTGTGTTTAGGGATAGGAGAGGGTAAATTGATTTTCTTTGGTTTGATATGTTCTTTGTCCCACTTCTCTAACACTTATTCAATGGATAGTACCCACTCTTTCATCTCTAGCTTCTCAAAATGTGGATAGTCACCTTGTTTTATGGATTCTCACAAAATCCAAAACTCATGTAAGAAGATACTTATCCCCTCCATGAAATGAATGGCAAATTCTTGTCCAATTTTAACCTCCTTATTGATTTTCATTATTGCTCTCCCTTGGTCTAGTATTTGCTTATTTGATTCTTGACAAGGATGGGCCTTGACAAGGTTGGTTATGGGGCTGGTTTGAATCTCTTGGAGGATGATATTGAGGATCTTAGATGGGAAATGACAAATATGATTGATTTAAATGATCCTACTGATCTTCATAAGATATCAACACACTCTTCAAACTTTGGACCATGCTTCTCAACCACACTTTGTTCTTCCTCTCACAAACTGCCCATTATTCACCCTCATAAACTAACCACGTATTATTCACCAACTAAAGAGAACTCCTTTTTTATTATATAACATGGATAGGGATGACTAAAAAAATTCCTAAATCCCTACCAATCTCTTGTATTAACTCAATATAATCTAGTAATGCTTCTTTGAATGCTTACAAGGATGTAACAAGATAAACATAGTATTGAAAATAGGGATTAGAGGAATGATTATCATGAAAAAGAGGTTGATTTTGGTCATACATAGGCATGGGAGGGAGGTAAAATCCATTATTGGGTTGATAGGTTACTTGAGGGATGATTGGGGGGAATACATAAATGTTATCAGCCTAATATGAGTGATTCTAAGGTAGAAAATAAACATGTTGATCAAAAGAGGTTTCAGTATACACACCAAGGATATGATTTTGGGCACTTAGGTTGTTTGATCAGTTGATGTTCATAGTGGAATCACCATTTATGTTTGAAAATGTGCCTCCAAAGGTTTATTGCACTAAAGAGTAACACTAAAAACCCTTCAATGAAATGAAAATCATAGTTGTCCCACTAAGCATGCTAGAAGCTATTATAGCACATAGTTTCACCCTTGTGAGAGGGTTCAATGGGTTTCTCACTCCTAGGTACAAAATGAGAAAAACCCTAGGCTATGGGTATCTTTTGATAGGGTTGAACCTTTGGGTTATGGTCTAACTCCCTAGGTGTATCAATTAGGCTCTTAGAAAACTATTCTAAACTATTGATTGCCAAAGAAAAGGGTTAGAAATAGAAGAAAGGGATGAGTAAAAAACAAAAAAGTGTGATACACCAAGATTTGACACTCCAAATTGCATGAAATTGATACTAAGAAAGCTCAAAAATAACCCTCACTCACATATTCTCTCAACCTATTCATTTTACATCAATATTTCCAAAACTAAGCCCACTAGATAAGAGATGAAGTATGGAGGAGTATAAAACTCACACTACACCATCATCAGTGATAAAATAAGCACAATTTAAAACCTACAAAAATGGTGGAATACATGTAAAGATTTAATAAATAAAGATAATCACCAAGGAAGAACACCTCCCCACAAAGCAATCATGCACAAACTGACCATAGCACTAGTTGCGAGAAAAGAGATAGGAAAAATAAGTTACTATATTTATTCAAGAGGATATTCTTACAAGAAATGGGTATGGATATCCCATACTAAAATGAGAAGCATATCTTTAATGAATAGATAAGTCTCTTAAATAGAAGAAAGAGGAGAAGAGACGAGCAAGAAGCTCTAAGAATTCAATAAATGTCACTCAACCACCTTCCATGGAGTTTCAAAAACATTCTAATTAATTAATCATGGATAATCTCTCATCAAATTAACTTCCAAAGGTCAAAAGGGTCTCCAATCCTTCTCATTGGTCTAGAAAGGCACTAAAAGACAAATTTTTTTGAGGATGATGATGTCACACTCCATTAGCTTTGAAAAAAGTCTTCAAAGACTAAAAATCTCATTTAATGCTCCAATTAATGTTTGAGAAAAATCTTAAAATATCTATAGACTTAAATTCTCAATAAATGTTCCTCAACTCCCCAAATATCTATTCCACTTGACTTGTATGCCCCATCTCCACTTGGCTTATGCTAACAACTTGGCAATGTGGTTAGTCATTCTGACATTTGAGACTTGTACTAACCTTGATGGCTAAATTTTTGTTCTTTATTTTTTTTACAACTCATATTTTATCCTCCAACCTAAAAAAGACACCATATAACCTGAAAATCTTTTGGACTCCATTAATGGAAGTCTTCAAGCTCAAGCCATCTTCAAATAATTATCCTAAAACCTACTTTAAAGGCTATTTTGGACCTCCTAATCACCAAAACATGCCAATTTATTATAAAAAATAGGTCAAACGTGATATTTAGAGAGTTACCTACATGTTCTAGGTGGTTTTCAAGTGATTCTAGGTCATTTTATGAACCTATGAGCTCAAAACCTTAAAACTAGTCGAAATAGGCTCTTTGGCAACTTGCAATGGTTTTAGGCCTTTCCATGGTTCTTGGGAGATTGAATGAGATTATTTTATGATCAAGAATATTTGTGTGGGTCATACCCTTCCTTTGAGACCATTCTTATCCATTTCTTCACTTGGAAACTCTTTAAATTAGTTTGGGAAGGTTTGCCACCTTTTAGGCTTAGGTAGGTCTAGGGGGTCTCTTTTCTAATTTTAGCCTCTTGGAGTTATTTTTTCCTTTTCCAAATCACTAAAAAAAAATTTATGGATCTTAGACAAAATAATAAGCACTTTTCTATACATAAATCATCCTTTTGACCTATTGACACTGTGGATTGCACCCTTGACAAGGGGATGATCTCCTGTCTTCCACACATCACAATGGAAACTCCTCTCTTGCCTGTGGGTCTGGAAAAACTAAGGGGAGAGTCTCTAGATAAGGGCTAGCTCCCTTTGATGCATCTCTTCATATTTGAGTCTCAATTTTTCTGTTATGCATTTAGGCATTACCGAGGTGCTTGCTCCACTGTCAATGATGCAATTATGCACCAAGAAATCTCCTATGACCAAGGATAAATAAAAAGGGGGAACCTTTTCCTCTTTCTTAACTTGGCCTAATGTGGAAGGCTGCCCATTTGTCATCAAAACATTATCAGCCTTTGTTGGGATAGCTTGTTCATTCAGCCCGTGCAATTCTTTTTGCAGCATGTCCTTTTGTTTTGGTATTGATAATGAATCCCATAAGGAGATATTCATCTGCAACTTCTTCATTTGGTCTACCACATTGACTCGAGGGTTGCCTTCTTTCAAATTTTCTTTGGGATTGCTTATAGCTTGAGGCATAGACCGAGGAGCTGAAGGTGCAACTAACAGTCTAAAGTTTGGAACCTTTTGGTTTATATGTGATGAAGAAGGTGGTGCTAATGTTTGAGCAGCTATTTGAGCTTCTTCCATTACTCTCCTTTTAGACCTTGTGTCAGCTGTGACATAGTTTCCCTAATTGTCTATACTACCCATGTAGTTGACTGCATAGAACTCACCTTCTAGGTGATTCATGAGAGTAAAATTACGCTGAGTCTGACTACTACCCATACTGAGTTACATTGAAGCCTCAAAGCTTGGGAATTGGGCGGCTACCTAATTATCCTATGCATTTGTGTAGTGACTCAACATTTCATTTGTATAAACACCTGATCTTAACCCCATCCCATGGTTGAGCAACTAGGTTGTTCTTGTACCAGATTGTTTTGAGTGGGTGCTAGAGCCTTGGATGATGAAGGGGTGCCTGGATTATAGCCTTGAAAAGGTCTGCCCTATGCAAACTGACCCTACCCTTGATTGTAATTCTAAAAAGGGGGTCTATTTGCTTGTCCATACTACTGATATCCTTGATTTGGTTGATTGCCTTGAGCTTGCTACCTTTTAAGAGCCACTAGTTCATTTATTATGCTTTGTAATAGGGTTTTAACTTCATGGAGGTCATTGGATGAAGTAGCAACTAGCTTTTCTATGCCAGGCAGAAGAGCCAAGGTGGGTGCAATAGTCTAGATTGGAGGCAACAATTTAGGAAAGAGCAGCATGTGAGGCCTAGGGGCTATCTTTCTAGCCTACACTAGGCAATTCTCAGCTACTATAGCTATGTCATAGGTAGTAGGCAGCACATGTCCTCCCATGGACTGTATCATAACAATAATGTCACTATTCAATGATTGCAAATAATAGAGGAAAGCATAGCTTGGAGTCAGCCTCACTAGAATGGGGATCCTGTCCCATGTCTTCTGAAAATGAGTATTGGAATCCTACATGAACTCATGTGGAGCTCTTTCCATAGTGGTCAGCTGCTCGACAAGTGAAAGGTGGTCACTCTTCTCCCCAAACCTATTCATTAAGAGGGTGCCCAATTGATTCTAGGAATAGACTGAATTCATGGGCAAAGTCCCATACTAGTCTAGAACCTTGCCCTTGAAAGACATTGCCAACAATTTGATTGTAATGTTTTCCTCAGTGACATTGTGAATATTATAGAGGTTAGTAATATTTTTGATGTGTTTGATAGCAGTAATGGGCCCGTCTCCATTAAAGGGAGGAAAAATTTTAAGGATTGCCCATGGAATTGGGTCATAATGTAGGAAATTCAAAGGACTCTGACCATGAAAGACCACACAAGGTAAAGCCATGGCTATGACAAGATTCAATCAGGGCCTTCTTGCATGGATGTATCTTATAGTAGGTCTAAGAAGGTGATTTGCTGAATAAGGATGATTTTTTTCAAACCTCAGTCACTTTGCTGAGTTTAAAGGCAATTCCATGAATTCAAAAGGGACACCTTTAGCAGTAGAACATGTGGTGCTTTTAGGCATAGGAGGTTAGACTGGTCTTTGATCAGAGACTGATGTTCCTAAGAGTGGAGTCTCTAGATGCTAAAAATGGTTTATTTTGTTGTAGCAGGACTAGCATCAATCTTGAAACTTTTTTGAGTGTTAAAACATGGTCCCACCGAGCATGCCAAAAACTGTTGACACTGTGGATTGCACCCTTGACAAGGGGATGATCTCTAGTCTTCCATGCATCACAATGTAAACTCCTCTCTTGCTTGTGGGTCTAGTAAAACTGAGGGGAGAGTCTCTAGATAAGGGCTAGCTCCCTTTGATGCATCTTTGATTTATTCCAGTACATTTGCTAATATATATATATATATATATATATATATAATAAGGGGGGTTGAAAAGAGAGAAAGATACTGAAATAGAACCTAAACTCATAGGGTGATGCACCAAAAAAGGTTTGATCTAATTAGCTTGAGCATACACTTTCCACCAAGAACAAGCTGATGTGCACTTCATTTGATATGAGAAATTCTCCTACATCAGTGAGCTAAGGGTCCTCTAGAGATACAAGGAGGAAGAACTACTAGAGGTGTTCTAAGACACACTATGACAGCTTGTCCACATGTGCCTATACTCTATTGTAGACACTTTTGGCTAACCTGCAAAAGAATAACTCATGATACACTAGACATGCTAGAATCATTCTATGAAATCATAAGGGAAAATGACTTAACACAAGACAAAGCCATAGACATATCCAAAAGTGCAAGCTCAAATAGAGGCAACAATGCTTTTTTTTTATTTAAGGTAAATTTTGGTAGGGCTCCGCCTTACAAGCTGAGAGATATCTTCTAAAATGAGAAGTTACAATATATATTAGAGAAGAAGAAAACAAAAGCACCCCTTTTGGAAAAGACTTTGGCACCCTTTGAAAAGTGGTCTATGTGTGTTGGGAGCATTGGGAAGAGGAAGCCGTTGAAAGACAATGTTGTGTCAGCTTTGATTTTAACTTTAGGTGTTTTAAATACATTAAATGCCATGTGTGAAAACATAATATACGTCATCTATCTGCAAATAAGACTACTTCTTCAAGGCATTCATCCAGTTTCTCTATTCATCAATGCAAAGTGAAGAAAAATGAGTCACGTCATTCATTATTTGCACCCCTTGATGACCACTTGGCAGATACTGTGTCAACTACTGGAGTAACTCCTTGAGTCAATACGTTCCTTTGCTGCTTAAACTATTTTGTCTATTTCTACACTTGGCTCTTTTTCCTCTTCTTGGCTTTGTCTTTTTTGGCTCCTTCATTCTTCAGGGGCTATTTTCTGCTAATTCTTTGGCTCTTTAGGCTCCCTTCTCAATGGTTTCTTCCTTTTGGATTTAAGCCTTTGAATTACTTTAAGTTCATGCCTTTCATTTAAAGATCAATGGTTATTTCATTGCTGTAAATTTGACATTTCCACACCCATTACCATTTGGTCAATTCCTTCGGCCTTTTCTATGTTTAGGTCTCTGTCGTTGAACCTTCTAGTTGAACCTGAACCTTTTTTGGAGTTCAAAGGTTCAACACTTTGTGTTCTACAAGGAGTTGCATCCATTCAATTCCCTTATGAATTAGATGTATTGTTGAAATGACTGCTTGAACTGATCCATTAAACCAACTCATTGAACCAAACGCTTTTAACCTTATGATTGAACCATCTGATTAAACCAACTGATTGAACCAACACTTTGAACCAATCGATTGAACCAAACAATTTAACCAAGTGATCAAACTAAGTGATTGAACCAACTGATCAAACCAAGCAATTGAACCAACTGACTGAACCAACACTTTGAACCAAGTGATTGAACCAACACTTTGAACCAAGTGATTGAACCAACAATGGTTCAAAGTTCAAGTTCAAAGTTCATGTTGTTGAACTGGTTTATCCTCTTGCTGAAAGACTTGTGCAAACTAGAAATTAAATTGGCTCAGAACAACAGGGGAAGAAGGAGACTGATTTTGCCCTACAGGGCCAAAATGGTCAACATGACCTTTGCAAAAGGCTCGTTTATACTTGGTTTTGAGCATAGACTCCATTAATGGAGATATAAAAACTTAGTTTTACTATCTGAAGTATAGTATGGGAATGAGACCAATTTTAAAACTTCAATGAAAAAAAATATTACTTTATGTCAAATTTCAACTCATTTTATTGAGTATAAATAAAAAAATGCATCTTTTGGGGTTGCCTCAACTTGCCTTGTCAAATTTCTAAATGTGTGTATCCTTGAGTTTTGCTTTTTTATCGAGTTTTATGAGGTCCAAAGAATTCAATTATTTTATAATTAGGATAAGTAGGGACCCAAAAATATATTAAAATAATTATTTTTCTATTATTAAGAATGAATAATAATCGTAATCACATATTTAGATCTGTTGCACACTCAAAAAATGAGAACCAAGAAACCTAATAAGAGAGAAAAAGGCATAAATTGAGATTTATATAGTATTAAAACATAATTGTTTTTTCATTTGAACCTATAATATCTCCCACAACTTATACAAGAATTATATTTCATCATCCTACCCTTTAAACCTCTTAAAAACACTTTTTTTGACTATCCCTACTTACATGCCAAAATCTTGAATTTTGCAAATTTGCCCTTCTTCATGTTTAGCCTTGAAAAATTGAAAGTGATAAATATAAAAAAGTTTTATAAGAATTAAAATCACCCTAAATTTCCTCAAAAATCCTCACATGAGGTTCAAACCATCTTTTATAGCTTAATTCTTTAAAATACTTTATAAGCTTAAATGGTGACTGCCAATAGATAAGCATAGGACTATGACAAAATAATGAATGATTACATTATTATGGTCAAAAAAATACCATTAAAACTTATAAACACTCATTATCACCACCTATACCAATTTTCATATCCAGGTTATGCCTATATAGTCCTTAAAACTCATTTTTCTCAAAACTAGTTAGTGGATTGCCTATTTGAATGACTATTCATGACTACAAGAGGTCTGCCATAAAATATTGTATTATTAAAATAATAATGAGATCTTAAGGATGGTGTATTTATATTTTTATAATCACCATGATCATACCTATGAAAAATGAGAACTTAAATCCTCTTGTAGATGCTCCAAAATCATAAATTTTTCCAAGATTGGCTTAGGGTACTTGAGTTTTACTTGGAGAGTACCTAAGATATAAGATAAAATAGAGGGTATATACCTTATTATCTAGGAAAAATATAAACCATAAATTCATATTTTGGGTCATGAATAACCTTTGTACCAAATTTGGAGGTTAGATCACCTCTCTGACATCTTCAACTCTTCAAATATTCTCCAAATTAACCCTTAAGCTTATGACTGTGTACAATCTAAAACCATTTACTCAACCTTGGACATGATTTAATTCCATATTTTTGATATTTGGAGTTTTATGAGATAACTCTTTAGATTATATTCAACATATTCATCTAGTTATACAACCATGTAACCTTCATAAGGAGATCTCCATATGATGCTTGTGAGAGCACACTAAGTTAATTAACTTCTTAACACTATTATATGTATATAACCCCTAGGAGATGATCCTAGTGTATTAAACACATAATATACACATTTATCACCTTAAAATATCCATTTTAAATTTTTATAATTACCAAGCACTATGCCATTCATCTCACGGTATCATGGTTTCTTCATTGCATAAGCTAGTAACCAAGAATTCCCATCAAACCTTGATTGTAGAGGCCTAAAAGAGGATGGGGAATGAAATCAAGAAGGATGAGAAAATTTAGTAGTTTTATGAATTTTTCCACCTCTTTCCACCATTGGATCATCCACTACACTAGGACTTCCTCTTCTTTAGAACTTCAATGAAGCATCTTCGAAGCATCTTCAGAACTACCTGGAGCATCTTCAAAGCATCTTTGGAGATCTTCAAATAATATTTGAAGGTTGACTAAGCATCTTAAAATCTCAATATAACATATTTGTATCTTCTTGCTAGAACATTTTTGGATCATCTTGAAAGAAAAGGTCACTTAATGGTCTAGGAGAGTGCCTTGATCCATCTAGGCAAAAGTTTTGTATGTCGGCCAATTTTTGCCAAAAATAGCTTTATTGGAAAAATGGACTTTAGAATGTATTATAAATTATTAAGTTTTTATTAATTAACACGTAGTTATTTCAAGTTATTTATTATATTTAATTAATGTGGTATTAATACTAAATCTATATAAGATATCCATAGAAATCTTGTATATGGATTATTTAATAAATTTGGTATTAATGACACTAAGGAATATTATTGTGAGAAATTTCTCATTAATATGTTTAGAGTCATTAATACATGGATGAAATGAAATCTAATTATGTGTGTGGGTGATTATGATTGATATACTAGATCATTAAATAATATGAAAACTTTGGCCAAAGTAATGTTTATAGTTAAACATTATCATTTTACCTTTTTGATTATATGCATGTTGTCATGTTATAATGAAATCCTTTATGATATGATACATGTAATTATAATTTTATAACATATAGGTTCTATTTAACTTATCAATACCTATACCATTATCATTTGTTAATATATGAAGGGAGGGCCACTTCCTAGTTGGGCAATTATGAGAGGGATACATGGTCTATGGTTGGTGTGGAAAAGCACTATGATGATGCTCTCCCTCTCCTTTAATAGTTAGCTGATAGAGACTTTTAATCATGATTTGAATTTATATGCATATTGAGGGTTTATGGATACTCATTAGTTATGTGTAACAATGTATTTATTTATAATTGCTCTAATGTATAAACATTGTATTATTATCCTTGATAAATAGTAGATTGATTGCTCTTATTGTATAATATTATTATATAACTTTTAGCAATTGGTTGAGTTATTTTTTAGTAGATATAATTTATGTGATGGATTGAAATTATAATTCTATTTAATGTGTTAAATTTGTCATTATCTAAATTAATCATAACTACTTTATTATGCATGATGCATTTAGTTAAAGATCAATTAACTTATCTTAATTGGGAATAATTTGGTTTGATTATTAAAGTAAAATTTTAAAAAAATATCATTTTTTGAGTTAAACCCATTGGGGTTCCAACATTATGGTATCAGAGTTGAGGCTCAAATTCTAGGACTTAATGAGTCTACTAATGTATTCATATTCTCTTGTTAATCAAAAAGAATAATAGTGTACGATAAACCTAGAGGTGAGGGTACTTCAAAAACCAACCCTCCAGTAGATATAAACTAATTTGCTATAGATAAATCTACAAATTTGGATTATATTCTCTCATCCATGAATGAAAATAGGGACCAAATCATGGCCTTAAAGTAAAAAGTGCATGGGATTGTTGAGAAAGTCAATTAAGAAGATCCTAAGGAGCACCCTATTCAACAAGAAGCTCAGCAAAAGGCTCAACAAGAGTATAGGCATGATGAGGTGCCATAGAAAACAAGGGATATTATAGCTATAGAACTTATAGGAGACATGAAGAAATTCAATAATCCTAATTTTAATGGAGCTATGTTAAGGGATGGTGCTAAAACTTAGTTGATAGAAATGGAAAAGTACTTTGAGATATAAAATTACTTAGAAGTCACTAAGGTAGTTTTAGGAGTGTATCAACTTGCTAGAGAAGTAGCAACATAGTGGGAAAATAAGAAGCTCAAGATGAACCTTAATTTCACTACCACCATATGAGATCAATTTATGGTTTTAATACAATCATGATGATTTCCCAAATTATATTTTGACTAGAAAATGAAATATTTTCAAAATCTAAAGTAGGGAGATCTTTTAGTGAACAAATACTGAGAATAATTCACTAAGCTCATAAAATATGTTCCTCAATATCATGTAAATGAAAGGTTTCACATCCAAAAGTTCATAATTGGATTAAATCCCCAAGTTGGATGTGAGGTAGATGTGCATGGGCCATCTATGATGGATCAGGTCTTTGAGAAGGTAGTTAAGTAGGATTCAAAACTAAAGTCTTTTGATCATGTTAGAGAGAAGTTAAAGAAGAAGTTTGGAGGTTCCAAACCCAATCTTAAGAAAAATAACTAGAAAAAGAATGAAAATTCCAAGAATTAGTTCAAGAATTAAAATTCTAAATTCAATAACTTCTCGGGTAGTAAGAAAGTGGAAGGTGGATTAAAACTTGGTTTTAAGGGGAACTGACATGTAGAAAAGAAAGGACCACTTGGAAAATGTTTCATCTATGAAGGTGATTACTATACTAGGGAATGTACTTAAGTAAAATATGAACTAAAATCTTAGGGTACTATGCAGCAAGGAAGCTTTTAATAGAGAATCCATGTGGCTATTAACAATCATCAAGCTAATTTTCAAGTTTCATCTGTAGAGGTTCCAAGTAATCTTTTTGGTCAACCCATTTCCATTTTGACTAATACTAGAGCTATATAATTGTTTATTTCTCCATGTATTCTTTCTAAGTTGTCTATAAAATCTGGTTCAATGACAAATGCATGGTTAGTGTAATATTGGAATGTAGTCAAGGTCAAAGTCGATAAGTGTTTAGTGGAAGCTAAGATTGAATTACCTAAATTCACTATTATAGTATATATTATAATAGCTCCACTAGGGTCATAAGATGTAATCCTATGGGTGAATTAGCTTGCTAAGAATAAAACAAAATTAGATTTCTATCTTAAGAAAGTAGAATGTTAGGATGATTTTGGGAATTAGACTCAAATTCAAGGTGAGAAAATAGAGTTGAAACTTAGGAATATTTCTATAATTTAGCTTAAGAAGGCTCACAAGAAAGGATGTTAGAAATTTATTGTTAAAATACATGAAATGAAAGAATCTAAGGAATAATCCATTAAGGATTACCATTTTCTTAGAGACTTTTAGGATGTGTTTCAAGAGGAATTATTAGGATTATGACCTAAGTAAGAGTTCAATTTCTCCATTAACATTATACCTAGTTTAGAACTAAAATCCAAGGAACCTTGAAGGATGACAACTACAAATTTGGTTGAGTTGAAAGCTTAACTTCAAAAGTTGTTATATAAATATTTGATTCAACCAAGTATGTTAGCATGGGGTACACCAGTCATATTCTTCAAGAAGAAGGATGGTACTCTTTGCCTATGTTTTGATTACATGATGTTTAACAAAGAAATAATCAAGAATAGGTATCCATTACCTCTCATTAATGATCTCTTTGATCAAATGGATGGGGTGATAATTTTATCTAAGATAGATCATTGAGAGGGATATCACCAATTGAGGATTGAAGAGGAATATATTCCCAAAATAACATTCAAAACATGGTATTGACACTATGAATTTATAGTGTTACCTTTCGGGTTTATAAATTCTCTAGCAGCATTCATGAATCTCATGAATAGTGTGTGTAGGGATTATCTAAATCATTTTGTGTTAGTTTTTATAGATGATATCCTAATTTATTCTAAGAATGAGGAAGAACATATGAAACATTTGGAGTTGGTTTTACATCATTTATAGAATCACAAAATTTATGGTAAGTATCCAAATTTGTTGTTTTCAAGAGGATAATACAATATTTGGGACACATAATCTCTATAGACAACATTTTAGTTGATCTAGTGAAGATAAGATCCATAATGGAGTGCCCATCACCAAAAAATGTGCATGAGGTAAGAATTTTTATGGGACTTGCAAGGTATTACAAGAAATTTGTTATAATTTTTTTGAAAATAGATAAGCTAATTACCTCTCTTTAGTGGAATAATCAAAGTTTTATTTGGTTGTACAAGTGTAGAAAAGTATTTTAGGAGTTAAAAATGAGGCTTACATTGGTACTTGTGCTAAGAGTTCTTGATCTTAATGGTTAGTTCTCAATAATCATTGTTGCATTTAGGGATAGTCTTGGAGGAGTTATTATGTAATATGGTTCATTTTAGCATATGAGTCTAGGAAGCTTAAACCATATGAGACAAATCATGCCCCACATGATTTAGAACTTTCTATAATAGTGCATGCTTTGTAAGTTCAGAGGCATTATCTATTGGAGAAATCATTTGAGCTCAAGATTGACAACTTGGAGCTCAAATATATCTTCACCCAACTAAACTCGAATACTCATCAGATACATTAACTATCTGACTATGATTTTGATATTAGCTACATCAAGGGTAAAGAAAATAGAGTTACTGATGCCCTAAGTCATAGAAGGTATATAACAACTTTGGCTAATATCAAGAGTACCTTTCATGATCAAGTTTTTAAAGTCTACCTTGGATATGAATTCTATGAACAAGTTAAGAAAGATTTATCAGAGGATGTTTAGAACCCTAAGTATAAAGGATTAAAGATGGATAATGATGGTTTTTTTAAGTACAATTATATAATGTATGTACCTAATAGAGAGAATTTGATAAGCATGGTGCTAAAGGAATTACACAATTACCTTATTCAAGTCACCCTAGAGTGACTAAGCTCATGGATAAGATAAAACCTCTTTATTTTTATAAAGGAATTGAAACGGATGCATTAGGTTTTGTGACTCATTGATTGAAGTGTCAGTGTGTGAAGGATAAACATGTGCATATAATCGGATTATTATATCCTCATGATATACCAAAATGGAAGTGGTAGGTAATTAGTGTGGACTTTGTCTAGGGTTTATCATTGTCATAGAATTAACAAGACATGATCTTGGTGGTAATTGAAAAACTAACCAAGGTAGCTCACTTCATATTAGGTAATTTGATTTATGATGTACCAATGCTTAAAACAATATTCATGAAAGAGGTGTACTAGTTACATGGGTTTTCAGAGAAGAAAATTTATGATTGAGAATCAAGGATGACATCTAGGTTTTGGTTGACTCTAAATTTAGATTTGGGCACACAGTTAAATTTGAGTACTGTATATCATCCAAAAATGGATGGATAAACAAAGAGATTAAACCAAGTTCTAGAAGATATTATTCAAATGTATTGCTTGAGATCACAACATAAATGGGAAATATAATCTTCCAATCATAAATTTTGCTTATAATAATTCTTACCAATCAACTTTAAATATGGCTCCATTTGAAAAATTATACTAAAAGAGGTGTCAAACACCAATCAATTAAGACAAGCTTGAATATATGGTAGTATTTAGTCCTAAAATGCTTATAAAAATGGAGGAATAGGTCAAGTCAATTAGAGAAAGGTTGGCTGAAGCTAATGATAGGTAGAAAAGCTATGTTGATCTAAGAAGGACATCAAGATAATTTTATACTAGTGATAAAGTATTTTTGAGGGTTAAGCTTCATAAGATCTTGACTAAGTTTGTTATTCAATGAAGCTTTAACTAAGATATGTGGGACCCTTTGAGGTCTTGGAAGTGATCAATGTTATTACATATAGGCTTGCCTTGCCACCAACTCTAACTCTCTTACATAATGCTTTTCATGTGTCCTATCTTAAAAAGTATGTAGTTGATCCTTCACATGTATTAGATTGGAATTATTTAGAGGCTATGGATCTTAGGGTGGTCACAGTAGAACTAGTTAGAATAATTGACACTCACAAACTTAATTTGTATAACAAGAAAGTGTCACAGTGTAAGGTCTGGTGAGAGAAATATTCTAAGGATAGTGCCACTTGGGAGGACTATGATGAGATCTATAGGCTATTTCCATATTTATTTGATAAGAGAATTTACTATGATTGTTTGAATTACTATTATGTGTTATTTGATTTCAAAACTTTGGTTTGAAATAAGTGTCATCGAGATGATGACCAATTTTAGGGGGGAAAGATGTTACATCCTAATTTCCTCACTAAATTTGATTTGCTTATTAAATAGATGTTAATGGGGTTAATTTTATTTAATTAATGTTGTATCAAACTATTTTCATTATGCTGATGTATGGATAAAAATATAGTCATTATTTGTGTGTGACTCATTACTTGATTTGTTAGCTATACATGAGTTTCATATGTATGTAGATTATGCTCATTCAATATTATTGTGCTTTATCAGCATTCACATTGATTATCATGGTTACAGATTAAATACTATTTACATTTATGAGGTGGATGTAGGAAAAATTCATGTCTAAAAATATATATGGAGGGAGAGTATCATTAGGGAGGGTGATGCAAATGAAAATGTTGGAGGTGTAAAGATTTGAAAAAGAACCTAACACACACCACGTAGTAAAATAATGCATAATTACTTTAATTTTAGTTATGTTTAATTAATTCATGCTTGATAATGATTGATTTGATTCATGTTTAGATGTTATTCAATCTTATTACAGTTGTTACTATTTGTTATTATTATGATGTGTTGCCATTCTATAGTAGGATAGTGGTATATTTATCTTTAGATGACTATAATTTTGAATTGCATAACCCATACATGCATGTACCTACAAGCATTCAAAATAAAAGTATCTTTAAAACATATATTTATATGGAAAATAAATAAATTAAATTTTTGATAATATAACAAAATGATTTTTATGATCTTTATCTAACCTAGACCTAAGTGAAAGTAACTAAGGTGTTACCTAGGGTGACAAAGTTTTAAATGCCTAATGGTTAACTAGGTGTGAAGATTTGATTGTTTAAATGGTTAAAGTGGATAGGCATTTGAGTTTTATTAAAACATAATAATTATGTTTATTGACATAATATGATGTCAACCCTAATTTGAGAGTCATAATTTGGTTTAGTTGTCTTTGTTTTGTTTGAACCATAAAAAAATTGGGATGGCTAGGGTTTGACTGTGAGTTTGAGGAAATATTGGTGTGACTGAGTTATTTGACAGTTGATTTTTAAGTTATGGGAAGCATGATGGGAATTTTTGGTCTGATGGTGAGTCATTCTTGGATAAATAATGGTGGAGAATGGTTCACCATGAAATTAGGGATTTGAAGAGCATGTTGATGATTACAAAAATGTAAAATAAGGATTGGAGGTTTTGAAAAATGTAGATAGAAGCCAGGGTCGATAGAGAAGAAGAAGAAAAAGAAAAAGAAAAAGAAAGAAATTTTACAGGTAGACCAAAAGAGAAAGACTATTTTGAGGGCACTAAGACGTAGGGTTTGTTTTGGTTTTACTATAAAATTTTGTATTCCTGTTATATAATTATAGATAATCATTGTTAAAGAGTTTCAAACCCTAGGTAGAGTCAAGGATTCAACCCTATGGGAGGATTAACCCCCCTTCCCCCCCCTCCCCCACAAAATTCAATCCATGACTGGACTTAGTATAACATGGGTACGAAGGGTTAGGGTAACTATGAAAACAAATTCATTGTGTATTATTACATGGTTGAGTGTGTCTTTTTTTAGTTTATTCATATGGATGGGTATGGATTTATTTGGTTTATTTACTTAGTTGTGTATTACTCAGTGTGTTAGTGATATGATTGTATGTTAATAAAATAGCTTGGAAACATTATTTTGATAGGGTTGGAAATTAGGTTTTTCTTATGGTAAAATTATGATTGCATTTTTACTTAACTCATTTATATCTAAAAATGACTATGTATTCATTCATCCATATGACTTTGGATATTATTTTAAATTATGAGTTCATTGGATATTATTAGTTATTTATTCATTTCATTTCGATTTAGAATTGTCTGAATGATATTACTTTATTATCAACTATGTTTGTTTGGGATCAACAAAGATTGTTATTTGACTTAACCTAGTTAGTTTACTATGTAAAAAAGGTTATGAGTTGACTATGCATAAATAAATACAAGTCGACTGTGTATATAGGATTAGTGTCGACTGTGTATAAATTACTATGAATAGACTATGTGTAAATGATCTTCTTGTTTATTGGTAATTAGTTTAGTCCATTATTTATCATACCACAAAATTGTGACTATTTTGTATTGGTTATATATACAAGTATTAAATTCATGAGTTTGGTGAACATAATAAGACCGGGTTAATATTTATACCAATGGTAGTTGTATATGATGACTGAGTTATTATTATTTTTTATAAGTTCTTTAAACATAATTGATATCAAGACTATATGTTAAGTAAACATAAACATTTATACAATGGATTAGCTCAATAGTGTAAATATTAATATAGTCTACCTCATCTTGAAAATATAAACATAGACAAATAAGAAGATAAGGATAAACATTATAAATTGGATTATTTTCCTTATCAACTGTGTGTAATATGATTAGATGAATGATTGAATTATGTTTGGTAGACTATGTTAGATGTATATTTCAGACTTAGTTTTAACATTTGCAAAATGTTTGAAGTTTAACTATTTTGGGGTCATAGATGTTTAATTTGGAGGTTAAAAATGTGTTGAATGATTTCTATAAGTCAATGTACCTTATGGTATGTAACAATATTTCATATTTTGTGTTTGTGTTTAATGCATTTAGTTTGAGTTTTAAGTGTTGTGTGGTGTTATGTGATTTATATGCTAGTCTTAAATTGAGTTTATGTTTCTTATGTGGGAACTTGGAATATGAGAATAAACTCAAAACATATATATGTGTGTGTGTGTGTGTGTGTGTGTGTGTGTGTGTGTGTGTGTGTGTGTGTGTGCAAATAATTTGGTAGTAAGTAGATGTTTGTTTATAATTAATGAATGCATTCTTATGAAAAATGAGATGTATATTATTAATTTATAATATGTTGATTCAATTATTAATTATGAGGAAAATGATTAATTATTAATTAGAACAAATAAATGTTATATTTATTATTTATTGATTAACTTAATATTTATTGTGAAATCCTGAATTGTATTCTTTTATTATAATACTTGTGAACAAGGGATGTTTGCATGAAATTGGTAAATTCTTAAATATTATAAAGATTGTTAGAAAATAATTTATTTTTAATATATCCTTATTGAAAAAATGGACTTTAAGCTGTATTAGAAATTATTAAGTTTTTATTAATTAACATGTAATTATTTCAAGTTATTTATTATATTTAATCAATGTGGTATTAATACTAAATATATATGAGAAACCCATGTAAATATTTTATATGGATTATTTAATAAATTTGGTATTAATGACATGGAGGAATATAATTGTGAGAAGGTTCTCATGAATATATTTATAGTCATTAATAAATGGATTAAATGAAATCTAATTGTATGTGTGATTATGATTGATCTACTACATCATTAAAATATATGAAAACTTTAGTCAAATTAATGTTTATATTTAAACTTTATCATTTCACCTGTTTGATTATATACATGTATTCATGATGTCATATTAGAATGGAATTCTTTATGATATGTTGCACGTAGTTAGAATCTTAAAACACACAGGTTTTAGTTGACTTCTTAATACCTGTACCATTATCATCTACTTGTCCATGAAGGGAGGTTTATTCCTTAGTTGGTAAATTGTGCATGGGTTCTATGGTCCATGGTTAGTGTGGAAAATCACTCTAATGATGCTCACCCTCTCCTCCAGCATTCAGCCGATAGAAACTTTTACTCATGATTTCAGTTTATATACATATGTTAAGGTTATGGATACTCATTAGTCCTATGGAATAATGTATTTATTTATAATTATTATGATGTAAAAACATTAAATTATTTTACTTTATAAATAATAAATCAACTACTCTTATTAGATAATATTATTGTATAACTTTCAGTAGTTGGCTAAGTTATTTTTCAGTAGATATACTTTATGTGATGGATTGAAATTGTAATTTAGTTGAATGTGTTAAATTGATCATTATCTAAATTAATCATAATTATTTTATTATGCATGATGCATTTAGTTAAATATCAATTAACTTATCTTAATTGGGAATAATATGGTTTAATTATTAAAGTAAATATTATTTGATTATATAACTAATATGATGGCACATGTTGTTTAATAATTTTTTTTTATTTATGTAGTAAACATGTAAAAGGTATGGTTTTATCATCCACTTAAGCAATAAAATATTGAATTACTTAAATTCTACCTTGTAAACATCACAACTAATTTAAATTAGTCAGGGGAGGCATTTCAACAATAGATTTTAATTTTTTTGGATCAACCTAAATATCACATTGAGAAATAATATAGACTATTTTTTTTGGGATGATACCCCAAAAATACATTTTTTGGGATTTAATCACACATTAAACATTCTCAAACATTCAAATATATGTCTTAAATTTGTAACATGATCTTATCAATGCTTGGATTTTGCTAGAAGATAATCAAAATTATTATGAATAAAATTATGAAAAAAATGTGTCATTTCTCTTTGATAAGTATCTCCACCATTCTTAAGTCCAAAAGGCATAACAATATAAAAAATGTTTCCAAGGTGTGTTGAATGTCCTCTTTTCTTGTTCTACAAGATTAAGCTTTACTTGATTATAACTAGAAAAGCCATCCATGAATGAAAATGTATCATATCAAATGTAGAATCAATTATAATGTCTACATTAGGTAGTGTAAAATCATCTTTTGGATATGTTTTATTTAGATCATTAAAATATATGCAAGATTGAATGCTACAATTAGGTTTGGTGATAGGCACCATATTAGAAACCTAATAAGAATGTGCAATTTCTCTAATGAAACCTACATCTAGAAGTCTTTGTATATTATATTTTAACAACAATGTTATTTTGGATACATCTTATGACTCTTTTAATTGATGGTTTTTTATCTAGATATAATAATATGTTATGCATTGCCATAAATAAATTAATGCTAATTATGTCAAAATAATCACAAGCAAATAAATTGGATAATATCATAAAACCTATCTATAAGTTTTGAATTCATTTTATTACATCATTATAGCTAATAATATTGGTCTAGGATCACATTTTGTTCCATAAATATATTCTACTATTTATTCATTTATCAAGGTGGATCTATCTGAAATAAATGGAGCAGTAGGAATGTTATCATGTGGAATATTGGAAACATCATTCTCAGTGAAGTAAACATGTGTAGAGGTGGTATGAGGAAAACTATTATTATGATAGAAGGAAGGGATATCCTTATATGCTCCCAAGTAATCTAGTAATGACTCATCATTAGAGAACTCATCTAGTGTCTGACTATTCAGCGAAGCATTCTCATTAATCAAATTAGGATTGACAAGTTATAGATAAAAATTAGGAGGAGGAACATGCATGCATTCTGAGGTAGATTTTATAAAACAAAAATTATTATTATTATTTTTGGTAATTGTATGTTTTACTAAAAAACCCAAGCCTTGCTGACTTTTAATAGTTAACATGCAAATAGGGTGGGTTATACCTTGCTTATTTTTTCTAAATCCTTGACCTTTGCATCAATGTTTTAAAAAATATTTGGAGGCAAAATCAGAATTTTGTGAATGTGGTATGTAAGCATTCATTGAATAGGGCATCACATATTTTGTGAATGGATTTGTATCCATTAGACATGTGTAAATAAACCCTTGATGGATGAATTTTAAACATGTATACTAAGTAGTGGGACCACATACATCTCATGTATCCAAGGATGTCCCAAAATTATGTTGAGATTTAAATCATTTGACGTGACTTTAGATATATTAGGTAAGGTACAAGGTCCCATAGTAATTTACAATGTAATTTGTCCCAAGACCTTTCATGAGATGTTATCAAATACATTAATACTCATACTGGAGGATTCCAAATCTTTGGTTTCAATGCCAAGTAATGAAAGGAAATATATATTATAAATATTAAGTCATGAACCATTATCCATAAGTACCTTATTAACTATCTTATTATTAAGACATGCTTGAATATATAAGGGAAAAAGTAAACAATAATATCTTGGGATGGTAAATATTATTTTCCAAAATAAATATTATATCCTATTCATTTTATGAGAAGTTGTTTATTCTTAAACCATTGATCAAGGGATTGGATGGTTGCAAGGCCCTATCGTTATGCTTAGCTAATCTTGTTCTAATAAGGGAGGGGAATGCCTCATCATCCTCCTTAGCGAGTTAAAGTGTTTTTAATTTTAGTATATGAGAAGCCCTTGTGGCATGTGCATGATAACATGTAATTATAACTTGAGGAGTCAAAGTGTTGTCAGCTTTTTAGGTCTGAAATTAAAACTCTATATGCATGTCTACAACACTCTCCCTAATTTTCTAAGCAAAAAAATATATGTTCAAATAAATTAAAATATCTTAAGCAAAAGTAAAAAATTGTGTTCAAATTATTTATATTTCAAACAAGAATAATTAATGTTTTAAAATTTAGGTTCAATAAAAAACAAATTAAAATTTTAAACAAAAAATATAAATGTTGACATACCTATAATGCATACAAAACTCCGTGTATTAGCAACAACAAGAAGTTTCCTGAATTTTATTTTGATCCAAATATCATGGCTTCAACATCTCAAATATTTGTTGCCCAATTACAATGTGAGCATATTTTACTCAAAATTTTCAATACAACTCATGTTATATCTATTTGATTGTCAGAGGACCTATTGTTTCATTACAACGATGTGATTAAGGACATTTGTAATATTTGATAAATGGTGAGTATGACTATCACAATAATCAACAACCAATATCCTCAATTTTGTCACACTGAAGAGCTCAGTAAATCAATGTTTAATTGCCTTCTAAAATATCATCCAATCATTTCCTTCTCTTCATATATCTAAAGACTTTCTACCAACACCAATAGCATTTGAAACAACAATAATGTGTCCATTATTTTAAGTATCTTATCTTACAACTGAAGTTAATGTCATTCTATGTGTAAATCTTTCATCAAAGGAATGAGTTTTTTACCCACTTAACTTATACCATCTTACACAACTTCTTTACCAACAGCTCTACTTCTCTTCCTTGAGTTTATATCCACTCTTAACAATCCAAGACATTTTTCAAATCATTGTATTTGATAATAAAGATAAAAATTGAGCTCATTAAATAGTATTTAGGTCATGGCAACAATTATTATAATTTTTGTCTACCACTTATTAACCATGCATGTAGGTTTATAAATTTTTAATGTATTAACATTACATCAAATATTTGTAGCGTTTTGTGAGGAGTCCCTTCGACGATAAATTTGATAACTTTCATCGTTGAAGTAGAAGAGAGGTGAACCTCCTCTCTAACATCATCTCTTTATGCACAACAAAACCAACAAACATGAATGAAACATTATAAAATATGTGTTAAGTTTAAATGCATGTCTTTAAACATGTACATAAATCACATCAAGAAGTAAGCCAAGTTAGAACATGTAAACCTTAAAACTTAAACCCAAACATGAATGAAACATTATAAAATATGTGTTAAGTTTAAATGCATGTCTTTAAACATGTACATAAATCACATTAAGAAGTAAGCCAAGTTAGAACATGTAAACCTTAAAACTTAAACCCAAGTATCTAACTGAACTAAACTAGAGTGTAAACCTAACTAAAACCCCAAAAACATAAAACCTAAAAATACACTGATTTAAACATGTAAATACATTTCAAAACATGTTTTAAACCATTTTAGTTGTGTAAAACCTAAATCTTGAGCCCATTTAAGCCTTAAATTCAAACTCCTTGTTCCCAAACCCTAATATTTTCATACCCTAAACATGTGTATAAATATTAGAACACGTGAAACCAAGATGCGTGTAAACATCATATCATAAATTGTAAAACATGTAGTCATGTAGACCCTCAATCCTAAGTGCTATAAATATGCATATCAAACATGTGTACCCAAAATTCTAACCCCTATCAATATGCAAATCTAAACATGTAGACCCTAAATCTAAAACCTTAAACATACATATCTAATTTAAAAAGAATTAAATTGAAATCTAGATCTCTAAAATATAGACATGTGGAAAAGACATGTATAAGTATCTTGATGAGCTTGATCATCATGATCAATGGCATTAACATTATCAGTGGTTTGAACATAATCTACTTCAGGTATGACATGACACCCACCGGAAGAAGTGCCAATATGAGCAACAAGTTATTCTTTACTCAACTTCTTCACATAATGCACTTCTATGTGCATTCATCAAGGCCTCCTATCCAACAATCAAATTTCAATCATATATTTTTTGTCTTGTCATTTTGTTTCCCATCTTCTCCCCCTATTATTTTGAAGATCTATGTTTTATGTTTGAAAACAAATCTCCTAAATTTAGAAGAAGACTTAACACAAAAAAAATAGAAAAACAAAAAATCAACTCAATGTTTTAATCTTATTAAATATAATTAATTTAAAATATTACAAATTAGTTGTGAAAAATTTTAAACTTTGATTTCCAATTTCAATTATTTTATTTTAAAAAATACTAATAAATGTGAAAATAACTTTTACACATGAATTAGTTTTATATGGTTTTCCAATTTTATTTTTTCTTTAAATTAATTAATTTTATCCAAATATTAATAAAATAGGTTAATTATGTATATTGATATTTCACATTATTATTTTTCATTTTATTGATTAAACTTACCTCAATATTAAAAATCAAACAGTTGTTGGGAGAGGAAATAGACGGGGAACATTGGGTCGATGAGTGGTCTCAAGAGGCAAACACAACCTTCAAACAGAGGGGTGTTGTATCAATCCCATTAATGTGGAACCTCTGTAACACCTTTTCCCACTTTCCTACATGCATGGCCATAATTGGCCACACTTTTCCCACTTTTGATGCCATGATAATGGTCAAAACACAAGAAAATTATGGATGTTTATAGGGATGTATAACTTGTGTGGATTTTGAAAATATAATTTTTAAGACATTAAATTTAGATTTAATATTATTTTTTAATTAGCCTATGCCTATGGCAAAATATGATGCCTTCAATTCAAAACGTTGTGAAATTTTGTAAACAATGCCAAAAAAAAATGAAAAATATTCATGACCTACATGATGTGCTTTTTCTACCAACCTCAAAAAAAAATTAAGGTTAAAAAATCATTCCTAGACTAAAATATGTAGACAATCCTTCAACATGTCTAAATTTTATGACTTGTTAATTAGAAAACTAATAAAAATTACATACTTGGAAGAAAATATATCGATCCTCAATCACAATGATGAGGATTTGTTCAAAAAATCTTAATATGTTTTTATTTAAATTTTAGGGAGTGCACATGTTATCACTCCCTATTATTGTTTATACAAAAAAATAAAAAATATACCCAATCAAAAATCAAGCACAAAACATGTAAAATTAATTTATTTCATAAAACAAATTACACTCAAAATGCTATGATTGATTAGTTTATGCCATCTTCAAATTATAAAAAATTGTGTTAACATCATTACTCAAATACATGTAATATGTAAAATATATTTCGAGAGGCCCAAAATGACCAAAAAATGAGATTGATTAATATGCTTTGATGTAAAATGGTCACATGAAGAGACTTTCTATGCAATAATTGTTGTAGTCGATAATGTTGTTTTGAATATTACAAAAATCACATACAAGGAGGCACATGAGGCCCTAGATTCTTCCATCAATAAAATTGAAAAGTTCCATTTTTTTCAAGATGTCTATGCTTTTGAAAAAAAATTGTAAGCTAGTTGCTATAAAGGAAACACCATAATTAGTTCTCTCTAGTTAATTGTCGAAGATATGTATGCATGAACATTGCTTAAGACTTCATGTATAATACTATCACAAATGTTAATGAAGAAGATTAGTTCTAAACATAATGTTGAGGACTATGAATCTAGAATATAAACTTTAATCTTTGGAGTCATTTATTCTATCTAATAGAAATTCCATTTGTTTTTATATTGGATAACTATGTTTGTATAGTTCTACTCCAAGGATGATAATGTTGATGAATTAGAAGATTACTTTATTCTTAATTTACAGCGTTCTCTATTTTAACTATTTTGAATATGATATTGGAATTTCTAATCTCACTAGTTTGTATTTTGTGTAACATTGTAAGCTTCGTTATTTAAAATTTACATAGTAAGTTTCATAATCCTCAACCAAAAATATCATTTTACAAAAAGTTTCAAACAATGTTTTCATTACCAAGACTAAATAATTTCCCTATAAAGTATCATAAAAATAAAAAAAAGATTGAATCAATCCTTCTTAAATAGTCAACTCCAATTGGCACTCACAACAAATTATGTTTTGATGATGCTTCAAAGGGAATTGATGTGGACAAGAGGTAGTGCAATCTAGATATCGAAGGCAACACCAGAATTATCATCATGGCAACTAAGAATAATTGCAATAATTGGGTGCTATAAATAATACTAAATGAAATGAATTCCATCCTTAATAAGGGGTGTTAATTTATTGTCCAAAGGAAGGCCTATCATTGTTATTTGCCTCTTGGAAGATAATGACTTGTTAAGGGTTTTAAAGAATGAGATCCATTATAAGGTAGCTAAGCCAATAACATAGATTAGGTTTTTATGAAAAAATAAAATAAAAAATAACCATAAAATCACCAATTAAAGTATGTTTTGTAAACTCTCAAGTTTAGAACCACATTCTACCCCCATCTAATATAGAAATTAGGTTAATATAACAAGAAAATTACTAATTAAAATATGTTTTGTAAACTCTCAATTTTAGACCCACACTCTACCCCCATCTCTCCAAAATTTTGAATTTAATTACTCCCAAGAATGAGGGGGAATATTATTATGTTAATCATAATATTTTGAGCACCAAACTTCCTTCCCTCGTTTCTCATTATGGAGCTCAAGCTCTCAATCATTGCATGTTAGCATTTTTCATAGAAGGTTTCAACTGCCAAACTTCCTTCCCCATTCATTGCTTCTTCCCTTTCTCTCTTTAACTCCAACTCTCAAGTAATTTTAATAGAAAGTTTCATGCACCCTAAAAAACTATTAGCTATAACTTTGTTGAAGATGATGATCAATAGATAGGTTATTGTTGTATTCCACCTCCAAGGACCCTTTGCATCTCATTCAAGATAACTTGCATGGTTCTTCCAACTCATTGTAAATAATTTATAAGATGATTTGATAAGACTACATGGAGAGGACAATTGGTTGTGGTATTTTATTTCATTAATTTGTAATGTTGAACATATTTTGTGGGGTTTTCTAAGAAAAGATAGAATGGTCTAACCTCTCTTTTCTTTTAATTTTTCTAGAAGTATGTATGAGGGTTTAGGGTATTTGTATCCCCATTACCACTCAAATATCATTCTTTATCGTGTGGCATTTAATCTTTTAGAAAGTAAAAGACCAAGCACCATGTGGGTGTTGGCAAAATTCAATACATTAAATTCCGAAACAAAAATAAGTCATTTGGCACGTTTCTTCCAAGCTCCCCCTCAAGAATAGACCTTGAATCCCAAAAAATACTAGCCCTAATGTATTTGGTTTTTTAAGCTTCATATAACTTTGTAGAGGAACAAAGGAAAAGGTGGACTTACATGTAGCTTTATTGGTTGATTTTGCTACAAAAAACACTAAAAATAAAGAGTTGTTGAAATTGAAGCTTACTCTCATAAAATGACTAAATGAGGATAACAAGCTTAATTGTGAAGCTTCCAACCATCTCTATGTCCAAATAGTATAGAGAGAATGGGTCATTTAACCAATGGCATGAAAAATTTGCATAAGCCATGCTTTACACTAGTTGAACAAAAATTCATTGTTATGTCCAAAAGATATCTTATGTGAGTAAATTTTAGCAACACCTACTACATAGTGAGGAGGTTTCTAACAATGGGTTTAGAATGTCTTTCAAGTACATGGGGAGAATAATTGGTGGTGTGAAATTTTCTTTTGTTAATTATTTAGTGTCAAAACTAGATATTTTGTGGGGTTTGCTGAGAAAAGACAGAATGGTTAAATTATGTATTTTATTTTAATTTTGCAAAGAGGAATTATGAGGGATTAAGGTATTTGTTTCCCCACTCTTACTACTCAGTGATCAATGTGTGAATTTTTTTCACTTTTTCTTTTAGAAAGTAAAAGAGCAAACCATATTCGGGCGTTGCAAAAATTCAATATATTAAATTGCCTTTTTATTGGAAAATCATTTGGCATGTTCATTGAAGAATGGACTCTAGATCTCAAGAAATCCTTAGCCCTAAGAATTTGGTTTTTCAAAACCTTGTAAGATTTTGGAGATGAACAAGGAAAAGGTAGGTTTACATGATGACTTTGTCGGTTGATATCATTGTAAAAAAAAAAAAAACAATTGAAGAGTTGTTTGAATGGAGGTCTACTCTTGTAAAAGGACTAAATTAGGAGGACATGGTTAACTGGGATAATAGAGATTGTGGGCACTAAACCAATGATGCACAAATATTTGTAAAGGACATGCTTTAAAACGGCAAACAAAGTCATCGCAATGTACACAAAATGGCTAAATTGAGAGATCATGAAACAATTTTGGTAAAATCTAACAATACGTAGGGACTTCTAAAAGAAATGGCTTTTGACCACCATAAAGTTCTACGAACTTTTAAAAGGAATGGCCAAGAATATAGTTAACAAGGGTTCCTAATTTATGAGAGGCTTGACATCAATATTCGTGAGAAGTGGAGTTGAAAGCACCAATGCTAGAGGATGAAGATAATAGTTTTGGGAATTGCACAGTCTTCTTGTGGAAATTGCTCCTCGAAGGAGTGTTGAATATTCAGCGCAGTGGATGCTCAATGGTTGAGAACCAAATATTGTTCACAAATTTAAATAGTTACAAATTATTTAATACATACATGTGAATCCTGTCAAAAATTTCTTTCAGTTTGCTATTCTTTTGCTTGGAGACTATTTAACATCTTGATGCTCTATTTGCCAAATAGTATGACAGCTTTGGTTTTATACCTTCGATTTCCCATGGCAATACCCCATGCAACAAGGCATGTATTTATTTTTAATTTCATTAAAGAGGAGCTCAAGCACGACAAGATACCATCCCCCCATGAATTCTAGCTCAAGACTACTATTGCATTCCAATAATCTTTCTTAGCTTGAGAAAGGGTTGATTTTGGATATTGAATTCAAAACTAGATTAATTTTTTTTTTTTTAAATCAACTAGTTTATACATTATGTAATGCTTAGCTAAATATGCTTCAACTTTTTAAGCATTTAAGAAGCAATATTAGACTGTATATTTTTCATTAATAAAATTTAATGACTTATGAATTAGTGTGGACTCTTCGTTATAGTTTAAAATTTGTTTATTGTCAGTACACATCTTTTTTATAGAAATTGGGAATTGTTGCTGCTCTTGTGGTTTTAATTGTCACTGCAACACGAGCAATCTTCAATTAAATTTTTCTATCTATAATTTTCCCACTCTTGTTTAATTATTTGTTTGCCTATTAGAGAGTTGGCTTCATACCAACCCAAAAATAGGCTATTACAATTTAATTATTTTCATGATTAACTTTGTTATATGTTTGTTTTCAACACTAAGTATTGGATTTAGTAACATCAACCGCCTTTGACAATTGCTTTAAAATCTAATGAGACAATGCTAGAGCAACTGTGTTAAGAGTTTTCTATAATAATCTAAGAAAGAAAAAAACGGGAAAAAAAAAAAAAAAAAAAGAGAGAGAGGCAATCAAGATACCCCATTTTGAGTTTTCAAAAACCATAGCCTTACACCCTACAACCAACACAAAGAGCACTAACAAGACATGCCAAAACCGAATTGTTCTTTTGGTAATCTAACATAAACGATGAAGCAATATTCGCAACAAAAATGAAAGAGTGCATTCATTATCTTTAATTCTTGGTGTATGCATATTTTAGTTCTAGTTGACACTTCAAATTGGCCAACTAAAAAAGTGCAAGATGCACCCACAATCTAAGTGTCACAATGGAAAGCTTATGTGTTTCAAACTAGGACAATCTTTGGATCAAGCAACTCTAGTACCCTAACACTACCTAATTACTTAATGGAGAAAAGAGCGATCTAAAATACTTAAATGCATAAACAAAAGGGTACCGCAAGATAGTATGACCTTTAACCTTCCTCAAAGAAATAAACAACACAACCATTATGACTCTTATCCCAATATCTATAAGCACAATTAATCAAATGTAAGAGAAGAGATTTAACACCATAAATATTCATCCCCAGATTAAATCGTTCAAATGAACTTCAAGTGTAGAGGATGAGACTAACCACAACACCTTAATTAAATGCTTCAAAAAATACACAATTGCATATAATTTCAAAGACTTATCAAGACATTGAACTTCAAAAAACAATGGTTAAGGGTAAAATTCTCATTTAAATCTCTTATAGCTATGATCATCAAATTCCAAGAAAAAAGATCCTTGTACAAAGCTAAACTACTAAATATATAAAACTATTAAACTAAGTCAATGGAATGTAGAGGTGTCACATGCACTAATCTAAACTGCATGAAGATTATAATCATTAGAACAATGGGCAAATGTCGAGCAATTATTGATGCATGACAAATTATCTTCCCCTTTTTATTGATTAATGCTCGATAATTCCCCTTCATAATTGGTCTTGTCCTTGCTCTCATATCACCCTCATACAGATCCAATGGTTGCTGACACTCGAAATAAATCAATGGTGATCTTAACTCCCAAGCAAATCCCTACTTATTATTTGTAACCACTATGCTTTTGTTGCTTATATTCCTTATCTAATCACATGCACTATTCTTCTTTTTCTTTGTAAGGGGTCATCAGTTGTTGGATCAAGTTTCGATGAACTCGCGGTGGTAGAGGAAGATCTTGGAGGTTGTTAGACCTCAATTTCTTCATAAAATTGCAATCGTCAATCACATGGACAAGTCACATTCAATCTCTAGGTTTCTTTTCTTATTTCAAGGGACTCAACCCAACCAATTACTTTATTAATGTGATCACCTTATAATATCAGATATGCCTCTACACATTTGATCTTAAGAGATCAACGATGCAAGGAACATTCATGAAGTGTCATACCTCTCTTTGCAAAATTACGATCATTTCCCAAGTGGAAAGGAGAGTTTTTCAATTACTTCACTTCACCTTAAAGGGTTGGGCCCCACTACTTACTTTATTGAGGCCTTGTATTGTTGCTAAAAGGTATTATCTTTATATCTTCGTAGTTGGATGAAGTAGGTCAACGGTGCAAGGAGCTTCTGAGATTTGTTAAGGCTCATGCAATCCCAAAATCTATAAGTGGAAAGGAGACGCTCAATCCAATCATGAGGTGAAACGTTTGACCCTTTTTTTCTTCATATGTTACTTCCTTAGGTCCCGAAGATTGTTGGATTCAAAACATTGAAGATTGCCAATAGGCATGTAACCAAGATTTGTGTGATTATATGTTTACAAGGTGAAGCCCGCCATTTCTAGCCTAGAAGGCTTTTATTTGAACACTTGAGGCAAAGATTTGTGAAATTTTATATTTAAAGCTTGAAGCTTTACAAGGGGGTGTTTTTATACACTGCACTTATGGTGGTTCACATGGGATTCTTACTTGGAATAATTTTGAACCAAAAGGGCCTTATTCATCGGCCAATAATGCCAATAATCAAGACTGGAAGATAGCAAAAGAAGGTGATGAGTAAAGAATGGAAAAGTAAGTATTAAAAATCTCATGGACATTGGGAAATTGGTGCCTATGCACCTTTCGAATTGTCCCATTCAGCCTGTGTTTGGAGTTTTATTTTTAGCAGCATCTTATAGCTTCTCTCCAACTCAATGGTACCCTGGAAAGAGATTTTCTCGACTTTCTCAACTGCATCTATCTAAAACTCCAAGCCAGCCAATGGCTTTATCAACTTAACACATCTTCTGATGTAAGGGCCTTAGGCCAGTCCTTGAATATGGATTTGTCCTTATTCCAACAATTGGAGGAAATCCCTTCTATTAATAATTTGTTATCCACCCCCCAATGGGGAGGGAAGTCCCTGCTAAATCAAAAAGATTTATGTTGTTATACATGCCACTTATTGTTTCAGCAAACATGCACAATTTTCTTTGACATATTTGTGTTGCTTCTTGTCTATCCAATACACTAATGGCTGTGTAGGCAGCATCAAATATATCTTGGATATCTGGTGTAGTTAACTTGTTAGTTTGCAAAGAAAACATTTAGCTCTAGTAGTTCAAGGCTTTTGATGGTTTGGAACCAATGTCCTTCAACATTTTGTCAACTTTTGCATGTAAAGTCTGGCTCTGAGCTACAACATCGTCAATGAACTTTGGTGCCCCTAGTAGGCCAGATACTGCTTGGGTAATCTTAACCCAGTTGGACTTGATCACCTCTTTAATTAGGTCCGGGAAAACAACTTTACTCTCTAGCTCTTTGATTTTGTCATTGGCTTTCCTTAACTTTGTTATTTGTTTCCCTTAGCTAGTTATTTAGGCTATTGTTAGCATCTTTTACTAGATCTAGTTGGACCTTTGATACAATACCTATCAGTCGTCATCTCAATGAAAAGATTTGGAACTTTAAACCCTTGCTTCTTATTTGTGCATGCTTCAAGGCTGACTATCTGTCCTCAAGCTTTGCTTTGTTCTCTTTGTTCTTCGTGTCCAACTAAGCTAATCAGTACCAACCATTTTTGCACCTTGCTTCAAGAATTGAGCTCTGTCTCTTGGCTGAGCTTGCTTGAATCCAATGGAAACATCAGATATGTAGTAGTTCGAAGGGGTCATTTTATTCTTTACTTTTACAGTAATGGCAATCATCACCCCTATATAAAATTATTGGACTTTTGGGTCATATTGACTCAGTATTTTGTATGCAGTTGTCTATGTGACCATTTTGGCATCCATCTTTTGATAATATTGTTGCACCTTTGCATCAATGCCTTCAAATCTGGTACTGAGTGCATGGGGTAACCCATGAACTGCCTTGTAGAGCTTATTCCTGAACGAGACTGCGTGAAGGATGGAATGGAGGGACAAACGCAGGGGTGGTAGAGGATTGAGATGAGAAAGAGGATAGAGAACTAGGAGAAAAGAGGCTAAGGCGAGATAAGGTGGACGGTCCAGTAGCAATCATAGATATGTAGTAGGGAAAAATGAAAGTGACCCTATAGGTGAAGTGAGATAGGGTGGAGGGAAGGCTACTTGTGCACGAGTGCTTCCAAAAACAGTAGGACACAAGCCACTCAGCACAAGGGAAAGGGTATTAACAGGTGGCAGTGTAGTTACATGAGGGGCAGTGGTACCTATGTTAGAATGTACAAGAGATATGGTAGATACAATGGTGGAAAGGGTACTAGAGTCGGATGTTAGATGCCCTATGGTAGGTAAGTCCTCAGTAAATTAAAAGTTAAAATCGAAGTCAGATATCCCTATTTCAAATAATTTAGTCCATTAGAGATGCCCTCCAATATATGTTGAAGAAATAGCCTTCTCGTAAATACGGGTTGCCAAGGCGCCAATCAAAGTGACTCAAATTTCTCAAAACCTGATGGATAGATTTGAAGAAGATAAATGTTAAATTTTACACTAGGAAGATTTTACATTAATATAATATATATATTTACATTTAACATAATTAATCCTATTAAAATCCTTCCTATTATTCAATTCAATCATTTGTACCTAGTTTAATAATTACTTCACATGGTGGTCGCCAATAACAGAAAGAATAAAAAAATCAATTAATGAAAGAGAAAATGAAACTCTAGGCTTAATACATTTGATTGCAAAATTACAAAGATAAATCAAATAAAAATTATGAGCTTAAAAATAATCAAATCAAAATCCTTCAGTGAGAGTAAAAACTCTTCCTGCCAAAGTGGGGGGTAAGTTTGCCACTGCTGCCTCAATTTCCTGCAAAATTTTCTACGTTTGTGATCATCAATTTGACTAAAAAAGAAAAGTAAAAGAGAATGGATGCATGTAGTCACATAAAGTAAAACAACATACCTCAATTCTATAGCGTGCTGAGAAGTGGATGAACAGGATAGCCTGATTTTGAAATTGATGTGCATAATCTGCAACCTACAATCTAAACCATCAGGCATTCATTTACACAAACAAACCTTTTCCCAGAAATAATATATAATTATCACATTACTGCCTGAGTTACTCAAGTCCTTCAGCTACACTTCATAAAACTCTATAAGAGAAATGAATTTGCATTCAGAGTTCCATGCTCATATCCTTCATTTTCTTCTAGACTTAGCTACCTAGAAAAAAGAAAAAGCCCAAAATATACCACAGAAGTATATTAAACCCTCAAACAAAGCAAATAGAATGAAACATGTTTCCCTGCATATTCTCTCTACTGAAAAAGAAAAGTATCTAGAATGAAACATATTTCCCTGCATATTCTCTCTACTGAAAAATAACTTAAGTATCTAATTAAGTAAACATTTAACGAAGGCCCACCTTAATCAAATATTATTATTAACCTTTCCACAAAATTGAATTTTATCTCTAGTCTAAACAAACATAAAGAACAATAACTTGAAAAAACAAGTGGCACCTCTAGGTGGCAGCAAGCAGATGTTGTCGTTTATCCTCTCTGAACCAAACATATATGACATGCACAAAACAAATCCTCACCTCAGACAAATGGGTATGACCATAATCTCGTGCATGCTCAATGCTCATTGCATCGCCCACAAAGGTAGTCTGCAACCAAGACAACAGAATTGGAAATAAAAGTTCAATACTGTACCATCATGTGCACTGCTACTACACCTAACTCCTGTCATTAACTTGAATGTGCAAACTTTAATCTAGAGGGTATACATGTTGTACGAACCAGTCTATCCTTGATTTATGAAAGCATTTGCGTGAGAATACTACATTATGGTCTTGCTTATGGAATAGATGCATGAACAAATGAGCATCACCATAACTTGAAACTTTGCACAGTGAATGATGGTACCCATAAAGCATCCATAAGACATGCAAGTGAAACAAGTTCTAGAAAAAGGCAACCAAACCATTGTGGTTTCAAATATTTTAATGCCTTCAGCAAGGAATTTTTTTCCCACATATAGCTGAATTGCTCTCACTATACTGCTTTGAGCCAGCTGAAGATGTTTGGTGCCCAAAATTCGCATGATTGAATCACACACAAAAAACCAGCCCAATTTTTTATTTTTTTTAAAGAATGAACAGAATGCAACCTGAAAAATTTACAAAACTAAAATTTTAACCACCTTCGTGGCATGATATGCGCAATGCCTCGAAACAACTAACATGTCTAAATGACAAGAATAAAAGCAAACAGTCTGATGGTTGCTATGCAACCATGCCGACCCACTTGCCCAGTCGACCTACAAGCCCTCCACTGGTCTAGAACAAATCATATGGTCAGGCAACCTCTAGCCCAAGGTCTCGACTGAACATAAGGCTAAAGAGATGTTATGCTACTAAACTCAACACATAAGTTAACCACCAACATAATGCTAAAAACTCAGTTTAATAGATCAAGAATCCCTCACGTTAGTTTGCACAAAAAGGCATCCTAGTTTTAATATTAAACTGGTGATTTGTGGAAAAGAGTTTTAGCATGACTCAAGGGTTGGATAATTCTCAACCGTAATCTAACGTAAGATCTAAACCCAATGCCTCACCTCAACATGGCAGCCTACATATCCGCTCCTCGGAATCAGGTCAAATGTAGTTCTCCACTAGAACTTGTGAAGTCTTCCCTACAAGATGTCATCACCAACAGGGGTTGGCAAACAAGCCAACAAGGGAGGAACTAGCATAACTCCAATGAGTTTTTAAATAATCTACTAGTAGATAAAGAATACTAACCATATAACAATTAGTCCTTAAACCTATGTCTTCCCCAAAAGCACTTGAAGGTTAGAGAGGTTTTCCAAACAAATCATTCAAAGAATTTGCTAAATGCAAAAAACCTAATTTCCATCCAAGCCTAGAGTTTATCTAGCAAAAGTTTCCTTAACGATCGGTATCCGAAATTAATACTAAACACTCTAAAATTCAAAACATCACCTTTTAGAGGCTATAAATATATATAAGTCATCTAAGCATGCATTCTGATTGTAAGATTCTTATAAAAAGACAATTCTCTTTATCAAGGTCAGACTCTTATTCAAGCATTAAAGTTACCCTCTAAAAATGCCAATAGACTAGTTGATGAACAAAACTCATCTATGGCATTTATTCTTCAATTACTAACATTAAGCCTTTATTCAAGATCGTGAGGTTTAAAATATTTCTTGGAGTTAGCTTTATTAATTATCCACTAACCAATCAATTCATAGTTTCTAACTTATCAAGAGATCACACCTAAACCACCTAAGCGTCTAGGTAAATTATCCATAAAGAATTTGGGACCACCTATTCATAATTTAAATTCATCCTTGAACGTCAAACCTAGTTGCTTGGTAAGACGATTATCTTTTTCTTGATTTATTGTTATTTTTCTCAAGCGGAGATCTTAAGTTTGCTCGGTATGAGACATGTTACTTATCCATTTGAGAGATTTAAACTTCGATAAATTAATCTGTAAATGTATGTCCACATTTACTTTAGATATCTCCCATATTAAATTTATGAATCAAAATCAAATCTATAAAACTTCTAATTAAGGAATAATGGACTTCTAATAAGCTTTTAAAAGTCAGAAATATAAATAGGACACTGTCCTTTTCTTTCCATAGGATACAACACTTTAGTTGAACATTTTAGCTCATCATGAGATGCCAGTGAGAGAGAGGTACAGGGTATTTTTATATTCAAATTCATTGTGCTCTCACAATAACACACTCTTATAACAATATAGGCTGGTGTTCCTAGAATAATTAAGGAATTCATAAATTTGATATGGAAAAGTCTAAACTCACACATATTAATCTTCTTAATTGAGTACCTGATCTTAGTACGCAAACAATCAAATCTAAGGTCAAGTAGTGATGCAGGAGCATCCATGGCGGACAAGCTATTGTGCATCAACCGAAAACAGTGTTGATTATTTTCCATTGTTTTGCTTTGCCTTTGTTTTGATGTGTTGGTTGCAGGTTGTTTTCTTGGTTACTTTCAGCGGCATTTTCAATGTTGCGCAACATTAAGAAACCCGCCTTCTTAAGGACTTCTATCGACGGCATTGTCAATAATACACAGCATTATAAAACACACCTAGGAAAGGACTTCCATCGACGGCATTGTCTATTGTGCGGTGACATTGTTTATTGTACGCGGGATCCTAAAACCCGCTTAGGTAAAGAATTCTATCGGCAGCATCCTCTATTGTTCAACAGCATTGTCAATGGTACGCAGGATTATAAATCCTGCCTAGGAAAAGACTTTCGTCAGCAGCATCATCTATTATTCAGTGGCATTGTCTATTGTGCGCGAGATCTTAGAACCCACCTAGATAAAGAACTACTTTCAGTGGCATTGTCACTTGTGTGCGGGATTTTGATTCCGATTAAGTGTGGAATTGCCTGAGTGTTTGGTCTTATTGCTTTGCGGCTTTGGGAAGCCCATTTTGGTCTGGGGTCATTTCACAATACTTTAAAACGTTTGTAAATCCTTTTAAAAGTCGCCTAGGTCTAAAACTCAAAAAGTGCATTTTAAATTTTTTTTATCTATCCATGAAAGACCGAGTAGGTTTGTTATAGCTAATCAAATGGGTGCTTGGACCTTTTGTAATGTTTTTAATCTGCCTTGGTCCATTTGGGAAACATGAAATGCCATGGAAGGTGAAGAGCCACCTGGGTAGATAATGGGCCAGTCCATTCCCACCTTAAAGGGGGAAAATGGCACTTTTATGGGGGATTCTTTTCAACCAAATTGAAACTGATATTTTTACTTTTTCTCCTCTCTTGACATTGGCGAAGCATGACACTGCCAAAATTTGTTCTCAAGACCTGTTGTTGTAAACTTGCATTGTTTTCCTGATTTCGTTCAAGATGAATAAAAGGAATAGATTTGTGTGCTAAGTTCTACATTGATTTTCTGATTTGGTTCTCATGAATGGATGTGTTTTCCCGAACTAAGCATTATAGACAAAACGGTTGTCCTTAATTGGAACCCCGATCTGCATGTGCATCAATTGGTATTAAAGCCAGGTTTTTTTCTCACTGAGAGAGTGTGCATGAAGAAGACTCAGGTTGAGTCTATTGGCAAGCTATGGTGGAGAATTTTGCATTGGTGGAAAGATGGCACACCGAGGAAATGTTCAAAAAGGGGCAAGACCAAGAGGACCTCGAGTTGCAGATTTGGTTGAGATGATGAGAGGTATGCAGGTAAGGTTAGATGCAATGGAATTAGCTCAAAGGAGAGTGGCTCATGGTGGTGACATGAGCGAGGATGAGGAAGACAAAGCTCAAGAGGTTGGGCTAGAAGATATGAAAAACGAGGCTAAGACGATATTTCTTAAGAGTTGTGACAAGGCTTGGTAGTAAATTGACATTGGATACACCTTGTTATAATGGAAGATTTAATCCCAAAGCGCTAATATATTTGGGATTTGTAATCTCAAAAGATTAGTTGAAAATGGACCTCGAGAAGGTGAGGACAAATGTGGATTGGCCTTCACCAAAGAGTATGTTTGAAGCAAGAAGTTTCTATGGGTTGGTGGGTTTTTACCGAAATTTTATCAAAAACTTCAGCGGCATATATGCATCTATCACAAAGACTATGAAGGAAAATAAGATGATATTTTAGTGGATTGTTTCAGCAGAAAGTAGCTTTTAGTTTTTTTAAGAGAAAAGTGACAAAACAGCCAATGTTAGCCTTATCAGATTTTGGGAAAGTGTTTCAAGTTGATTGCGATGCAAGCATAACAGCCATAGGAGCAGTGTTGAGTCAAGAGGGTAAGCCCATTGCCTATTTAGCGAGAAGTTGAATGATGCTAAGAGGAAATATTCGGTCTATGACCAAGAAATCTACGCAATGGTGCAAGCTCTCAAGAAGTGATGACATTACTTGTTGCCAAAGGAGTTCATTTTGTACACGGACAGTCATGCTTTATAGTTCATAAACAGCCAAGGTAAGCTAAATCAACGACATACGAAACGGGTAGAATCTCTTCAAAGCTATTCTTTTGTGTTGAAGCATAGGAGTGGAAAGTCCAATAAGGTAGTGGATGCCTTGAGTAGGCAAGCTCTTGTAGTGAATGAGCTGAAGGAGGAGGTTATTGAATTTGAATCCATGGAGGACTTGTATGAAGAAGACTTGGATTTCCAAGATGCAAGGGCAGTGTGCAGAAATCCAATAGATGCAAACATAACTCTATGGTTAGAGTACATGATACAATATGAATTGTTGTTCAAATGACAGAAGTTGTGTATAGCAAACGGTTCCATGAGAGAAACTGTTGAAGGAGAAGCATAGTGGAGGACTTGCTAGTCATTTTGGATATGACAAGACTTTGGTGGAGTTGAATGAAAGATAATATTGGCCACGGATGGGTACAGACATGTTGAGCATGGATTTTGTTCTTGGTTTGACAAGAACATAGCGAGGTAATGATTCCATATTTGTTGTTGTGAATAGATTTTCAAAGATGGCTCACTTTTCAGGATGCAGGAAGACAAGTGATGCCACACATATTGCAAATATGGTCCTTCAAAAAATTGTCCAGTTGCATGGATTGCCTTGGAGTATTGTATCGGATAGAGATACGAAGTTTGTTGGACACTTATGGAGGATGCTATGGACTGCAATTCGGCCTCACACCCTCAGACGGATGGACAGACGGAGGTGGTGAATCAGAATCTTGGTAACTTATTGCGGTGTTTAGTTGGTGACAAGCCCAAACAATGGGACTTGATGTTGGCACAAGCCGAATTTGCCTACAATGATTCAATCAACCGCAGTACAGGAATGAGTCCTTTTCAGGTAATGTATGGGAGCCGTCCTAGAGGCGTATGTGAGTTGAGAAGTGCAGCTAAGATAAGCAAAAGTGCAGAAGGTGAAGACTACGCTCAAGCTATGCACAATATGCATCAAGAAGTCAAGAGCAGACTTGAAGAAAGTTGGAAAATACAATAATCATGTTGATATGCCAAGGAGAGGAGTGAATTTTGATGTTGGGGCCTTGGTGCTAGCACATTTGCACACGGAGAGATTTTCGAAATGAGAATATAACAAAATCAATTGAAAGAAGATTGGGTCTTGTAAAATTTTCAAGTTCTCAGCAGATGCATATGAGATTGAGTTGCCACACAGAGTGGGTATTTCGCCAATCTTCAATGTGACAAATTTGTATCCATATGTTGAAGGAGAAACAAGTGACGGCATGGACTTTTCATTCGAGGATTGGAAGGAATAGTTGCCACGAGCATCTAAAGAGGAGATGAAAGCCATTCTAGATATTCGAGTTGGCAAAAATACACGAGGCCGTGACTAATTCGAGGTACCTACTCAAGTGGAAGGATAGAGTAGCTGAAGACACAACTTGGATGAATGCATCCACAATTGCAAAACATGGTAAAACTATCGAGCCACTCACCGTAGGTTCATGAGCGGGAGCTCATGGTCCTTTTTATTTACCGTGGGTATCTAATGCAAGAGCATCCATGGCAAACAGGGTATTGTGCATCAACCAAAAATAGAGAGTTAGCTATTTTTCGTTATTTTGCTTTGCCTTTGTTTAAATGTGTTGGTTGCAAGGTGCTTTCTTGGTTATTTTCAACGGCATTTTCAATGTTACGCGGCATTAAGAAACCCGTCTTGTTAAGGACTTCTATATGCGCCATTGTCAATAATATGCGGCATTATGAAACCTGTTTAGGAAAGGACTTCCATCGGCGACATTGTCTATTGTAAGCGGGATCCTAAAACCCACCTAGATAAAGAATTCTATCGGCGACATCCTTTATTGTTCGGCAACATTGTCAATGGTATGTGGGATTATAAATCCGCCTAGGAAAGGACTTCTGTTGGCGGCATCGTAAATTGTTCAATGGCATTGTCTATTGTATGCAAGATCCTAAAACCTGCCTAGATAAAGAACTACTTTCTGCGGCATTGTCAGTTATGTGCAGGATTATGATTCCAATTAAGTGTGGAATTGCTTGTGTTTGGTCTTATTGCTTTGCGGCTTTGGGAAACCCATTTTGGTCTGGGGTCATTTCACAATGTTTTAAAACGTTTGTAAATCCTTTTAAAAGCTGCCCGGGTCTAAAACTCAAAAAGTGTGTTTTAATATGTTTTTATCAATCCATGAAAGACCGAGTAGGTCTGTTGTCACTGATCAAATGGGTTCTTGGACCTTTTTTAACGCTTTCAAGCTGCCTTGGTCCATTCGGAAAAGGTGAAATGCCATGGAAGGTGAAAAGCCACCTAGGGTAGATGATTAAAGGGAAAAAATGGCACTTAGGTGGGGGATTCTTTTCAGCCAGAGTTGGATGATTGAGACTAATATTGCTACTTTTTCTCTCCTCTTGACATTAGTGAAGCATGATGTTGCCAAAATTTGTATTCAAGCCTTGCTATTGTAAACTTGCATCATTTTCCCAATTTCCTTTAAGATGAATAAAAGGAATGGATTTATGTGTTGAATTTTACATTCATTTTCTGATTTAGTTCTTGTGAATGGATGTGTTTGCCTGAACTAAGCATTGTAGACAAAACAACTGTCCTTAATTGGAATCAAAACTCTTTATACCCATCAAAATACCTCATCAATTAAATACGAAACAGCTTATATTTTTAAATCATGGCAGGTCATTGCAGGATCTCTAACATAAATTTCCTCGAATAAATTCAAAGCAAGAACAAGGGCACTCAATGTATCTTGTGTATGAGAATCAAAGTTACCATAATCTAAAAAACATTAAACTTAAGTACAACAATAATTCCGAGACTTGGTTAAACTCATTGTAATTTGAATTGAATTCATGTCAAATTCATGTAAATTCATGAAAGTTCAAATCTCCTCTAATAGATCACTACATTATTTGTGTAATAATACAATAAAAATATCTTACATCTCTTCTCATAACTAGCCCCATTTATGTATATTTAACTCTCATTAATCAAGCATTTATGTATATTTTAATCTACATTAATCAAGCATTTATGTAGATATAATTTGTTCATTTAGATACAATTCTAGAATTATTTCTATGTTACAATTGTTCACATTCATCTCATCTTCCTGTAAAATATATAAGTTCCAACAATTTAATAACACTGCTAAATGCATTGCAGTTAGATTTCTTAACCAAACATGACAGCCTGAATCCCTGGCCAACAACGGCCAAACAGGGTAACACACATACAAGGGAGTCGTGAAATGCGTCCAATGCAAACAACATTCTAAGATCGACAAAAAGTGGTAGCCTTACACGAGGGGTGTTACATTCCCCCCCCTCTCTTAAATAAGCATTGTCTTCTATGCAAAAACTACAATGAAGAATAGTAAGGCAAACACCTGATCTCAAATCTTGTTGAAAAAACACTAGAAGCAACTGATACCCATAGTTCCACCATAAAACAACTGAAATCCAAATAACCTCCAATATAAGCATGCGAGTGTGAGTGTCAATCTGATGATAATCATACTAAGAATAGGATGAGCGCCACTCCATGGCGAAAGTACAATGTGCTGAGATAAGTGCATTCGATGGCAAGACACACTGAGCAATACTAAGTGCCATCCAATGGAGGAAGCAAAACAGAAGCACAAGTACTATAGCAAAATCCTATATGAAAATATTTCGTAGAAGGGCTTAGGAATTATAATTCCATCAGCCACTATCACTATGCAAAACAAAACACCATGCCTAGTGAGGAAAGGATGGTGCCATGAACCTGCCCATACAGGTTCCCATTGCGACCTTATAGCGTGTTCGACAAGCTATCTTCTTCTCCTCCATACCCCGCACAAGGTGAAAATTATGCACATTACTTTACATATGGAAACCAACAATTACAATCAATGAATAACTCAAAATCAACCAACCAAATTTTTAAAAAAAAACAGATTTAAGACCAAGTAGCCTCAAAAGAGTGTTAAAACTAGAAAATAAAACTTTATAATTCAAATCAAAAGCAAGTCAATGATCAGTTAAATAACTTTTTAAATTTTTCAAAGAAGAAAAAAGTGTTGGTTTCAAAACAACTTAATTTGTCAATCAAATTAACAAAGTTTCAAAAGAACAATATTGCAAGCAATTCACATCACATGCGCTATGTGGCTTAAGAAGCCACCCGAGGGGAGAAGGGCATAAGTAACCATCATAGAAGTATCAATTACCTCCCGGAGGTAAGAGCACTAAGCAAAAGTATCAACTGATCCACATGGCTCAACATAGAATGGTAAACACAAAAATTGTCTTTCGACAACCACTAAAGGTGAGTAGAGGGACATTATGTTCATAAGGCGACCAATATGCACGAAGAACTATGGTGCTCATCCAAAATATTCAAGGCACTGCTTTGTACAAAAGGGGGTTTTCAGTCTATGAGAACTTTCACTTCCTAGCCCGTAACCCGATCAGACTAGCACAAATAGGGTTCTACACCTCCCTCAAACCCCACAATTGCATCATACTCATAGAATAATGATGCAAGATTACACTACACGACATTTCACAAACAAGTCGGAAATGCACTACTCAGCCGTTTCACATAAGTGGAATATGCACAAAACATAACACCAATATGTTCACATTAACATAGGTACAAATAGGTAAATAGAACAATTGTCGTTTCACACATCACGTTCACACACCATATTATCATATTGAGAAGATAGATTTGTTTCAAAGGTGTCTGAAATTTTACAAGAGCATGCGAGGGTTAAGACAGGATTTCTCACATATATACATACATATGTTTCCATTGAGGTCAAAATGAGGTAAAAGAACAACTTTAATAACATTAAGCCACAAGGGTTCACAACAGTGAGCAGGAAGAGTACAGTAAATAACAATATAACGAAGTTGGATCACTGACATATACATAACATAAATAGTTACCCTGCTAGTCCACAACTAAAGTAATCATGTCTCCTCTATAATCACAAACCATTTAAGGATCTCAACTGCATCTCAAAAGAATGATGTCAAACAAATATCCTATTGTCAAATGAATAAAAATCGGCCTCCTCTCACACAACATCCCAATGCTCAAGAGTATCTCATGAAAAGATGTACACATCTTCTGAATATATGACCAAAATGTTTTCTATCTGCTACGGAAGATATCTGAACCAAACTTATTAATTTGCCCAGAGTTCCCAATGTTGTATCTGGGCTCTGATAGACGTGTTGAATATATTTATAACTCTTCATGTTCTACAAGAAGATTGTACTTTTTAGTATCATCTATTATTTGTCCAAAACGGTCTTGTGACCGGTCATATGTGGTCCTAAATTGTGATAATTGATTTATAAATAATTTGATACCTTTGAGACATTGATAAAGTTTTGATATATTTATAGTTACTCTTATGTGCTATCCATAAATCAATAAAACAAATTGATATAATAACCAGCTACATTGATTGGAAATGTCACGTGTTCTTTTTTTGTTTGAAATGTCTCCTGTTTTTAAGGAATTTAGAGAATATAGGAATAGAATGAAAGAATGTATCTTATCTCTCTGATCTGTCTCATTTTTTGTGTGCATGTGTTCTATGCCTAAATTACTACAATAATGAATGATAATATGAATGCAATTCTATCACAGTTGCCTTTTATTTTTTAACGCATATCTGGTTTTTTGTCCTTTTATTTTATTATCAAACCTGCATTTTATGTGCCCTCAAAATGAAAAATAAAAATAAAAATGAAGATTAGATGGCACTTTCAGTTCTGTATTCCTGGATTACAATGTCTTATCTTCATTTACCAATGTTTTGGGCCTAACTTCTAGATCCCTATTCAGGGCAAAGGAATTTTATGAAATAAATTGCTGATAGCATGAAGATCTATATATACCAAATTACAATATTGCCATTCGAACAGTGATGTCAGGTCAGCTCCCACTGGTTGAGGGTGTAAAATATTTCTTTCTTAAATTAATTTCTCTTTGCTATTTTTCCTCTTTGGCCTATCTCATTGTTGAGATGATGGGTCTCCAGATTCTGATTAAAGTCTAGCCATTGTTTATATTAAGATTATTCCCGTGCTGTTCAATTTCTAATGCCTCCCTAAGATGTCTTTTAGTGTAGTGTTATTTGGCTATAACCTTCACTTCTATAAAATATGTCGCTTATTGCATTCAAATCCTCAGCAAGACTTCTCAATTCAATTGTGACAAATACCATTGGAATGTTCCTTAATCCGTGTTTGAATAGACCTTCGTGATTCCCCAACATATGGTCCTCCACCGGAGCATGGTACTGAGTAAACTCCACTATTGTTTTGGATCTAGAGGGCCTTTCATCAATCTTAGTTTGCTCTTTATGACATTGATCAGTAAGAAGCTAGTTTCTATGCCTTTTCTTTTCAAGACCTTGAACATTTTATCTGTCGTCATCAAGAGACATGGAAGAGATGCTCTAGGGACTTGTTCTTCAGCTTCATTTTTTTTTTCAGATCCATTTCATCTGAGTAAATTAACCAGATATTCTTCTTCTTGCTCTACGTGGTCTTCATCAGCAATTATTAAGGCTATATTGGCCAGAATTTTTAGCACACCAACATTTTGTGTCAAGTGAAGGTGTGAGTCTGCTTGTAGATATGCCACTACCATAAGGTCTGCCGAGAGCAGAGCGAAATGCATAGACTCTTATGTTAATAATGCAGATCACGCAGCCATGACTATAAAAATGTCCCAAGAGAGCACAACGAATCATCTTCAGTAAATAGGAATGGTTGTTCAATACCTTGATTGTCATTAGAAGTTGAACAATAAGTAAAATTACCTACACATGAGGATTGAAAAGAAAAAGCTTGCAACATTCATCTAAGATAATTTCAGGGTAGATTACAAAGTAGAAGGGTATACAAAAGGACCACTAAATTGCAAGATAACCATCTGAACAAGCTCCAAAAATAGACTGCCAATCTAAATTACCAGAAATGCAACACATAGGGCAGGGGTAAAATGGTTTCACACAAGATGGCACTTCACGTCATGGCCAAGCCAGAAAACAATTTGGTATATGATACCCCCCTTGTGGAAGCCAACAAGGGGACTTCTTTCCATTTACCTTATATATTGTTCAAATTCTGTACCTGTGGGTTTTGACTTCATGACCACGCTTGGAAGTAAGCTCAACCTTGCCAAGCCACCTACATCCAAGGGAGAAGAGGGGAAGAGAGAGAGCGAGAGAGAGAGTTATATATGGCGATACAATTTTGCAATTCTGATTCCACATTCATGCACATAAAGCTTGGAACTGTGTTGAAGCATTATACTCATGTCATTGGCAATAAAGATCCAAAATAGTACAAAGATGAACAATGCTTTGAAAGCAATGAACTATACTAGTCACACTCTGGAATAGTCTATCATATGACTAAAAACAGAGGAGTTTGAATGTCTCCTATATCTAATAGTTGCCCCTCTGCAAAGTAAGATCCTTGTACAAACTTCTTGCTATCATGCACAACTCCTCTATTCCTGAAACCCGATGGTTTGTGAAGAGGGCCTCTCCATTATCCTTGATGTCCTCAATATAACTCATAATTTTCATCATCCATGGGACCTCCCTAATCCCACTTCCTACTTGCACATGAATTATAATCAGTTTCCACTCAACCCAAAAGACAAATTTGTTAGTGTAAGTTTTTATTTTATTTAATAGTTATTCCCTACATATGTTGTTCAGTTTTGCTTAGGTGTTATTTTAGGTCATTAGGGAAGATAATCCCACATTCATGAGGATGTGTGATCACGTCTATCTTCCACCTATATATGTGCCTTTCCTAAAGCTATTTTGGCTAATGTTGCTAATGCTAATAATTGAATCTTTCGATTATTGAAAGCTTGTTTTTTCTGGCTCATATTTTATCTCAGTTCTAGCACAGGTATCTCGTATGCGTAATTTCTTTTTGCATATTTCAAAGATTTGTGCTTCATGTTTACTCAGACCTCGATCATCGATTGTGGCCTAATCCAACATGGTATCAAAGCATGGTTTTTGGTAACCAAATGCCAAAGTTCCTATTGTGAAATCTTGAATTTCAGCTTGCATGTCATAGATTTACCATTCGTTGACCTAGCACATTGAAGATTCACCCTCAGATTTTGCTCTTCTTCTGGGATCCCGAACTGATCCATATTCAGAAAAGGAACAAGGGAAAAGACATATCTTGCTGGTCATCCTTCATTTAGTAAATTTTCATGGAAAATGGCTTCTGCCATTAGATTCGGAAGGACTCATCCTAGGGCTTAGCCCCTGGTCATATGAGAGTTTAGCCCTTAGTCACAACCAACCCAAGAGAGCTTGACTTTTGCTCAAAAAGTTGAGCCAAACTTTTGTACACCTAAAAATTTATGCAAAGTGGAGATTTCTTTTACAAGCAAGAACTTCAAATTCACATAATTTTCAGCCTACTGTTCCTTTTCAGGCACCTTTTTTTGAAAGTGTGAGTTTTTTCAAGCTCTACACATTGGTGTTATTCTCGAGCCTTGTAAAATTGAACCGCTTTAGTTTCAACCTTCAAGGGGGTTACATATCCTTGTCTTTCTAGCATTATTAGTTTAGCACATACTTCCTTACTGCAATGAATCATAATCAAAATCTGCTTCTTACACCATTCAACTATCCCGAGTGGAAAGTCAAAATGCAAATCCTCTTGAGGAGCAAAAGCTTACACCAGATCACTATAGGTACAGAAACAAAACCAACGCCTGATGAAGAGAAGGTGAAATGGTTTAACAGAAATGAAGTCTATGGTCTATTATACTTGTTTGTCTCTCAATTTGCTCTTTCACATTGAATCTACAACTACTCCTAATGACGTTTGGATCACATTGGAAAAACTCTTTGGGAAGCAAGACATGAGGGGTCATGAGTTGGAGAATGTATTTGTCAGCTCGAGTCCAGGCAACTTTGACACTATATAGGATTTCATAAAATTCAAATCACTCAGGTTGCAGTTGAAACTATGCAGCATAGACAAAAATGATGATCAATTGATTCTTTCTATCCTTTCCAAATTAGGTTCTGACTATGTTGTCTTCGTTTCTACCTTCCACGCCACCAAGCATGCTCTTGGAGCTACATAGACCATGTCGTCATTGGATGATTTTGCTGCTGACTTGACTCGAGAGCAAGACAAACTTATTCAAATGGGTACACTAAAGTCCTCCAAATCACATGCCTTAATTGTGAGTCATGACAAACAGAAGGCTTCCAATAGTAAGGAGAAGAAATAGAACAAGGGCCAAGAACAAAGAAAGGGTCAAAATTTTGATGCTAAGTCTAAAGCATCAACTGAGTCCTACTTTTCAAGTGGGAAACTCAAGAAAGGGCGACTCATATGTGCCTACTATAAGAAAACCGGGTATGATGAAACCAAATGTATGAACACATAGATTAACCAACTAACAAAGATGTTTGAGAAGCACAATATCAATGTCCCTGATTCTGCCAATCATAGTTCATCAGCGTAGGAGTCTTCTAAGGCTAAAGACAGTAATAAGGACAAAATTAAGGGCAAAGCACTTGTTGCAATTGCATCCCAACCTTTCACATGGGTAATTGATTCTAGTGCCTCAAATCACGTGGCTTTATCACAGGGCTTTTTCTCATCCTTGGAGCCTTGTTTTATGCCTTCCATTTTGTTGGGTGACGACACTTCCGCAGAAGTTAGTGTGAGAGGATTTGTTGTAATGAATGATGGGACATTTCAAAATGTATTATGTGTTCCCTCATTGTCCACCAATATCTTATTTGTTTATCAGATCACTCACATTAGTCCAGGTAAGATAGTTGAATTCGCACCTAATTCTGTGGTTATTGGGGAAGCACACAGTGACTCTATAGTTGTATTTGGGAAAGTAGATCACCAATTATGATTGTATAGTTTCTCACATTTTGTTCCTGATCAACCCTCTACTGCACTACTCACTCATTCAAATGGAGTGAGTAAATTACGGCATGAGCAATTCAGCCATCTCAACTATCGCTACTTGGAGCAGCTCAATCATAATGACATGGTTTTCGAATTGCCACGTATTCATTTTTCTGATGGCATTTTCCAAGGTTGCATACTTGGTAAGCATCCTGAAGAGAAGTATGACAAAGGCAAATCATGAAAAGCTACACAAATATTGGAGCTAGTTCACAGTGACATTGTTGATCCATTTTCAGCTCCTTCATTCAACAGGACTAAATACATGCTTACCTTAATTGATGACTTTTTGAGGTATACTTGGATGTACTTTCTTAAACAGAAGTTTGAGGTCTTTGATCATTTTCAAGACTTCAAGTTGCTTGTAGAAAATAGTCAAGTAAAGATATCAAGATTTTGCACATAGATAATGGTGTGTCAGTAACCATTTTAAGCAATTATAGCACAGAGCTTTTATTGAATTGCATCGCACAACTTGAACAGAGGTATGCTTCAGAACATAACATAATTATCTGATGTAATGTTGGTCCTTAATACTTTTATGACATTCAGAATTTGAAGCAACATAAGACTATCATTAAGCTTTTACCACAGCTTTTCAAGTACAGTTTTGGACAACAGTATATAGAGGATTACAATATTAATTCTGAGCATATTGATGACTGATTTTTCTCAACAAGACTGCCCAGAAAATACTACCAGACTTGTACTAAATCAAAAAATGTCTCAGATGCTGACTTCTAAGACTTTTAAAGATTTACAAAAGTAAAGTAAACATAATCAGAGTCTTACGAGTAAACAGCAGTACCTTATCACTCAGATTCTCACTTAAACATGCTCAGAAATGTAATGATAATGAGAAGGCAGATACTATCTTGAACAATGCACAAGATTCTGATTTCAGTTTACTACAGTCTTTAGTAAGATTCATTAATAGATGTAGATTACAATCCTTTCACTTCACTGTTGAGCTACAGCAATTCAAACTATGCATCCTATACATTTTATTTCCATTACATAGCAATAGCAACCAATAAAAGCCAAATACAGCCAACCTGGAATTTGTGCAGGGTCTGAAACATATAGCAGTTGCTGGAAATGAATATCTTCAGGTATTATGACCATATACAGATCTGAGATTAATTGCAACAAGCAGAGAATAAATTCTGAGCACTAGAGAGGTCACGCCTAGGCTGAGAATGCTTTGAATGATGCCCCAAGTTACTGTAGCGGATTACTGTAGCATGGGCATTGTTCACGAGGGTACTGTAGCTTGCTCTTAATAATCTTTAAAACTACAAACCCTTGCTCTGAAAATCCGAATAATCTATCTCCAAATAAGCACAATGTGACTTCTAAATTAAAGCCCCCTGAAGCAACAACCCTTGGATGGTATCTCACCCCTGTAGGTTGCTCAAATCAGATAGAATGAACATTCTCCATGATCAGACTAAAGAAGAAACCCTTGTTTTCTCCTCACAGCCAAAGCTTCACAAATTTCATAAGTATGGAATCAACAATGAATCATGAATGTACTTGTGTTACTTTATTATATCCCTTCTAGTGGGCACCAAAACCAATGACTTATATACTTTGACTTTATAACATTAAATAAACTTTTATAATAAAGTCAAATAAGTCATTATAATATTATGCACCTTTATAATTAATTATTATTAAAGTAATACTTTAATAATAATTAAAATTCCGTAACTCCTTCAATAATCAACTTTTATTAATTCCGTCAGCGCCAGAAGGTAGCCCACTGTTTCCTCTGCACACCAGGTTACCTTACTAAAAATAGTAAGGTTGGCCCCCAACATCCAACTGACTTACTAAAAATATTAAATGTATATAAACGGAGCCAGAGAACCCTAAAGATGATCACCTCAGAATATGCCAAGGAACTAAGAGACAAACACTACAAATTGCCATCTAAAGAACTCATTAACACCCGCATTAGGCACTCTAATCACCATCATTAGCCTACGAAGACATGATGATAGGCTAATCCGCAAAACTCGGATGCTCGCTAAAAAGGGGGCATTACAATTCCATATTCATGAGGATGTGTGATCGTGTCTATCTTCCACCTATATATGTACCTTTCCTAAAGCTATTTTGGCTAATGTTGTTAATGCTAATAATTGAATCTTTTGATTATTGATGACTTGCTTCTTTTGGCTCATGTTTGATTTCGCTTCTACAACAGACATCCCTTCTGCATAATTTTTTTTTGCATATTTTAAATATTTGTACTTCATGTTTTTAATCGGACCTCAATCCTCAATTGCATCCTAATCCAACAAAAACGTTAAAATATGAAATGTGAAACAACACAAGATGCAGGGATCTCATGCCATTTCTCGCAACTTAGTTGCCAACCAGTATGTCGCTTCCAAGCAGTCAAAAATCAACCACTAGGCAACAATAATGAGACTGCCAGACAACCATCTGTCAAGCTAAAGACAAGCAGCCAGAAGAAATCATGCAAGCGGACAGCTTCAATCTGACTACCAATGAAGAAAACAACTGACAGAGTACCTGGGTCTTCCAGCATACAATATGACCATCAATCACATAGAGGATGTGAATGAAAAAGAAAATTGAAAAGAAGATGAACATACCATAGAACAAATCTTACAGATTTCTTTCCTATCAATTAGTAAATGAGATCAGAAATGCTATAATTAGCATATATTCTCAAGTTTCTGAAGCAAATTAGAAGAAAATCAGGGATCTTCGTAATCGTTAACCAAAAGATGAACCAACACAAAATGCCACGGACACAATGAACGTGACTTTAACAAATACAATTGTGTATGGAGAATCAAGTATTCAATATAGCAGCAAAAGAGAGATACTTGGAGAAAATTATTCAGACCAATATTGTGGCCATCCCAATTCAAACTGAGAATGCTGAATCGAACAAGGACTTAATCCATAAAATATTCATGGCACAGGCAATTTTTGTGGCAGACAAAAAATTCAGCATATGTGCATTGTCATGTTAATAAATCCAAGTGCTGCACGTGATGCATTGACCATGGCAAGATAAATAAAAAGCAATATCAGATCAAGGTTGAGATACACTTTTCAAAAAGAAAAAACAGAAGAAAATACATTGATCTGGCCAATGAAGTTTGCCTAGATGAGCAAACAATTTCTAGCTTTGGATCAGAAAAAAATTACAGAAATAATGCAGTTAATACGAGCCAACAGGAGGAATTCTCCAACAGTTCCAACTTGATAACTGCTCAAAAGATAAAATCTTATTGACAGATGCTTAAATTGAATTCTAGTAAGGATTTTCAAGCCTGGAAGGAGAAATATGAACACTTTTATCCCATCATAATTGTGATTGTGGCTAGTTTGATGGTATTTTTCTTTAAAATCCAGCAATCTCTCAAGAAGTTGGAAAACTTGATCATTTGACATGACTCAACCTGAGTATGGGCATTTTTTTACACCTCACCTGTTTCTTACCTGATCCATGTGACTGTGATCCATGCTGTTCAGGCATTATAATTGGAACATGTTATCTCCCCAAAAGCACACCCTTAGGAATGTGCTGGAAAATACTGGGCTCTACATGCACCTCCTTGATAATTGATAATCAAAGGTGTTGGTAAGGCAGTTTTTAGGATCTAAATCCAACTCTCTTGTAGACAAATTAAATATTTGAATGATTTGATCTATCTTTTCTGAAATACACTGCTAGTGAAACCAGGCACAAGTTTAGCTTAGGAGCTGTACCATCTTCATTTGAAGCTCGCTTGTTGCCTTAGATCTGATCTATTATGGTTGATTTGAGTATAGTAGTTAAAGCTGAGGGTATGAAGCTTCAGGTTAAATTTAATCAGAAATCAAAATTCAACAGGATGGTTGCTAAAAGACCTCATGGCTCGGATTTCCACTCAGATCCTCACATGTTAGTTCCAGGTCAAGTTGACACAACTAATTCATGGCATTCTTTGAAAAGTGTTGCTGGGAATACTAATAAGTCTACTTCAGATTTACATATTAAATCTATACTTCATTCATTCGGAGCATACAAGATATACAATAATAATATTTTATTCCATTCTTCATCATACGGGACATTACAAATATATAGGAAAAGTCTTTCCTATAAACAGGGTGACTCCGTATCACCATATATCTCTCAAATCCCTATTAATATGCATATACCTATAATTTCTCATAGGTGAATAACAACTAATTTATTTACATACTATTGTTGTAACTCACAACAATAATACAACCGACAATATATTCTAACAACTAACTATATGTAATAGTGAATTATTACTCTCGTAATTATTCACATTACAATATACAAATTAATGTGAGAGCTAATTATTCCCTAACATTCCCTTCCTTAGGCCTTACATGGTAATTTGTGTTTCACAGGACTTAATGAAAGCAAAGAAAGAACACATCAACTTCTTATCAAACATTCATTGTCGAGAACACATCAATCGAATCAGTGTGGGAACTTCAAACAGAAACGTCTGCCATCAACCAAGAAATGGGAACACTATCAACCAATCATGGGAACCTCCTCCATGGTGGGAACATGCATCAACCACCAGCCATGTAAAGGGAACTACATTAACCAAATCTAGGAACTTACCAGCAGAAACCATTTGTTCAACTTTCACTCCTGCATCTCCTATACACCTTTTTTATGAAGTACACTATGTGGAAAAATAGGAAATACACCTCTTATTCATCACACATACAAACAAGTGATGAAAATAAAAAATATGTATATGCGCCACTATAACGGAAGTGCCCCTTCATTAGTGTCTAATGAAAAACGTAAAAAGCCTCCATCCTCTAGTGTCCTCCAACCTCCAATAGGTTCGCTACTCAGCAAAAGTGTCGATGAAGCTCAGATGCATTAATTTTCCGAGGAAAAATCCCCCCCATAGTTTGGACGTCGCGTACAAGCGATAATGTGTCCTTTACAATATTAGTTTTATTTGACATACTTGACATTGATTCAATGACAAAACGCCGCTCTAAAAAGACACTGAGATTTCTTGACATATTTTTGACAATGGACCCAAATAATAAACTCAACCAATAAAAATCATTTTGATATTTTGACTCATTTTTAAATTTGACTCTAAATACTGACATAAAAAATAACTATAAATTTGAAATAGACATAACTTAAACAAAATAAACCAAATGACTCAAATTTTGGCTAATACCAAAATGACATATATAACACATATACCCATTATATTATTGACCAAACCTGAAGAAATCTAAACCACCCAAATACCACAGGTTTTAACTAATGACCAAAAATACTACTTTTGATGACACATAATCCTAAACCAAAACTTAAACACTTTTGGGATTTTTTGACAATATATAAACTTGAAGCTAACTAATGACACCATTAAAAAAAAAACTTTATACAACTCATTTTAACCTAATGCCACAAAACTAAAACTTATATAAAAAAACACTATTTCTAATTCAAGCATGACTAAAAATTAACAAAGATGACGACTTGTATGTAATTTGACAAAACAAATAAAATGGATCCCTATGCGTGGCACATGGACTGTACTAAACTTCGAGAATTAACGACACTAACAGAGATAGAAATATATCTGCAAACTGAGAATTTAAATTTAGATACCTCTGTCATCTCTCCAAGAAAATTGCATGCATATTTTATCAGATCTGATAATAGATAAATGACGTTGAATATAAATCGATTGCAGATGGGAACTTCACGATCTTGGGACCTGTTGAGCATCTCTCTTTCCAACACCTTCAACTTCTCTTTGAATATATCACCATGCCTCCTTTGCATATCGGAATCACTTTAACGAGAGAAAATTCCATATATGATGAGCAAGGGATCTGGGCGACAGTCATGCACAAAGCGTGGAGAATAACATAGCAAAACTAACTACGCTAGACACTTCCCATGCACAATAAAATGACGTATAAAAGAAAGTTGCAGTCAAATGTTTTTGACAGCGAGCTGTTTTGTTGAACACAGGTATTTGCATTGAAGATTGAGCCAAGGCATCGACTTAACAATGTACTAACAAGATCTGTATACAGGGAAAGGACTACACGGACAATGCAAAATGCAGATTGGCACGATGCAGAATCTTCAAACGTGGGGTTCGATGCAAAACATTCCGTAGATCACAATAGAAAGAAATTAATTCAAATTATCTGCAAGTTCTCTGATCTCACAATTACGCACTTCTCAACATAGATGTCTCATTCACAGGGGTGAAGAAAGCAATGACAGTGCCTCATAAAATCTCACAAGCCCATCTCTGACAGAACATGGCTCTGATCCCAGATAATAAGTCTGATTCAGATTTACATATTAAATCTATACTTCATTCATTCAGAGCATACAGGATATACAATAATAATATTTTATTCCATTCTTCATCATACGGGACATTACAAATATATAGGAAAAGTCTTTCCTATAAACAGGGTGACCCATATCACCATATATCTCTCAAGTCCCTATTAATATGCATATACCTATAATTTCTCATAGGTGAATAATAACTAAGTTATTTACGTACTATTGTTGTAACTCGCAATAATAATACAACCGACAATATATTCTAACAACTAACTATATGTAGTAGTGAATTATTACTCTCATAATTATTCACATTACGATATACAAATTAATGTAAAGGCTAATTATTCCCTAACAAATACTTCTTCCAATGTTTTTTTCTCCAACATTAACTAGTTCTTCTCCTTCCTCCCATGTGTCTAGATCATTGATATTTATAGCTGGGAGTAATTGCTTGAGTATTTGTCCTCGTTGATAAATGGCTCTAGGTTTGATCCAGTTTCTCCTAGCACAGATCTACTACTGACAAATGTGGGCCACCTATTCATGTGTTGCTTCAGTGAAGATAGAGTTTTGAGGCATGGCTCAAATGGAGGGGCGAGGAGTGAAGAAAAAGCAGAAATGTTTCAAGTTTCAATCAGAAAGGCAGCAAGAGAAGCTAATGGAGCATCATTTGAGGACAGGAATGGGGCCGGAGTAACTAGAGGACCAGCATTTGAGAACAGGAATGAGCCTGTGGTTTCTTCTAAAAGAGCAGACCATTCATCTGAGTTTCTGTACCAGATCAGCAGTAGACTGGTGATTAACCTCTTGGATGTTTTAGAATAGCCTACCCTGCATCTTCTACAGAGCAGCTTGGGCTTTGCTATTTCTTCTAGAAGAGTTCCGGTAGAAGACTTATTTGGGGGAATAGAAGTAGCAATCAAAGATTTAAAGGAAGAGGATGTTAAAGAGATTAAGCAAGACTGTTCCTCGGTTCTGAGATGTGCCAGGCCACCTAAGCCCAACATTTCTAAAGAGGAATTGTTAGCCCTTAAGAGGCTCAACAATAATACTGATATAATTGTCACTAAGGTGGACAAAGGAAATGCAACAGATATCTTGAACAAGGTAGATTATTTTGGTACGATGGAAGACCAATTATTGAATGGTGGTAGCTATAGGAAGGTGATGGACAATCCAGTTACTGAGGCAGTTAAGAAAATGAAGAGATCTATTAATTCATGAAACCTTAATGAATTCATCAAGATGAGATTCTTATGTAAAAGAGAGGTTAAACCTCGAATTTATGGTATCCATAACAACTTATGACTTGGCAACCTTCCTATCCAAGAGGTTAAAGCTCCTAAAATTCTTATTGTAAGAAAATTTTACATAGAATTTGACAAGAAAAGTAATCCATATGTTGATCTTGAAGTTGCAATCAAGCATAATCCTAAACTACCTCACTCTACATCACATGTCAGGGCATCTATCAATACCCACCATTCTCTAAATTCAGACTTAAAGACAATTTACAATGCCCATCCTTACATCAAACTACCCTTTGGAGCATCCTATGATGTTTGCTCTTCCTCCACATTACACAATAATAAACAAATCCTACTTCAAGAAATCTTCAAAAAGCCAACCATGTGCTATGCTTGCTAGTTTCATTTCTTACATTGTTTTTTTCTTGTACATTATTAGATTCTATTGTATCATGCTAACACTTTCTTGCAGCATTTTTTCTTTTTTCCAACCTCTTATGTTGCAGCTTAACCTTGTTTTGTCTACACCTTTGGGTTTCTTGGGATTAGCCTATAGTACATATTCTTGGTCCTTGGATCTTTTGTCATTTTTACACCTCTTGGTTTTTCAGTTTGAGAGTTGCATGGTAAGACCTAAGGAATCAACCAGACCCTCCTCACAAATGTCCATCCTCTTTACTTTCTTTTTGCAGTCACCTTCTCGTTATTTCTTTTGGCCATTGTTTCTTTTGCAGCTCTTTGGTATCTTTTATCTGTTGAGAATATCTAGTGTGAACATAGCTTTAGGGTGAGCATAAATAGGTGAGTAATAATACAACATATTGTTGTGAGTGATTTGGTATGCAAATCACGTAGATATTGTTTTAGAGTGAAATAATAAAGGAATATCGGTTGTTAGAACAACCATCCTAAATTAGTGATAGGGGAAGTTAGTGGTTGTTAGTTGTTAAAACAACTAACCTACTATTAGGGAGTGTTGTTATAAGACTATTCCTATATAATTGTAATGTTCTTGTTTAATAAGATAGTGTGAAGTTGATCGACCAAGAAATCATATGCTCAGCACATTTACAAGCTTCTTTGCTGAATATGGGCTAATATCTATATTTGGTATCAGCAGGTTTCGTGTGGCCTCTCTGAGCATTGTTTATGCTCCATTTGTTTGTGTTTGACTCAAAGAGGTTTACTCAAATGGATATGCAGCGCAGACCACATACAATAGTCATTGTTTGTCCATTCACCCATTCTTACATCTTGTCAATGGTCTAACAATGCAAACCACGGGTGAATCCGTTGGTTCCACCATCCACTTGCATGCTTATCCTCTCCATCCTATTCGTAGTTTTCACATCATTCTGTCCATTGTTTGCATTCAAAAAAATTGAAAAGAAAATATATATATATATATATACATACTTTGTTTCAGGGTTGCAGAAAAGAACATCAGAATAAAATTTGGTTTTTCTTAGCATTCAAAGAGGCTCTTTTTTTTTTTAATGGAGCAGAAAAAACAGTTTAAAACAGCCTCACAAAAATGACCATATATTTTTCGTTTCTTGATGAAATTTTATGATTCAAATTGATATGAAACGCTAAATAATAGCGGAACAAAACCCAGAAATTATTTGAAAAATTATGCATATTCAGAAACCTGTTCAGAGTGTGAAAAAAAGACATTTGAAACAAATAAGCGTTGTCTTTAGGGCGTGAGGGTCACTGAAAAAGCATCAAACTTTCTTGTCACGACATCCTCTCAGCGAGGTGGCACCCTGTTCCTCCTCCAAAGCGTTGAATTTGGTTTTCATTCTCCTCATGGGGACCGTCCATCCACACTCGATGCCTTCTTCCTTCCTCAAAACTGCCACTTTCTCCATGGCAGTAAAAAAAATAAAATCAGAAGTCTTTGATTTTTAGTTTTATTTTTAGGTGTAAGGATGAAGTTATTTATTTTTATATCTTATAAGTTTAGATATTAATTTTTGTGGGATATTATAAATTTTCTTTTGATATTAGGATTAATTTTTTCCATGGTATTAGGTATTTTATTTATTAAGTTTATGTTTGTTTCAAAATTTTAGGTTTTATGTTTCCTTTTTTAATTTGATTTGGTGAGTGATTTTAGGTGATGGTTAATGTTTTGTTTTAATCAATTGTTTTTAATTTATATTGGTTATGTGTTATGTATTTTTTTTTTTTTCAATGTAAAGTCTTTGCTAAATTCGTTTTATTTTTTTTTGACTTGTATGTGTTTCATTGTTCGGTATGTAATTTTCTTAGGAGTTCATTAGTGTATAGTTAATTATATTCTATGGTTTTTAAAGTTTATATCTTTTGAGGTATTATTTAGGTATGTAGTTATATTAAGTGTTAAAGTTTAGTATTATTATTTTCTAGGGTCACTTTTTATTGTCGTCTTGTTGAAGAAGTAAATAAGTTTGTTTGCTCAAACAATTGTCAGTTCAATAATACATGATTATGTAAATCACGGATACTACCATGCACTATAATGATTTTCTCTTTTGTAAAATGACGCATTTTCAGGTGAACCTGACGTCCGTAAGTTCACACTAAGGGAGGGAATGTTGAAAATATCTAGTGTGAACATAGCTCTAGTGTGAGCATAAATAGGTGAGTAATAATACAATATATTGTTGTAAGTGATTTGGTATGTAAATCACGTAGATATTGTATTAGAGTGAAATAATAAAGAAACATTGGTTGTTAGAACAACCATCATAAATTTGTGATAGGGGAGGTTAGTAGTTGTTAGTTGTTAGAACAACTAACCTATTATTAGGGAGAGTTGCTATAAGACTATTCCTATATAATTTTAATGTTTTTGTTTAATAAGATAGTGTAAAGTTGATCGACCAAGAAATCATGTGCTCTGCACATTTGTGACCTTCAGCTCTGGATGAATATGAGTTAAAACCTATATTATCATCAATGCACCCATGTGAATAATTGTTCTACGTTTCATAGCTTTATCCTACTTCCGCCTCTTGGCTTTTCAGTTTGCGAGTTGCACAGTAAGACCTTCATTATTCACTTTGGTCATGCTTCCGCTCCCAACCATAGCTAGGTGTTTTCTTAGAAAGATGAGGCAATGGTAAAGAGTGATGTTTTTTCACTTAGAGTTGATCATATTCTCGTGGTAAAACTATTGCAATCCATCTACGCCTCTCATTCACATTTTACCCTCTCTTATGATGAAGTCTCGTCCTATTTGTCAATGTATCATCCTCTATACATTTTTTGTGATTGGCACAACCCTATCGTTCTATGTTCATTTCCATGATCTCCCTATTTTTTACCTCATTTTGAGCTCATCAAGGTCGGTTTCAAGATTGCACTCTTTTCTCAAACACAAATCTAGGATTATCTATATATCTTCGTCTCTAGGTTCCCCTCTTTAGCGGCTCAATGTAAGCTCTCTTGTGGTAGTCATATTTTTGGTCTTCTGAATCCGTATGGAGGAAGAAAATAGAAAAAGCTAAAAGATTCAAAAGCCATAACATCTTAAGAAAAGGCAATGTTAAAAGGCAAAATACATATTAAAAGTCAGATCACACTAAAAGATGTGATCTCCTTCTTTGGCACACCCCTATCCTAATCGAAACTCAAAACTCCACAATTGGCCTCATGATAGAGCCAAATCCCATTGAGGTGCGGTAGGCCAACAAACTGGGGTAGGAGATATCTCATCTATATTATATTCTACTACTACCTATTTTCTCGTGTTAGTACCTAATCCTTACAATAGATCGATGACTCTATAACGGGTCCTTAGGAGTGGGGAACACGTTGTGGAAAGGTAGGATCTTTTTATTTTTCATGCATTTGGCCTTCCTAAGATGATCTTTATACTTCACTTGTTAGCCCAAGTTTACGCTTGTTAGGTAGCGTTCTCTAGGGCCATTGATGTTAAAAACTCTTAGTCCTTCCAAACTATTGAGAGTGTTTTGTTTCCAATAAAGATCATGTTTTCGCCTAGGTGACACCCTCTTTTTCCACCATCCATGATTTCCCCTTGATAGGCAAGTTTGTTACTAAATCTCTCCCATCTTCTATATTTTCTATTCTTCATTTCTTTCAAACGTATTAGCATTATGACAATATTAATGTTTTCCATTTTTCAACAGATGTATCTTTGAGTTGTTGCAAGATGCTCTCCTGGATGTTGCCTTATCTTTCTAGGATTTCTCTTATGTTTGGGACCTTGAGTTTTATATTCACTTTTTACGGGCCATCTGGCCCCTTTGTTTAGTGTGCATGCCTCTGAATTTAGTCTTAGCAATTCAGCTTGCCAATTTTCCCTTGTTATCATCTGCTTCCTTGGATCTTTTGGTTCTAATTTAGCTTTAGCAATCTCAGCTTGCAAATTTTTCTAGGTTTTACAATCATTTCTGAGAGTTTTTATTTACCTCCAATTATTGACTATCCTGCCTACGTGTGCATTGCTTTTATTCCATTTTTAGCCTATATCTTTAGGGCTTTCAAATGCAGTTATTACGCATGCCAAGAGCGAGACTATGGTATTTGCATGCATCATTTATGCAAAAAGGTAAGTCAAGGTATGTATATCTTACATTCAATTATTTCAACATTTATTTTTAGTTATGTTTTCGTGTTGCTATGTATTTTTTCCCAAGCACCATCATGCATTACACTATTGTAATACGTGATGAGCTTTGAATGGGGCATATGTATACACCTAATATTTTTAATATTTATCACTTTACTGACAATTTATCTTGTAGGACTCATCTATGCACCAATATCTCTGAGTGCACGTCCTAAAGAGTGCACCGAGAAAGGGGTGGGGTCAGTTCATGGCACTTTTCAAGAGATGTTTGCATACTATTATGTCATACCTTCAGTATTATTACCCTGACCTCCTATGAGTCTCTTTCTGTCTTCCTTCTCAGTCTCATCTCTGTTAGTTTTGCTATTCACCTTATATTTTTATTGTATCAACATGGCCAATACAATTTGTTTCTTGCCTGTTTATCCCTATATTGTATCGACCTAACTGATGCAATTTTGAATATGTTAGTCTTCCCAACTGTATTGGCCTAGTCAATACAATTTTGAATCAACTGACATCCCATTCGACTATATCAGCCTGGTTGATACCGTTGGCTTAGAGTTTCATGAGATTTTGGATTTGGAACCGTATATATAAGGGTCATAAGTATCATTCTAAACACACACAACACTCATTTGCTCTACTTGCGCTTGCAATTACGCCCTTAAGTTGTAAAAAAAGATGTTAGAGGTGAAAGTTTTATTCTTTGGAGGTCGAGTCTTGCTCAAGGTCCATGAAACTCAACAGGTGCAGTCGAACGAAGGAGGTGCCCTACAGTCTTTGGAGTTCTCAACTAAAGACATCTAGGTATTTTTCTTGCCACTTGATATCTTCATCCTACAATATCTCTTGCAAAGTGCCATCAGAGCCAAGGGGGAAATTAATGCACCAACAAGTCAACCCAAAGGTAGATATCTCTGGCCTTATTCTCTTTCATTTACTTAGTAAATAGGTCTACTTTGCTTATTGTTATAGTAGCATGTATGTTGTTGTCCTTGCCTAGTTTCTCCTTATATTGAATAAGTTGGTATAGTATAGGACTCCTACGCTTGTCATTACCATTTTAGGTTGCATAGACTATACTCAAGGTTCGCCATTGTGTCATTTACCTTTTGCTTAGTTTAATGTTATTTGCTATCTTGGATCTAGGTTACCCTTGTTCGTCAATTCTTTGCATGTGGTTTCCTTATTATATCCTTGATACACCTTTGTTACTATTGCTACATCATCAATTTACCTTGGGATATAGTTAGAACCATACCCTGTATCTTAGGCATAAGCTTTGGAACCCTATACTTTCGACATTGAGTGTGGATAACCCACTACTATATCTATGTCCAACTCGAGTACCACCGTTGTACCATCCAAGTATACACAAGTTCTATATTATTGACCTCTTGTTTGCATCCTAGTCTATAGAGAAAAAAAGGATTGTTAGATTGGTCATCCTAGCCTGCACATACAAAATATTTTTTAAGGCAGTATAATTGATAGTTATCAAATGATGATAAGAAACAAATTTCATTTATGCACAGTGACATGAAAAGCATTTCTAGCTTCCCCAAACAAATTTGGGACAGTGATAAAAAATAATGAATCAGAAAATATATATAATTAACTCCGATTTCAAGGCAGAATGTAAAATTCAATAGTTAAACTTGATTACATCATATCTCACAAAACAGAAGTTGGGGAAAATTATATCCAATCCAACTTCTGATTTTATGGACTCTGAGAATTCAAAACAACCAAAACTAAAGCGTTAGGGATCTCCTTCCTGCCTTGGCTGCTTAGCCAATATTTTTATGAAATTTCTTCTTCATTCTAGAAAATTATGGCACAATTACATGATCTACATTGACTGTTTAAGGTTTGAATTTGAAAAAACTGAATGTGCTGCCATAAATATTTATTTGCATGCCTTTCTCTTCAAGTAGTAAGAGTGGTTGGTAGAACAACGCAACAACACATGCATGCTATAATCCAAAGGAATAATACTTATTATTCTCGTAGCATGTTAGAGTAAAAATAAGCCCTAAAAATCATCATATAACCAACACAATATTATTTATTATTCTCATAGCATGCTAGAGGATATTAAAGAATTTAATGAGACATGTTTCGTGTGTTCTTTCATTTATACATATAAATTTTGACCTATTCACTTTCTATGTCAAGTGGAAAAATCAATGTTGAAAGTGCTTAATGTATTTTTAATTTCCTAGTACTATGTATACACCTAGTAATATTGTAATGAGATTGAATGTTTTTGTTTAACCCTTTTTGGAAAGAAGGGCAAAGAGAATTGCCTAATCAACTAAAGAATATACTATTCTATAAGTAGACTAATTAAATAATTCAGATTCACAATATTCAATCATAGTGTTGAATTATGAAAATATGTTAAATATAGAAAGTACAATGTCAAACAATAATTTGAATACTTAAACACAAAGAGATAATACTTAGCTTGTTCACTAATTCACAGGGAGATCTAGGTAATGAAGGTGCAGAAACAATCAGGATGATGCTCAAGTATGATTTGTCAGATTTTGGAAATCAGCTCTTTGTCAGCCTGGACACTACCGAGATTGAATGTTTTTGTTTAACTCTTTTAGGAAATAAGGGTAAGGAGAATACCCTAAACAACTAAGGAATAGACTATTCTATAAGCAGACTAATTAAATAATTCAGATTCACAATATTCAATTATAGTGTTGAATTATGAAAATATGCTAAGTTTAGAAAGTACAATGTCAAACAATATTTTGATTGCTTAAACACAAAGAAAAGATAATAGTTAGCATGTCCACTGATGGACGGACAAATCTAAGTAATACAGGTGCAGAAACAGCCAAGATGATGCTCAAGTATGATTTGTCAGATTCTAGAAATCAGCGCTCTTTCAGCGCGGACACTATCGTTAAAATCTGGACACTAGCATCAATGTTTTTGTCCCTATATTGACGCTTTTGTTTGTATAAGTATAGGTCCTTTACTTCCACTTGCATGTTAGGTCTTACTGTCGCCTTGTAGATTATTTGTCTAAATTGCTCACATAGGTTCCAAAAGTCAGTGTGTAGCTCAAAACCCTAGGTCCTCCGATTAAAAGATGTGATCTTGCAAAACAAGGGTTAATGGGCTCAAGTGAAGTCGAGTTGACCTCGAAGACCCCTCTATCAATGAGTGTTAACTACATAGCTATGTACTCCAAAGAGGGCCTCAGACTAATGTAGTTTTCCCCCTTATGTGGACTTGTGTGTGAACAATAGTGTAATATGCTATATACGAGTGTATGTAGTGATCTAGCTTGCAATTTGACAAATATTGTTCATGGGTTGTTCTTTGAATGCTTCAAACCTATAAGAATATTGCTCCTATGACTGATATGGAAATAAGGAAGAATAGGGCAACATAACTCAATTGTGCGAATGATTTGGTGAGCCTGATAGGTGCTTGTTTTGTAGTTTCTAGATGTCTAAATGAGTGAGCTTTGTTTTGTATTTATACCACATCATTTGAAATTATCTCACAAGTGGGTTAATTAAGACAAAAACGTTCACTTGTACATATCGAAAGATTTGCAAATTTGAGTGTTTGTAAGGTACAAACACTAGCATTAGACCTGAGACACTAGCGTCAGTGCTAATGTCCTAGTCTGGACGGTAGTGTTCTGGAGGATAGAGAATTGTTAAAGATCTATAACTAACAATTTCAGATGCTTATCAGATTTTAAGCATACTTTGGGCTACATGTTATTTTGAAATCAGAATAAGGTCATACTATAAAATAAACATTTAGGCACAATGAGATAGTGAATACAAGACTTTTGGCTGCTAGGAGGTCATGAACTAAAGTATTGAGCCAAGAGTGATATTTGTCAAGTGTATAAGACTAGTTTATCATGTACAATCCAGATTTAGCATCTAAATTTGACCCCCTTTAATCTATTAATGCATAAAGATGAAATTACTAAATTAAAAGAAAGAAATGTGTACCGTGGTGTGTACAACACACCTTACTTTGACTTGAGCCCTGTTTGAATTTGTTGTATGTATGTATTCTCTACAACCAAGAGCATGTTACAGTGTAATTAGCATATCTAATCTGAAAATCAAACTAACTGAAATGCTCAAAAAAAAAGAGAGCAAGGAATACACATGTGTGTCGATACGACTATGTTGCCCCTTGGTATTTTGCTTTTGTAATGATGCTTCCTAGATGAAGCATTGGAGAGAGAGGTTCACAACTGAACCTTGGAGAAGTGAAGAGAATTGGAGGGTGATCATGTCCCCATTCAATAATACTGAATCTCAATCACACAACACAAGTGTATACATAATCTAGCCAATCTCGCCTAGCTCAAATGGTATAACCATCTCAACCAGCAACATGGAAGTAGTGCCAAGGCCATTGAGTGCGTTGAATCTCGATCACACTACACAAGGGAGCCAACCACTGCAGACAGATAAAAACTCAAACATTGCATCTTGATAAGGTCGGTGCATAAATGTGTATATAATCTGAATATGTATATGTGATTTTGGTGCATTTGCATGGCATATGCACCTCAAATGTGTCTCAAGCTTAAGTATTTGTCAAAATATAACTTCTACTCTGTAATTCTGTATAATCTATCACAAATCTGAAAAAACATGTTCCAAATCTGTGAAAATCAGTACTAAATGTATAAAATTATGTAATGTCCCCAAATGGGACGATTTCATGCAAAAAGAGTTTTTCCCAAAACCCACACATCTAAAAATAGAATCACCAAACCCTAGTTTGCAAAACAAGCTCACCAAACCCTTATTAAGCCTTAAAAACCCCAGACGCCAAAATAGTACGATTTTATGGGTAAATACTAGCCAATAATTTGTTCCAAAATAACTGAAAATTTGTAAAAAAAATTTAAAATTTATTTTGCACTAAACAAGTACCTTTTTACCCAATTTTTTAAGCTCAAACGCCACTTTTTGATGGTAAAAAATTATGATTAATTATCAAAAATTACAGCTGTTTTTCTAAGTGAATTCCCTCTTCAAACCCCTGCCAAAAAATAGCCGCGAATCCCTGAAAAATACCAGGAAATTACGACCTATTTTGGACATAAAAATCATCAAACTAGCCTCTCCAAGCCAATCACTCCACTTCCCAAGTGCAGAGAAAAATAGCAAAAAATTATAGAATGAATTATTGCCTTCCACAAGTGAAAAAAAACCTTTAAAACCCTGTCAAATAATTAAATAATAATTTTGAAAATTATTATTTAATTTTCTCCTTCAAACCCTTCACAAATTCGTCCAAAACTTCACACCAATAATCAAAAAATTAACAAATAAAATCAGAGTATTTAATTTGCAAATTTTAGATCAAATGAAGCCTCCAAACCTTAAATCCAAGTTCCCCAAGTGGTTCGCTCCACTTGCAAAACTAATATAATTAATTAGCAAGCTTAACATGCAAGGAAAAGACTACGAAACCCTCACAAAAATCCACACAAACCCTTCAAATCAATTCGCCACGCTCCTTAGGGCAAGAACAAGATCTCCTTCAGCAAAAAGTGGTGCCAGAAGACACCTTTTTAAATTGATCAATCACCAATGGTAGCGAACCTCTATTGGGCATGCATCCCAATAATTTTCTTCAAGCATGAAGAACAATTTTATCAAAATTCAGCATCTCCTCCATTGTCGTCTTGTATTTATAATTTTCAAAGAGGGTGAACCAATTTGGTAAGATAAAACACCTTTCTTTTCCTTTGCTTTAGCTCCCATGCCGACATCTACTTTTTGAATAATATATTAATTAGTTCCCTTGATTTTAAAATAGTAATTAAAATTACTTTAAGGCAAATAAATTAATAATTTATTTATTTAAGCACTTTAGTGGTAAAAACCACTTTTTTTAATATTCTATTAATTAAATAATAACTACCTTATGATAAAAATCACTATTTCAACAATTAATAAATAACTACTAAAATGTAATCTCCTAAAAGGGCTCCTTTAGTCTATCGAAAAATAGACTAAAGGTCTTCAATACCTGTTTAATCATGATGTAGAAATGGGGGCATTACAGTCCTCCCTACCCAAAATTGTTTGTCCTCAAGCAATTGCAAAATCCAAGTGGGTGTCCCAACACTACTTATCAAACAATGTCCACATTTACCTATTTCCCAATGAAAGAAATTCTCACATGTCTTCTTCGTATTGTTGCTCCTGTAATTTGGGGGCTGCCCCCACGTGCTAGATGCATCCTCATGGCCTTCCAAAGGCTCCACATGTTCCGAGTCAAACACCCCTTTCAATACCAAATGGTGGATGACGAAGCTCCTTTCCCTTATACCCTCCAAGGATGTGATATGTGACCAAAGTTAAAATAAAAAACATAATAGAATTTGATTACCTTGCTGCCCCGAGGGTAATGACTCCCCAAATGCCATGTTATAACTCTCCAATCATGTAAAAAGAAATCAGCTAGGTACCATCTTGTAATCTTACCATGATGTGAGGTCTCAAGGTAGTACAATTCAACATATATGGGCTTTCTTGTGCACGCCATGTGCCCTACCAAAGGCTGCCGCTTATCAACATTCTCATCTATGCATGTAACACTACATAAGCTCATCAAGAGTCTTCAAATGTTTATCAATGAGAGCTATATCATTTTCATGCATGTGCTACTTCTATTACTTGAGAATGGAACCCAAAAATGCATGTTTCCAAAACCTTGCAAAAGATGGAATGTACCCCAAAAATCAATTTTTCCTCCATGATATTACTGTACGTACATGCCTAATTCTGATTTTTCATGATGACAAAATTCAGAATTAATAATTGGGCTTTCTCCTCTTCCCAAGATCTGTGGGATGCCATCAGAACTTCTTATCTTGCCATACCTGTACCTAGTATGTTGCTCAAGAGAATTCAATGTGTTATGCAACTCAAAATAGTAGCTATCATACCTCTTATCATGCTTTGAACTTAACCACAAGGTCCCCTTATGATTTGAAACCTCTCCCCATAGATTGTGTATGCAAATATGTTGGTTGTCATAGTAAAACACATCCATGCCTCTACTCAGAAATTTAAATTTACTCATTACCAAGCTGATTCTTAATGGGCTCTCTAACTCCATGCTTCCCCAACAAACCATCATAGACTTATGCTCTGTATGAAGAAGATTAGGACTGCAAAACTAAACCAAATTAATATGCTTAGCAAAGCTGCCCATAATTAAATTCATCTCATGGAAAAGTACTAGAGGATGTGTGCTCCCATAGTGTGCATTCCAAAGTGTGCTAGGACCTTTTTTATACCATATCAATCCTTCTTCATTTTGAAAATATAGTCCTTCCATTTGTAGAAATAAAACAAGCTTAACCAAATTGGAAAACATACCTTGCAGGTGCATATCATAACCATCTAAACCCATTGGTAGGGATCCCCTTATGTAAGATGTATGTCTTTCCCTTGGCTGCCCTTTGTTAGCTTCCTCACACATGTATGCATTACCAAACAAACCCACCAATACTAGATTTTATTCCTTTTTATACACTGTTGTACCTACCATGTTAACTCAGAATTTTGGGAGGAATTGATTTCAAGTTTTGTCCATGCATGAACACTCCTTATGAACCGAAACATATTCCAGACTATTAGAACCTTGAAGTGTAGGTGGAGCAATAGAAGGTGTCAAACGTGCCTTTTGTTGTCTACTTGGTATTGATTGCGATTTGATATTGCAGCAATGAGAATTTGTGATCATTGGTGGTTGTTTTTGCTCAATATCTATAGCTTTGTAAATGTGTAACTTTTCTTGTTCGTAGGTTATGCTTGATTTAACAAAGTTTTCCATGGAAGATTTTTGCCTTTTATCGCCTAGAAACAATATGATCTAAGCAAGATTACAATAAAAAAGAATAAGAAATCTGAAACCCTAAAAGGTTGGAAACCCTAAAAGGTTGAAAACCCTAGGGCACTCTAGGATTGGCATAAGAAGACTCAAAGATCAGTTCACCTAATATTTAACCCTTTTTGGAAATAAAGGTAAGGAAAATAACCTAATCAACTAAGGTATAAACTATTCTAGAGGCAAGTGAATTAAATAATTCAGATTCACAATATTCAATTACAGTGTTGAATTATGAAAATATGTTAAATATAGAAAGTACAATGCCAAACAGTTATTTGATTGCTTAATCACGAAGAAAAGATAAAACTTTGCTTGTTCATTGACATGCAGGCAAATCTGGGGTAATGCAAGTGCAAAAATAGTCAGGATGATGTTCTGATATGATTTGTCAAATTCTGGAAATCAACTCTTTGTCAACCCGAACACTACCATTGGAATCTAAACACTAGCATCGATGCTTTTGTCCCTGTTTCGATGCTTCTGTCTGTAGTGAAGTACAAGACCTTTTCTGAATATTCCACTTGCGCATGTTAGGTCTTATTGTCGCCTTGCAAATTCTCTATCTGGATCACTCACATAGGTTCTAGATATTAGGGTGTAGCTCAAAACCCTAGATCCTCCTATTAGAGCATGTGATCTTGCAAAACAACGATTAATAGGCTCAAGTGAAATCAAGTTGACCTCAAAGACCCCTCTATCAATGAGTGCTGCCTACATAGCCATATACTCCAAAGAGGGCCTTAAACTAATGTAGTTCTCCTCTTTATGTAGGTTTGTGTGTAAACAATGGTGCAATATGCTATATGCAAGTGCATGTAGTGACCTAGCTTGCAACTTGATAAATATTGTTCATGGGTTGCTCTTTTAATGCTTCAAACCTGTAAGAATACTACTCCTATGACTGATATGGAAATAGGGAAGAATAAGGCAACAGAACTCAATTGTGCGAATGATTTAGTGAGTTACATGTTTGATTCGTAGTTGCTAGATGTCTAAATGAGTGGGCTTTCTTTTGTATTTATATCGCACCATTTGAAACTATCTCGCAAGAGGGTTAATTAAGAAAAATAGGTCGACCCGTACATATCGAAAGATTTGCAAATTTCAATGTTTGTAAGGTACGAACACTAGCATTACCCCTGGGATGCTGGTGTCAACACTAATGTCCTAGTCTGGACAATAGTGTCCTAAAAGATAGAGAATTTTTGAAGATCTGTAATTAAAAATGTAAGATATTTATCAGGATTTAAGCATATTGTGGGCTATAGGTGATATGGCTAATCAAAATACGAAGGTCAGACTATAAGATAAGCATTTAAGCACAATGAGATGGCGAATGTGAACCTTTTGGCTACGAGAAGGTCATGAACTGAAGGGCTGAGCCATTAGTGATTTTTCCAAGTGTACAAGACTAGTTTATCATGTAAAAATCTAGATTTATCATCTACAGTTTCCAATTGTCTACCTACGTTTAATTTATTTCTATCTACCTTTTTAGTGGTTCCACTTTTCCACCTACTTTTAATTCATTTCCACCTACCCACTTGCATATGGATTGGGTTGATAAATAACTATAGTTATATCGAAAACCATATTAGATGTCCTCATTATTTCCAACATGCTTAGAGGAAACTATACCAAATTTCTATGTGAGATTTGGGAACTTCTCCAGAAAAGCAGACTCATATAACAATTTGGTTTGGGTCAATAGAGTTCCTTTCTAGTCAACAACATATGTAGTGGTTTTACCCTTGCAATTGGTGCGAGTCCAAAGATCGAAAAAAGTATCTCCAACCAACGGTTGAATAGGGAATGGTAGCCTCAAGATGAATGATAGAAACCTCCTCCAAATGAGATGGCTCATACAATTTGAGCTTGCTCACATTGGCAACATCATGGGTACCAAGATAATCTGGAAGGTCAATTCGAAAGGCATTAGGCTCGTTTGCTTGGAGAATAGTGTAAGGTTCGCATTTGATGGGCTTCAACTTATGATGTTTGTTGTGAAACTTTTTATCAAAGTGAAGCCAAACACGATCACCAACGTGAAACGAATGACGAACCAAATGTCGATCATGAAATTTGGCTCAATTTTGTTGAGGAATATCCTAAATTTTTTTGTAAAGCTTGACCAAATTTTGCATAGAGGTAGCAACTTTATCTTGCTCCTTTTGCTAGTAGGATGTATCTGGAGTTGGAAGAGCAGCTAGAATCTCATAAGGTGCCAAAGTTTGGAAGCCATGATAAACTTTGAAAGGAGAATATGCTATAGAAGTATAAGTAGCTTGATTTTAGCTATTCTTCTAATGAGTAACACATAAATCATGGACTAAAGTGCAATTAAAAACCTCAAACGAGACATCTAAAAGTAGAAAGAAATAAATTGTATTAATGTCCATTTATGAGCAAAAATAGATCAATGGAACTTGAGGACAACATGGAACCCAAAATCTTCCACAGTGATTGCCAAAAGTGACTCAAGAAGCACATTCATGATCTGAAATGATAGTGAGAGGAAGCTCGAAATTGTTCCAAACATGGTTGACGAACAAGTTTGCAGCTTGTGGACCATCAATGGTCTTGGAGCACGACGTAAAGATATCCAATTTGGAAAACCAATGGACAACCACAAAGATGCAATCATGTTGGCGTTGAGTGTTGGGCAAACCACTAATGAAGTCTATGGAAGCGGATTCCCACAATCAAGAAAATACTAGTAATGGTTGATATAATCCAAGCTTTCAAGTGGAACACTGAGACTGACTACAAAGAGAGCACCAAAGGATGTAATCCTCAACTTGCTTCTGCATAGAAGGCCGATAAAAATACCACTAAAGGTTTTACATGGTCTTTTATACGCAGAACACCCATATAAGAGGATGAGTGAGCTTGTTTTAGCAATACTTGACGAGAAGTGCACATGGGAGCACAAAGTTGAGTGGATTTGTACAACCACCAATTTTGTAGACCATAGTCAAAGAAAGGTATTTGGTTCACCACTATCGGTTGTTGTGGAGCTTCAATTATCAGAACACCTCTCCTTGTTGTGAAGCATCAACCGTCATTATATTCCTTCTTTGGTGCGATGAGAGCAGGAAATCCACAAGGAGAAGTGTTGGGCTAGATCTTGCCCTCTTCAAGCATTTTCTTGATTTGAAGCTCTAGCTTAGCACTTTCAATAGGTGTAGTGTAGAAAGATGGTCTTTTGGGAAATAGTGAACCTGGAAGGAGCTCAATAGAACATTGAATGGACCTTAAAGGAACAAGTCATTTAGGCTCATCAAAAAACATCAGAATATGCATCAATAAGAGATTTGATTGCTTTACGTGGAAACTTGTCGACATTATCTGCCTTTGATTCCCAAATTAAGCAAAGAGTAAGAAACTAATGCAGATTGACCTATTTAATTGTTGGCCTATTAAATAGAGCAAAATATTAACAAAAGGAGTGAGTTTGGATACTTTACCATCCTTGTGCACTCGATAGCTCATGGAAGCCATCAAAGAGGGCCTCACAACCGTACCGATAAAGTCTTCCAAGTATGAGATTGCAACAATCAAGGGGAGTGAAATCACAATCAAGGGTATCTTGGAATGGCTCAATGAGAAATGTGATGGAACATTTGTGAGACAACAATGTGGAATGTTCGCCCTGGATGCACCCCAAGTAGTATGGGTGTGAAAACATCGTAGTTGGCAAGCGATGATCATCTACCAACTTTTACGAAATCAAATTCTTTTGGTTTCCAATGTCAAGGATAAGCTCTACCAATCCATTCTTGATTTAGCAATTATGAGTGAACAAATATTCCCAGTTGAAAAAATAGTCGTTGAATATGAGAAATGAGTTGAGGATTAGAAGTGTCAAGATTAGTTACCTGAATCTTAGAATCTTCATAGTGTCAAGTCTGCTCAAAAAAAGGGTCTTTGCCTTCTTTGATTTGAGGACATCGCCTTCATTAGTAGAATGTCTCGTGCTTGTAGTAAGCACAATACTTCTTTCCATTGCTACATAAAAGAATTGAACCCTTAATGGATCTATTTGATGAAGAATACCCATTCCCTGATGATGAACAATTCACATCAGACAAATTGGAAGGGGAAGAAGATGAAGAGTAATAACTCATTCGCCAAAGATAAAAAGATTGACTTTACTTCAATCCCTTGCTTTTGATGCTTAGCTTCAACCTTTATATCCAGCTAGAATGCATGCTCTAAAGGAAGTGATAGTGAAGAGATCTAAGTCCTATAAAAGACGAGCAAACAACCCTGAGATGAATTTGATGTGAACCACCTCTTCAATGACCTGTATGTACCTGTAGCTTAATAGTGATGATCGAGCTGCTCTATGTATTGTTGAATTGATTGGCCATATGTCTAGCAAAGATGGACCCACCATGCCAATAGCTCTTCTTTGTAACTGAAGGCATGAAATCGCATCCAAATAGTTGTTTAGAAATCTGTCCAAACATCACTTTCTGGTTGCTTTGTAACCTCTTGAAGCTCCGTAGGTGAGACTGCCACTAGGTGAAGGCTTGATCGTTCAAATCATAGTAGAAAAACTCGTAAACCGCAATTACTCTGCAATCAAAAAAATTGACCCATACTTGCGACTCGACAATTACTCAGAAATTTTATCACTATTTTAAAAAATATATAAATTCATAAAACACACTGAAATACATTAAAAAAATGAATTGAATGGAGAGAAATGATTTTAGACAGTCATTCGCCAATCGCCGATGCACACAGACAGCAAAAAACATGATAGAAAAGAGTAAAAATGGCATTTATTTTTGCCATTTTGATATGTTTTGGAGGAAGCTAGGTCAGGGCCGGTTAGCAGCCTGAAACCTGCGGTTAACAGCGAGTAATCACGGTTAGTTACTCGCTGTTAACCACGGGTTTCAGACTGCTAACCGACCTGCAGTAAATGGAAAGAGTAACCGTTTGGGAAAATTTTGCAGGAAACCCGCTGAAGGTTAGCCAGGTTTTTCAATACAGAGGTTCATATGGACTTCCACTTTCATGGTTTGTTGTGGCTCAATGAAATTTGACTGCGTCTTGAAATATGCCTCTAGACTTCGAATCCAAGCATCTAACTTGTCCTCATCAATGATGCCATCAAAATGGGGAGTGGATATCTTGGTGTCCAGCCAGAAAGCAAGTTGGCCAATCAGGCCAGTTGTGGGAATGACCCTGGGGGTCCGTTGTGGTATTATGAGTTGTTGGAACATGCTCGTCATCTGCTGCATAAGTTGCCATTGAAATGAATTTTGTTGTCCTTGGTCATGGAGCTCTTGGGTGAGCAAATGGACCCAAATCCGGGTTTTGGGTGGAGCTTGGAGGGCGTGTTGAACCATCCATAAAATAAAAATGAAAGGATACAAAGAAAAAGTTTGAAATCTGAAATGAAAACAGCAATTGAGCAGAAAACAAATTACAGCAAAAAAATAAAAACAGCAATTAAATCAGCAATTTGACAGCAGAATTTGACCAACAATTATTTGACAGCAAAACATTAACAGTAGAAATTTAGCAGCAGAAATTTGGAGCTCTGGAGCAAGTCTGTGAGGCAGCACAAAAAATAGCAGTTGAATACATAAATCAGCTTTCGGAATGCAGATGCTGATTAAATGTCGAAGGTGCTGGATCTCAAGTTCAGAGTAGAAAACAGAAATGCCAGACAGTGGCGCCAACAGCAAAACCACAATCTATAGCAAAGAAGGCCACAGTCAAATGCCAAAGGCAGTCCGCTTAATTAGACCTATACTCACACCAAAATCTGAACAGCAGCATACAGCGAGAATGAATCTCGAAAATTTATACAGATCTGAGGAATGAATGACCTGCTCAAACCAGAAATAGCACCAAACGGAGGATTTCAAGGACAGGATGGACAGAAAAAGGGAGTTTAAACTCTTGTGAAAAATACACAAATGGCCACAGTTTGTAGAACTAGTCAAGATGAAACAGAGGTTAGGGCAAAGGCGGTGTGCAGGATATATACAGGAGTATATCAAAGGCTAAGCAATCTGAAATTTGAAAGCACAGATAATTTAAGACATGGGAAGGCCTGATCGTTGGGCTTTGTTACCAACTGATATGATCTATATTTCTGATTGTCTGTTTACATAAGAGAAGCTTCCATATATAGGCTAAAAAATTTATAGTGACATTGAATGTTTCCAACCATCCACCTAATTTTAATTTATTTCTATCTACCCTTTCAAGGTGTTCCAACTGATCACCCACTTTTAATTTATTTTTATCTGCCCACTTGCATATAGATTTGTTTAGTAAATAACTATAGTTAAATTACTAACTATATTATATGTCCTCGTCACTAGGATTGTTCATCCTGGCCCACCCAGCCCTGTACTAGGCCCTTTCACAATCTCAAATCTTGACTGAGCCCTTTCACAATGATGGAAGAAGATGCTGTTGGTTCTTCTAGTCCAAGTCTTAACGCAGACATGTGACAGTGTTTGCCTTCTTTCATGGTCCCCTGCTTGATCTTATTCATCAGCTCTATGTTTATTAGAGGGGTCCTTTCCTCGCAGGGCTACTTTTACCATGTTTTATGGCCTGCCATCATGACAACATCATGATCAACACACCATCCAAATATCCAGTCAGAAATTTCCCTCTTAGAAAAGCTAAACCAATCTGCCATCATGGTCAATTTATCATCCACATGTAGAGGAAGATATTTTCAGCAGAATCTCCCCGTAGAAAATGTCTTTCTCAACCAATCACCAACTTTCCTTAGCAGCAAAGAAGGATCCAATATGTCCTCAGTGAACTCCTTATCATAGTTTCTGCAATATGAAAACCCCTATAGTGTTTTCTGGAAAAAAAACCTAACTAGTGAAAATGACCACTGTTAAGTTTTTTGTAAACAAACATTTTCATGATAAAATTGCGTAATGGTTACAATTTGAGTATACCTTAGATGGAAATATAATGGTTACAATTTGAGTATACCTTAGATGGAAATATTATGGTTACAATTTGAGTATGCCTTAGATGGAAATATAATGCTAAGAAATAAAGCCAAGTAAGAACAGAACTCACAATCTTTCCGAGGTGAAAATGGAATAAGGCCAGATGGGAAAACCAATGAAGTGCTAACACCATATGATAGGCAAAGACTCATACTGACTTCTATAGTGGTAAATAAAAGGCATGAACTTGCTCAAGAATACTAAGTAATCTATTTGCAAAGCACTAACCGAACATAAATGAGAACTGTATTCATTTAAATAGAGAGGATTTCTCATAACGATTTGCCACCTTGTCAAACTAAACTCAAATTTTGAAGGACACAACTCTAAGTTGACAGGCTGTGTGGCAATTACTTAACATGGTACAAGCTATCACTAAACACTAAAAGAAACATCATAAAAAATGATACGCAGATAATATATTAATTATCTTAAAGATGTTTTACCGTTTTATAAAACAAAAAGATCAAAAAACTATTGTAAAATAGATAGCTTTGAACCCAAATGTACCTAGACATGATTTCTCAGGTAGACCGTTGATTAAACTGTGTACTAATACCCTTATGCATTTGTTTCACCCCTACTTCCAAACATGGGGCCCAAGATTCCAAGGTGGAGGAATTGCTATGAATTATTTACAAATATTTTTATTTGCAAATCTTGTACGTGAATTTATTTATAAGTGATAGCACCCAAGTTATATAAGGTGATTTAATCACAAGAATAATGGGCAGATGGGCAAGTATGATTATTCATTCATTTGTCCAATGTCAATCAATTGTACAGGAATAATAAAGGACACATCTTTCAAGTTCAAGGTTTTGTAAGGAGCCATAGAAAGAAAGAAATTGTATTGATGTCCACAGATGACCAGGTCAATGGGACTCAAGGATACAGCAGTTACAATAGAAAGTTCTAGGAAGGGAGAATCCTAGAAGCCAAATAAAGGAACTATGTAAGACAAAAATAAAGCAGTGTGCCGCTAAGACGGGGTAATGAAATCAATACATATAGTAACAAAGGGCAAACAAGAGCCCCAAAAGCACTAGAGCTTTGCAGACTGCATGTAGGTTATACTAACAGAGGTGATTTTGAATGCCTAGTTCTAGGGTAGTTTGCATGTGTTTGACCTTATCCAACCAGCACTCATCTTCATCCTTGCAATTCCATTTAATCATGCTAATGAAGAGTGTACAGTAGCAGTTTTTGGCAGTTAATGTTTTTTATTTGTCTTCCATTGTTCTAATCCTTGACTGTTCTGATTTTCTGTTGTTCATGTGAGGATATATCATCTTGTTAATGGGAAATTTGTCATTAGGAGGGGCCGTACTTGCTATGCACAACACCAATGTCAAGTGTTAAGGGGAATGTTATGTAATGACCCCTTTCATCTTATTCCCCCATGTAAAGCGTAATGGGGGATGTTAACGTGCAACGATATATAATGACACTTTCCATCTTAGGCCCCCAAGTTAAATGTAAGGTAATATTCCAGAGTTAGATAGGCTATTTATACCTTGGAAAAGCTCTGCATGTGACTCTGTTGTAATTTTTCATCATTCCACTTTTGCCTTTTACAAGACTGCCAGCTGATAACAAAATTGACTCTATTTTATTTGCATTTTTCCACCGAAATCAGTCAGATTAGCTAAGAGTGCTCTTTTAGCTTTACAGGCCTTGTCATATCATACGAATCATTATTTGCTACAGACATATACACACAAGCATGAGTGCATTTAATTCCACTACAAATGACACTAACACAAACAATAGAACTAGCTTAGATATATTAAACACATCTCTCTAAAAGACGCAGAGAGATATCACTCTCGAGGTGCCTATATTGGATTTGTCACATGGGTTAGATAGGCATCTCAAGCGTGATATCTCTTGGCATCTTTTAGATAGATGTGTTAAGATATCTATTGATACTCCATGTATTGGTTGCAATGCTACGTGCAATTGGTCGTTTCCATGAATGCAATTTCCTTTTGTTATGGTTATGCACAATATTGTTTGCTGCAAATAAATGAATAGCTTTGTCAAATTCTTCCCTGGTGGCTGGATCTAATGCACCATCAGTTCTCATCAATAATTTGAATTTCTAATTGTCAATTGTCGGATGTACATCTCTAAAATTTGTGAGAATTTGATGAAACCTTTGTTGGTCTTCCCTAATGGCAGGGATTTGAGAGCAGCAGGAGGAATATCATTCCATACTATTAGAGCTAGAGGGCTACTATCATTCCATCGGGCAAAAGGATATCATCTAGGCAAAAGGTTGTTATGGGCCAAGGGTCTTCTTTGAGAGGAATTTCTTGTTGGGCTACGGTATGGAGGTATTTGGGTGCGAGATGGATTTCTTGGAACAACTCTACCTCTTGGAGCTCTCCTTTGCAACAGTAGTTCTTTTACCAACCCTTGGCTAGGTTTTACTTTAGTATAGATCTAGCCTATACCTCTCATAAGCCAACCGAGCTATCTTCTCAAGTGGAGTCGCCAGGTAAAGAAATTTGTGCTCCAATAGTACAGTAGTCAAGATTCTCACCACTATCTTGAAAAGGCTTAAATCAGGCCCTTCTAGGTTTCAGGTCCCACCAGGCATGTCAGAAAAAATATTGTTGATGGTTAAAAATGAAATATCCCAAACAAATTACAATGCAAAAATTTTCCACATTCTTGCTTCTGGCTGAATGGGCATTTCATCAAACACTTATCTTGTAACCAGTTTTGAAAGGTTTTCGTGAAATGTTTTTATATGATCATGAAAATAGCATTCTTATGAACATGTGTTCCAAAAATTAGACCAAACAGACAGTAATGTGATAAATATTCAAAACTTAAACTTTCTGGATAAATGTTTTAATGTATTTTCAGAACTACACATATAAAATCTTTGCTTCAAAACAAAACCAATGCAATGACATTATCAATTGGCCCTTAATGATTTTGCACAGCAATGTAAATTACTAACAGTCTGACCTTAGAAAGGTACAGCAGATCACTAGCTGTACGGCCTGCAAACCAAAGATATGGCTGCCATTCCCATACCCCTATCCTTCCTTCCAGCTGCTGCGATATAGCTTCAGTTCCTACAGCTGCACGTGGAGGAGAGTATTTCTGGCCAATGACCACGATGGGAATGTGAAGGGCCTCCAATATATGCGCTGCACTCTCGGTGATGAAGGTGGGCTGCGGCAAGGGATATGTATATATACTGTGCTCAAATACAGAATGGGACGGCTGGAAATGAAAACCAATGTGTTCAACAAATTCGCCCTATCCTAACTTGATTGTTTCTCCTTCAACACAAGCTGCAATATATATATATATATATATATAAGCAATCATTGCTTGCAAGACTTCGTATCATTCCAGTGATATCTCCAATCGTTACTACTTCGGCAAGAAATCTGGGTGATTCCTTCAGCTACTAGCTAGGGTAGAATCTTGCACTACCGAAACCAGCAATCCCCTTAAGGTTTCAGCTTCTAGAGCTCACAATTCTTCATAATGCGAAAATAATATATGCCCAATGAGTTTCCCCAAAAGCTCTTTTATATTCACCCCTTTTTAATATTTTATTTTCCCGCACTTTTAAATATTCATTAGACCGGGGAAATAAAGTGACTTTATCAACTTTTTAATATTATTTCACTTAAGTCACTTAGAGCACTTTATTAATTTAATTAAATAACATTATCCTTAGAATAGACTTGGATGGATAATATTAATTAATTAAATTAAATTATTCCCTGGATCTCAAAATTAGCCCACGGGAATAAAATAGGCTAATTTCACCACTGCTGCTTATGCCTCGGAAGGGGCCATTACAAAAAATGTCTTGCAATGGCGTCCGCCATAGTCACATGGTTCGGCTAATTTTCTCCAGAAAATTTGAAATTCGCCGATTTTTGTCAAAATTCGTCAAATTTGCCATTTTTTTCAGTCTGTTTTTTTTGGCATCTGATGTCCTCCTTTCCTGTTTTGTTGTTGCGGCATGAGGTGGTTTGAGGAATGCGTGTCCATACAATGCTGAAGGACACAGAGACTGGACAACTGAATATACTCGTTGTCAGTTGGGTTGGCTATTGTAATGCATCCGGTTGCTGTAACCACACCAGCCACACCTGCTTCTGCTTACAGCTTCTACTTATGCCAGCTAGATAGGGTAAATTCATTGGGATATTCAAAATTTGTCTGACTCTTACCGTAATACAGATTTCTCAATCCTTTACGAATCATATTTGTCTTGCCCGACATAGGCGATATGATACTTACGGGATTATGTAATCCAAAATTTTATATTATATTATTTATATCCCATAACCTTAATTGGGTCGAATAATAAAGTTACACGAAACTTTAGGATATCCCTTGGGTCTAATAATATAATTAGACGTTGAATAGTTTATTTATGTTTTGTATTTTCTTTTTCTTTTTTAAATTAATATTTTTATATTTAGTAATATTTTATATTTATATTTATTTATAATTTTATATTTATTAATATTTTTATATTTACATATATTTTGATATTTATACATATTTTTATATTTAATAATATTTTATTTTTGGTCAAATTTAATCACGAATTTTTTCGAACTTTATTCATTGACGAACTTGAACCAATTTTAATCCTAATCGAACTCGAACCTCAAACCTTGTGACTACGGCGCCCGACATGGATCAAACAGATTTAGGGAAATCCTACAATGTGGGACTTGTTTGTTGGATATCCTCCAAAGTTAGAAGGTCGGCTCCTTATCTAATTGAAGCTAAAAACTACTATTTGTAGGAGGAAAGAAAGAAGAAACATACAGAAAATGCAGGGAAGGAAATGTGGCCATACGCCAGAAAAGTTAGGACCGGAATCTATTTAACAACTGGATTATAGCACAAAACAACTCTTACAATTTCCTAGAAAGCTCAAGACACACAATATTATAATTTCTGCAAGCGGCAATGTCCAAGACAACAAAATCAAGAGAAAGGGAAGTTGGAGATAATATCCACAACGCATTAATTCAAATATTTATAGGAATCACACAATTGCATCAATAATTCTAGGATGTTATAGAGAAATCAGAAAACAGATAAAGCCACTAAGGCACTCTTTGTTTTACACGGTCTAAGACAAGCAGAAAATAGCTACTAAAGAAAAAATTGCCAATCCTTTGCTCAAGTTGAGCTCATTACATTTAGAGCATAAATTTTAGAATAAGGGATTCAAAAATGAGCATGAATGCTCCCCGTCATTGTGCGTGCAATCTGCAAGTTTTATATATCATGGATTGATATTCCACTGCTTTAGTAAATCTCCGTTATTGTTTGGGTGGCCACCACTTGTAGGCTGCACAGGGAATGTTTGCCACCTAGATTTGAATGCTCTAGGTGAGTGTTGACTCATCGAGGAAGGCAGTGTGCTTTGGGGTGTACAATACAGCTATCCTTATTGACCAACATCTAAACATTGCCTTAATGGTTGTATAGAGCTTAGACCCTGCTATTTCTAGTGGGAGATTGACACGGTAGCTGCAGCTTGCACCACTCGACTTCTGCAGTATGGTGGAACCTATCAATTTTGCAGGAGTGGGAGCCTTGTCACTTGTTCTCACTGGCCACGTTGATATGTCCAAGTGGCCGAATTAACCAATGGCGCAGCGTCGTGGGCTGCAATGTGATGATTGTGCACAAGGAGTGCACCATTGGCTGGTTGGTGGATCCCATTACTTTGAGAAATGAACAATCCACTTCATTCAATCAAGAAGATCAACGATGCGAGTAATTCAAGCTGATTTGGCATTGGTAGGGGGTCCATTGATGCAAGATTGGATGAAACTTTACAACAATAAGTTCCTCCAATAGCTGGTGGTTGAAGCCAAGGCAATAAGCTTGAATTCTGAGATTCTGCATATGCTTGCAAGGAAGGGCTAAAGGCTTTCAGGCCTTAGTGTAGTGTTTTTAGCACTATACTATGAATGTAGGGAAAAGGGACATTATAAGTCAAATTGTCCAAATAGATGGGCTAAGGCTTTCAAGCCTCATTGTAATGTTTTTAGCACTACACTATGAACGTAGGGAAAAAGGGCATTATAAATCAAATTGTCCAAATAGAGCATCTACCTCTAGGACAAAAAAATAATGATAAGGGTAAAGCCCCTGTTAATGTACTTGATCTAGTTGATGGGAGTAAAAAGGATCAAGTAGAAAGTTAGTTACAAAAATAACTAAGGAAAGAAATGCTTAAATTATAGAGAGCATAAACAATGAAAGATACTAGAAAGAAAAATAGAATAAGAAAGTTGATTGTGCAAGATTTTCTAATCTCGCATGGGCAAGCAGCATATTCCATTCTTGAAGACCTCTCCAAGCATACTGCCAATATCACATATGGCCAGATTTTTGCTTTATCTTTAGAAAAGAGGAGGGAGTTGCGTAGTGGCCTTATTGTTAGACGAAAGGAGGAGGTTGAAGTCCCAGTTTTTGAAGCAAAGGTAGATCCATATGTTTTGCAAGTTGAGGTATTGTACAATGGTATCTCTAGTCTTGATGGTGGAGATGTAGTCAATGTTATGACTAAACCTGTAATGAACATGTTAGGTTTGAAGCTTGATCGTCATTCGACATTACTACTAAGATATTTAAATAAAGGAAAACCAAAACCAAAAGGAGTTGTTTCGGATGTAGCAATTTATGTCATGGTGTTGTATGCGTGCTTGACTTTCAAGGCATGAAGGATGGCACTGTTGCATACCCAATGTTATTGGGAATACCATAGTTGAGAAGAGTCTGTGCAAGGAATTACTGGAATGAGGAGTTCATGATACTTGGTCGTGACCATGGGAAGGTTAAAATAAATGTGGTTCCTCATAGTCAAATTGTGGATCCTATGGACTCAAGCGATGAGAGCGATGACTAAACGTCCTCTAATTATTCTAGCACTAGTGATGTAGACGCTGATGAGGAGGAGGGTGATGTCCACGTGTCGATGATGGACAACCTTCCAACCTCATATGTTGATTTACCAAAGCAGTTCACTGAAGAAGAGTTTTAATTGTGGCTTCAGCAACTACAAATCAGAGATGCAATAGAGAAGGAAAGAGAAGACAATTTTCAACTCTTTCGATGGTATATGCATCTCTTCACTTTTGATTATAAGGAACTTCACCAAGTAAGATGAGTAGAACATTCTATTGAATTAATGGATGATGCAAAACCAGTCAAGCTAATGCCTTATAGAATGAATCCTATTTTTCCCAAGACAGTAAAAGAAAAGACAGAGAAGCTTCTTGATGCAAAATTCATCTTTCCAGTGGATAACTCATAATGGGTCTCTCCCATTGTGGTAGCAATGGGAAGAATTGGAAATTGTGTATTTGCGTTGACTACAAGAAGCTCAATAAAGTAACAAAGAGGGACCACTATCCTCTTCCTTTCTCAAACCAAATCTTGGATGAGGTAGTAGGGAATGAGTGTTATATCTTTGTTGATGACTATAGTGGGTACAACCAATTCCACATAGCTAAGCAAGATTGGCTAAGGACTATGTTGAGCACTTCTTAGGCAACATTTGCTTCTAGAGTCATGCCATTTGGGTTGTGTAATGTGTATACACCTGATATTTTTTACTTTATCACATTATTGACGCTTTCTCTTGCAACGACATGTCAACGCAACAATCTCTCTTAGTGCACACCTTAAAGGGTGCACCAAGAATGGGGTGGGATCAGTGCATAGTACTTGGCGAGAGATGTTTGAATTTTATTATGTCACACCATTACTAATATCAATCTGACTTCCTCTAAGTCTCTTTCCATCTTACCTCTCTGTCTACTTTCCATATAGATTTACTAGCTTCCCTATATACTACTATATTGGCCTACCTCTCTATCTACTTTCCATCTATATTTGCTAGTCTCTTTCTATCTTACCTCTTTGTCTAATCCCCCTGAGTGCACGCCTTAAATTGTGCACCAGGAATGGGGTGGGATCCGCTCGTGGTACTTTGCAAGAGAAATTTGCATACCATTCTATCACACCATCACTAATATCAATTTGTCCTCCTTTGAGTCTCCTCCCATCTTACCTCTGTCTAGTTTCCATCCATATTTGTTAGCTTCCCTATATACTATAGTATTGGCCTAGCCAATACAATATGTTTCGTGCTTAAGTCTTCCTTACACTATATCGGCCAATCCAATATGGTTCTAAATCTATCTTCTATCATTCATACTATATAGGCTTGGCCGATACTGTATTGTGCCAGCCGACATCTTCCAACTATAATGGCTTGGCCGATATTGTTGGCTTAGAGTTCAAGTTTCTATTAGGTATTGGAACTGTATATATAGGGGTCATATTTAATTCCATAAACAAAATAACACATTCATACACTCTGTTTGCGCTCGCATTTCTGGCCCTAAGTAATATTTGGAAGAGTTAGAGGTTTAGAACCTTATCTTGGAGGTCTTGTCTTGTAGTGTCACTGAAGCTCAATAAGTGAGATCTTTTGGAGTTCCCAACTAGGGGTATCTAGGTCTTCATCCAACCATTTGAGGTCTTCAACCTACAACATCTATTGCAAAGGGCCACTTGAGCCAAAGAGAGAGATTGAAGTGTCAACGAGTCCACCCAAAGGTAAGTATTTTTATCCCTATACTCTTTTTTTTACTTAGTAGATTATGTGTGTATCCTTTCTTAGGCTTTTCCTTATACCAAATAAGTTGGCATAGATATAAGGCTGCTTAAGCTTGTCATCTATCACCTTAAGTTGCATAGACCTCCATTTGGTTGGCCATTGCACCTTACCTTCTTTACAATCACTTATCCATCATTTACTTTACTTGCATCTTTACACAATCATTTATCTACATTGAGCTCTAGTGACAGCTATATCCCTATGTAATAGGCTTAGGCTTTGGAACCCTTTCCTCTTGACATTTGAGTGTAGGTTACCCTCTGTCAGGTCTACAGATACCCTAGGTCCTTACCTCTCGTCCAAGTATACACAAATTATATTTGATTGACCTTATTCGAGTCCCAGTCCATTTAAAGAAAGGGGATAGTTGTGAGTCATCCTAGCCCATGCATACTTTCTAGTGAACCCAACATGAATCTTATCCCACCATTGGTTGGATTAGTTTCATGTTTGTCCTTTTAGTTTCTTAGCAACATCTTCAAAACCATCAAATAAATTTCAATCCGACTATATCAACCAACACAATACAATTTCTTAGTTTTAGCAACTGTATCGCCCAGTACGATACAATTTTGTGTCTTCTGCCAACTACATCAGACAACCCAATACAATTCTCCAACCGCAGCGGCAAGCCCAATACTGTTTTGAGTGTTTCTTTCTTTCATTACATGTATCATTTGCTTTCAATTTGAATCATCTTTATTTCTATTTTTGTTTTTTTCTTCCTAGAACTGTGTTCTGACAGTTGTAAAACTCATAAGAATTGTCGTTCTGGGCAAGTGATCATCAATTTTACCTAAGCCATGGTGTAAGGGTACTACCCCAATACTCAAGCCATTAGACAACACTATATACGGACTTTAGTTTTCATGTACCTCACGATATATTGGAAGCACTTGGGGTTTTGTTTTCAATCAATAGGAAGCCTTTTAACCGTTTGATTTTTGTACTGCAGCCGTAAGTTTTTTGCCTCGAAAAAATTACTCTCAACGCACCTTAAAGATAAGATGTGCGACTATGGGATGGTGGAATCCTTCATAGTTAATGCCCTTTGGGCGTTGTTTGTTATTTATTCCTAAGATCAATATATATGAGAGCCTACAAGTCAAACACACCCAACTTAGTAATACCTTCTTGATTTATTCATTTTGCTGCTAAGTTAAATCATCAGCATGTTTGTTTTCTAGACTGTATCAACCAACCCGATACCGTTTTGTGTTGTCTTTCCAACTACATCGACCGGCCCAATACAATTTTGATTGTCTTTTCAGCTACATTGGCCAGCTTGATACAGTTCAACTTTAACAATGAATTTTCAACTATATCAGCCAACTCGATACAATTTTATTTTTCTACCAACTGCATCGACCAACCGGATACAATTCTGACTTCCTATTCAACTACACTGGCCATGTTTAATTACCCAACACTACTAGTCATACCATACATAATCAACCATTTTTACTCATTTTATACTGCATCGACCATACTCTACAGTATCAGCTAGCATCTTGCTTAATTGTACCGGCCATACCCTACGGTATTGGTTAGGAGTTGAAATCCCCCCTTACCAACTATATCAACCTGGCCGATACAGTTGCTTGAAGGCAACAATTTATTTCCTGACCTTAATAAATGCCCTTGGCCCTAATTTTTTACTTTTTGTGGGCTACCAACTACCCATCCTAATTTTAGCTTTGTTTTGGCACTTGTTGGGGCAAATTCTACTGCATAAATTTGCCTCACGCCTAAATTTCCTAAATCTAGTTCATTTTACCAAAAAATGACAAAACTAAACTTTAATTACACCACCTACTTGTAGGGCTCTGACTACAACTGTGATGTGACCTCTTAAACGTCTTCCTCCTCGTCCACAAGTCATCATCTCTCATAGCATTATTTTGGGTCACACAAAGCCCTAGTTTTCCAAAAATAACAAATGTGCAAATGAAATAGTTTTTACCTCATATAGTAAAAATTTCTAATTTTGAAATTTTTAGTTATTTACTGCAAGATTCCAAATTTTGCTTGTATTTTTGTTTTCATATGTCATTTTCACCAACTGAAAGAAACCTTAGAATCCTAGTGAGGTAGAGAAATTTTCGGTGCTAATAAAAAAAAAATTGTAAATATTTGGATTTTTCTCTTATTTTTCAAGTCCACCTCTCATTCTTTTCGATGGGCACCTTCTATTAGTTGTAACACATGCAGCAACATCTACAATCAGCGAGATAAGTGATAGTGCGTGTTTTCATTTATTTACTTTCAATTCTTTCAGCATTTCTTTTCGATTATGCTCTTGTGTTGCTAAGTTTTTATCCCAAAGCACCATCCCACGTTACACTATTATGACACATGATGAGCTTCGGGTGGGGCATATGTATACACCCGATATTTTTCACTTTATTACTTTACTAATATTTTCTCTTGCAGCAGCTTATCAACACATCAATCTTCCTAAGTGCACACCTTAAAGGGTGCACCGGGAATGGGGTGGGATCACCTTGTGGTACTTTGCGAGAGATGTTTACATAATATTCTATCACACCATCAATATTATCAATCTAACCTCTTCCGAGTCTCTATGTATCTTACCTCTCCATCTACTTTTTGTTCAGATTTGCTAGCTTCCCTATATCATGTTGTATCGAACTGGTCAACACAGTTTGTTTCGTACTTTGTCTTCTTTGAACTGTATCAGTCAACCTGAAACAGTTCAAAGTTTGTCTTCTATCATTTGTATTGAATCGATCTGGCCAATATCGTACCATGTCAATCAACATCTTCCAACTGTTTCAGCCTAGCTGATACCATCAGCGTAGAGTTCAAGGTTAGTTTTGGATATTGGAGTTGTATATATAGGAATCATATTTTATTCCTAAAAGATATAACACATTCATGCACACTACTTGTGCTCGCATTTCTACACCTAGGTGGTATTTGGGAGAGTTAAGGGTTTAAAACCTTATATTGGAGTTCTTGTCTTCAAATTCAATAGAAGAGGTCTTTTGGAGTTCCTAATTAAGCATATTAAGGTCTTCATCCAACCATTTGAAGTCTTCGACCTATAACATCTCTTGCAAAGTGACATTTGAGACAAAGGGAGAGATTGAAACTTCGACAGGTCCACCCCAATATAAATATTTTTATCTCTACACTCTTTCCTTTATTTACCTAGTAGATTAGATGTTGCTTATTGTTTTGTGGATGTTTGTGTGTATCCTTGCTTAGGCTCTTCCTTATACCAAATAAGTTGGTATGAATATAGGGTTGCTTAGGCTTGTCATTTATCACTTTAGGTTGCATAACCCCCATTTGTTTGACCATTGCACCTTACTTTCTTTACAATCACTTGCCCATCATTTATTTTACTTGTACCTCTTACAATCATTTACTTAACTTGCATGTTTACAATCATTTATCTTCATTGAGCCCTAGTGAGAGCTATGCCCTATGTCATAGGCTTATGCTTTGAAACCCTTTCCTCTTGACATTTAAGCGCAGGTTACTCTCTTCTAGGGCTATGGATATCCTAGGTTCCTACTCGCTCGTCCCAGTGTACGCAAGTTCTATTTGATTGACCTTATTTGAGTCCTGATCTATTGAGAGAAGAAGGATAGTTGTAGGTCATTCTAGCCCATGTATACATAATGCATGTGCAACCTTCTAGCGTGTAATAACTAGGGTGTTTGAACACTGGACTAGAACCTTCAACAGGATGTTTTTGGATGAGTTTTGCATCTGTAGGAGCAAGGTTGATCATCTTTACCAAATGGGGCTTTTCAAAGGTTGGATGAAGCCCAACTCTCATTAAATCCCACAAAGTGTGTTTGGATGCTCTAAACGTGTCATGCTATGACATGTTGTATCTAGAGATGACATCAATATTGATCCAGAAATGGTTTCAAAGATTAAGCAATTGTCATTTCTCATAAATAAAAAAAAGCGAAGATCATTCTTGAGACATGTTGAATATTATACAAGCTTCATTAGGAATTTCTCAAAAATTGCTCAACTATTAACTCATTTTTTTTTTTAAATGCTACCTATGAACCAAGGGAGAAGGCACTTGAAAGTTTTAAACAGATTAAGCAAGCTTTGGCAACTTCCCCTGTTCTTAAGAATCCAGATTGAAATAGACATTTATTATGTATATTGATGCTTCAGATGTGTAATGTCCCCTTTAGGGATATTTTGTTAAACAAGAAATTATTCAATCACTCCAACAACAAAATATGAATTTTCAGATTTTTCCTCAAACCCTAGCAAGCTGAATTAACAAATACTGCTGTAGATTACCTTGAAATTAACTCCAAAATATTATTTCAATTCTCCAAAAAATAGCAGAAAATATATTAATTTATTTGCCAAATAACCAGCCAAGAACCTGATTTTTTGGTGAAATATAGAGCTGGAAATATGTGTGGCTGATCCACACTATCAAATTGCATCCGAAAAGACCCCAAAGTGGGTCGCCAACCTCCACAGACTGGTATCTGCCCTTGTTGGTGTATGCAGCCCTCCAAAACGTGTTTCGCTGCCCTAAAACAGCCCTTCTAGGCAAACGCCTAGCTCCTCCAATGGTTCGCCCACCTGCAAAGTCACACTTGGTGTTGAAAGCACCTTTTTGATGTCAATTCTACTCAATGCAACTTCGTGATGAAGTTGCCCTAGGTCTGGATTTCAAGGGTTGTCGCCCTTGATTCAACGCCCTCGAAGAGTTTCCGTCCTCCATGTGCAAGAACCTGATTTTTTGGTGAAATATAGAGCTGGAAATATGTGTGGCTGATCCACACTATCAAATTGCATCCGAAAAGACCCCAAAGTGGGTCGCCAACCTCCACAGACTGGTATCTTCCCTTGTTGGTGTATGCAGCCCTCCAAAACGTGTTTCGCTGCCCTAAAACAGCCCTTCTAGGCAAACGCCTAGCTCCTCCAATGGTTCGCCCACCTGCAAAGTCACACTTGGTGTTGAAAGCACCTTTTTGATGTCAATTCTACTCAATGCAACTTCGTGATGAAGTTGCCCTAGGTCTGGATTTCAAGGGTTGTCGCCCTTGATTCAACGCCCTCGAAGAGTTTCCGTCCTCCATGTGCAAGCCCAACTTTTCATTCTTAGACTCCAAGAAAATAGTTATCCAAAAAAGTCATAATGATGCAAATGATCCTTCATTTGCCTTATATAGTCCTCCCAAGTGAAGTGCCCAAAATTGGGAAGGGAGAGTAACTTAAGGATCTCAATAGACCCTTCCCTTATGATCTTTTTTTCTTTTTCTTTTTTAAAATCACTTAAACAATCAAGACCCTTAGAGGTCTCCTTTTAAGTGACTTAGCAAACATAAAGTACTTTTCAAAAAAGTACTTTTACACAATTAAAACATTTCAATATTCACTTCCCTTTATATTTGTCCCTTAGCCCCCGGGAAGGGTATTAAGGCTAAGGGTCTTCCACCATGTCCCTATCAAAAGAGGGACATGACAAGATGCAGCACTAGGTAGCACACCAAGCCAAAGGGATGAAAATGGAAATGATCATCCAATCTACTTCGGGAGCAGGCAGCAGTGCAGAGGTAAACTAGACGATAACTGAGAATGAAGCTCTAGTTATCAATTTTGTTGTGAAGAAATCTTGGAGCTATTTGTTAGGACAAAAGTTTGTTGCTGTAATAGAGCACCAAACTTTGAAATACATTGTAAATAAACCTACCTGATCAAGAAGGATAGCAATATGGATACTTTTGTTGCAGGAATATGAGTTTGACATTGTGGATAGGCCAAGAAAGAAGCATATCAATGCAGATGCCCTTTCTTGAACATATGGGTCTATCTTGTGATGATCTTGAAAAATTGAATGCAACATTATTAGCCATTGATACTCCCCGATGAGTATATGGATCTATGAAATTATTTGAATGATGTCATCAACACTGTTGTGTCCTATTCTACCATATGGTCCATTTGAAAAATGAGGAATATACATTGTGGGTCCAATTCCACCTACACCACGAAGAAACAAGTATATTGTGGTTGCCACAGTCTACTTGACTAAGTGATTTGAGGCAAGACCTCTAAAAACAATTTCTATGGATGAAGTGTCAAGATTCTAGTATGCATGCATTGTTACAAGGTTTGGCGACCCCCTAGAAATTGTACCAGATCAAGGTATCCACTTCATCAATGAAGAGGTAAAATAATTGGTAGATAGGTTTTCCATCGAGCATAGGAATGCAACAATCTAAAGCCAAGTACAAATGGACATATGGAACGAACAAATCATGTGTTGTGCTAGAGTAATGCAAAAGATGCAGCTTTACAAGTACACACATGGGACAAGCAGATTCATGCAACATTGTGGGCATATAGGGGCACATCAAAATCAGCAAAAGATTATTCTTCTTTTTATCTTGCTTATAGCATTGATCACATCCTTCCCATTGAGTTTGATGTTCTAACCTTAAGAGTTTTCATCAATCAAAGGATGTATGAAGACTATAAGTGATAGGTTGGTGCATCTTCATCTCTTACAAGACATACGACAAACAACAAACGAGACCAATGTGAAGAAAAGATAAAGCAAAAAAAGTACTTTGATCGTAAAATCAAGTGATCCCCATTTCAGATAAACGACTTGATCCTAGCATATGATTCTCGGCATCACAAGAGGAAGCATAATAAGCTCCATTCTAAATGGATGGGACCCTACAAGATAACGGCAATGCATGATAATGGGACATATAGAATTGAGGAATTTGATGGCACTCCAACAAAAAAAATTGATCAACCATGGCAAGTTGAAAATATTTCAAGCTCCTGCTCCAAATTGTCTATGATAGTGTAATTCAAGGGCAAAGTAGAAGCTAAGAAGGGGAAAGATACATCATTAACAAAACAAATCTCTAAAATTTTCTTTTCATTAGTGATAATGTTGTAAATAATTTGATGTAAATTATTAGTAGTAGCATCCACTAGAAGTTATCAATATCTGCCAAGAAATAATGGTGCACACCATAGAACGTCATAAAGTAATTAGTAAATATTTCAAAAATGATGGGCAATGGCAAAAAGTAAATATTTGTCGTAAATGGTCACAGTAATAGAAAAGCATCACTGTCATGGTAAGTAGGCCACTAAGGTCAAGGTGATCATAAATAATTAATATTATATTTGTTATGATTCCAAAAGGGTTATATCATATATCTTTTGGAATATTTTTTCTATTATTAGGATAAAATCTAGGGTAGGTTGATTAAGTAGGAATCCTATGACAAATTCTTATTGATTAGCTATGATATGTCAAAAACTAATCCTACCCTATGTGATAATCATGTATGTAAAGGTGTGAGTTGAAATATGTGTTCTAATTGGTCAAGGGGAGTATCTTATCTTATCTTGGGATAAGGCGGGGTAGGACTTGAGAGTCTAAAAAATTATGCCTACTACCACCATACACACATATAGTTAAAGATGCACATAGAGAGTTCTAGAGTAATTATGGTTTATTGTTATGGAAGCTATTGGGTTATGTGATTGTGAAGTTTCTTTCAGAAGGGTTGTTGAAGGGCTATTGAATGGAATCCATAACGAGCTGGTAACACTCAGTGGAAGCCAAGTCCATCTCTTGGGTGAGACTATAACACACCTACATCTAGAGACTATAACACACCTACATCTATTAATACAGTTATATGTTGTTTGCATTTACACTCAGTGAATGGAGGATAACTCGATTTGTGTTTCTCCACCCCCGAGTTTCTTTAAGCTGAATTTTGACAATGCAGCTAGATGAAATCTAGGTGCTTTGGGAGCGAAATGCTTACTTAGAGATTGTTCAAATTTGTTGATCTAAGCAACGTCCCAAAAATTGGTCAATGGGACCAATGACAAAGCAGAGGCTCAAGCTTTGGTTCTAGGCTTAGAGCTGATTGTACGATGTCAAATTGAGCAGGTGACAATTAAAGGGGATTCAATGGTCATGATCCATGCCCCACAAATCCTAGACGTGGAGGATGGAGAACATCCTAGGAAGGGTGTGGCATTGGTTGGCTTCTATTGGGATGTGAAAAGCAGCCCATTGCTTCCGGGAAGCCAATGTTGAGGCAGATTTTTTGGCAAATCACAACATATCCCAACTAGAGGATGTGGTCATCAATAAACAATTAGAGAGTTGGCATGGTTTAGAAGGTTTGTGGGGTGGGTTGTGATGGGGGGGCCCTTCCCCCGTCACCTCATCCCCCTTACCTCCCTTTATCCTTTAATGATTTATATTTTTCATGTCATTATTACTTGGAGATGTGGCTTGAGGGAGAATCTTACGTGATAATCCTTTGAAATCATTTCAATGAATGGGATGGTCATGTCTTGGACGGCAGTTTTTGTCACTCGTATGGCATTAAAGTAGGGCCTTTTGATTTTTCCCTTCACCACAACCATTCATTTGAATATTGCTCAACTTTGGGTTTATGTGTGGAAGTCTATGGAAGAGTGTACAGCTGGGTTTCTCCTCGGTTTGGTGAATTGCAATCATGGATTGAGTACAATTGTGGAGATGGGGATGGTGGGGGAGCTATTGGCCATGGAGCCCTTGTTCTTCCCATTTACAGAAAAAGCGCAAAAGGGCTTTCAAGAGTGTTGTATTAAAGGGCAGATTGAAAAAGGTCTTATCGACTTCCCCAAACATCATCATTTTGGGATGTCGTTGGGATTGACTACGCTCAAATGAACATAACAAGTGAAATATCCCTTTTAGGATATCTCCTTAAAACTCGAAAAAATTACTAAATACCCTCAAAACTGATTTTTCAAAACAGCAAGGTATAGAATTCTAAAATAATTAATATTTCTCAAAATATTTACTTTTGACAATACCCAGAGGCTTCAAATGATATAGAAAAATAAGAAGCATATTAAACAACTGAAAAATATTTTTTATGGCCAAAAGCTGAATTTATTTCCTTATTTTCATGACTGCAAATGGAAAAAATTACAGCTAACCATAAACTCCGAAATAGAAAGAGAAATTGCCCGAAATAAATTCCTAGGGCATCAAGGTGATAGCAGCAAGCTCCAGCTCCAAAATCTCCGAAAAATACCCACTAAAACCCTCCTAAAATCCTCTTGAATCTCCCAAATGAATCGCCCCACTTATGGGAGACACCCAGCAACTCCAAATCAAAAAATAAATGAGCTCGAATGATGAATAGCTATCCCTCTCTAGATCTGAAATCTCTAATGTATCATTTCACTGTACTCCAAATCTGAACCAAACGAACTGCAAGCTAGGGATATGGGTTTGAAACCCTCACCGAAGAATGCTCTTCCAGCTAGGAGTGGATCTCTCACCACCGAAGCTAGGGATCCTGCAAAATCTGACCTCCACAAGCAAAAAGACTGAAAATAGCAGCAGCTGAGAATGATTGAGTGTACGAATGCCCTCAAAAATGACCACAAGGGGATATATATAATCATCTTCCAAAAATGTTATGATCTCCACCGTTCGATTGATCCAAATCCAACGCCCACCATAAAGAAGCCTTTAATATCTCAAAAGAGGCAAAAGAAACCCTAATGCCCCCTTTTGGGAAATTGCCTTGTGCATAAATATAACTTAAGTGACTTTATTGTGCACATGCTAGAAAAAACACTTAAGTTGTCCCAACAAAAGAATATAACATAAAGTACCACATTTTCACCCATCACTAAATCAATGACGAATTATAACATAAAGTGAAGGTGGTAATGAAAATCCATACCCAATAACCCCCAACGTCTCTAGCCTCTTGGATATGACCAAGGCTAACACTGAATTAAGCCTCCTAGGCCTCCTGCATAGGAATGGGGACATTACAGTCCTTCCTTCCCGAAATTTGCTTGCCCACAAGCAAATGCAACCCAGGATGTTGTAAAATCTGCTCTCCCTCCCAAGTAGCATCCTCAAGTGGCAAATCCTTTCACTGCATTAGATATTCTGTAATCACCTTGTTCCTGAGCTTTCTCTGCCTCACCTCAATGATAGTCTCTGGTTCTAAAACCAGCTTTCCCTACTCGTTCAAAGGTGGCAAGTCTGTAGAAGGTACAATATGTTGTTCAAGTGCCCTTTTGAGACATGAAACATGAAAGACATTATGGATCCTGCAACTACCCTGACCCTCCGAACTATCCTGTATGGCTCATAGAATCGTGGTTTCAACTTCTCAGCACCGCTCTTCTTAAGTGAGGATTACCTGTAGGGCTGCACATGTAGAAAGACCAAATCTCCTACCTCAAAAGACCTATCAACCCTGTGTCTGTATGCATAAATCTTCTGTCGATTCTATGCTTTTTGCAGATTCTCCTTGAGGGCCTTCAAAATATCTTGATTCTCCTATAACCAATCACGAGCTTTGTGGGCTCGGCTATTTGACAGTACCAGGTCCACAAATGATGAAGCATCATATCCATACAATGCACGAAAAGGAGCCATGCCAATACTCATCTGATAGGTGGTATTATAACAATACTCACCCAAGTGTAACCATCTAATCCATGTCCGCTGATGTCCTACTACATAATTACGCAAATAGCCCTCTATCCACTTATTGACTATTTTTGTCTGCCCATCTTTCCGTGGATGATAGCTAGTACTAGGAGTCAACTCAGTACCTACAAGTCGAAAAATCCCCTGCCAAAATGTGCTCATGAAAAACTATCCCAATCACTAACGATGTTCTTAAGCAAGCCATGAAGCCTAAAAACACCTGTGAAGAATGTATATGCTACCTGCATTGCCATATGCCCAAAAGGCATAGAAAAGAAATGGGCATACTTGGTCAACCGATCGACCACTACATAGATGTAATCGTGCCCATGTACTGAGGGAAGGCTTGTAATAAAGTCCATAGATATGCTCTCCCATTTCTGCTCAAGGATAGGAAGAGGCTGTAGAAGTCCTGTTGGAAAAGTATGCTCGGCCTTGGTTTGCTAACAAACCAAACACTTCCTAATATGGCTAAGGACATCATCCTTTAACCCTTTCCATGTGAACCTCTCTCTGATGTATCTATAGGTCTTAAAATACCCAGGATGTCCCGTTAAAGGTGTATCATGCACTGCTCAAAGGATCTTCTCCTTCATCTTGGACTCCGGTACAAAAAAAATCCTATCCTTGTAGTAAATGAGGTCATCCAAGACTCTGTATCTGTCATCCTAGATAATGCCATCCATGATCTCACATGCAAACTGACTCTTGAAATATTCAACAAGTATGTGAGCCTTCCAATTAGCTGAAATCTCCAACATAGAACTAATCATAGAATCAATGTAAGGTCTCCTAGATAAAGCATTAGCTACCACATCATTCTTACCTTTTGTGTACTCTATGTCAAAGTCATAAGCATGTACCGTGTTCAACCATCTCTGTTGACGGTCATTGAGTTTCTTCTGCCCCAAGAAAAACCTCAAACTGTTGTGATCTGTACAAACCACGAATCTACTGCTCACAAGATATTGTCTAAATTTGACCAATGCATGCATAACGGTCAACATCTCCTTGTCATAAATTGAGTACCCACTCTCCACAGGACTCAACTTTCGACTCTCATAGGCAATGGGATGCCTATCCTGCATAAGTACTGCTCCAATGCCCTCCCCTGATGCATCACACTCGAGTACAAATGGCCGAGTGAAATCTGGTAGTGCAAGAACTAGACATGAACTCATCACCTCCTTAAGGTGATCAAAACCCTGTTGTGTTGAATCTGATCAAGCAAAAGCTCCCTTCTTGGTCAAGTCCATCAATGGAGCAACCAAGCAAGAGAAGCCCTTCACAAACCTCTTGTAGTAAGTACATAGACCTAAGAACCCTCTCAAGTGTGTCAAAGTCCTTGGCGGTGGCCAATCAAATATCCCCTGAATCTTTGCCCTATCAACCTTGATCGCACCTCCTCCAATCACATACCCAAGTATAATAGCTCTGTCATGCCGAATTCACACTTAGAAGCCTTCGCGAATAGTGAACTAGCGTCCAAAATACCCAAAATCTCATCAAGATGTCTCATGTGATCGTCCCATGTCCTACTATAAACTAAGATGTCATTGAAGAATACCAACACGAACTTTCACAGGTGGCGATTGAACACATGGTTCATACAAGACTGAAACATAGTGGGTGCATTCAACAAACCAAATAGCATCACAAGAAACTCAAAGTGACCGTAGTGGCATCTAAAAGTTGTCTTCTACACATCCCCCTCTCTAACATTAGGTTTGATGGTATCCTGATCGCATATCTATTTAGGAAAAATAGATTGCACGATGTAGCTCATCCATCAGCTCATCAACACGAGGCACAAGATACTTATTCTTAATGGTTTTATTATTCAAGGCACGGTAATCTATACACATACGCATGGTTCCATCCTTCTTCACCAAAACAACCGAAGAAGCAAAGGGACTAGAACTAAGCCTGATATGTCCCATTCCAAGGGCTCACGTATGGTCCTCTCAATCTCATCCTTAAACCGTTTGGGATGACAGTAAGGATTTGTGACCACGGGCTTGTTGTTCTCAAGCTCGATCACATGCTCAAACCCTCTATCGAGAGGTACACCTAGAGGTATATCGCTGAAAATTGCATTGTGTTTGTCCAGTAGGGCCTGGACATCAACATGATACTCTGGCCTATCATTATCTGAATTCTTGGTCGAAACCAAGCACTAAACTGCCCAATCCACATCATTGTGCCTGAATGTCCTCTCCATCCGTTTGGTCGTGACCACTCTGGATGCTTCTGAAGATAATCCTCTCAAGACCACATTCCTGCCCTCAGACTTAACTTCAGCTCCATCGTCTAGAAGTTAGTCTAAAACTCACCAAGTGAGTGAAGCCACTACACTCCAAGCACTATGTTGGTCTCTCCAATACCAACAATATAGAAATCATCGGTAACTGTATAGTTACCCATAGTGGTGCTCAACTATGGAACCCTCCGTATGCATCTCATGGACTCACCATTGGCTACCACCATGTTGAAACCCTCAAAATCTTCTGATTGCAGGCCCCATCTCTTTACCAAAGTAGCAACAATGAAATTATGGGTGGCCCCACTATCAATAAGCACCACCACGCGTTGTCCCTACATGACCCCTCGAACCCTGAATGCCTTGTACCTGGGGGGTACTAGACAATGTAGCTATGGTCTCGACAGGAAAAGTCTCCTCTATAGTCTCAAAATCAGCACTATCCAATGCATCACCATCATCAAGCTCATGAGATTCTAATACCTCATCTCCCTCATCATCACTGTCCTCATAGACCTCAATATATTGGGCCTTGCTCTTCCTAGAACAATTGTGTCCACGTGTCCATGGTTGATGGCAATCGAAACATAGTTTCTTTCACCTCAACTCCTCCCTAAGCTCTGGTGAAATGAATGGCTTCCGAGACGAGCATCGTCTCCTATCATCCTACCTAGGTGGAGGCACTCTCTGCTGAACTCTAGGTATAAATCTAGATTTTGGAGTAGACAACTCCAAATCTCAAGCTCTCCTAATGGCCTCATGTAATGAAGGAGGCTCAAATGACTTCACGAATCCAACCAAAGTATCTGTCAATCCTACTATGAATAATGAAGTCAACCTCATCTCTCAAATATCAGGAACCATCACTAAAAGTCTCTGAAAATCTGCAATGTAGACATCTAAGGAGCCTGTCTGTCTCAAGTGAGTCAACTCCCTCAAAAATATATCTAGATCTCTCCTATCAAATCTATCCTCTAACCTCTGTGTGAACTCTGTATATGTGGTAATGTGCATGTGCCCCTGTGTCACTAGTCCATGATGCCACCAATCATGTGCATCTCCCTCAAGATATAGGATTGCAAACTTAATTGTATCCTCCTCACGCATGGGGTTCAAATCAAAATAGGTCTTCAACTTTTGTACCCATGATCGTGCGGTACACTTCATAAAGCCATCAAAGTGCGGAATATAAATCTGCCCCAAACACCTTTGTAATTCAAGTACCGGCATGCAATGATCTCTCTCGGGTTTGCTTCCAATCTTCATCCTGCAATAATCCGGAAATGGCATATTATCTCTGAAACCCTCGCTCAAAGATTGATATTTTGTCCAACATGACTCCTCATCAAGTGTATCTGTTGACTGCCCCGTAAGTGATGCTTCAGAATCTTTCAAGAAAGAGGGCTCGTGAAGACTTTAAGGCTTGTTAGAAGAATGGGGGGATTGCTGCCCCAAATTGCTATTCTCACCCTTTTCCCTATTATCCCCAAATTTGATCTGATTCATATTCTATGTGAGCTCGATCAAATAGAGATCGGTTGTCTCCTGTTGTTTTACCATGTTGATGAACATTTTTTTCATAAACTCCTCATTCAGCTCTTCCTTATCTGTAATGTTTTGACCTTCCTTTCGAGGTGTATTCCTCCTGGAATATACCTTCATGCACTACCCAACAAGTTGCAAGAAAGGTGGCTCTGATACCATTGCAATATCCCTTTTAGGATATCTCCTTAAAACTCAAAAAATTTACTAAAAACCCTCAAAACTGAAAATTGACTTTTCATAACAGCAAGCTACAAAATTCTAAAATAATTAATATTTTTCAAAATATTCACTTTTGACAATACCCAGATGCTTCAAATGATGAAAAAAATAAGTAGAATATTAAACAACTGAAAAATAATTTTTATGGCCAGAAGCTGAATTTATTTTCTTATTTTCAGAACTGCAAATGGAAAATATCACAAGTAACCGTAAACTCCGAAATAGAAAGAAAAATTGCCCGGAATAAATACCTAGGGCACCAAGGCGATGGCAGCAAGATCCAGCTCCAAAATCTCCGAAAAATACGCACTAAAACACCTCCTAAAATCCTCTTGAATCTCCCAAATGAGTCACCCCACTTATGGGAGACACCCAACAACTCCAAATCAGAAAATAGATAAGCCCGACTGATGAATGGTTGTCCCTTTCCTCCATATCTGAAATCTCTAATGTATCATTTGACCGTACTCCAAATCTAAACTAAACGAACCGCAAGCTAGGGATATGGGTTTGAAACCCTCATCGATGAATGCTCTTTCAGCTAGGAGTGGATCTCTCACCACCGAAGCTAAAAATCCTGCAAAATTTGACCTCCACAAGCAAAAACACTGAAAATAGCAGCAACTGAAAATGATTGAGTGTATGAATGCCCTCAAAAATGACCACAAGGGGATATATATAATATCCTCCAAAAATTGTTATAATCTCCACCGTTGGATTGATCCAAATCCAACGCCCACCATAAAGAAGCCTTTAATATCTCAAAAGAGGCAAAAGAAACCCTAGCGCCTTCTTTTGGGAAATCGCCATGTATAAATATAGCTTAAGTGACTTTATTGTGCACATGCTAGAAAAACATTTAAGTTGTCCCAACGAAAGAATATAACATAAAGTACCACCTTTTCACCTATGGCTTAAGTCAATGATGAATTATAACATAAAGTGAAAGTGGTAATGAAAATCCATACCCAATAACCCCCAACATCTATAGCCTCTTGGATATAACCAAGGCTAAGACTGAATTAAGCCTCCTAGGCCTTGTGCATAGGAATGGGGACATTACAACAAGCCAGGTCAGAACTGAACTTGCCCCTGTGGCCGAAACATTTGTGAGGCCCAGTTTCGGAGGAGGTTTGGGGAAGGCCTTGGAGGTGTTTAATTTTGACAAACCAAGTTTTCTCTGTCTCACAGGTATTGAAAGCAGAGGCTTGTGTCTTTGAAAATATTCTGTGAGCTTGAAGAAAGGCTTTTCATTGCGGTGACCTTCTTGGAGAAAATGCAAAACCTTTATCACATTGGCATCTTCTTGGATGGCAATAGTTTCCCTACATTGGACTTTTTAGCAGTCAAAGCCCATTGGCCTCTTTCAGCCCAACGCTGGAAAAGACTATCATAGAGAAGGCAGGTTCAGCTGGTCATGTGGAGACATAGGGTGGGCCTGAAAGTGGAGACAATTTGAATGGTGAAGCAAGCAGCTCTGAAGGACAGCGGGACAAAAGAGATCAAGGGTTTTGTGAGGGTGGTCGTGGTGGAAGTAGATGCGTGCCAAGACATGGTTGTGGCCAAGTATGTGGTAGGCAGGGTGCTAGTAAGGGTGGCAAGGCATGTGGAGGTGACGACAGGGTAGTTAGCAGCAATGGCGGTGGAGACACTAGCAGCGGAGGTGGTGATAGTGGCAGCGGAGGTGGTGATAGTGGCGGCGGCAGCTTTGGGAGAGATGACAAAATTGATGTGGATGCATTTGTCAACTATCCAAAAGCAACTCCTCCGGGTTTCAAGTCTAGACGGGTGTCAAATCATGCTTGGGACTTGGATGAGCCCAAATCCCTATGGCTTCAGCCGTGACAGCTCGGGTCAGGTTTAGTTTTTATGTATAGACTTAGCATATGGTTTATGTTTTTTGTATAAACTATAGTCGATGGAATGTGTTTATATGTTCAATTGTTTGTATGGTATCCATTAGCTATAGATGCTATGGAGGTCTCAAGGGGTATGTCCCCTATATTGGTAACTTGTGATGTGAAAATTCTAGGCATGGGCCTTTTCTGGGCAGTCTTGTCATGGAGGTTTCCAACAAGCTGCTAGTTTTTTGTATCTTCGTAATTATAAAAGATGGGTGAAGGACCCCCCAACCCTCAAATATCTATCAAAAAAAATAATATTATATGTTGTACTCCATTTCTGTGTAAAGTCTTTGCACTATTTTTTTCATGTTACGTGTATTGTGTCTTCTAAATTGTTTTCAAATTCACACCACCACAATCAAAGTTGTGCATTGCTAATACAATCATAACACGAGGAGTTCTCAGTAAAAGATATATTGGGTGCCGGACTAGGTTGACAGATGCGAGTAGATGGTGGCGGAGGGAGACCAGATGGTGGGTGAGATGAACACAGGGCAGAAGGCTGCGTGCAGCAGGAAAGGCACAACAAGGGTACATTGGAGAGATAACAAGCAATTTAATTATATTGTTTTGAAATTTTATCAGTCTTTGGTCTTTGTATATATTTATTTAATAGTTGTTCATATATTTTAAGTTGTTTTTGTATGTCAGATCTTTAATAGCTTTAAGTATATTTTAACTTCTATTTGGTATGTCAGCCGCAAATGGGTTTTTATGAACAGCTCACGCCATTACAACCCCTTGCTGCCACTGTAGATTTTGCGGCATAATAAACTTTTTTGCAAACACTCAAATCTAATGGAGGATATTTTTAATAAATCTTCTCAAAAGTTGAATCTATGTAAAAAAACACGACAAAAGGATCAAATATTTATAGTTCTTCAGTCTGTTTGCCAGAGTTAAATGACAATGGTGAAAAACAAATCCAACAAAAAGTAAAATACAATTTCATGTACATCACGCAGGAAGAGAATCTGTAGCATGTTTTATTTCTGAAAAGCTGGTCTCTGACAAATCTTTTCTAAATGAGCTCTAAACAGAATGTATGTACCTCCATGATAAGAATCCTTGCTCGCAATGCATCAATATTATTTGGATCAGAAATAAAATCGGACATTGTATCTCCTGTAAACGCAATCTCTGGTGACTTTATAATGTCTGTGATCTATTATACAAGACAGATTTAAACAAAATTTTCAAAATATATCATATCTGACAGACCGACAAGAATGTGCCACAATGCAAGAGAGATCTCTCTAGAAAATTCGATAATGCGTAGACCCACCTCCACACCTGAGAACTTCAGCTTCTTGATATCATTTGCAGGAAGACCAAGATATTCCTTCTTTAGCTTCTGCTTAACAGAATAGATGATATATCCCTGAATTAAATCAACAAGAAAGACCTCAGAAATCCCCCATGTTAATGTGTAGTAATAGAGAAGAATAAATAAAAACCATCACATAAGCTGTCCTCCAAACAATTGAACGCCTACCTGGCTTGGTATAACATGATAGGTCTTAAACGGCCTGACAATAATGTCCTTCCTTATTTGATAATCCTCCCCTATAGGCAGAACTGATAATTAGAGGCCTACTTATCAATAAGCCATTTTTCTTCTAAACAATGTGAGTGTGAAAATTTTGGAAAATGGCTCGGATCATACCTACATTCAACGCTATTAGATTGTGATTCAGTTCTGAATGATCCATTGCTCTGTGAACTTCAAACAGTTTCTCAACATGTTCTTTTATGTCTGTTGGCACAAAAATTGTTGGAGGTCTCATGCTGTATAGACCACGAGTTGCAACGTACATGGGAAGTCCACCCTGATGCAAATCATACATAAAATTTGGTTAGCTTCAAAACTGGGTAAAGATTAAACATCTGAAAAATGTTAAAAGAGTACCAAAATGGCTCTGCACCTGTTTATTAATATACTTTATCTTACAAAGACAAGTACATGTAGGGAATAGCCAAAATAAAAGAAACCCAAAAGAAAGTCAGTCAAACCAGTGGGACTGGATAACATACCATAACCCTTCTGCGACTAAAGAACTGAAAACATAGATGACATGAATGACAAGGAACAACAGCCTCCCAAGGTACACGGATCCTTTTTTAGTTCGGTGGAAATTGATCAAACAAGGAGGTGAGCTAACAGACCATAAACTGGAGGAAAGTGGAAATAATTGGAAATGGGTACTACGAAACTCAACCAACAGAAATGAGAAGAATTGAAAACAAGGATGCATAGGGTCATGGAAACGTGGAACCGTGGGGTATACTTATACATGAAATAACAGGAAATGAAAAAATAGGAGGAAAAGGAAGGAAATCAAAGAGAGTATAGGAAATGGCAGGATATTTGGCATTGTAAACTTCAGCAGAAAAAAATAAAGTCAAAATGTCAAAGTTTTAAGCCATCTGAATCCCTATATGTAACAGGACATAGCACAGGAAACATCATCTGACCCCAAAAATATGTTTCGAAAGTATCCGTGTAACCAAGACAAAGTTTCAAGAAGCGTCCAGTAACGGGAAACAAGTACCCAGCATTCTGGGATTCATACATATTCTCTTTCGTATTATCATTAAACAATTGATTCATTTCAGTTTTACGGTGTTGGAAATGAAAATGTTTACAGTTAATTTAAAATGTTTCCGTGTTTTTTGTACAGCCAATCAAAGATGCAGCTAGGTCCGTGTTATTTGTACAGCCAAACAAGATGAAACTCAGTTGCAGCAAACCTTCGTCACGTCCACGCAATCCACTGTATAGACATCATTGCAAATGGTGCGAATATATACCTATTCCACATCCACGACCTCATTGCATATGGTGCGGGTAGAGTTTAAGAAGAAAAGACATGAATACAGTTCTTACAATGTGATCCATGTGACCGTGGGATATGAAAAGGAATTCTTGGGGAATGGCCCTGTGAGGACAGCGCCCTATGTCAAACGCCATTTTCAATGCAGGCACAATAACACACGTCTCTTGACCTCCAATGGACATCCCTTCAATAAAATACCCTGCAATTTCCAGGCCTTTCTTATTCTCCTCATTGCTTTGCATGGTGCAAAACCTATGCCTACAATTCAACTTGTGAGACTGTCTCGGCAACGGTTGATGCCAAGATAGCGAGAATGTTTTGAAAGTGGATCTAGCGTTCATCCAGCTTATCATTCTTCTATACGCCCAAATGACGCTTCATGTTCCTAAGATGTTAAAGGCTACAATCATTTTGGGGAAGAATTGATCACTTTATGTGGCACATTTGATCTAATAATCTGTAATGGTTTGGCTAGATGGACTAAGTCGGGAATTTCACTTGCAACACATACAACGGGGCAAGTGTGGTAGATTATGTAATTTGTTCGCAGAATTTGTATAAAAATATTAAAGAAGTTGAAATTGGAGAGCACGTTTGGGATCTTAAATCAGATCATAGACCGCTGTACATAAATTTGTATTGGGCAAAGGATAAGCGGCTTGGGGCAAAAATCCAAGGCCCTCAACACCCACCTTCTCAGGGCAGAATTTTGTTAACTTCAGAAAACAGTAACACTTTTAGAGCTACTCTTGAGGAACTTTGTATGGGACACCCTATGTATAAGCATGGTGTTAACAGTCATGACTTATCAAATCTGATTCACGAGGCTCTTTCAAAATGCAAGAGAGCAAAAAATAGAAAATCTGAAACTAATTGTTTTCCAACCAATGCATGGTTTGACAAGGAATGTAAGAGGGCCAGGAGGAACCTAAGGGAGTCGAATAAAACTAAACTCGACATTAAGGCCTACAAACAGATCCTAAAGAAGAAAAAAATTGATTTTATGTTCACAAGGAGAGAGGAGCTAATTTTTTTGGGCAGAAATAACCCCAAACGTTTCTGGAAAGAACTCCAACCAAGGAGAAAGCAAAATGAAAATAATATTACTGCCACCCAATGGTTTGAATATGCTAAGAAACTTTATGAACAAGAGGGTGGAGTGGGACACCCACCTTTGGTCAACGATACTACAAACATTTTCACTGTGCAAGAGGTAGAGACAGGGATTAAGAAGTTGGGTGGAGGTAAAGCAAAAGATCTTGTTGCACTTCAAGCCGAATATTTGAAGTGGGGCATGAAAACTCTTGCACCGTACATCACTGAAATCTTCAACAAAATCTGCCAAGAAGGGTTTCCGAAAGATTGGACAATCAGCCTTGCAATACCACTTTTTAAGAGTGGTGATGTTAACAATCCCTCCAACTACAGGACTATAATGATCAATCCCCTCTTTGCTAAACTTTTTGGCAGCATGATAGAAACTAGGATCAGCAAATGGGCAGAAGAAAACCATAAACGTGCTAAAGGGCAAGCTGGTTTTAGGCCAAAGCACTCGACAGTGGATCACTGTGTCACTCTGAGACACATTATTGAAAAAGAGTGGGAGAAAAAGGAAGAGGTTTTTTGTTGCTTTGTTGACTTCAAAAAGGCTTTTGATACCGTTCCGAGAGACAAGCTTTGGTTTAGGATGGAAGAATTGGGGATTCCTAGGCATCTCAGAGCTGCTGTTCATAGGATGTACGAAGAGGTGAAAGTGAAAATCAAAACTTCAGATGGCATTTTCAGAATGTTTCAGGAGCGATATCGGGGTCAAACAGGGTTGCCCTTTGTCTCCTACTTTATTTGGTTTATATATTGATAAAATGGAAGAGTGGTTAAACATACAAAAGGGCGAAGGCATTCAGCTAGGTGAATTTGTTATAAAGTTGCTCTTATATGCGGACGATCTCATTTTAATTACCAAATCTGCCTGTGGTTTGCAAGACCATCTATCTTCTCTTGAGCGCTTTTGCAGAATGGTGGGGATGCAGGTCAATATCAGCAAGACTAAGGTTATGATTTTCTCTAATAATAAAAAACAACATCAACATGAATTTTATTACAATGGAAGTCTTCTCGAAGAGGTTGCGGATTATAAATACCTTGGCATCGATTTCAACAAAAAGCTAAGCTGGTCTAGCTGCAGGTATAAAAGGACACTAGGTGGGTGGAAGGCTTTCTATGCTCTTCAGAATAAGTGCCGTGAAGCGGAGTTGTGGGATTGGAAAACTATTCAAACCTTGTTCGGTCTTCTTGTGCTGCAGTTGTTCTTTACGGGTGTGAATTATGGGCCAGCAGCACTACTATAACACAATGGAAACAAATTGAAGGAATCCAAAAGCGCTTGATTACAAGCAAGATTAAAATCAAAAGCACGGTTCCATATGACATCATGCTAAGTGAAATGGGAGCTGTTCCTATCGAGGCACTTGCTATGGTTCGCCTTTTAAGCTATTTAAAAAGAATCGAAAAAATGGAAGAGGATAGATGGCCTAAAGTTGTTTTTAGTGATACACTATGTAAGCGAAAAAGGACATGGATGCAACAAAATATCACATGGATGAGTAAATGGAATATTCAATTCAATATGTGCCCCACAAATAATAAAGAAATAAAAGTCTTTGTTATGGAGAAATTTTACAAGAGAAATTGGGGAAGCGAGATCAGGAGGAAGAAACTATATTATATAAATGAGTTCAACCCCACTTGTGATCAACTCCAAAAAGCGTACATAGGAGCCAACATTTCTTGGAGGGCTAAAATTCTTATTGCTCAGCTGAGAACCAACTCTCACCAACTTCGTTGTGAGACCGGGCGTTGGAAGAGGCCAAAGGAGGCTTGGGAAGAGAGAATTTGCAGATTTTGCAATTCTGGGAAAGTGGAAACTGAACAGCACTTTATTCTAGAATGTGAGGCCTACAAAGATAGCAGAGATAAATTTGCGGATACTATATGTGACAGTTCTTGGCATAACCTATTCAACGAAGAGCACATTGAGCAATTAGGGGGGCCCATCATCAGCCTACACAAGAAGCGAACAGTGCTACTTAAATCTGCTTGAGTTGTCTTGCTGTCCCATAGACTATTTTTAGTCTCGTGGACGTTAAAATTTTTATTATTATTATTATTATTATTATTATTATTATTATTATTCCATATGTTCATCATTATCCAAGTTTAAAAAGTACATTATCCCCATAAATAAATAAATTCAAATAAAAATTGTTTACTTCTCTGAGCTATATAGAGATATGTCCATACCATTAAAGTTATTGATTATAATTATTTCAGTAAGCATATTCTTCAATCAAGATTTTTAAAAAAAAAGAGTAAGTATATATTTTAATTAGGTTCTCTTTCAATTAAATTAATATGAGTGGGGGGCTCCATTCCATCAAAGTCATCTATGGATTGATTTTGGGTTTCTTTGTATTAGTGTTTCTAAAAATTTGTGTATAGGTGGATGGTATTACAAGCCATCATCTTCATAAATCGAACTATAACATTGTCGATATTATCTTAAATTTTAAAAATATTGTATTTCTTAATCTTATTTTCATTTGAAAAGATTCTTTCGTGATAAATAAATAGAAAGTTAAATAAATAACTATATTTACAAATATCTACACATAAATAACCTTGGATAGAACGAGATAAACATATGGGTAAATAAATAGATAAATAAACATATAAATAAACATATAAATAGATAGACAAATAATAGTCAAACATACTAACATAATAATCAGATAAAAAGTTCGATATACAATAAATAAATGGATGGATGAACAAAGATAGACAAACATGTAGACATATAAATAGACAAAGAGATATAAATATAGATAGACATGACAAACAAACAACGAGACAAGGAAATAAACAAACAGATAGATTGATAGACAATAAATATATAAATGGATAGACAGATAGATAAATAAACAAATAGATAGATAAACAAATAGACAGAGAAATAGATACATGTTTAACACTCCCTGAAAAAAAATTAAGGGGAGAATAATCTGACCAAACAAATGGTTAAGCTATTATAAAAGCAAACCAATTAAATAATTCAAATTCACAATATTATGATACAATGTTGAATTATGAAAGTATATTATTTAATTATAGAAAGTACAATGCCAAATAATATTTTGAAAGTTGTAATACAAAGGAGAAATGATATTTAGCTTATTCATTAATGTGTAGGCAGATCTAGAAAATAAAGGTGTACAAGAAGACATGATGATGTTCTGCAATTTATCATCAGATTCTAGATATTTATTTTTTGTCAATTTGGACACTATCATTGAGATCTGGACACTATTGTTGATGCTTTTGTCCTATACAAAATATTAATCATTTTTTTAAAATGAACATCTACTCATGTTAGTTTTCATTGTTGCCTTGCAAAGTCTCTATTTGGAGTGTACACAGGTTTCATATACCATATGGAGATCAAAACCCTAGATCCTCTAATTAAAAGTCACCTTGCAAAATAGGAGTTAGTCAGCTTAAGTGAAGTTGAGTTGACCTCAAATACCTCTTTCTCAATGAGTGTTGCCTACGTAGTCATATACTATAAAGAGGGCCTCAAATTGATGTAGTTTTCCCCTTTATGTGGGCTTATGTGTGAATAATTATGCGATATATTATATATCAGTGCATATAGTGATCTAACTTGTAACTTGACAAATATTACTCATGGATTGCTCTTTAAATGCTTTATACAGGTTAAAAAACTGCTCATATGTGTAATATCATTTTTTCATATAATTTTAATAATTAATAAAATTGTCTAAATAGTGATTTTAATCATTCAAAAATATAAAGTAATTTAATTAATTATTAAAATAGAACTATCTTGAATAATTATTTGAATCACTAGAAAAGTGGTTTTAACTATCTAAAAAATTAAAGTAATTTTAATGATTATTCTAAGGGGTTTTATAATTAATAAATTGTTTGAAAAGTGATTTTTATCACTTTAACTATTAGAGCAATTTAATTGATTATTTAAGCAAGGACCTAATATAAAATAATTCTTTAATTCACAAAAAAAAAAATTTAATTACTAATTTATTAAGATAAGTTATTTAATTTATTCAAAAAAGCCTAAATTAAAATTAAAAGGAATGCCAGCTAGGAGCTAAAGCAAAAAAAGGAAAAGATATCCTAAAAAGTTGGCAAGAGAGGCTTATGACATATTTTACCTCCTTGAGGTGGTTTGCCCTCCTTTTGAAGGTACAATACAAGGTAAAGATCACAATCAAAAACATATTGAATTTGATATTATTTTTTCATGCTTGAAAAAGATATCGGTATGCATGCCCAATAAGTGTTTGTAGATTTGGAGTTGATTATTCTACAAAAAGTGTCTTTTGATGCTACTTTTACTAAAAGAGGTTTTGTTACTTGCCTTAGAGTGGGACGATTTGGTTTGAGAGGCTATTGAGAGGGTTTGGTGGATAATTTAATGTCCAATTGGAGCATAATAATTTTGATTATCATTTATATTGATTTTTAAAGTGTGATGACTTGTTTGAGATTAAAGGGTTTGATATTTGAAGAGGTAAATTTTAAAAACTAATTTTTCAAAATTTTAGAGCAAGTTTTGATGACCTTCCCATTGAAGAATTTTTTTGAAATTTATTGTATTTGATAGTCATTAATTTTGTGATTATTTTAAGCTCTTATTTGCATCATAATTCCAAATATTGAAGGAGTTATGAATTTTTAAAGTTTTCAGTTGTTCATAGGAAATAATATTTGTTGATGACAGATTTGCAAAGGTTTCATTCTCAATTAATTATTGTAATAATTTTCTGAATATTGGTGATTGGATTGGACTAGGGTTTGATCACTTTGGAACCCTAACCGTTGATGATTCATGGATAATATGACTATCGTGATTTCTACATGATTTTGTCTATAATTTGTGAAAACTTGAGTAGAGATTAGAGAGGAAAAGGACATCAATTCAGCTAGTGTGTTGCTAAGGTTTGGAAGATTGAAACATTCATTTCAAGCTCTTTCTTCTTTGTGGCAAGATCCATTGGTGGCCATAATCACAAGGTACTTATTTGTCATTTATTTCAAGGTGAATTAGAGTTAATTTTCAGTTTGGAGGTGAATTACAACAGTGAAGATTTGTTGATTTTACTAAATTTTAAATTCTAAAAATGTGGATTTTAAGGGAAACGCTTTTTTGGTTAAATCATCTAATTTAGGGACATTACAGTGGTATTAGTGATCCAAAACAAAACTCAGAAGTATTGGTTGACAAATATTTCAAGAACACAAAAATAACACAGTAACAATGAATTCTCTAAGAAGAGATATTTTATTACTCAAGATCGCAATACAACTATATACTTATCTCTGGGAAGAGATGTTTGATTTTCATTTCGGGTTACATATTCATTTATACATATTTTGAAAGTAGGGGGAGGATGTGGAAGGTCACCAATCTCGAGGGATATGAATTGGTTTGACTTCCATGATTTAAAACAATACAAAATTTGAGGAATTACTATTTTTAGAAACTTACTATTTTTAGACTACATTATTAAAATTGAAATTTGGGGCACTTCTATTGGGTATTCAAGGGTCAAACTTCATTAATATAAGCTAAATTCCATCTCACTATGTTCTCCTCATTCTTATCTTTCCAACAGTTTAAACGGTGAGTCAATTGGAGCTATGGTGCAAAAGTTATGGCTCCCGAAAGTTTTATCATCAATTGGGGTGGAATCGTCACTCGAATTGTCGCCTGAATTGTTGCCCAGATCAAATAGAGCATCGATATTATCTACTTGTGAGTTTGGTTGTTGGATGAAAGTAGGTAAAGAGATCTCGTGTTATCAGAAAGAAAAAAGCCATGGGTGATCAAGGGTTTACTTCAAATCATGTAAAGTTTTTACAGGATTTGATCAAGGAGAGCCAAAGTGATCTTCAGCATATGTTAAGTATTTAATTTGAAATCATGTTGAATATTACACTATATCCAAGCAAGAGCCATCACCTCGATGGAAAAGGAAGTTCGAATGGTAATGAGAGGGTTTCTATCAACCCCCCTCATAAATTATTCAAGGCTATATTTTTGCAGAGCGAACCAGTAGTTGAGATCGAGACATCGATGTGTGATTCACTTAATACATGTCAACAAAAGTATGCAGCGTTAAGCTTTGAAACAAAATCACTCTTATCATTTTGTATTTATTGTGAGATGAATGATGGATCAAAACTAAGAGTACCAAGCATACAGCCCCGTAGACACTTGCATCAAAGGGAAAGGCAAGAATGAGTCATCAAGGAAGAAAGGATTGAACTACATGAAGAGTTGGAGGAAAAAATTGAAGGTACATCCTTTTATGGGGACTTATATGAGGGAGTTAATGAAGAAAAAAAATCAAAATTTGATGGGCAACCCATAGGGGTGCAAGTGGATGATAAAAGAGAAAAGGAAACCAAGGAGCATGAAATAAAAGAAGTGCAAGGTAAGGATCTTTTATTGGTAGGAGACGTCTATTTATCTTCTAATGATTGTATGCATGGCAGTGAAGTCACTAAAGGTGATAAAATTAAGGATATGGTTTACAAAATGAGGCATGAGGACTCTTTAATTCAAGTTCATAATTATTGGCACCAAGAGGTGTGAGATCATGGTAATTTTCTAAGTTGTACAAAGGTTCTCAATTCTGATTTTAAATTCTTTATGACTAATTCTATGGGAATAAAAAAAGAATCAGAATCATTTGGGGCATGGAGGAATATAGGCATAGACAAGTTAACATTGAAACTAGAGTTTAAGGTGGGAAATAATGAGGATATTTTGCATGGTTTGAGTGACATGAAGGCTCCTTCATTTTCATTAATTAACATTATAGGAGGGTATTTTATGAGTATGAGGAAGATGGATGAAAGGAATAATGATAGGGTTGTTATGAGACATCATGAACAGCCATGTGCTTGCAAAAGAGGGGACACTACAACACAATTGGTAAGTTTACCTCGTTCTAATTTTTATCATGCATGTGTTGGAAGAGATAGATTGAAGTCTAAATTTTATGGCTCAAAAAAAATTTGAGACATCTAGTAAATTCTAGCCCCTGCATACAAGTGTAATATTGCCCTCTAGGAATATGTTTTGGTTCACAAGGAGGAGAGTTCATGCATGGACAAATTCTAAAATCAATTACTCCCAAAATTATGAATTAACATGGTAGGTACATAAGTATATTAAAAGGGATAAAATCCAATATTACTAGGGTTTGTTTGGTGATGCATACATGTGTGAGGAAGTTAGCAATGGATAGCCAAGGGAAAGATATATATCTTATATAAGGGGATCTCTACCAATGGGTTTATATGATTATGATATGCACTTGCAAGGTATGATTTCCAATTTGGTTAAGCTTGTTTTCTCTCTACAAATAGAGGGACTATATTTTCAAAATGAAGAAGGATTGATATGGTATAAATAAGGTCTTAGTGCACCTTGAAATTAGTGCTTCTCTATGAGATAAATTTAATTATGGACAGCCTTGCTAAGCATATTAATTTGATTTAGTTTTGCAGTCCTAATTTTTTTCATACAGGGCATAAGTCCATGATGGTTTGTTTGGAAATCATGGAGTTAGAGAGCCCATTAAGGATCAGCTTGGTAATGAGAAGATTAAAATTTCTGGGTAGAGGCATGGTTGTGTTTTACTATAATAGCCAACATATTTGCATTCACAATTTATGAGGGGGAGGTTTCAACTCATAAGGGGACCATGTGGATAAGTTTGAAGCATGATAAGAGGTATGATAGCTACTATTTTTAGTTGCATGACACATTGAGTTCTTTTGAGCAACATATTAGGTACAGGTATGGCAAAGTAAGAAGTTCTGATGGCAGCCCATAAATGATGGGAATAGGAGAGAATTCAAGTATTAATTATGAATCTTGTTATCATGAAGAATCAAAATTAGGCATGTACTTACAGCAGTATCATGAAGGAAGAAAGACTAATTTTTGGGGTACATTCCATCTTTTGCAAGGTTTTAGAAACATGCATGTTTGGGTTCCATTCACGAGTAATATAAATAGCACATGCACAAAGAGGATACAACTTTCAATGATAATAATTTTAGGGCTTTTGTTGAGCTTATGGAATGTTACATGCATGCATAATAATGTTGATAAGGGGTAGCCTTTGGAAGGGCAAATAGCGTGCATAAAGAGGCCCATATATGTTGAGTTATACTACTTTGAGGCCTCACATCATGGTAAGTTTACAAGATGGTACCTAGCTGATTTATTTTTGTATGATTGGAGAGTTATAGCATAGAATTTGGGGGTCATTACCCTCGAGGCAGCAAGGTAATCAAATTATATTATGTTTTTTATTTCAACTTTTGGCCACATATCACTTCCTTGGAGGTTATAATAGAAAGGAGCTCCCTCATCCACCACTTGGTATTGAAAGGGGTGTTTGACTGGGAACATGTGGAGCCTTTGGAAGGCTATGAGGACACATCTAGCACTTGGGGGTAGCCCCCAAAGTATAGGTACAATAGGTTCATGGCTTCATTGAGGGCTACCACTTCTTAGAAAGTAAGGACAGATTTTGGTTGCATTGTAGGACATGTTGGCAAGGTGGAATGGCATTCATTATCCATTTTGGGAATGTCACGCTATGCTTTTTAGCAAAAAAAATTCCACTTAACATGTATAGGAGCAAGGTTTTTTGAGCACTACAACAGGTTTTACCACTTGGACATGGTAATTGGGCATATGAGCTTGCATTTGCTTGAGGGCAAGCAAATTTGGGAAGGGAAGATTATAATGTCCCCTTTTTCATATAATTTTAGTAATTAATAAAATTATCCGAATAATGTTTTTAATCACTCAAAAATATAAGTTAATTTAAATAATTATTAAAATAGAATTATCTTGGATAATTATTCGAATTATCAAAAAGTGGTTTTTAACCATTTAGAAAATTAAGGTAATTTTAATGATTATTCCAAGGGGTTTTATAATTAATAAATCACTTGAAAAGTGATTTTAACACTTTAATTATTAGATTAATTTAATTAATTATCTAATCAAGGACCTAATATAAAATAATTATAGCCCCTAGGGTTATACCTCAATGATATGCCGTTGCAAGGATGACCACTAGGTCATGGGTTTGAAACCTGATTGAATCATGAGCATTGGGTGGGACACTAATGTGAGCCCAAGGATTGGTCCATTGGACTTGCCTTGTGATAACATTATGAAGAATGTGCTAGATTTTTGGGTCCAACACGGTGATGATGATGTGCCAAAAATGTTGTGGGACATCTCAGTTACACACACACACACACACACACACACACACACACACACACACACACACACACACACACATATATAATTTTCTGAAAAGTAATTTTAATTACTAATTTATTAAGGTAAATTTTTTAATTAATTCAAAAAGGCCTAAAGTGAAATTAAAAGGAATGTTGGTTTGGGAGCAAAGAAAGGAAAAGATATCCTAAAAAGTTGGAAAGAGAGACTTGTGAGGTATTTTACCCCCCAAGATGGTTCACCCCCACTTAGAAGGTACAAATATAAGGTGAAGATCATAATCAAAGGCATGTTGAATTTGATATTATTTATTCATGCTTGAAGAAGATATTGGGATGCATGCCCAATAGGTGTTCGTAGATTTGTAGCTAATTATTATACAAAAGGTGTCTTTTGATGCCACTTTTGCTAAAAGAGGTTTTGTTACTTGCCATAGAGTAGGGTGATTTGGTTTGAGAGGCTATTGAGAGGGTTTGGTGGACAATTTGATGTCCAGTTAGAGCATAATACTTTTGATTATCATTTAGATTAATTTTCTAAGTGTGGCAACTTGTTTGGTATTGAAGGATTTGTTGTTTGAAGAGGTAAATTCTGAAAACTAGGGTTTTCAAAATTTTAGAGTAAGTTTTGGTGACCTTCCCATCAAAGAAAAATTTCAAAATTATTTTTATATGAGAGTTATTAATTTTGTGATCATTTTGAGCTCTTATTTACATCATAATTTCAAATATTGAGGGAGTTGTGAATTTTTAAAGTTTTAAGTCGTTCATAGTAAATAATATTTGTTGAGTATAGATTTGCAAGGGTTTCATTTTGAATTAATTATTGCAATAATTTTTTGAGTATTGGAGATTGGATTGGACTAAGGTTTGATAACTTTGGAACCCTAACCATTGATGATTCATGGATGATATGACTGTTATGATTTTTACATAATTTTGTCTACAATTTGTGAAAGCTTGAGCAGAGATTAGAGTTGGAAAGGACATCAATTCAGCTAGTGTGGTGCTAGAGTTTGGAGGATTGAAACATTCATTTCAAGCTCTTTCTTCTTTGTGGTGAGAGCCATTGCTGGCCAAAATCACAAGGTAATTATTTGTCATTTATTTCAAGGTGAATTGGAGTTATTTTTTAGTTTAGAGGTGCAATTACAGTAGCTAAGGTTTGTTAATTTTACTATATTCAAAATTTCAAAAATTTTGGATTTTGGAAGAAACCCCATTTTAGTTAAATCATCTCATTTGGGGACATTACAATATGACTGATTTATAAATAGATAAGAATATGGTAGTTTTGTAAGCTTAAGAGTTATTTTTGCTTGGTTTAAGATAGATATGTGTTTGATTTAAACTTTATGATAATAAATGGTCCTTTAAATGTATTTATATAACACCTTTTAAAATTATCATATGGGAGAGTTAATTATGACAAATAGGTCAACCTATACATGTCAAAATATTTGTAAATTTGATCATTTATAAGGTTCAAACACTAGTGTCAATGCTAATGTTCTAGTTTAGATAATAGTGTTCAAGAGGATAAAAAAGTTGTTGAAGATATATAACTACCAGAGTAAGATATGCATAAGGTTTTATGAAAACTATGGGCTACATGTGATTTGGGTAATCAAAATATCATATTCAAACTATAGGATAAGCATTAAGCACAATGAGATGGTGAACGTGAACCTTTTAGCAACGAGAATGTCTTAAACTGAAAGGTTGATTCATGAGTGATATTTATCAAGTGTACAAGACTAGTTATCCTATAAAATTAGACTTTAGTATCTATATTTTCCCCCTCTCTAATCTAATAATGCATACAAATAGAATTACTAGTTTAAAGGAAAGAAATGCGTACTTTGGTGTGCACAACATAGCTTGTTTTGACATGATCCCTATTTGAATTTGTTATTTGTGTATTACTTGCAACTAAAAACAAGTACAATGTAATTATACATAAAATCTAAAAATTGAATAATTGAAATACTTGAAAAAAAATAGCAAGGAAGGAGTGCACTTGTGTGTCGATGCAATCATGTTTCCCCTTGGTAGTTTACTTTGGTAATGATGTTTCTTTGCTGAATCATTGGAGAAAGAGGTTCATAATTGAACCTTGGAGATGTGTGAAGGAGAATTAGAGGTTGATTTAACTTTTAAGGGGATTATGGAATGTAAAACTCTACCTTATTAAATGGTTGAAACAATAAATTAGGGGAGAAATATGCAATAAATATAGCCACTAATTTGTACAAGAATTAACATAATTGATTATTCTAAAAATAGTAATGAATCACACAAGTATGTACTTAACTAGAAATTGACTGAGATCGATGAATAGGAGGCTATAAATTGGTATAGAAGCTGGTCAGAGTGTCACAAACTAGAAACAAGTCTCAAAACTCCTATATAGTAGCATAGTTCCTTGGATAGTAGTGCAATGTGCTAGTGCCCTCTGTGTCGTGCTAGTGTCCTCTTATTAGAAACTATATAAACTTCTGAGAATAGCCTTGCCTAAGTCTGAGACACCTATGTTTGTGTGAACAAACTTTGATTTGTTATTTGTGACCTATTTTTAACTGATTTAGAAGTAAACCCTTGACTTCCATGTTATTAGGGTATTTGAGTGGCACAAGTAGCAAAAGTGTGATCATCCTTAAAACTCTATTGTATTGAGAGTTGCCTGCATACCAATACCTCAATAGGGGATCAAGCTCGATGTCATTCTCCTAATCTAAGTGTTGATGCAAATGCAATTGAATGTTAGTACGAGTGCCAACTTGAGTGTTTTGACTGAGGTTTGAGACTAGAAATCTGAGTAAACTAAGCTTAGGACTATTGTAGATGGTTGTATGTAGAAGTAGGGTAGAATAGGGATCAATGACCTTGATTTTCACAACTTTTTTTTGAGTTTTTTCATGTGTATTTGCATTTGATTTCCATATAGTGGATAAATAGATAAAAATGGCATATATATACTGATCTGGTACTTGTCTAGATGTGATTTGAGCCTAGACCAACCCTAAGGTACCTTGAGAACTGGAAATATATTTGTTGGGTTGAAAAGAGGTAAGTGACACTAGCACGATACCTTGGTCACTAGTGCAGTGTGCTTGTGTCCAAAGGGGTGCGCTAGTGTCCAAGTGGCAGAACCTAGAGAACTAAGGGCATAAATGCCTAGGGTAAGGTCTTGGACTACTTTAGGAATGTCTAAGGATGGATTAGACCTGCAAAAACACTGAATAAAGATTGAAAAAGGCCATAAGATAGGTTTAGGCTAAGCTAGGGGAAAGGTGGTTTCAAGTGACACTCATTGCACTCAAGTGAAATTTTATATGACTACATTTATCTCCTCTTTATTCTAGAAATGTTGTAAAGTGAAATGACTAGGATAAATGAAAAAAAAACATACATGGACTTACCTAAGAGGTGAAGCCCATGAATTTGGGTTTAGGTTTATGAAGTGTGCACTATTATGTATCTTATAAATGAAACATGGATGAATCAACCCTTAAGGAATATCAAATATAAAAACAAAATTGAGTAAAGAGATAATAGAGAGAATAAAGGAATAAATACACCTCACTAGGTACATGAACTAATACAAAAACTTGGTGGTATACTATGTGTGTGTAGTTGGTAATCAAACTATGAGTAGTTTGGATTGTGCTAATGGCTTGCTTAATCCCCATGTGTGGGCGGCTCAAGAACTCAATCCAGTTTTGACTCCATCATTTCCCACCCCTATTCAGTGGATCATGAAGTGTAAATAACTTGGATTAGACTGATGGCTTGTCCCACCCTCTTATGTAAGTGGCTCAAGAACTCAAGTAGGCTATGACTCTATCATTACCCACCCATGTGTAGTAGATGCTCTGTAATTGAATATGTATAATGTAAATTAAGCTGTGTAGGATGGCTCTAAGGCCACTTAGAAATTCTAAAATGAAAAATGGCTCAGGGGCCTCTTGATCACTTGGGAATGTAGCTCAAGGACTACACAAAAATGTTAACTATTGTAAATAAAATAAGGCATCAATTTGGTGTGAAACCTAGTGAAAATGGTGTCTAGAGTATACAACATAGAGAATGACATGGAGTTATCATTCCATTTGAGATGAGTTGGTGCAAAACTAATCATGTGGATATAATGTGTCGTACACATGACCCCAATTATAATATCTGTGTATATGGATTATGGACCAGGTTGTAGTAATGTGTCTATGTATATTTGAAACTAAAACAAGAGTGATCATGTCATGTATGATGCCCCCAATCTGAGCAAACTAGTATGATCTTGTGTAAAACTAAGAATAATTTGATCATAATTGATAAGCTATGACTGATACTATGCAAACATGAACTTTAAGTGTCGTATCTTTTTGGCCAATCCATATTTTCCTATTTTTAGGGCTACTAGATAGTAGCATGGACCCTTGAAAAGTAACGCACCGTGTTAGTGTCATTTTGTGTTTCTTCTATACGAACTAAAACTGATGTGTTTCACTTTTTTCCACTATGTTTTCCTAATTTTGAGCTCTATAATTCATGTCTGCATGCTAAAAATTATGTTTAAGTGCACTCAAATGGATTGATCTCTATGACAAACCTCTATGAATTCCCTCTCTTTTGAGGGGAGTTGTTAAACATGTGCAATAACTATCATCAAAATAAAAACTATGCAACATGTGTGGTAGTTGGAGCATAAATGATATCTACACAATAAACCAATATAATGTGTATACACGACATCAGAATGTAAGATAATTTGAGCATAAGTTGGTAATATATGATGTATGTTAGATCTAACATTCACGTGGTTGTCAAGATAGATATAACAATGCAAGCATGTATATGAGCAGTAAGTCTGAGTACTAATATATGTAAACTACCTAAGGGGATGGGGCATGATATCCATCAAGGCACCTAAGGAGGAAGGGGGAAATGCATGAGGTCCCTCATGGCATCTAGAACTGAGTGTAAGTGTAAAAAGTAAGAGACAAGTGTCATGGCCATGATGCATACATACAAACACATGAAGCATACAAAGTAGGTCAAGGAGCCACAATATAATGGACATGGGCACATGCCACTAAGTTTGAGAAATAAAAAACATAGAAGGACATGTTCAAATGTCCACATATGCATAAAGCAAGAAAGGTTGGCTTAGAGCCACATGGAAGGACATGTTCAAATGTTCACATACACAATCAAGAAGGCACACACAAAGACATGGTCACATATCCAAAGCACACATACAATGAAAGAAATTGACGTAGAGCCATAGAACAATGGTATATTCAAAATGCTTTCATGTAGATGTAGAAGCAAAGAGACATAATTAAATCTAAATTAGGAAATCTATAAATGAAAGTATGCATGAACATGTGGTACAAATTTGTATAAGAGTAAGGATGTACATAAGCTAAGTCTATAATAGTAATAGTCAGTAAAAAATTTGAGTAGTATGTGATGATCAATATCTAAATATAATCAATGCTAAATCTGTGATATAGAGTATAAAAAGATGTACCCTAGTAAATTAAAAGTTGTGTATAGGATGCCCCTAATGAATGAATGTATCAATATAAAATCAATGTATCTATGTATGTGCTCCCAATGGGTGGATAATAGCATATATGGATATGTGTAGAGGCCCTGAATCTTGTAATAATCTGAAAACACTCGAAGAGAATAAGTGAAGCATGTATGTATGATACAATTGAACTACACTAACATATGTAGTACTTGGCAAATATAAGGAATGCAAAAATGGAAATACATACAATCTATTTTTATTTTTTTTTAAACACATTTTATTATTTTTTGCTTTTTGAGTATAATTTATGTACAAACAATCATGAAAATGAAACTATATACAAAGAGCCAAATAACAGAAACTATATGCAAGTAATGTGTAAGTAAATATGAGTATGTACAAATGCAAAGTAGTGTCTCTAGAGATATAAGAGCACATCTAGAGGATGTGGATAGTCAAATGGAAGATCTGGTGGGAGATCATATAATGTCAGATACTAAATCTGCCCAAACTCTAATAAATCATCATTATTGTGATCATCATACCATGTTGTCAATATAAGTATAACCTTATCCTTGGTGATACTCTAGAGTTTGTGCATTCGAATGACATGCAACTCTACTATATAAGACCCTCTTGTGTCATCCCAAGGTCAACCACATTGGACTGTGGGGTATCTATGTGAAACTAGTGGTGCTCATATGTGCCATCATATAGAATGTGAACTGTGTGTCCCTCATGACTGAATGTCAAACATCTGTATGTGCGATTAAATATGGCATCCATTACTTGTAACCATGTACTGCCAAGTGTAAACTATATGTCAGTGCATGTGCTCATGAAAAAAATAAGTACATTAACCACCTTGGGGTCACATGTAATTGGTAGCGTGATATGTCCCAAGGAGTCCTGATAATGTATAACATGTTATAACATACTCTCATGATGTCCTATGTGTTATAAGAATACCAAGGTGAAAGTATTAGGATTGAAATCCTCATCTATAGAAACATGAGGGATGTATATATCCCTAACAAAAATTTAGATATTTAATGGATCATTCTCAAATGTTTATGTCGATGAAGAGTCTATCATGGTACTTGTACTAGTGGAGGCAGAGGTTGTGTAATTTTGATAATACCCTAAGCTTTGAGTTTGTCTAGTTTTTGTTGTAATGTTGAACATGTGTCTATATCATGTCCAGTAATCCTATGAAAATGATAAAATGGTTTATCATCCTACTATGATAATCTGCTAATGGATCTATGGAGAACTGTGGGTATTGTCATCAATCCTCCATCAAGTAACATTGGTTGTGGTTTATCCTGTGTATTGCCCACCTGAATCCAAATAACTAGGTCAATATCCATATATGTGACCATATGTATTGAATGTATAGAAGAATCTACCTCTAAATTCAAGTGTCTTGGTATGTATCTTTGGAACTATGAATTGGTGGTGATGCCTATGTAGGTAAAGGCATAAGTGTTTGATTTAACCTTTTAGGGTTTTACACAAGTAATTCTCATGTTTGATTAGAGGGCTGAGATGTCTAAATTAGTTAAAAAAAATGCAATAAGTATTGATTTATTATGACCTTTGACTTCTTTTGACCTTCTATAAATAGTAATAAATAGGGATAAATAGAGACTTATCTAAAAACTGACTATCGCAGATGATCTGGGTTCTAAACTTTGAGATCTAGGTAATAGTCTATGTCATCAATATGATTTTGATATTTGTCTATTCACTAGATAATAGTGCCCAGTTTGGACAATAGTGCCATTTATGTGTAGTGTCATCAACTTGGCATTAATGTCCCCTTCACAAGATTGTTCTTATTTTTAGGGAACACCTACACTTTTGTTTGTATGTTTTGTTCCTATGTAACCAAAACACGTAGCTTTGTATGTACTTAGAAATCTTGATTTGATGTGCAAATCCTAATCTCCTTTCAATTATGGTATAATCAATAATTTTGTGTGTATTAGTAGGATGGACTACACATCCTCAATACCCCACTATGTAGAGAGGTGCCTACATACCAATTCTTTAGGGAGGGATCAAGTCTGATGTAGTTCTCCTACCTAGTGTTTGATGTATGTGAAAGTGAATGCTATAATGAGAGTGGCCTTTGATGCCGTAAATGTGTTTGAGCATTAAAGTGCTTGAAAACTAGACTTAGGACTCATAGAGATGGTAGTATGTAGAAATAGGGTAGAATAGGGATCAAATACCTTAATTTTGCACAACTTTGTCTTTGGTTTGAATAACTTTTGCATCTATTTTCCATATAGTGAATAGAGGTGGATTAAACTTGTATTTATAGGGTTTTATTTCTTGTGCAAATAATAAAATGAGCTTAGGCCAACCTTAGGAGGGGCACATGTTTGAAAAACTATTTCTTGGGAAGAGTTGGTGCTAAAGATAATAGCGCCCAATTAGGGACACTAGTGCCACGTGGATATAGTGTCCCAAATTTGGTGCTAATGTCTTTTTGGCAAACTAACAAGAAATTTGGATTGGGGTTTGAAATGACAGTTATGGGATTGTGTTATGACTAGTTATAGGTGACTATGGTCTGTTGAATGACTAGAAATGTAAATCTAATGCTCAAGAATAGGTATATGGCTAGCTTAAGAATAGGTTAACTCAAGTGACACTCTTATCATCCGATTACCACTTTTAGGTGATTATAGTGTCTTAAAATCATATTTGTACTCTCTAGGGCCTACTAGTGTGATTCTCAATCCACGTAAAAAATCATCAATCTCAATGGGTGTTAAATCATCCTCTATGGTGGCTTGGGAATATATATATGGGTTTTTGATGTATACTTCCTATGAATTAACAAGTAATGGTAAATATGCTATGAGAATCCCAACATCTATCATGGGCTAGGATAATTATGTTGTAAGAGTGTCCTTCACCTACATGGTGTAAGGTAACTATGTTGTAAGAGGATCTGCAATGGGTGTAGTCTCTAGGGCCTACTAGTGTGATGCTCAATCCACATAAAAAATCATCAATCTCAATGGGTGTTAAATCATCCTCTATGGTGGCTTGGGAATCTGTATCTAAGTTTTTGATGTATACTTCCTCTGAATTAACAAGTAGTGGTAAATATGCTATGAGAATCCCAACATCTATCATGGATTGGGATAATTATGTTGTAAGAGTGTCCTTCGCCTTCATGGTGAAAAGTAATTATATTGTAAGAGGATCTGGAATGGGTGTAGGAATAGTGGTACTAGATTCCCTGACCTCATATGTATGCATCTGCTCTATCAAAATCTTGTGATGTGGGGACTCTATGAGAACATGAGGTGTCCCATCTAAATATGTACTTAGGGTGGTAGGCTCTATGACTCTATAATATCTAAATGGTTGGTTATCAGTTGAGCAAGTGTATATGTATTTGTCATGTAAAAACTTGACACATCTGTGCAAGGTGTATGGTATGGACTCCATGGCATGTATCTAAGGTTTCCCAAGCAATAAATTGTAATGCAGATGATTAGGCATCACCTAAAACTATGTGGATAGGGTTTTTAGCCCAACTATGATATCCAATGTGATAGTACCCAATGCCTATCAAGGAATGTCATCAAAACCTCTAATGTTCTTATGTGTCTTTTGAATGGATGCTATATCAACCCCCATAGTCTATAGGAACGTGAGGTTGCATATATTAAGTTATGAACCATGGTCAATTAGAACTCATTTAATAGCAGTGGTTTTTATTTATGTATGAATGAAGAATGGGATATGTTTATCAATAACTGAGTGTAAGGGCAAATCCTCATTGGTAAAATATATAACATCCTCAATGTCCTTGATCATGTTCATGACAAATGCAAAATAAGTTGGGTCTATATCATGAGGCAAGTCTATACGATTGAGTGTTTGAAAAAGAATATATTTGAAAATGGTTGCCTTTTTAAGTAATTCTAATATATAAATCTTGGTTGGTGTGTTTCTCAATTGATCTGTAATATCATATATTCTATATTGATCCCTAGATCTCATGGTGTTATTTTGGGGATGAGGAGGGATTGTTGTATTATACTATTACTGTATAGGTTGAGGAGGCACCCGATTCCATCTAATAATAAATCAAACTATAATATCTACTATTTTTCGAGGGTGAGTAATAGAGGTAGGATGTTAGCGAAGGTAATTGAAATGTCTAGGTGGAGGAGAAAAAAAAGGAGTCATTTGAGCTCTCTATTGTCGATTAATGACCAGAGGTAAATCAAAATGGGTCATGCAATAATGATCTCCATATAAGGGGGGATCAATATGAGGTGGATCAATGAGCGAAATAAGCTATGTTTTAACTTGATCTATGAGAGGAGTTACTTACATGTACACCATTTTACCAATGGCAAGTAATAGGCATGCAAGACAAACCATAAGACTTTGTACCGGAAAGTAGAAAATGGATTTCATCATGATAATCATGATGAAAAGCTAAAAACTTAAATTGAGCAAATGATATAAATAATAAGGTTTAAAGCAATATGTTTGAAGTAAGTAGGGTTCACCAAATGATTTAACTTTTAAGGGATTTATGGAATGCAAAACCTAGGTTGTTAAAGGGTTGGAATAATACATTAGGAGAGAAATATGCATTAAATATAACCACTAATTTGTATAAGAATTAACCTAATTGATTATCTAAAAATAGTAATGAATCACACAAGTATGTACTTAGCTTGAAACTGATTGAGATAGATGCATAAGAGGCTATAAACTGGTGCAGAAGCTAGTTAGAGTGTCATAAACTAGAAATAGGTCTTAGAACTCTTCTTGGATAGTAGCACAGTTCCTTGGACATTAACACATTGTGTTAGTGTTCTATATGTTGTGATAGTATCCTCTTACTAGAAACGATGTGAAATTCTTGAAATAGCGTCCCTTAAATTTAAGACACCTATGCCTGTGTGAACAAACCATGATCCACTATCTGTGACCTTTTTTCGATAGTTCCAAACAATCATAGGTTGTTCCTTAATAGTTTACCATGAAGGCATCTAACCAAGTTTTCGATTATACCATGGTTTAAAAAATTCATTTAATAATTATAAAAATATTAAACAACATGTTCAAAGAGTTTATTTCATTGACTAGATAAGTGAAATGTAGATGAAGTATACAAAAATGGGATGTATTTAATAATAACATCCAAGAAAAGTTTAAAGCATAATACACAATTGGATGTGTTAAACCATCTAAAATAATATAACAAAACCTGTAATTAGGTATACTTGTGTTTTTACCTTTTAGGGTTTTACTAATGTAAATCCTACATTTGATTAAATGGCTGAGTAGTCTAAATTAGTGAAATAATATGCAATAAATAACCACTAATTTGTTATAGATTTTGAATTACTTTGACTTTATAAAAATAGTAATAAATATATGAAAATAAATACTTATTTGGAAAACACATGATGTAGAAGATTTGAGTGCTGAAAACTGAGATACAAATAGGTCTGAGTGTCATCAACTAGATCCTTGTGTTAGATCCTCTCATGGACAATAGTGTCACACTTGGACAATAACACCATGTGGTTATAGTGTCCTAAAAATGGCACTAGTGTTCTTTATGTAGGATTATTCCTAAATTCTAGGTGTACCTGTGCCTATGTTTTTGGGTTCTATTCCTACATGCACAAAGTTTGAAACTCTGTATTGTGCTTATAATAACTGGTTTATGATGCAAACCCTAATCCTCCTTGCAAGTAAGGCATGAGCTGAAAATGTGTGTTTGTTAGTAATATAGGATAGGCATCCTCAACACCCCACTATGAACAATGTTGCCTACATACCAATACTCTGAGGAAGGATTAATCTCGATGCAGTTCTCCCCACCTAAGTACCAGTGCAAGTGCAAGTGATGCTAGAATAATAGAGGTATTGAATGCCTTGAGTGTGCTTGAGATTGGAAATTTGGAAAATATGAGCTTAGGGAAGCTATAAATGGTAGTGTACAGAAGTAGGACATAATAGAGATTAATAATCTTTATTTTATTCAACTTGTTTCATGTTTGAATAGGTATTTTGCATCTAATTTACATCTAGTGGATAAATGTCTAAAAGTCATGTATTTATAGTGTTCTATAGCTTGTGTAGATAATAAAAGATGCTTAGGCCGACCCTAAGAGGGTTTTCATTTATAAAATATATATTTTTAATAAAGTTAAGGTAGATGACATTAGAGCCATTTGGAGGACACTATCACCATGTGGCTCTAGTGTCCTTAATGTGGCACTAATGTCCAACTGTCAAGTTGTTGAGCATGAAGGGCTAGGATCTAGGAATGAAGGTCTACGATTGTGTTTTAGCTAACTAGGGATGCTTGTGGTCCACATAAAGATATGAAAAGTGTGATAAAAAGATTTAGGATAGGTCTATGTTTAAACTAGGGATAACTTATCTCAATTAGCACTCTTAGCACTCAAATACCACTTTTAGGTGATTGTGTTTGCCCCCTTTATGCTAAAAATGCCTAGTATAAAGGAAAAATAAGCATACCTAGACTTACCTAGGAAGTGAAGCCCATGTAGATGAGTCTGAGTATGTGAAGGTGGGTCTGCATATGTGAAGCATGATCCAAAACATGACATGCAATGAAATGTGCATAAATCAATCCTTATTTAAGAGATATCAAAAGCAAAAGACTATGCTGAATACAAAAGTAATTGACTAAAACTAAGTAAAGATATGGGAAAAAGGAAAGGAACGAATACACCTTGTAAGGTATATGAACCAATGTATGAACTTGATGACAACTTGTGTGTGTGCATGTACATAGTTATTAAATCATTAAATAACTTGGATTGAGCTGATAGCTTGCTCAATACTCATGTCTAGGTGGTTCAAGAATGCAATCCAGTTTTGATTCCATCATTGCCCACCCCTGCTTGGTGGATCATGACCTATGAATAGCTTGGATTGGATTGAAACTGTGTCTAAACCTCTCATGTGAGTGGCTCAAGAACTCAATTAGGCTATGAATCCATCATTTCCCACCCATGTGTAGTAGATTCATCTAAAACTAAACTATGCAAAGTGCTAGACATACTAACTGGGTATATCTAACTATATAGGTCAGCTCCACGGCCACTCAGGTACATTAGGCAGCTCTAGGCCACTCGATAATGTCAACCACTACAGATGGAGTAAGGCATGAAACTAGTGACAACTTGGAATATGATTTCAAGTGTATGCATCATAGAGAATGACATGGAGTTTACCATTCCATTTGATTAACTTGTTTGAAACTGAGCATATGGAAACAATGTGCCACGTACATGCCCACAATCTAATATCTGAGTATCTAAATTGAATATGAAAATGATCATGTTGTATATGATACCCCCAATCTGAGTAATTGATATGAATCTAAGCTAAAGTAGTGTGAATCTAAGTAAAATATGAGCACAACTATCAAATCTATAGTTGTATCTGTGCAAACCTATACTATACTTGGTGTACTATTTTGGCTAATCTAAATTACCCTAAAATGGGGTTACTAAATAATAGTGCCATGTCTTGGACAATAGTGTTGTGTCACTATTTGGGTGTTAATTTTTGTCTAGTTTGAAATTTATTCCATTATACTAATTTATGATTCCCTATTTTTTCCTGTGTCTAATTTTTTGAAACTAAGCCTATGTGCTAAAAAACATTCTATGAATGTAATGTAGGAGCTTGATCTATATGAAAAACCCCTATGAATGCCCCCTCTTTTGAGGGCAGTTGTTGAACCTGTTAAAGAACATTCCTCAAAATAAATAGCTTTGTAAAATGTGTTAGTCAGAGCATTTATGATAACTACATGATAATCCACTACAATGTGCAAACATAACTTTAGAATGTAAGAGGATCTGAGCATAATTATGTAATGTAAGATGTATGTTGTTTCTATCATTTCACAAGGGTGTCAAGATAAATTTAATCAATGTGTATAACAACAAATTTGAGTATCTACCTAGGGGGATGGAACATGATGTCCATCACACCACTCAAGTAGAAAGGATAGATACATGAGGTCCCTCATGACATCAAGAATTGGTGCGTGTAGCAAGCAAAGATAAGTGTCATGGCCATGACTCATATAATAAAATATACATACAAAACACATGATGCATGAAAATTAGGCTAAGGGGCCACAATACAAGGGACATGGAAACATGTCATTAAATCTAAAAAAAGAAGACATACAAGGATATGTTCAAATATCCACATATTCAAGCAACAAGCAAGTTGGCTTAGAGTTACATAGAAGGACATGTTCAAATGTCTGCATACACAATCAATAAATTGCACACAAGGGACATGGGCACATGTCCAAGACATACATGAATAGAAGTGGCATAGATTCAAAGAATAATGGCACATTCAAATGCCCTCAAATAGAAGAAGCATAGAGAATATAATCAAGTCTAAACTAGGAAAGATAGAAATGAAAGCATGCATGGATGTAGCACAAATCTATGTAAGATCTAGGATGTATATGTGTTGAGTCTAAACTAGTGATAACTAGAAAAAATCTGAGTATGAGTAGCAATGATCAATATCAAGATATAATGATGTGAAAATTGGAATGTATAGAATGTAAGGATAGAACCCGGTAATAAAAACTGCGTATAATATACCCCCAAGTGGGTAGATGTATCAAATGAATAATCCTGAATCGATGTATATTCCCCTAATGGGTAGATGATAACAAGTCTAGATCAATGTAGTGGACTGAGTCCTGGATGTAATTTTCAAGCACTTGACAAGAACAAGTGAAGCATGCATGAATGATAAAACTAACTATGCTAAGATAGATAACATATGTAGTGTCTAAAAAATATAAGAAATGTAAACATAACAATGCATACAATCTGTAAAATTTTTATTTTTTGAGTAATATTTAAATATTTTTGTGTTTTGGCATGTTATATTATTTTTGTATTTTATAGATATAAGCTATGTACAAGCAAATGAAAATAAGCTATGTATAATGAGCAAGAAAAAAGAAAGTATGTACAAGAGGGTAGGAACTATACAAACCGATGAGTGTCATGGGAGACTCACTATCACTATGGCCTATGTCAAAAATAGGAATTGTAATCTCCCATGTAATGTGATTGCTATGTTGTAATTGAATGTTGTTGCAGTAGGAATTTGAGTATTTTTCATCGTTAGAATCATTATAACCTAGGATGCTAGAGGGAATTACCTCAAACTGTAGAGTTGACCATTCTGAATCATGTTTTGGAATATTGATTGTGATTTTACCCTTTTAAATCATGCTTGTTATAGATATATGGTGTTGTCGAGGCTCTTTGTTAGAAAACCTTGTTTGAAAATGCTTGTTGGCTTAGCATAATTTTGATTTTGTAACTTAAGTTATTGATCTTTCTATAACATGTCCTGTGTATCTGGATGTTTTACTTTGATAAACTATATCTATGAATGATTTGTCTTAGGATTTTTAATGAACCCCAAACCTTGTTGGCTAACATAATCAACTGCTAGAATAGGAGTAGTGATGCCTTGAGCCTGCTTGCCCAAACCTTGACCATGGTAATAAAACTATTATATATATTTGTGACCAAAACCATACCATTTTAAAAGTTGAGCCTCATTTTAGAGAGGTAGGTTTTCTTGCTTCACCTATGCTTATTGTACTATTTCTTAATTTGATTGTGTTTTGTGAACTTTTTATTGCTCTGAGTTATGATTTGGTAGTTATTTTTAACTGTTTCTGAATTTGACCCTTTTTAAATTCTTAGATGTGTCATTGTATGTTTTTTGGATGAAGTGTCACTACATGAGTCATCTGTATCTATATCTATTATATTTTTATTTTCAATGCTAAACATAAATCAGTGTGGTGCCCATGCATTCTATGATATGCACAATAATATCTGGATCTCCTTACTGGGTGTAAAAGGGGTAGGTTTCTCAATTATTTCCCTTAGTATCTCACTTGAAATCTTATTTGACTTTTGAATGACTAGTTGTAGATGTACTTTATCATGATTTATAATTTGGATATGTAATATCGTTTGCCACAAATTGACTATGTGAAGATGTATATACATGATTTACACTATTTTGTCTTAGAGGCCTTTGTCTTGTAGATTGATTATCTAAAATTGTAATCTTTTCATGTAATAGTTGATTTTTATTTTGTAAACCTGTAACTATCTTACTCATATTGATAATTTGATCACATAGAGTCTCACAAGTGCAAATCCTAGTTGTTTTTGATTGAACATGTAGGCACACACCTTGTAGGGAAGAGGTGTCAATAGGCTGAGTATGGGGAATAGTGACATTTGTAGAGGATGATTCATCTCATAGAGGAATGATAGCATGGACCTGGTTAGAGAGAAATTAATTATCACCCTCATGGAGATGAGGAGGAGTGAGATTTTTTCTTGTGCATAAGATATGACATTGAAACTTGAAACATACTTGTTAGCTTATGTGTTAAATCCTCTATGTGTGTATGGGTTTGTTTGTTAATGAAATTCCACATAGGAAAAAGATAACATGATATGAGATATGACATATATTTTAATTGATATAAAACATCATCTATACACATGTTTATGTATTTTCTAAGTTCATTCCAAATTAAAGGGAACAAACATGCAAATGAAAGTATTAAAGTTTTTAATAAAAAGTGATTCATTTATTCTATCATTATGATCATGATTATATGAAATACAAATAAGAAAACATATGGATCTAAAACCTAAATTTTGAAAATGTAAACCCTAGGGTTATATAGGGTTAGGGTTTGTGAAAAAGTTTAAATTACATTAAATAAATGAAACCTTAATATGGAATTGATTAAATGAGATAGGTTATGCTAAAAATTAGAAAAATAAAAGTTTGTAACCTTAATTTAGTGCACAAAAATTAAAAGAAGGTAGACCCTATGTAAAACTAGGGTTTTTAAATGATATTCTAAGTAAGTTGGGTTCACCAAATGTTTTAACCTTTTAGGGTTTTACTAATATAAATCTTAGTAAGTCTTATGTTTGATTAAAGGGCTGAGAAGTCTAAATCAATGAAATAATATGCAATAAATAATCACTAATTTGTTACAGATTTTGACTTACTTTGATTTTATAAAAACAATAATAAATATTTATAAATAAAGATTTATCTGGAAAACACCCGATGCAAAAGATTTGAGTGCTAAAAATTGAGATATGAACAGGTCTGAGTGTCATCCATCGGATCCCTGTGTCATATCCTCTCCTAGGTAGTGGTGCCACAATTTGATAATAATGCCATGTGGCTCTAGTGTCCTAAAAATATTGCTAATGTCCTCTATGTAAGACTATTCCTAAATTTTGGGTGCACATAAACTTATATTTTTGGGTTCTATTTGTGCATGCACAAACTCTAAAACTCTGTATTATGCCTATAATAACTGATTTATGATACAAACCCTAATCCTCATTGCAAGTAAGACACAAGGTAAAAATATATGTTCATTATTAGGATATGATTGACATCCTCAACACCCTGCTATGAATAGAGTTGCCTATATACCAATACTCCAAGGAGGGATCAAGCTTGATGTAGTTCTTCCAACCTAAGTGATGGTGTAAGTGCAAGTGATGCTAGAATGATCGTGGTTTTGAATGCCTTGAGTGTGCTTGAGATTAAAAATCTAGAAAATATGAGCTTATGGAAACTTTATATGGTAGTATGCAAAAGTAGGGAAGAATAGGGATTAACAACCTTGATTGTTCTCAACTTGTTTCGTGTTTGAATAGGTATTTTGCATCTAATTTTGATCTAGTGGATAAAGGTCTAAAAGTCATGTATTTATAGTGTTTTGTAGCTTGTGTGAATAATAAAAGATATGTAGGCTGACCTTAGGAGGATTTTAATTTTAAAAATATATTTTTTTGAAAAATTTAGGGTAAAAGACATTAACATCATTTTGGGGACACTACCACCACGTGGCTCTAGTGTCCTTAATGTGGTGCTAATGTCTAGCTGGTAGGTTGTTGGGCATGAAGGTCCATGATCTGGAAATGAAGGTTTAAGACTATGTTTTAGCTGACTAAGGACACCTATTGTCTACATAAAATATAGAAAAGTGTGATAAAAGGCTCTAGGATAGGTTTAGGGCTAAGTTAGGGATACGTTGTCTCAAGTATCACTCTTCTCACTCAAATGCCACTTTTAGTTGATTACAACTTGTTGTTATGAGGATGCTTAAAAATCTTATATTTTTTAATTTACCTACCAAAATAGATGTACAATCTTCCTACTTTTTCATTTAATTACACTCCAATCCTAGTCTAGCTTAACCATAACTTATTTACCTTGTGCATATGCTAGTTGTCCAAATTTTTAAATTTATTGTCATTATTCATTGTTCCCTTGCTCCTTCCTATATAAAATCAATAAGAGCTAATAAAATAATAGATAATTGGGGGAGATTAGATACATAAATGCATAATTAAACATTAACTTCCATAATGATGCCAAAAACATACTCTTGACAATATGGTTTACCATAAAAAATGATTACCTATAATGACTAGTAAATTATCTTGGAGCCATCTTCAAAGTGATTAATTGCGTCTACAATCCTAAATATATTTCATAAAGTTTTTTATTGTTCCTAGCTTCTCTCCTAATGTTTCACTAAAATAAAGGATATCCAAGATGTGACCTATCTAAAATGCTTTATTGTGTCTAAAATCCTAAATACATGTCATATGGGTTTTTTGAACCATATTCTAAGCAAAACAATGACAAAGTATTTCAAAATCAAACATAGTGTTTCTAAAAGGAACTCTCCTAATAACACACTTCACTATATTAGAATATGACCTATAATGACTGGTGAATTATCTTAGACCTATCTTTACAGTGTTTCTAAGCATGTCTACAATCATAAATACATGTCATAGAAATTTTTACCGCCTAACAAGAATTTCCTTTACCCTATGTTCATAAAGGTAAGCATGTCCTTAACCGATAATTACCTCACTTAATCCATCTAAAATTGCATGTCATATATATTTCCTTTTTACCATATATTAATGATTTATTACTGCCTATGTTCATGAATAAAACATATCTTTCACCAAGAGGTTTTGGTATAAAATCCACCATGCAAATTTTTTCTATCAACCACCTTACTTTCCCCACATATCTTGAACTTGCTTCAAATAATTCTACTTGGAATAGTTCCTATAGAACTTCCCATCTAGTGTTTCTATAGTAGGATTGCCAAGTATGTTTTTACTTCAAATAGTTCATATACCACTTTGCATTGAGTTTTGTTATGGTAGAATTCTAAGATAAGAATATTCTTGATATACAAGCTAAGATTCATCCCCACCAACTTTTCTATGCATATTTGTCAGAGAATTAATCTTAATTTAGGTCATTCTTCTAGGTTTATAAGTTTTTCCTAAGTCCTAGTTATGTATGTATTTATTATATTTATAAATACACTTTATTCTTATGTTTATGAGGTGTTACTCACCTCCTTAATCTACTTGTTGAATTTGGATTTTATTACGTATAACTCCTCTTGCCCCACATGACACACACATCCTCCCCACTTGTAAGAGGATTAGGGCCATATATCACATATGCCTAAGCTTGCACATGTAACTCCTCTTCTCTCTTAGCTCTATATTAAGAACTCACCTCTCTTATTCTTTTACACTCTTAACACAACTCATTCTTTTGGTTCTAAGACTTTCTCTTGCATCATTGATGCTCTCTTGGTCTAAATCTATTATTCTCCTAATTTTATACATACTACTGTACTTGGAGTTCATTTTTACAAGCTTATTAATACTAGTTTGTAGGGTTTTGTCACCGTTCAAGGGTTTTACCCATTTAACAAATCTCTTATCTCATTTGTAATGTGCCCTCCATTAAGATAATCTTATTTATCTTTGCACTCTTTTGTTTTTTTGCTTTCAATATTTATCAATCATTCTTAGATTAAATTTTAATATGATATTAAAACTAAGTTCATCTTATTGATATTATTTTTGAGAGTGTGCAAGTTTTAAGAGAGTTTTGTAAATTTTTTTGCAAGAATTCTACCCTTGTACTCTTGTCAAATCCATTTTTTTAACTTTTTTTGAGTTTTCATTTCTAACCAATCGATGGAGGTTGTTTATAAGGAACTTTTCCAATCTTACATCATTTGAAGCCCTCCAAGTAGGTTCTTTTTTTTCTAGCCCAAGTTTTATGAGAAAAAAATTTGCTTTCTTCTCCATTGTCCTATCGGGTTTTTTTTACCAACTACATTAAAGAGAGAGAGAGAGAGAGTTCATATAATTTTAGGGTATTCAAATTCTTTTGATTCTATTCTTCTCATTCCCTTTTTCTCTAAGTTTTTTCCAGCTATTATTATTTCTTACTGCATTTTTTCTTGTGTTTCACCCTTTTTTTCTCTTCTATCCATCCCTTCTCTGGCTTTTTGCATGAGTTTTCCTCATTTCTATAGGTTACATTTACCTTTTCTGATAGCCTGATGCCTCATTATCCCCTTCATGTATTTGGCCTTTCCTCCTTAATTCCTCGCAACTCTCGAGCACCTTTTATTTTGATCAAATTTTTAAGATTTTTTTGTGTCTTAATCCTTTACTGCTCGTTGCCATTTACTTTGTCTTATTACCTAACTCAATTTTGTTTATACCTTTCTCCTTTGGCATTTTCATGTCTTTCCTTGCATAATATTACACCTGTCCATCATGGGTCATGAGTAACTATGTTTCTTTTGCTATTTTCATTATTGTAACATGCTTTGTTGTTTCATCTATATCGCCTCACCCACCTGCAATTTTCTTCCTTTTTTATTCTTGAAAAGTTGTGTCTTTATTAGTACTTATCATAAGCATAGTATTATTATTTTCGCCATAGGCAATTAATTTGCCTTGAAAACTGTACCAACCAATGAAAAAAATTGTAGCTAAAATATTTAATTGTTTGATATTGTTTATTATTTTCTTCGATTTATATTAAGTGGTGATTAAATGGTTTGTACCGCCTCCAATAAAATCATGAAAAATCATAAATATTTCTGAAAACTACCCGCATAATAGTAGAAGCAGTGCCCCTGTTAAGTAGTGTGATTTTTGTTGTATATGACTAACAACAAAATATATTTGTTATTTTTGGTTGCATATGTAGAACAACTCAAACAAATTTTGTAAACAAATATCTTTGAGTCAACAGTTACGACTGTAAATATCAATTTTTGAAAAATCAACCTTCCATTAATAAACAAACAAATGTTACTGTAAGTTGGGATACACAAACACCCTTGACTACTTTGATATTATTTAAAATGTTAATTTTTAATATTTTATTATTTAGATATTTTAATAAATTTAATATATTTTCAATTTTTTAAATCTGTCATTTAGATTCTAGATCATCAAAGTTAGGGTTTTCTAAATATTTAAATTATTTATACATTATTTTATTTTCAAGCTAAAAATAATTATGGGTCTATATACACTAGCAATCATTTTTGTTTCAAGTGCATTACATAATTTTAAAGTTTACATATTGATATTTTGCAAGTTCAATATATAAATATTTATCCCTCTTTATTTTAATTATCTATAATCTAATAATTTTGGGTGTATGCCCATTTGTAGGTGTCATATGAGACGGTTATTAATTTGAAAAATTACAAAGTGCATGTACAAAAGGTTTACATGATAAAATTTTCAATACACCATTTAAATAAAATATAAAAAAATCTCTTAAAAAATATAATTGTAAATTGTATGGTGTTTCTCTAAAGAATGTTATAATAAGAAGTTAAAAACAATACGTTTGTTCCTTTATTTTTTCCTTTAAAGTTATAAGAAAGACGTTTGTTCCTTTATTTTTTCGGACTTGTAATAATAAGTTAAAAAAAAATAATAACAAAAACACATTCCTTTTTTATTGTGGCGTGGCAAATGTCATTTCGACGTTTCTTTCTTTATGTGATGTGTTTCATTAGTTTTAATTAAATTAATATTTTTTTCCATTGCATAAATCATAATTCAAAGTATTCGTTTTTTAAATAATCTTTTTTTCCAAAGTTTTATATGAATGCACATTATTTTATATAAATTCCACTTTATGAAAGAGGTTTATTTCCACGTAGAAATTTCTCTCCAGGAAAAAGTAAACACAAAAGATTCTCTCTCTTTTTGTCTTTTATCTTTTATGATATTTTACTTTCAAATTCAAAACAAAGTTAGTTTATTTTATTTTAAAAAAAAGAACAAACTTAATTTTTTCTTTTATAATAAATTATATTATATAAATTAAATTTATTTAAAAATATATATAATTGTTTTATGATGTTTTAATGTAAATTTATATTTACAAATTACTTTATCTTTCATTTTATAAATAAGTTTTTTTAAGTATATTAGTTTATTGTAAGTTTAGATCTTATATCTATGGTATTTAAATTTGTTATTTTAAAAAAATTTAAGCATGTTTCATATCAAATTGATTTGAAAAATGATGAAATTATTAACCTTAAATTTGTTATGTTTTAAAACGTTAAATGTTCAATTTACGTCTTTTGCAAATGTTAATAACTTTCATTATGATGGATCTCCTTATGTTTCTAAACAAACTCAAATTCACGTGCACACTCTTTCTACCAACTTCGAATTAAAAATCATGTACAATATGGGTATTCAGGGGGTGCGCTTGGTAAGTGCGCAACTAGTATACTTAAACCTATTTTATCTAAACTTAATGCAAATGATAAAAGTCTTGGTTTTGATAATTATAATACTTCTCATGTAAATTTGACATCTTATTGGCTTCCAAATAGGATTTATAATACAACTTATTCTAATTATAATGCTTGGAATGCTCATACTTTGGTTAAAAAAGATAAATATTGTGTGCATTATGGAAAACACATACATCGCATATCTAAATGTTTAAAATTGCACCTATGTAAATCTTATGATAAATTCACGTATGACACTTTGCATTATTAAAAAATAACAAAATCTCCTACCTGTAAGGATAAAACTATTTGGATTCCTAAGGAAAAGGAATCTTCTAGAGGCTTTGATATGTTTACTTACAATAATTCTTATAATACTTCACGCATAATATATTTTTTAAGTGACACATCTTCTTTGTCTTCATTTTGTTTAGCTAAATGTCTTTTTACATTCCTTACATTTTATTGCATAGGATATATGTTTTGATTATGTTGATTAACTTCTTTTCGTACATGTTATCATATTTTATGATAAAAGTTAGCTTTACTCAAATTTGCCTAGTTGTACATCTACTTTTATCACTTTATATATGTAGATTGTATTTTTAGCATATTGGTTACTTAACTTGAAAGATTGGTATTAGCATGTTTGTCTTGCAGATTTTATAGATCACTTCTCCTTATTGGTCTTTATTCCATTACAGATTGACCACATTATCAGAAGAAGATTCTTGAAAATTTTTAGTGATTACACTTTCATCCTTACAACTTTTGGTAACACCTTCTCGTCTTTCTTCTCTATTAACTATTGTAATTCCTCTTGAAAGAAGTTTCTATTAAGGAAAAATTTATGTAATTTTAACTCCTTTATTTGTAAAAAGTTTTTTCCACTTTTGTAACCTCAATTTAAACTTAAGGGAAAATATTGAAAAATTAATTTTAATTTGAGTCCTTATTAAAGGTTTATAGATTTTTCATAAATCTTAGTTGTGTGTATTTATTGTATTTATAAATACACTTTATTCCTACTTTTATTAGGTGTCACTCACTTTCGTAGTCCACTTGTTGGATTTGGAGTTACTTTCATGTAACTCTTTTCCTCCCACATGGCACACACATCCTTCCCATTTGTAAGAGGATTTGGGCTACATGTCATACATACCTAAGCTTGATTATGTAACTCATTTTCTCTTTTATCTCTATATTAAGAGCTCACCTCTCTCATTCTTTTACACTCTCAACACAAAACTTATTCTTGCTGTTATAAGTCTTGCTCTTGTATCATTGATGCTTTTTTGGCCTAAGGGCATTATTCTCTTAAACTTCTACATGATATTGTACTTAGAGTTCATTGTTAAAAGCTTCTTAATACTAGATTGTAGATTTTTTCACCATTTGACGGTTTTTCCATATTATCAAATCACTTGTCTCATTTTTAGTGTGCTCTCTATTAAGATAATCATGTTTATTTTTGCACTCTTAATTTTTTGTTTTCAATATTTATCAATCATTCTTGGATTAAATCCTAATAATATTTTATGTGTCTATGTACCTGTCCAATTGGATGTGACCATATATATAATATAAATGATCAATATCTTAAAGATCAAAAAATTAATTGAAGTAGAGGCACACATACACTAGAAAAAAAAAGTTAAAAAAAGAAAATACAAGGTTTAACTATTTCAAATCTCATTCAGAGGATATGTAAATTGATGGTATTTGGCTTATAAATAATATATTTTAAATATAAATCAAACACATAAATATTCATAAAAATGGAAGTATTACTAAAACTCTATAACAAAAAATATAAGTACAAATTAAATTATATAGAAAAATAACTACTAAGAACTTTCAATAAATTATGCATGTTTATAAACAACAAATTTTATAAAATCTTAAATGCATATTTATTTATACCTTATAGTTTAAATTATTTTTAAATGAATATTTTAGGCTCTTTGTACCCTCTTTCATCTCACATAACTTAACTTCTTACTCTTCTCCTCCACAACAACAAATTGACAAACACACTTCATCTCTTTTATCTATCTTTTAAACTCATATTATCCAAATTTTGGCTACCATAGATTAGGTTCATAAAAAAACTTGGTATATCAAATTTTGACGTTGATTGAGTACCTTTTAAATCTCCTTATAAGTCATGCTTATCAAAGTTTAAGGTATTTTTTGATAAAATTAAAGTAATGGTCTTATGTTGGTTTGTGATTGTCTAGTCTTATCATAATTTATCCAACTAAGTTCAAGGGTGTCAAGGGTTGATATGACCTTATTGAGTCATTTAACACATGCCAAGTCACCCCATATTTCTTTTGGTCCATACAAGTGCCTAAAAGGATGTGATTTAACAATTTTGAAAATAATTAGGGTTTTATTCTTAATTTAGTTAAAGGGTCTAGATTGATAAATCAGTAAATAATATGTGGTAAATAAGCTACTAATTTGCAAATTTTATTGGTATTTAGAGCTTTTTAAAAAATAGTAATAAAAAGAAGAAAATAAGACTTAGCTTAAACTGTGCTAATCTAACTGAGATAATATATGATATTCACTATGCAAGCCTAGAACACTATCATAAATAGGATCCTAAATTTCATTTTCTGATTGGACATGAGTGACGAAAGTGGATAAGAGTGGCACCGGTGCTATAGTCCTTATCCAACATTGTTATTTTGAGGATCTATGTTTTCTAGGTTTTATTCAGTAGATTTTTGTGACCTTGTCTCTGAAATTTTGACAATCGAAAGTCTATAAAGCTCTCTATAAAGCATATTTTCTCTTTAAATCCTATCTTCCATTGTACTTTGACTAATTTTGAACAAGAGGGGGATTAGTGTGTGTAAGATTCATAGACGTAGATCCACACCCTTTGTGTAAACACGTTGCCTACATACCAATACTTCAAAAAGGGATCAAGCCATATGTAGTTCTCCTTTTGAAAGTATTTGGTGTAATTATGATATGAGAATGTAAGAAAATGTTAAACCAAGTGTGCTTGAGATGACTAAAAACTAGTGTAAAGATTTGAATAAATTGGAAATAGTATTGGATGGCTATATGTAGAGAATAGGAAAATGTGCTTGAGTGGTCTTACTTGTATTCTTACTTACTTTTTGATATTTTCCAACCTTTTCTAAATGATCTTTGAATGAGGTTTTATAAGGATTTATTGGTCATGGATTGAATTTTCTCGCGTTAGGCCGAGAAGGATAAGGATGGGGAATTAGAAAAAATTGACCATTAGGGCTAGAAATGTGCTTGGACAATAGTGCCAAAAGTGGACAAGAGTGGCATTAGTGCTATAATCTTAGTGTGGTGTTATTGACTTGAGCATATGGGACTTGGGGGGATGGATTAGTCATGAAAAGAGGGTCCTGGTTCAACTAGGATCAAGTTTGAAAGGCTATGGATGACTGAAAATTAGTGAAAATAGCCTTGTGAAGGTCATGAGAGCAAGCAAGAGGGATCTATGGATTGGAAGTCATAAGCCACACTCAAATTACCTATTGGCTATTTTTTGGCTCATATACCAATTTTTACCTAAGTGTGAGAAGATAAAATTTCAAGAAAGAAATGACAAGTCTTTAGAAGACTTCAGAGTTTCAGCAGCCCATGACTTAAATGGTTTTATAAGTTGTAGAGTTACAAAGCTCTGAAGTAGTAAGTAATAAAGTGTTAAAGACCAAAATGGTCTTGAACAAAAGGCTTCAGGTTATCTCATTGAGAATTCTTTAGGTTTTCCAAAGGAGACAACTTCGGGTTTCTTGGGAAGCATAACTTATTTCACTTCATGAGTAATCAATAATGATAAGTCTGAAGTAAGTAGGCAGTGGGGCTTGGAAAGCCTGATTTGGTTTGGGCAGTGTATTTCAGGTTCTCCAAGGAGCACTACTTAATTACTTCATAAGTTGTGAGTAGTCAAAAACCCAAAATAAGTAATGAGACATCAAAAGCCTGATTTAGTCTTAGAAGTGCTTTTTGGGTTCTAAAAAAGACAAGCCAAGGCAAAAAGTTTGAAGAAATAAATTTAGGAAAGCGGTGGAAAAAAGGCCCGAGGAAATTGTTAAGGGAAGATAGTCCATGGAAAAAAGGTTTAGGGAAAGCAAAAAAGCTAAGAAACATTAAATTTAAATGGTTAGCAAATTTGAAGGGCTAATCGATCAAGGACAAGTGGCATAAGGGCATCCAACTAGTAAAAGACTAATGGTTCATAGACGTACAGGCTCAATAGATCAATGGATAAGAAAAGGTCAAGTATTCAAAGGGTCCTGATGGGATTTTGATGATCAATCAGTAAAAAATGACAAAGATTTTGCCTTTCAACTCTGATGACGTGGTTAATAACCTACACGTAGGATGCACAAGTGAAAGGAACATACTATTTTTAATGTAGGGATCAACTCAGTCATGCCAAACGAAGACATCCAGCTACTCGTAACATGGTTTCTCAATATCCACCAAAGAGAGACTTGAATGCGGGAGGGATTTGAGAAGATTTTGTAGCAATCCTGGGCATTGCATTTCATGGTCAAGGTAGTGGTGATGATAATAGTCATCAGTCATCAATGATTCAAAGACTTCTTCCCTCTTCTCATCTTCTCATGTGGCCCTTTCTCTCTCTCCCCCTTTCTCTATAAATATCTTGTGATTTGCCATTATAAACCCCCCTAGTTTTTTAGAAGTTTGTCATCTTGTTAGGAGACAGTTGCTCATTGAGACATTTGCAAAAATGTGTTCCTTCAACCAGGCTAAACCCTGTCAAGATATTGTAAGAACTACATCTTGAATGTGATGAAATAATTTTTTTTGCCTATTTCTAGTCTTCAATTAGTGATTTAGTATGCTTGTGCTTGGTGGATTTGTGAATGAGTGTATTCCTAGTCCATTAGCCTTCTGCTTACCTCTTTGAAGTATTTTCAAGCTTTTGTAGGTCTGGATTAGTTTTTTACCTCAACCTCTTCTAGCGTGTGTTTACTTGATCTTGAGATAGTGCAAGTATAAATTATCTCATGACTGATCTAGTATGGGTTCAAGCATAGATGAATGGTCATTTAAATTTAGTGCATCACCTAGTTAGCCTTCTTAAGAACCCTTATCTCCATTCTAACCCTTTTCCCCATGAAGTTTCATTTCAACATTAGTTTTAGGTGATTCACCAAGAGAAATTAGCCTCTTTAAAAATATTAGAGGTTCAACCTCACCATAGGATACCCACATCTTAAGGTTGTTCCCATGCTTATAGCTAGAAGTGGGAGAGCCTAAAAAACTCTCCCACAGGGGTGCAATTTCTAGCTATAATAGTTTTGGCATGCCTGGTGGGACTAAGGTCCAAAGCAGTGAAAGGATTTTTGATGTTGTTCTTTTACATATCAACCTTTGGAGGCATTCAACAAACATCAATGGTGACTCTAAGCATCTATCAGTTGGTTTAAGTAGCCCAAGTGCCTAATCATTGTTATTTGCTTTTAAAAGCAAGTATTAACACCATTAGAAACTCTAAATCAAAGCTCCCGGTTATGAGTAGACCAAGTTTGTCTCTTTAAAGTTTTAATCAGCTCCTACTTGACTTATGAGGCTAACATGAATAGCTATGGTGAATATTTTTATTATTCACCTCCTTATCAACAACCCCAGTATGATCTTCATGATCTATATGAGCTCAATTAGCCCTACCAAGATTTCTATCAAGGCTATAATGAACCTTGGAAAGTTCCTCATGATCCATATATGCAGGAGTATTGCCTTGATCATCCATATGAACAAGCCCATCAAAATACTACTCCTCATCAACCCTATCATGAGCCATATATACCAACACTTAGGCAAACTTTAGTGAGCATTGACAAGCATGCACTAGAGTTATGCTCACAAAAGTGTTATGGCTAGAATGTCCCTACTTTGTAGATCCATTATGTGATGGATTCATTACAACAAATGAAATTAGAATGAGCGCCTATTGAGAGATCAAATTGGAACAAACTCACTGGTGACATGATGGATATATGTAGTTACATTCAAAGTGTTGAGGACAAGTTAGAGAGACTTAAGGAATAGCAGGGCTAGCCTTGTGAACCTTTGGTGCCTACGTATTTACCTCTATAGCCTTCTGATGTGTCATTCATTCCTCTTTAAGAGGCCATTTCAAGTACTCCTTTGAATCTTCCAAGTTCATTATATGTTTCAGTCTTTTTCTGCTTGGAAATCCATCCAAGGGGGCTGTCAAAAAAATGGAGTGCTTATTGTGGAACAACCTACTATTTGGGCCTAAGACTTCATCCCTCTTCAGGAGCCCTCTTATGTTCTTGACCACCTTAAGGAGGAGCTATTTCAAGAGAATATAATAAAGCAAATCAGAGAGTTGGAGTTGAAGGCAAGGAAATAAGAAGAAAGGTAGAATCAATAAATGGAAGTAGAACCGCTACCTTTCCCATCTTGGAGCTAGGTCACACAGCCAAGTAAATATAAGGTCATTCAACCCCCATCCCTCCCTCCTTAAGAGCCTCTATCTTTTCCATCTTGGAAATCCATTAAAAGTAGTGGGTTGAAGGAGGAGGTGGTGTTTCTTGAAATTAGACAAGAAACCTTACAACTTCCATTCCTTTCCCCTCAAAATCCTAGAGGTTCAACCTCACCATAGGATACCCACATCTTGAGGTTGTCCCCATGCTTGTAGCTTGAAGTGAGAGAGTCTGAGGAAATCTCTCACAAGGGTGCAATTTCTAGCTATAACATTACTAATTTTGCATTTTTATATGATTACATTTGCCCCCCTTTATTCTAGTGATGCAACAAAATGAAATATTAAGATTAAAAAAAGAAAAAGCATACCTAAACTTAACTTTAAGGGTGAAGCTCATGATGCTATTGTGATGCTAGGTTGTGCATAGAGAGAGCACGGTCTGAAGTGTGAGTCTATTGTGATGCTAGATTATGCTGAGTAATGCTAGAAGGTGTTGTACTAAGAGTAATATCATAAATGAAATTGAGTGCTCAATTCCCCAAGAGTGGCTCAAGAATGCAAAGGTTAGCCCTTTGGCTCTATCATTGCCCATTAAGTGAAGCTAGGTGGTCTTGTGTGTGTTGATTAATGTTTGGACTATGTGTCCAATCCCTCTGAATAGGTGGCTTAAGATTACAAAGGCTAGCTAGACCTTTGGCTCCATTGTTACCCCATGAAGTGAAGCTATGAACTGATATTAGTATGAAATGTATGTCATATGAGATGTATCTTAAATCCCATAAATGTAATATGATCTCATAATGTTGGTGTGGATAGTCAAATGTATGCTAGAAACTAGGCCACTCTAAAATATGAAGATTAGGCTTATATGAAAGCCACTCCGAAACTAAGAATCTAGCTTATGTGGAAGCCACTTGAAAACTCAGGAACTCAAGAATGTGGAGAGTAGGATTGTATTGAATCCACTCCAAAATAATGCCAACCACCTATAGATGGAATAAGGCACACAACTGCTGAGAATATCTAGATAATGTTGAACTAGGAAAGAAAAGAAACAAATGTGCTATGCACATTTCCCCCAATCACTGATGTTCAGAATATAGATTATGATATGGAAGTTATACCAACTATAGTATCTAAAACTAGAAGTGAGATCCATCATGCCATGTACGATTCCCCCTATATCTAGATTCTCTAAGCAAAATGTGTATTGAAACTACTGATTCTAGACTGGTTTGGTTATGCAAATTTGTAGCTAAACCTACTTTTTTGCCTACTTCTAGAAATTTTAGTTTTTTTATTCTTTGGATTGGAGTGCTAGAAATGGATAGTAGTACTACTAGCACTATATTCTAGTCTTGGCATTGTTATTCTGGGCTAAATTTGATGACTGTTCTATATTCTTCACTATTTGCCTAGTCTATTCTGACTGGTTTGATGTCTAGTTGCTATTTTGAGTGTTCTGAAACTGAATTTTTTAGTTGATAAGAGCTTTGATCTCTATGACACAACCTTTATTTGTTTCCCCTTATTTTGAGGGTAGGAATAGAGACCTTGTAATGACTATCCTCAGAAGAAAGATCCCTACAAGTGTGTTATGCTATAAAGATACATGATATAGTATTGATAATTAACAAGATATCTCAAGATATAACATGATTTATATTGATAGATTGTTAAATCAACAGGGGTATGCCTATATGGATATAAAAATATAACATGTGTAATGTAATAAAATAGAAATGAAAATTTGGTTAGTTGTTAGTTGGAGGGATGGAGCAAGATGTCCATCATGGCATCTAAAAAAGTAAGATAAATGCATGATGTGGATCATGACATTGCAAATAATGAGAAGAAATTAAGCAATAAGCACACAAGAAAAGAAAAAAGAAGCATACAAGGTTGGCCAAATGGCGACATAAATAAGGGACATGGGCACATGTCACTCAAACTAGAAAGCAAACATACAAGGCATATCCAAATGCCACATACACATACAATTAAAACAAGCAAAATTGATGTGGAAGCCACAATCATATAAAGGAGTACAGGCAAAGGACATTGGAAAATTTCCTAAGACACACATATGAATAAAAGCAAAGGACATTGGAAAATGTCCCAAGGCACATATAGGAGACAAACAGAAATTGAGAAATGCAAATAATCTAGCTATGCTAAACAAGAAAAAAAGTATGTAAAAAACTGTAAGTACGATCACATCTAACTAATAAAAGCAATAGGTAAAGTATGCAAGACATGTTAGTACAAGACTAGGTATATTCTAAAAAAGACACAATTACTATATACTAGCGAGTATCGATAGAGTGATCTATGTAAACCAGTAAATAATGTACATCATCATGACAACTAGAGTGTGTTATGTATGAATGACATAACCTGGATGGTGTAGTCATGTAGAAGATGCCCCTAGTGGGCCAGCTCATTGATTCGTTCACTCTACCCATTGAGGGGGTGTCCTACTTCTACATCAAAACACACATCAATATATATATATATATATATATATATATATATATATATATATATATTGATGTGTGTTTTGATGTAGAAGTAGGACACCCCCTCAATGGGTAGAGTGAAGGAATCAATGAGCTGGAAGTCACTGTACACACTCAAAGAAGATCAAGTGAAGCATGGTAATGTAGAAAAATTGACAAACAATATTATAGAACAACAAATGTAAGTCTAGTATTTTAGTACAAGTGTAAAGCATGGATGATGCATACAATCAAAATATTTTTGGTGTTTTGACATATTTTGAATGTTTTTGGAATTTTGATATATTTGAATGTTTTTGACATATTTGAATATTTTTGTATTTTTGATATGTTTGAATGTTTTTGTGTTTTTGACATATTCGAATGTTTTTATATTTTGAAATATTTGAATGTTTTTGAATTTTTGAGATTTTGTATTATTTTTGGATTTTTGATATTTTGAGCTATGTACAATAAATCATAAAGAGATTATGCATAAAAAATTGGAAAGGACTATGTACAAGTATATAGAAGAAAGCTAGGTAAGTTAGAAAGGGATGATACTAATTGATGAGTCTCATGGGAGACTCCTTATCATGGTGTTTTGTATCAAAAAAAGGAATCATGCATGATTGTGAAGCATGAGGGACTGACTATGAATATGACTCTAAATATTTAGATTCATTGTTGGTATCTTGGAAATCATAATAACCTATATTGTTCCACTTATCATTATCTTCTTGATTTTGAACCAATGGAATGCTAGTGTTGACTTTTATTGTATTTGGATCTTTTCCTTTAATAAATTGTGTCTATGAATGATTTGCCTTAGGATGTTCAATAAATCCTAAACCTTGGTGACAAACATTATCAATTTATAGAATAGGAGTAGTGATGCCTTGAGTCTGCTTGCCCAACCCTTTATAATCAAACTATTGTAGATATTTTTGACCAAACCCATACTTATTTGAAAGTTGAGCCTCATTTTGGAGAGGTAGATTTGCATCTTTTTCATGCTTTTCCTATGCTTGTGGTATTGTTTGTTACTCTAATTTTTCTTTTTGATCCTTTGGTTATTCTGAGTTATGCTTTGGTAATCACTTTTGTACTATTTTTGAATTTAACCCTTTGTGAATATGTTCCTATGTCATTATGGATTACTTGACTAATTTACCTTATATAGGGTCCTCATTAGCAATTATTTGTTGTATATGTTGTTTTGATACCAAACATGAATCTTTGTGATGCCCATGCATTTTATGATATGCACAATATTATTTGGATCTTCTTACTGGATGTAGAGGAGGTAGTTTTATCAACTTAGATTTAATCATTTCCTTAGTACCTCACTTGAAATCTTATTTGATCTTTTCATGTTGTTTGAATCACTAGTTTTAGAGTTACTTTTTTGTGATTTCTTGTTTTGATATGTAACATTACTTACAACCAATTGACTAGGTGAAGGTACATATATATTATTGGCACTAGGGTGCCTTTGAGGCTTTTGTATTATAATCTGATTTCCCAATGTTGTGATATTTTCATGTAATATCTAATTCTATGTTTGTAAATCTAAAATTAACTTGCTCATACTAGTGATTTGATCCCTTAGAGTCTCATAAGTGCAAAACTTAGTTGCTTTCGATTGAACATGTAAACACATATATTGAAGAGGATTTAAAGAAGCTATAGACTGAATGTATGCATTAAGAACAATAGTATAGGCTGCCTCACATTTTGGAGGGGTGATAACATGGGCATAGTTAGAGGGAAAGTAACTATCACCCTCTGGAAGGAGAAGAGGAGAAGGGATTTCTTTCCTCTGCATGAAATATGACATTGAAACAAGAGTAGCGAAGGAGGTATATACATCTAGGTAGAAACCATGCATATGGACTAAAATTCATGTAAGTGGAGTTATAAGTTTTATAAAAATATTATTATAGATAACATTCCACATGAGAGATATCAGACAAGGGATAGAGAGTATGAACTATGCATTGATGCATAAAGAACTTTGACACATGTTATGATATGTGTAATATGTGTAGCAAGATAAACTTGAAATTTTTTCCATGTGAGAGATAGAGAGCAAAGGGAAGAGAGCATGAAATTGTGAATGAATGCATAAAGAGCTTTGACTTGTGACATAATATTTCTAACATGTTTAGCAATATAGAGTTGGAAATTATTCCTCATGAGAGAAAGATTATGCAAAAGAAATATTGAAATCTTGTGTAATTTGAGCATTAAATTTGAAAATACCATATTTAATTATGAAAATTAAGCATGGAATGTAAAGAATGAAGCTTTGGATTAACATGTGATAAACTTCATCATTTATGTACATGATAGGACCAATGATCATTTCTTTATTTTGTGCAAGAAATGTAAGAAATAATTGTAAAGAAGTGAAACCCATTTTTAAAATCTGATTTTAGAATGTACGGTGATATCTCACAAGAAATAAGACCTAGTGTATGCAACTAGGGTTTGAAAGATGATATTTTGATAAATGAATATGAAAATTTGAAATTGAAAGTGAATTTCTGAGTTAGATAAGTAAAAAATAAAAAAATTATTGGAAAATTAGTGATTTAACAGGACCTAGTATGTGTAACTAGGGTTTTGAGATTTTTTTTTATAAAAAAAATTACTATTGAATTTTGAATTTTGAAGGGATTTTTTGATTTTAATATGCTAGTAAAAATTCAAAAAATTATTGGAAAATTACTGAAAAATACTAGGACCTAGTATGGACAACTAGGGTTTGAAAGAAAATTATTTTAAAATTTACTACCAAATTTTAAAAATTGAAATGAATTTATGATTTATATATTCAAGTAAAAATTTAGAAATTTATAGAAAAAATTATTCTATCCTAAGGTTTCTAGGGTTTTTATGCACAAACAAAATAAGTCGAGTTTACTAAATGATTTAACAATTTTGGGAATAATTAGGGTTTTATTCCTAATTTAGTTAAAGGGTCTAGATTGATAAATCAATAAATAATATGTGGTAAATAAGCTACTAATTTTTGAAATTTATTGGTAATTAGAGATTTTATAAAAATAATAGAGGGAGAAAATAAGACTTAACTTAAACTATGCTGATCTAACTAAGAAAAGATCTGATATTCACTATGCAGGCCTGAGACACTATCATAAACAAGATTATAGCTTTCATTTTTTGATTGGATAGGAGCATTGAAAATAGATAAGAGTGGCACTGATGCTATAGTCCTTGTTCAACACTATTTTCTTAAGGATCTGAGCTTTCAGGGTTTTGTTTGACAGGTCTGTGTGACCCTGTCTCTGGAGTTTTGATAGTCAAAAGTCTATAGAGCTCCTTATAGATAAAATTTTCTCTTCAAACCCTATCTTACATTGTACTTTGACCAATTTTAAACAAGAGGGGGTGTTAGTGTGTGTAAGATTCACTAGATGTGGATCCACACCCATTATATGGGCACACTGCCTATATACCAATACTCCAAAGAGGGATCAAGCCATATGTAGTTCTCCCTTTGAAAGTTTTTTGTGCAATTGTGATATAAAAATGGAAGGAAATGCTAAACTGGGTGTGATTGAGATGACTAGGGACTAGTGTAAGGATTCAAATAAGCTGGAAATAGTATTTGATGGTTATATGTAGAGAATAGGGAATTATGATTGAGTGGTCTTGCTTATATTCTTGCTTGCTTTTTGATATTTTTCAACCCTTTCAAAATGATCTTTGAATGGTATTTTATAGGGATCTATTGGTCATGGACTCAATTTGCTCACGTTAGGTTGACAAGGATATGGATGGGGAATGAAAATAAATTGACTTTTGGGATTAAAAATGAGCTTGGAAAATAGTGCCAAAAGTGGATAGGAGTGGCATTGGTGCTATGGTCCTAGTGTGACACTATTGTCTTGAGTAGATGGGACTTAGGGGGATGGATTAGTCATGAAAAGAAGGTCTTAGCTTAGCTGGGATCAAGTCTGAAAGGCTATGGATGATTGGAAATTAGTGAAAATAGGCCTATGATGGTCATGAGAGAAAGTAAGAGGGATAAATGGATTGAGATTCATAAGCCACACTCAAGTTACCAATTTTGCATTTTTATATGACTACATGATGTTAGACTCTTTTTTATAATGTTATAACCTATTTCAAGTGCTACCTTATACATTTTGTAATGTTTTAAGAAGGAATATTTTAAGAAATGGTAGGGAAAAAATAGAGGAAAGTTGTCACATCATTAAAAATACATACAGGTATGTGGAATCTCTATGAACACTTGTTTCATCAGTTCAATTAGGCTTGCAAGCAAAATATGATAGTTTTCATGGAAAAAGAAGGGTTTTTCAAAGGGTGGTTGCAATTTTTTAGTGTAAAGTTCACTTAAAAAAACTCTTATGTATTCATAGATCCTCCATAGGTCCAGATCCATGCATTTGAGTGAGTTTTAGGTCCAAGGAAAGTAAAAAACACTCTCATTCTCCTATCGAGCTCTTGGTAATCTCACAATAGATATTTTTAGATGCTCAGTCTATACAAAGAGAGAGTCATCACCCAAGATCTTGGATAAATATGGGTACCCTAATGAACTCAATTTTCCATGCATTAGTTAGGAGTTTCATAGGTTAGGCTTTATGAATAAATACTAAGAAGGTAGGGTGGTCTAAAACCCTATAAAATCCCTACTAGCTCAATTTTACCATTGAAATGCATTTTGAATCCTATGGAATCATGAATACAATGGAAAAGGATTTAATATATTTGTATAACCATTTCGTATGTTGTTCCAAGCCTCACTTGGCACATATGAGCTCAAAGAGATAAGAAATCTTCATTTTAGAGCATTTTGTAGGTTGAATATAATGGAGTTATTGATGTTTTAGGGTCTCCACAGGTTGAGAGTGTGTTGGTGAAGTTATCAAAACTCATCCAAACCTCCTTGATGATCTTTAACAATTCTTCAATACCCACACGAACCTAAATCTTTACAAAATGATGGTGACCTATAGTCTTCCATAAACATTTAACATAGATCAAAGTACTAGGCAAAACCCTAGTGATATGAGTGTATTTAATGCATATACGAGACCAAAAAAAAATTATTAACCTCATCAAGTTCTAAAAACCAAATTAAAAAAAAATCCTTAATTACACATGCTAAGTGTGATTGTGGTAGCATATAGGCAGGACACAACGTCTAAGTCTTGTTTGAGGGCCTTATGATCATCTTGAAAGTTGCTCATACCTGGGTAGAATGGTGAAACACTTCAAAAAATTATCATAGACTCTTATAATGCATTGAGGAGACCAAATCATAAAAAAGTATCATCAACTGGAGCCAAGACAGCCAAAAAAATCAAATAGGGTTGCATAAATAAAGATAAATGTTTGAGAGCATTTTGAGTGTCTTGTATAGAGTTTTGACCTTAAAAAAATGTATGAGAGGTTAAGGTGATGATGGAATATCATATAACATTCAAAAATTCTTGTTATGAACCAATTAAGTAGAAATGTAGAACTACAAGTTTGTAGACCTATAGGTCCATATTCATAACTAAAACATGAGAGTTTTGAAAAGAGAGTGGTGCCTTAAAGATCATAGGAAAATCCTTAATTTTCCTAGGTGTAAAATAGGTCATAAAATATTAGATATAATTAAAATATTATATGATGGAAAATGGTCTTAATAAGGAGAATGCAGTGAGAGGTCTAAAAACCCAAACAAGCCTAATGAAGAATCTACTAGACTACTTGCACAAGAGTGGACTAAAGAGATAAAGTCTTACCCTGTATATGAGGTATGAAGGTCTAGAAACTGATGAGTATTATTTTGAGGTAATACATAAGTGATTTTAGGGTTATAATTCTAAAGCATGCAGCATGAATTACTTAAAATGATGAAAATGCAGACCTATATGTCTTCATTTCCAAGAAAATGCAATAAGTCTTTGCATTAAATGATGAAGTTTAAGGATAAAATTATGTGTGAAATCCATGATTAGTTAGTGGGAAGATGTGTGTAGGGTAAATTAAAGACAAAAAATGAGTATAAGACTCATTTTTGATCTCTAATAGGTCTTAGTCAAGGAAAGAACACCTACATGCCTAATTGAGAGTTTCAAGTCTACCTTCAAAGGTGTGGAGACAATATGCAATCTTGAATTGAGAATTGGAGTTTAGAAGATTGTAATTAAGTTTATGGATGATTATTAATATTTTAAAAATTATTTGATCATTGATATGATGAAGACAAACTCCAAACAAGGCCATTAGGGTTAGACTAGGTTTATTGCCTTCAAACCCTCAAGGTGTGAAAACCAAGTTGTAGAACCTTTGGGAGGTAAATGCCTATTTTAAGACCACTTAAATACCTTTGTAAGAGTTTTAAATACCTAAATAGATGATATAAAAATTATAACAAACATCAAAATATCATTTTCAATCCAAAAAACTCTTTCTCATTCTCACACATAGTCTTGCAAGCCTGAGAGGCTACTATTTTGGGCTCAAAACTTCATGGAAGATGTGCATGGTGTAAAATGGATATTAGAGGATTTGGGGTGGGATGGGTATACCACTTCTATTACATGGAATTAGTTTGTTTTAGAGGTTCTACATGATATGAACATGGTGTAAAATTAATAAGGAGGGGTAATCCAAATAACTATTTTACTTTAATAAGAGCTCGAGAGACCTAAGTTTTTTGCTTATATCTTACAAGAGAATTTACATGGGACCTGAAGCTACTAGATATGTAAGGGGATCCATGTTTAATAAAAACTAATGGAATTATTTTATGTATTAGGCCCCTCATCTTTATGAATCATCGTTAAGATGATAGGTCACTTTAAACCCTCTCTAAACCCTTCTAAGAGCTCGATGGAGTTATAGGTCCTTATAATGACTTGAAATTCCTTTAAATGGAATAAAAACCACTTAAATGAAATTTTAACACCTAATATCACTTGAATGAGTCACTAGCTCACACATGTGTGAGGAAATGTATAGATATATGGCCTAAAAATTGCTTTTGGAGCTAGTCTACTTAGTTTTGAGCTCTATAAATCTTCCTAACCATTTACAGAGTGTTATTGAGCCAAGATAGAGGTATTGTGGCACTTCACAAATGATTTGAGAGATATTCATAATGATATTATAGTTTTAAAGTGGATAACTAGGTTTAAGAGAAGAAAGATGAATAGTCTTGCACCAAGAGGATTGAATTATAGGTTCTTGGCAACATGAACAAGGTTAAAACTCGATTCTCATTCTCTCTAAAGATGAAAAGGACATTGAATTGGAATAGAATGGCATTGGAGAGATACAAGAAACCTAATAAAGAATTCTAAATTTCAAATATGGTCTTGTAACTCCTTCTAGGCCAAGAATGGGTAGTTTCAAACAAGGTTAATGAGTCATATAGGGAGTTAAAGAGTCACTTCTATGCCTTTCTTCTAGAATCTCATTATCAAGTAGCCAACACATGCCAAAGAGATGGATAAAATTGATCTTAGACTCTCCTCTCAAACCATAACTAACTTAGATGAAGTGATACTTGTCATTAGATTTATTCCTATGCCTCTCTCACTCTCTCACTTTCTCCTATTTATGCAACCTTGTAAGGATTGTAATAGATCATTTAGGTGAGTATAGCGAAGCCCTGATTAACTAAACACTTTTACTATGCCTGAATAAATATGATTCTTATCTTTTGATATGCTTGCAACTAGTGTACTTATGTGGTTATTAATGGATGCTAATAATAATGCCTTTACTCTCTCATTTGTCCTCTCTTACCTCTTTACAAATAAATTGTCTTCTTCTAGGTCACATGGTGAGTTTGGATAGATTTTCATAGTTTAGAAGTGATTTTCAGTCATTAGTGTCTTTTTTAGGCCTCTTGATTAGCCCTTCTATTCAATACATTATCTATGACCTCCATGTTTAAATTCTCATGCTTGAAAGTGCTTATTTAGTAGTGTGATCAGGTTCATGCCTAATTCATGTTCTTAGTGCATGATAATCAAGTGGAAGGTGTTAATATGGTGCATCAACTCCCTAGTTTAGTTTATTTTTAGTTCTCTTACATTTTTCCCTTGCAAGCAATAGGTCTAATAATAGTTTAGGGTGATAGCATCAAGGGAGCTAGCCCTACTTAGAGATTCATCTCACTGATTAGGCCACCCACATCCTAGAAGTGTTTCCATGTTATCACATAAGTGAGGAGGCTTGAAAAACATCATAAAAGGTACAACTTTTGATGATAACAACTCCTTTTATAGCCTAATTCCTTCACTTATATGAAGCAAATAAATAATTATGAAACATATATAACCAAATGAGTCATTAAAAGCAAAGATGAAGCTCATTATTAATTGGTGTATATGGCCAAAACCCATTTTTACATATAATGCAATTAATATATATCGAACATTCATATAATTATGGTCAAAACACTGATAGCAGGGATAAATTTAATAACTTCATAATTGCGTCTTGACTTTAAACATATATGTTTGTGATGTTAAATGTGTATTATATTACTTATTTTTAATTTTGAAAAGGGGTTAAATGGAATAATACATCCAAAAAATTTGTTTCAGTGATAGATAAAAAAAATGAAGCAAAGGGGGTGTTGTGATGTTTCTTGATTTTGATGTGTATGACTAACTAATGCATGTGTATAAATGAAATTGTTTAAATTATAATATTTTGATGTTTTTACAGTGCATTGTTAACATTTGTAGCATGTGTAACCAAAAAATGCATTTATTAGTTAGTGCTTGATGAAAAGAAGGGATATTCAAATCAACATGTTATTAAGTCCTTAAAAATTCATCATAATGCAGAATGGTAAATTATTAGGTGATGAGGGTTATCTACAATGTGCCCATTACATTACATTGATAGACAAAATTGGCTTATGTTTCTACTTATACAAGGAAAGAGTTATTTGTGTGGAGGTTGATTTTCAAGTTATTGTTGCCAAGATGAAATGGGAAAGGGATGTTCTAGGATGTCTCTCGAACAAACTAAATGATGATGCCATTTTCATGTATGGTTATTTTTTATGATATTAAGATCCATTATGCAAATGAATATCTCGAACAAAAAGCATCACATGAGGAACAAAAGGAAATACATGAAATGAGTATGAATGAGTTAGACATGCCTTATTTAGAAGATTCACTTGTAAAGTCTTAAGAAGTAGAATAATATTTTGACATCATGTATAATTTTGGAGTGCACAACATTATCAACGATAGGTAATAAGTTTCATTTTTTCACAATATAATGTTCATGTTTATTGTCGTAATTTTACTCTATATTATTTTTGGCGAGATGATATAAAGTTGATTCAATGTCAGAAACATTATTATGGAATAAATGTTATATTGTTTTGAAATACAATTTTTTTTTTTTTGATTATGCAAAGATTACTATATGTTGTAATGATCTTTTAATTACTATGTAATTATGCAAGGATGACTATATGTAATAATGTTCTATCAATAACTATTATAAGATACATATAAATTATGTAGTAATGAGTATATGTTGTAATGATATTTTTATTCTATTACCATTATGAATCTCTAGCATACTTATAATTATCAAGTATTCAATATGTAAATGTTTTTTATAGTTATTTAAACACAATCAATGTTCAAAACTATTGTATGTGTTATTAATTCATTATTGTTCATAAATTGTAATATTTGATCAATCATAATGTTTACCATGTATTGGTCAAATGAAACATTTTTATTATATAGTGGAACAAATGATGAAAAGGTGGGATCAAATTGTGTAACTCCCACTACTTAAGCCAAGCGAGGGTTCATTTGATTATTCCAATGTCAAGCGGGAAAATATTATTGATATTAATCAGAAAGACATATGAGTCACTTGGGTGGATGGTGATATGGTTAAATACTTCATGAAAGGAGAATAAAAAAGGAAGTATTTCCCTATAAATTTTTTTGTGTCACATCGCATGAAAAAACCTTCACCTATTCCTAGCAAGAAAATAAGGATGAACACTGCCTCAGAATATGTCATGTAATTGAACTCTCATTTTAGATAGCAAGTGTGTGTGTATTTATATGTTGTTATGTTTTGTTAATATGTCATTTTTTTAACATATTTTAAATTTTAATATAATTGACATGTTTAACATATCCATACATATATTGGTGTTCATATGGGCTTGAAGATTTTTGGGAAATCGATGCCATGCCAAAATATAAATCCATAGTGCTAAAGATAGGAAAAGATCGTTGACTAGGCTGAAAACATATAAGATGTGGCTATCAGTGTCATTTAAACACATGTTGAATGGTCATTAGATTTGATCATGTGTTGCTCATATATAATTAGGTACAACACATAAATAGTCAAGGTAATCATTACAACCGATAACAATATGAATAATTCAAGGGGAAGAAATATTTTTTTGCTCCTTACACAAACTCCCAACTAAATGAATGGGTTCATAAGATACTATTGTTATGAATGTTTGCTAATTATATCTAGAGAAATTATTTATAAATTATATAACAGCTCAGTCTTTTACAATTGGCAAATACATATCATGTATGTACCTTCAAATTTTAAACCTTTCCTACTACCAAAAGGCTCACATACACTATATTTCTATGGCTCATTACTTATCTCTTAGTACGACCATTGTTATTCTGATGATCCAAGATTTATATCATGCCCAAAATGTTGTAAAATTTCTTATCTTCCATATCTATAAGTTTTTGACCTTCACCTATTTTCCAACTACCTAGACACTTACATCCCAATTAGAGACCTACATCGACACAAGTGTCCTATTTCAATGCAAGTTTTCAGTGCCCTAAATTCATTTAATTTAAAAAAGAAAACACATTCTTATGGTTGGCTTAAGTTATTTAATGCTATATATTCTCTAAAGGTATTGGTATAAATATAATATCAACCCTTATTCATTCTTCACTTATAAACACCTAAAAACTCACAAGATAACTTACCACAAGCATTTTATCAAGCACTCAAGTAAGCAAAATATTCCATACTTTCTCTTATTTCTATATCAGTCATAGGGACATCATATCTATAAGTCTGAAGTACTAAAGGAGTAACCCAGGAGTTAAATTTTCTAAGTTACAAGTTAGGTCACTATTGTACTTGTTTATTACATATTTCATGATTCAGACAAAATTGAACACATAAGGGATAAATACATAAGTCTGAGGCCTTATTAGGAATATTGGCTACTTTAGGAAATTATCATTGATAAAGGGGTCTTTGGAGAAGCTCAACATTGTGTTCTCACTAACCCATTTTTACCAGGGCCACTATGAAAATGAAGAACTAAGGTTTTGCTATTTGACAATGAGTGATAATTCATGACTTAGATATGAATACATCAAAGCAAAATCAACACATAGCCTAGAAGTATCTAGGTGGTGGCATCTAGTTTCAACAAGTATTATGTACCAGACACTTATGTCCAATTTAGACAATAACATTGATACAACCATCCTATATTGACATAAGTGTTCGAGGCTACAAAGGTCAAATTTACAAAATCAAGTGATTATTGTAGAACCATATCTAGTCCACTTTCTACCTTTTCTAGATCTAGATGTATATCAATATTAGAACCAACTAAGTATCTTATTTTCTTTATCATTGTAATATCTAGTATAACTATAGTTTATATCTTTAGCATCTCAACATAATATATTCAATATATATTTTATCTGAGTTTTGAAAATAATTGACCTACTTTAGAGATAGTCTAGCATCCTTATACCCTATACTATCTCTACCCATTTAATCTTAGATTTACCATAATATAAATTTTAGTGTTGACCAGTTTGGTCCTACATGCCAAAATCAGTCTCCTTCTTCCCCTGCTGTTCTGAGCCATCAGTCATGAATTTGGTTTACACAAGCCTTTTGGCAAAAAGATGGACTAGTTCAAGGATGCAAGGCTTTTACAAAGCTTCTGTTGACAATTCTTCCACAGGGTAGATTGTATCTTGTCATTTAGAAAGTCCATGCACACAAAAGCTAAGGAAGAAAGAATGCATTGCTTTTTTGGTAATGGCCTTTTGCTACAATAGGAAAATTCCAAAGGAATGGTTCATCAAAAAGGTTTTTACTTTGAAAAAGAGCCTCCGAAAAAGTGCTAAGGAATTCGTTTGCAAGGCAAAGGACAAGGTCAAAGCGCCTAAGATGAAGGAATACTTTGAAGAATCCAAAAGTCCACCTAAAGAAGCAAGGTTTAAATCTAAGGCCCTTTGGAAGGGTCATTTTCAAGAAACTCGAAGGGTAGGGTACCTTTCAGGAAGGTATAGGAGAAAATTCAAACCTATTGTAAAAAAGGCCTAGGTACCCTATATTTTTTTGAAGGGCATAGATGAGAGACAGGAGCCCTTACGAAGGGCACATGGTCAGTGATAGAATCATTACAAATTTTTCGAAGGGCAATTTTTTTTGAAGACAAGTGACAGTGGCAAAATCAAAGACAGAGAATGAATTCCTTCAAGATTTTGTCTGATGGAATTCCTTCAGAGAAATAGTTCAAATAAATTTAGAGAAATGGCTGCTCAAAAAGCTGAGGAAATCAAGCCCATAAAGTAAAAGACTATCCATTCGGAGAGAAAATCCATAGAAAATGGTAAGGCAAATCCTTCAGACAAAAAGTTTGAAGGAATTTGTTTGCAAAAAAGCTAACTGAAATCAAGCGTTTAAAATGAAGGGAACAATTCCTTCGAAAAAATTTCTGAAGGAATTCCTTCGAACATTTTGTCTAAAGGATTTGGAGACCAAGGCCGCTCAAAGTACCCCGAAGGGCAGGTGCCCTTGTGGGGGACTCTCGACGGCCATGAAAGGGACCTTTCTCAATCCCTGAAGGGACACCTTCCCTTTGGGAGGTTTCAAAGACAAAAGCCTGACCAAAGGACAAGGATGAAGGAATAGAAAGCTGAAAGAAAGGGAAGGTTAAAGGAATTTGAAGGGGTGATGGGCCCATAGATGTCAAATTGGGCATCATGAACTAGCTGTTGGAGTCCAGACATCAGATGACATCCTCGAAGATGTCAAATATAGGATAATAGAATAGCCGTTGGATTTCAAATGGCGATGGGCATGTAAACATCAACTTTATGATAACAAAATGGCCATTGACCTTTAAATTCTTGAGCACAAACCTAAAGGAATTCAAAGGAATTAAGGCCAAAAGGAAGAGATCTTTGAGAAGAGAGCCTAAAGAGCCAAAGATTGATAGAAGATAGCCTCAAGGGCTCAGTTTGCTAGAAAGAGCCAAGAGATGACAAAAGACAAAACTAGGAAAAGACAAAGCTAGGAAAGGACAAAAGTCAAGAGTGAACTCAGTGACCACCAAGTAAGGAACCCAAAAGAGCCAAGTGCAGAAACATATGAAACAATCCAAGTGGCAAAAGAAGGTGTCGACACAAGGAGTTATTCCAGCTATTGACATAGTCTCTACCAAGTGGTCACCAAGGAACACAAACAATGAATGATGCAACCCATTTTTCTTCACTTCACATTGATGAGTAGACAAACAGCATGAATGTCTTGAAGGAGTGGTTTTGTTTGTAGAAAAATGGTGTGGCCCATGATTTCACATATGGCATTTAATATATTTTAAATGCCTAAAGTCAAAACTAGAGCCAACACAACATTCTCTTTCAAGCGGCTTCTTCTTCCCAATGCTCTTAATGCAGCATGGGTCATTTATTTTCCAAAAAGTGCCAATGTCTTTTCCAAAAAGGCTATATATTTGTAACTTCTCATTTGAGGAAGGGATCTCTCATTTTTTGTATGGCACAGCCCTGCCAAATTTCACCTTGAATGAAAAAAAAACATTTTACCTCTATCTGGTTGAATATATCTTTGAGTGTGCCTGAGTATTAACCTTATGTCCAGTCATTATTCCATGATGCTTTCATAGGCTTGATACCAGCACACTTGGTATAGACAAAGTGCCATTCTTGCAGGTAGCAAAAGTGCTATATCTGGAGTGCAGAGATAGGAGAGGGTTATTAGATAGTGTGTCTTCCTACAACACCTGTGGTGAGTTCATCCCTTGTGTGTTTTCATTAAGCCTTTCTATTAAGTTCTCTACAGTCTAGTCCTTTTATTAGATAAAGTCTATGTATGTGATTTTATGGTTTGAAGTGTGAGCAAATGAGTAGATTGAACTTTTTTGGTGCATCATCGTCTTTGCTTAGGTTCTGCTTCAGTAATCTTTCTCTCTTTTCAACCCCCCCATTATATATATATTAGCAAATGTACTGGAATCATGGGGCAGAAAGGAGGAGGAGAAAGGTTTTGCTCAAAACCTTGAGGAAGATGAATCTAATCCTACTCATCATGATGATGATTGTGACCTCCAAGAGAGGATCTTTCAAGAGAATATAGCCAAGCAAATTGCAAAATTGGAGTCTAGAATGAGGTTCTTTAGCCAAAGTGTGATGGATGGTTGAAATCAAGCAGAAGATCCTACATTTGAACACACCCCATCTACACTCCTTCAAGAGAGCTATCAAACCACATCTGATATAGATGAGGTGCTGGCTAAATGGAAGGAAGAGAATCATTTGATTCTAGCTCAAGGATTGCCTCCTCCTCCACATGAGTGTGTCCATCAACCCTCCACTCCATTCTTTCTCAAGGAGGAACCTGTTTTGAAAGAGGAAAGTGAAGAAGAGAGGATCTAATTTGCAGCTGATCAAGAAGCTCTCATGGATGACAATGAGAAGGAAATCATCATGGATGCTCCCTTTGAAGACATCATCAACAATGGAGAAGACAAAGGTCATGCATACATGTGGATGTTCCAGTAATATGAAGAGGAAGGTAAGCATGGTGAGCTCTCTCCCCCCTTGTTTGATGAAATTCCTTGTTGCTTTGATGGGGAGGATGACCATGCCATGGAACCCAAGTTAGAGGAGGATCAGGAGCATGTCTGGGAACAACTAGAGACTCTGGTCTTTGAGCAAGAAAAGGAGAGGCTTGTCTATCTTAAGGAAAACTTTGAAGAAGAGAGCCTTAGACAAGAAGGTGATGTTCTGTGGGATGAGCAATTAGTCTGTGGTCTCATTTCAGACATCACAATAGTCACCCTTCTTCAAGAAAGCCATGATCAAGTAGAATATGAGTTTGACAGCGTCTTCAATGAGGCAGAAGGAGACAAGCCAATCCATGATGCATATCAAAGGGCTTATGGTGATGAGCCAATAGCCATTAATTTATTGATGAAACACACCATCATGAAGGGCCAACATGAGGTAGTCTCCAAAGAGCAAAGTGAATACACAGATGTTGGAGACATGTTTGCCCCTGATTCATTTAGATATGAGCCAATCAAGGAGGCAGGCAAGAAGAGTAAGTCACCAAATCTCCATTCCATTTAGTCACTTATCTGGCACCATAAGTTTTCTTGCCATGAAGGAGACTTAAGTATTTTTCCCTTTGATCCAGGAGGGATGCAAATATACCTAGTTAGCTATGCATAGTAGTTTGCTTTCAATTTTTTCTTTCCCTATTTTCCCTAAGTGCTGTTTACACAGGTAGTGTTTTTTAGCCTTGTGTGTGTTTTCCTTTGTGTTTGGGGTAAAAAGCTTCATGATTGATTCTTGGATCTCTCGACACTGTTGCTAACTTTTTCAAGCTATGTTCTGATTCCGTGCCTAATGGACTTTGAGGCTACTAGTTTCTAAGCATAACAAGTATGCTTCCCCTGGGAATCACCAATTTGTTGACCATTTTGGTCTTACAGGCCAAAATCAGTCTCCTTCTTCCCCTGTTGTTCTAAGCCATCAGTCATGAATTTGGTTTGCACAAGCCTTTTGGCAAAAATATGGACCGGTTCAAGGATGCAAGGCTTTTACAAAGCTTCTGTTGATAGTTCTTCCATAAGGCAGATTGTCTCTTGTCATTTAGAAATTCCATGCACACATAAGCCAATGAAGAAAGAATACATTATTTTTTTGGAAATGGCCTTTTGCTACAATAGGAAAATTCCAAAGGAATGGTTCATTAAAAAGGTTTTTACTTCAGAAAAGAGCCTCCAGAAAAGTGCTAAGGAATTCATCCGTAAGGTGAAGGACAAAGCCAAAGTGCCTAAGATGAAGGAATACTTCAGAGAATCTAAAAGTCCACCTAAAGAAGCAAGGTTTAAAGCCAAGGCCCTTCGAAAGGGTCATTTTCAAGAAACCTAAAGGGTAGGGTACCTTTCGGGAAGGTGCAGGAGAAAATTCAAGCCTTTTGCAAAAAAGGCTCAGGTGCCCTACATTTTTTTGAAGGGTACAAATGAGAGACATGAGCCCTTGCGGAGGGTGCATGGTCAGCGATAAGATCATTGCAAATTTTTTGAAGGGAAGTTTTTTCTAAAGACAAGTGAAGGTGGCAAAATCAAAGATAGAGAATGAATTCCTTTAGGCTTTTATCTGATGGAATTCCTTCGAATAAATAGTCCAAAGAAATTTAGAGAAATGGCCGTGCAAAAAGCTGAGGGAAATCAAGCTCGCAAAGCAAAAGACTGTCTATTCAAAAAGAAAATCCATAAAAAATGGTAAGGCAAATCCTTTGGACAAAAAGTCTGAAGGAATTCCTTTGGAAATTTTGTTTGAAGGAATTTGTCTGCAAAAAAGCCGACTGAAAGCAAGTGTTTAAAATGAAGGGAACAATTCCTTTAGACAAATGTCTAAAGGAGTTCCTTCAGACATTTTGTCTTAAGGATTCGGAGACCAAGGCTGCCCAAAGTACCCCATAGGGTAGGTGCCCTTGCGAGTGACTCTTGGTGACCATAAAAGGGACCTTTCTCAAGGCCTGAAGGGACACCTTCCCTTCAGGAGGTTTCAAAGACAAAAGCCTGACCAAAGGAAAAGGCCAAAGGAATAGAAAGCTGAAGGAATTCAAAGGGGTGATGGGCCTATAGACATTAAATTGGGCATCATGAACTAGCCATTGGAATTTAGACATCAGATGACATCCCTGAAGATGTCAAATTCAAGACAATAGAATAGTTGTTGGCTTTCAAATGGTGATGGGTGCGTGAATGTCAATTTTATGGAAATAAATTGCTGTTGACCTTTAAATGCTTGAGTGTAAACTCGAAGGAATTTAAGGGCCTTAAGGCCAAAAGGAAGAGACCACCAAGAAGGGAGCCCAAAGAGCCAAAGATTGATAGAAGATAGCCTTGAGGGCTCAGTTTGCCAGAAAGAGCCAAGAGATGATAAAAGACAAAACTAGGAAAAGACAAAGCTGGGAAAGGACAAAAGTCAAGAGTGAACTTAGTGACTGCCAAGTAAGGAGCCCAAAAGAGCCAAGTGTAGAAATGGATGAAATAGTCCAAGTGGCAAAAGAAGGTGTCAACACAAGGAGTTATTCCAGCGATTGACACAGTCTCTGCCAAGTGGTCATCAAGGAACACAAATAGTGAATGACGTGACTCATTTTTCTTCACTTTGCATTGATGAGTAGACAAACCACGTGAATGTCTTGAAGGAGAGGTCTTATTTTTAGACAAATAGTGTGGCCCATGATTTCACATATGGCATTTAATATATTTTAAAAACCTAAAGTCAAAACTGGAGCTGACATAGCATTCTCTTTCAAGCGGCTTCCTCTTCCCAATGCTCTCAATGTAGCATGGGTCATTTATTTTCTAAAAAGTGCCAAAGTATTTTTAAAAAAGGCTATATATTTGTAACTTCTCATTTGAGGAAGGGATCTCTCATTTTTTGTATGGCGCAGCCCTGCCAAATTTCTCCTTTAATTAATAAAAAGCATTTTACCTCTATGTGGTCGAATATATCTCTGAGTGTGCCTGAGTATTAACCTTGTGTCTAGTCATTGTTCCATGATGCTTTCACAGGCTTGATACCAACATGCCTGGTATAGACAAAGTGCCATTCTTGTAGGTAGCAAAAGTGCTGTATCTTGAGCACAGAGATAGGAGAGGGTTATTAGACAGTGTGTCTTCCTACAACACCTATGGTAAGTTCATTCCCTATGTGTTTTCATTAAGCCTTTCTATTAAGTTCTTTGTAGTCTGGTCCTTTTATCAGATAAAGTGTATGTATGTGCTCTTATGGTTTGAAGTGTGAGCAAATGAGTAGATCAAACTGTTTTGGTGCATCACTATCTTAGCTTAGGTTCTGCTTCAGTAATCTTTCTCTCTTTTCAACCCCCCCATTATATATATATATATACATATATATGTATATATGTATATATATACATATATATATATGTATATATATATATATACATACATATATATATACATATAGATATATATATATATATATGTATATATATACATATATATATATATATATACATATATATATACATACATATATATACATATATATATATATATATATATATATGTATACACATATATATATACATACACACATATATATATATACATACATATATACATACATACACACACACACACACACACACACACACACACACACACACACACACACACACACACACACACACACACACACACACACACACACACACACACACACATAAGCAAATGTACTGGAATAAATCAAAGATGCATCAAAGGAAGGTATCCCTTATCTAGAGATTCTCCCCTCAATTTTGCCAGACCCACAGGCAAGAGAAGAGTCTCCATTGTGTCACGTGGAAGACAGAAGCTCAACCTTCTGTCAAGGGTGCAATCCACAACATCAACATTTAGGTTTAAACATTTAGTGAACCTAACCTTTTGTCTTCAAAACCCTAGATATTGATCTAGGGTTTCTTGATTCTCTATTTCTAATTTTTGATTTAACAAGATTTTACAAGTTAACAATTAGATCTCCTTTTTTATCCATATGTTCAATATGGATGCATGTGTAACTCATTTTATGTTTCAATTTGTAGTTGTATGAATAATATACTATTGTATTACACTCAGATCTGTCAATATAATGAGAGAGTTTTAAAGCAAAAAACAACACTTAATATCTTTTCATAACTCCTTTTGTAATAATATAGAGTTGGTATCTAGATGCCAACATGCATTCTCATAACCATTTATTCCACCTAGATATTATTCGAGTGACAACTACTATCCTGCACCCATTATTCACTTATGACTTATATTGGATTTTGTAGTTCAAGTTGTCACTACTAAAAAAGGTAAAGGAATTTAACCTAATCTACCACTTATAAATATACAATAGGTACCTCCTAACCAAAACTTGTGATCAAATTTAAGGGATATGACCTTATTAACCAATTAAGAAACACACATGTGAAGATTTCCATCCTTGAACTTATAAATCAATCTACAATCTATAAGGATATCCTATATGAAACATTACGTGGAACCCGAGTTCAAAGTGATATTGAGCCAACTTAAATTTTAGATATCATAAAATATCTCAAAAATAATACAAAACTAATCACCTTTGATCCAAAATAGTTACCATTTGAAGATGTTATTGACCAAGAGTTAACCATGTTCATACAAGTAAATATGCATAATAAGGGTATAGAAAAGGAGCCCATTGATAATGGATTAGGCTTAAAAATTTTTAGCACAAAGTTCCTCACCACCATGGGTATTAATACCAAACTTATATAAAATTTAGTGATACATATCAATATATTTGATAATTCACATAGCCCTCTATTCGGACAAATAACTTTGGATGTAACATTGAGGCCAAAAATAGTTTCAACCACCTTTCAGGCAATGTATCAATTATTAAATTATAATTTACTTTTGGGTAAACCTTGCTTATGTAATATGTATATTATACCATCTACTTTACATTGATGTGTAAAATTCATACATGATGAGACCTTATTGACAATCCCTGCTAATGATGAGCCCTTTAAATTTTGCAAAATGATACATTCTAATATAAAGGGCATACCTATGGTAGTACCACCTACAAAATGTATTCCTCTTGATAATATCCAAACTTATGAGGTGGGTGAGTCAAGTAAAATGGTTCTATTATCTCCTAATATAGATAAGGTACTGAACACTGAAGTGCACATAAATGTACCTCAATAACAAGAACCAATACTAAAGGAGCCAATGAAACAAAATCATAAGTACATCTAATATTTGAGATTCCTTTATTAGTCAACACTAAGTAGTAAGATGTCCATGTTTCATATTATAATGATAGTGATGATGATATAACCCATGATATGATAAATGAGACAATACAAAAACTTAATTTTGATCACTTGAGCATCTTTCACATAACCTATTTGAAAATATAGGGCCCGATACATAGAATCTAAACTTACATATAGAGGATATAGAACCAAATCAAGATAAGGGAAAATAAAAATGGTAGATTAACATGTAAACATTGTATTTCCATATACCCCTCTTGGTTTCACATATTAAGTCAACCATAAAAGGGTCAAATGTAGATACATCATGTAAATAACATAGAGGTCTCTGATAAGACTCTACAATAGATTTTATAAATCACACAAAACCATGATACTAAGGATACAATACTTTTCATGTTACTCAAACATATCATGATATCTTTACCTTCAATATACACAAATAGAGCAATGAAATTATTCCCAAGCAAGGGTTTCCATACTGTAACTACCATTAGATAAATGACCATCATATAAGTCATTGTCAGACATTGAAAAACTAAATTCAAAAATATAAGAGTGAGGGACACATACAAATTATGCCCATGAAGATAAAAAGACAAACTAATTCCAAAGATTCACATGAAAACCATCTTGTAAAGTCATCAAAACATGAAGATATAACTATTACTGCTAATATTGATGGGGTTTATTATCAACATCTCAAGTTTGATAGGAACAATTAGAATATAATTTATAACACTACATTAATTCAATAGTTCGAACACAATGGAACTAAATTAACATACTTTTTGATGATGCCAAAATCTCCCAGGTACATCTACTTACCAGTAACATCTAGACTGTAGGTGGTCCCCATAATCGTATGGATATTAGATCAGGATCCACTTTTGACATTCAAATTTGGACAACATTGGTTCACTGATTAGGAGGTAACACTACATAATGCACATATGTGTATCACCATTATGGTTAGGGATACAAATATTTGCTTACACCATGATGGATATAGCCACCTTTTCCCACCATAACTTCCATAATACCATTATATAGAAACATCGAAGAGGTGGCCATGCATCACTAAAAACAAAAAATTAAAAAGGCATCAAGTGATCCTACACTCATTGATGATGAGTAATTCATCAATTAGTCCTCTCACATATTCTAAAAAACCTAAAAATAATAAAAAAATAAAAAAAACTTAAAAAATCCAAAATATTTTTAGCATTTACATGTTCTATTAGCTCCTTGGCACATATGTTATTAGTTACATGTTGGTAGATGGCATATCAATATTTTATATATACACACTTGTTTCCCACATCTTTTGAGTGTGACTCAAGTATGCACAAATACATGATCCATGCACTTTTGGATGTTGGGTTTTCCCTCTACTCACATCACCAAGACATTGGGGGCATCCACCTGTATGATCACGATACACCCAGTTTATATCATTTTATGATCACTTTACATTATCATGTTTGATCTCATGTATGTACTTACACATGAATTTATCCATGCTTATATCTTTCATAGAGTACTTAAAATTCTATATGCCTAATGTTTTTTGTTAACACATATATCTAGGAACTAGTTCAATATGTTTATGTTGGTTACTCATACTTTTATTTATGCACTTAATTGAGTGTCTTAACTTGTTATTATCTTACTTATTTGAGAATTTGAATGTGTTCCATTGTTTGTGCCCCTACCTTTATTTACCTTTTTGACATTTGAGTATGTCATTATTTTTCTATATGTTGACATTTGAATATGTCATTCCTTGATTTTATGGATATTTGACTAAGTCATGTCCCTTTGATTATGTAACATTTAAACATGCCCATTTTTTGAGTTCTCCTTAGACCATTGTATTTTTATTTGATTTTGAGTGATCTTGTGTGTGCACTTGATTGCTTGTTGAACTTGTGCTATTATTATCTAGACGTTGCCATGATCTAAATCATGTATGTTAGGACTTGGTGTGATCACATTCTTCATGCTTCAATGATTTATCTACCTATATATTTTCCATTTATATGCTACATGATACATTCATAGTTTACATGGTTATCTTATCCTTTTGAGGTAAGTTAACTACTAGTTTATACTTCCCCTCACCTTAAAATGGGGGGAATATCAATGAGGGCATGCCATAGAGACATGACTTCCACATTGCTTTACAAAGGGGCATGTTTTAGAAACATGTTCTCCACACTTATTCAGTATTCAACATACTTGGATTAAAATGGGGACATGTTTTGGAAACATGTTCTCCACACTTATTCAATATTCAACATAGAAAGATTATAGTGAGGGCATGTTTTGAAAACATGTCCTCCACATTGGCAGTTATATCAGTTTTCATATTTGTCCATTTATAGTGGGGGCATGTTTTAGAAACATTTTATTCACACTTACATAGTTTCAAATTTATCAAATTGCACAATTATGTTATTTAGATACAAATTTATGGCAGTATTCTATACATTGGTACCATTATTATACATAGTTTTAGAATGAGACATATCTAAGGTGTATATGATAGACAAGTTGCACCTAATATTTCAAAATCAAATTCTTTTTAGAGTCCAAACACTTTCAAGTAATTTTATCATCCACTAGGTTGGACTTTTACGAACTATGTTGACCCAATCTATTGTAGTAGTCAGTTCAATTTTTGGTATAGTTGAGGTGATTAAGTCACTAAATCTTGTCAAGTTTATATGTTGGAATTGATTACATCATACAACCTCACTAGTTTTATAGTGTGAGTTGACTTGAGTCACTCACACTCACTAGGTTATAAGTATGATTGGGTTGCAAGTTGAGCTAATTTTAACTGTTTGATGGAAACTCATATTTTCTCCAATGTTGGGGGAATGTGTGCTCTAATATCTCTCTATCTCTTTAGATATATGCACTTTTCATATTTTATATTTTTCCTAATCTTAGTTTTAGTAATTCATAATGATACATCTATCAAATCAAATCACCAAAAGTCAAGATAGTTGCATCAATACACATGTGTACTCCTAAAAGTTGCTCTCTTTCAATTTAAATCATTTTAATGATTTTAATTTTAGATTATATACTATAACACACTATTTATTGTAGTTCAATCACCAGCAAAGCACTCAAGTTAGACTCAAACAAAGACAAGGTGTGTTATACACTCCCAGGTACACATTTATTCTCTTTTAAACAAGAAATTTCATTACTAAATTAAGGTGAGGTAAAAGTTAGACACTATTTATGAATTATATATCAAATTAGTTACAATTGAAAAATACATATCATGGATGTACCTTTAGCCTCTATACCTTTCCCTCTACCAAAAGGCTTGCATACACTATCTCTTTGTGCTTCATTACTTATTTATTAGTCTGACCAATGCTATTTTGATGAACCAAACCTTCTGTCATGCCCAAAATGATGTAAACCTACTTAGATTCCATCTTTGAAAGTTTTATACCTTCACCTACTTTTTAATTACTTAGACACTTGCATCCTAGTTAGATGTCTACATTAATGCAAGTGTCCTATTCCAACATAAATTTCTAGTGCCTTAAAGTCATCTAATTTACAAACAAAATGTATTTCTATGGTTGGCCTAAGTGATTTAATGTGAGATATTCTCTAAAGGGATCAATATAAACACAAGATCAACCCTCATTCATTCTTGACCTAGAAATATATAGAAACTCACAAGGCAACTTAACAAAATCATTCTATCAAGCACTCAAGCGAGTAAAAACTTACCTACTTTCTCTTATTTCTATATCAGTCACAGGGACAACATATCTACAAGTATAAATTACTAAAAGAACATCCCAAGAGATATATTTTCCAAGTTACAAGTGAGGTCATTATTTTACTCTCTTATCACACATTACATGATTCACACACAAGCCAAAACATAGGGGAGAGCTACATAATTTTGAGGTTCTTTTCAGAGTATTGGTTATGTAAGTAGTGCTCATTGAGAGAGGTATGTATGGGGTAGCTTGACACCATGTGCCCACTAAATTTTTTTCCCCACAACTACTATGAAGATGAAAAATTAGGGTTTTACTATTTGAGAAGGAGTGATAGTCCTTGACCCAGACCTAAATACACCAGAGTGAAGGTGACACAAAACCTAGAAACATCTAGGTGGTCACATCTAATTTCAGCAAGTATTCCATATTAGAAACCTACACCTAAGTCAAACAATAACATGGACACAACCATCCTAAGTCAGTGTAAGTGTCTATGGTTATAAAGGTTAAATTTTTATTATTAGGGACTTTTTTATAATATAGATCTAGTCCACTTTCTACCCATTCCAAATCAAGATCTATATTAGAATTATAACTAATTAAGTATCTTATTTTATTTATCATTGTAATATATAACATAGTTTTAATTTTTATATTTATCATCTCAACATAATAAATTTAGTATATATTTAGTCTTAGTTTCATAAATATTTGTTTTACTTTAGAAAAAGTCTACCATCCTTGTGCCCTAGGATATCTCTACCCCTTTAACCCTATATTTATCATAATATAGTTGTTAGGATTAAAAACTATCTATCTTAAACACCGTGATATGGTGCATGAGAAACTTGCAATGTTAAATGGTGAAACACAATGGGTTGATTTCTTAAGCAAGGATGACATATATAATAGAGAATGCTAAATTAAGGAGGTAAAATATCTCTATAGTCCCAATTATGTAGAAAGTGTTCGGGAGTAGGCATTGGTAAATCCTAACAAGTGGTTTGTCTATCAGGTATACAATGGAGAAGGGATTGATGAGGATGAGGAATCCCCTTCATATTGGGCATCCAACTCCCACAACAACTAGATTAGTTGTTGAGATTTGGGAAGGGCAATTTATTGGTAATAGATTCAACATTTGGCATGAATATAATGAAGGTATGTTTTCATTTATTGTATTAACAGTTGATGATATAGATATTTATTAACTTGCAATCTCACCTACATTTTTTATTTCTAGATAGTTCTAATTTTACATGTTTTAAGTATTTGATTCCAAACATCAAGGACTATCTGTTGCATGGGTAATTATGTCATGGTCATGTACTAATGACATTAACCAATGGATGAAAATATTACTATAGAGATTACATTTGAAATAAATTGAGTGAAGAATCAATGCCTTCATGGTTGACCATGCCAGTGTCCAGATAAAATATATTAATTGCATATTTGTTATTTGTATACACATAATTAAGTTCATACATTGAATTTCATAGATACCATTGTCACCTTATATTCTAAAGTATTACAAATATATTATGTTATGTAGGGAAATATTTAATTATGAACTCTATTTATGTAACTAGTATGTGCATCATTCATGGTTGAATAATTTGATAGTAAAGGTGAAAAAAATGATGTATGACATGTGATTTTTAATGAATTGGGGTACATAATGCATAGTTGTGCTAATGAATACGTGGTAAATAGGGAGTCCAAAATTTTTGTAGACAAGTATCACTCCACATAAGCCAATTTTGTTGAATATTAGGAGAGACATTAGCTTCATAGGGTTCAAATGTGGTTGTGATGTTATCATGCCCTTCATCATGCTGGTAAGAAATTAATCTATGCATCCATAAAGTCTTACCATTCATTCCTAAAAAAGTATTTCTTGAGCACCATACCAACTTTTGCGCATCATTATGTGGATTGGCTAGTTCACCAACTAACCACAAATTTTTACATATAATATTGGTGGATATAAATATGTAAGGACAATGTCTTCTATAGTAAATTCAAAGTACAGAGACTTGAAAATATTTCATGGGTCAAGGCTTTACATATTCTAGACTACCATGTCAACTTCCATAGTAGCGAGCCTCGTATAGCTTAGGTGTAGAGTCTGATAGATGAGACATTGCATTATCACATTTATACTAAAACAACATCCATGTAAATGTGAAATTTCTCATTTTCACTCCAAAGCTACACTTGTAAAGATGTGATTAAGGTGGAGTTGATGAGAGAGAGAAGAAGAGCGGTAGTTGTCCAGGATGTGGGGGATGGTGTGGGTGAAAGCATTAAGAATAATGAAATAGAGTACAATGTGAATTTTATTTCCACTTGTATTTTATTTGTTTACAAGATTCTTGGGAGTCTAAATTGGCTAATGTGTTTTGAATGCATAGTGCATAGACAATGGAGCAAGAAATACAAATGAAGGTGAAGTAAGTATGGATGTCAGAGGATCAAAACCTCCAAATGAAGTTGAATCAGGTATGGATATAAGAAGATCAAAACCTCCAAATTAAGTTGAATTAGGTATGGGTATTGGAGGATCACACCTTGTAAATGAAGGTGAAGAAATAAATTTGTTGAATGATATTAAAAACTAATTGAGGGAGGTTGATAATGTAAGACATGTATCTACTTATACTCATCTAGTTTTCTATCTTTAAGGTGAATTTATAATAAGATGTTTTTCATTGTATGAATGGATCCTTGCTAGTTTGGAAGTTAATGAGATAAAAGCCATGAGATGCAAATATCTATAAATTTTTGAGAAATGTATCATTGTAGCAAGCACCTCTTAAAGAGTATCATTCTTCTAAAAGTGTATGGTCATTGTTTACAATAAGGTGTAGAGCATGGTGATATCAAGTACACAATACCCAATGGATCATATATTCCAAAGAGTGCATGATGGACATGAAAACAACCTTCATAGAGATAGACTTAATATAAATGATGAATAGAAGAAGACATCATAACATGTCACAGAATATAACTCTCTTTACAAACCCTCTAAGAATCACAAATATGAAGTTTGGAATGAGGATATAAATAGGGAAACAAAGTGAGATAGAGATAAACTTGATGGAGATAATGTATCTTGATTGTGTCTCTATGTTAGTTATAGTGAGAAGTCATTATAAGGTCATACATTTTGTACGTGATGTGATTAAAATTTATACCTAAGAATACAAAATGTTTCAATGATGTAAATAGGTGTTTCAAGTTTTATGAATATGTTTCCACTTGATACATCATTTAATTTGTGATTATCCCCTTCATATTCATATTAAACTTCTAAATTCAAAAAAAAATATGAATGTCATATACATTTTTCCATATACAAGTCAACTTTTGAATGACATCCTATTATTGCATTGTAGTTTTTTAGAATGCTCACCATTTTTATAATTACTTATTGATATAATTATTGACTCTTTTCATTATGCTAACAAGTGATTATGAATTTTAGGTCATGAAATTTTGTGATTCTTGTTCACATTTGAAGGGCACTATTCTGGTTCTCTTAACATGTCTTATAAGCTAAGTTTATGGTCATTAGATAGGAACATGTTCCTTGGATTTGGTATTTTCTATATTGTAAAAATCCTTAGATGTACCATGTAGCATGGGATATGAGTGTAAAAAATCATTGTTGTAATTAAGATTTATCCTCATACTTACTTCAAAATTTATGAGCAAGTGAAGCATTTCATGTAAAACTAAAATTATCATTAGAAAAAGAAGATCTACTTTCAGACATGTATGGTTTTATGTCATTCATATGATAACTAAATTTATGTTTCTTAGTTCTGAATGTATGCCATATTTTTTCACAATTCTTTTAAGGTTTTTTCTATACAAATTATTCATTTTATTATCCCAATGGAACAAGGTACCTATGTAGGTAGATTGTATCAAAATTTAATCATAATCAATTCTTTTTAAGTTTACATAATTTTGCATATTAAGTCATGAATCCCTTGTCTTGTAGATTTTATCTCAAGGGAGAAACATCTAGGATATAATATCAATATGGTCACAATATCTGAAATCAAATAATAATTTCATGAACACATATGAATAACTGATCTATTCTTCAAAGGTTAACTAATGAACAAAACAAGATGAATTCTAAATCATATCAATAATATTATACCATTAATGCTATAAGATTTGGATTAATTCTTATTTTATGGAATGTGGTGATAATAGATGGGGTTATTTTGTTTTATGTTACAAAAAATCCTATCATGAAGATTATATGCCATATGATAGTATCAAGTTTCTCACATTAGTATAAAGGCATAATTTTGAGTTTTTCATCCAATGGTATTATGAATGGCCCAAGTTTAATGTAATCCGATATGATTTTTGGAATAATCTTGATTCTATTTCACCTTACATTAGACCATTCCTAGAAAAAATCATGCCTACAAAGGCATCTAATAGTCCTGCTGTCAATAGACACCCTGAGCAAATAAAAAATATCTTCATTGGAATGAAGATTCCTTTTAAAATTCATTTTGAACTCTTTAGTGTTTAGAGTCATCAATACAACACAATAAGAATCCAACTAACTCAACTTATAGGTGCATTATAGAAATGATTCACAATATCCCATCAAGTTAATTTTCCACTGACACATTCTAGATGAAGGTTTTTTCTAATGATACTTTGTACATTTATCCACCTATCCAAGTTATTTAAAATGATGAAAGCTACTATACTATGGGTTACTATGAAGATGTCGACACTCATTAGACTAGTTGATGGCCTAATCATCACATGATTAGGTGTACTAGTGATAGGGTATGTCTATCAATGTGTCAACATGCTATGATAATGTAAGGTAGACTATCTTATTTTGATTTTATTTCTGTTGTTTTGATAATTATATGTCTATGATGTTATGAACTTTATCTTGGAGATGCCTTGGGAACTCTATGGTCTTGGGGTAGGTTGTATTTGATTTGATCTTAGCTTCTTTGGAAGGAATGTTTATCACCGTATTTTGAGTTGCTTCCATCAATACAATTTGCTTCAAAATTTTGGTGTTGGTCGTTATGTAATTGTGGTATCTCTTTCTCCCAAACACCTTTAGGTCGATCATTGGACTCTAGAATATACATTTATATGTGGAGAACAATGTTGGATATTAGACATTTGTGTATTTGGCTGATAGACATGTGGATGTAATAAATGGTTAATTGTGATAAGAAATCATTGATAAATAATTATATTGATTGTTGTATTTTTTATACCTTATTTGTAGCTAGTGAGGTTGGATGTGTTCTCTACATACTTTGATTCATTGATATCTAATGACATTTTTGATTTTGTACTTACATAGTGTGTTGTACTTTATGGCAGTTTTGACTAAATTTTAAGAATAAGATGAATGGTTATTTTTCAAGTTCTAAAGAGATGATCAGTCTATTTATACTTGCTATCTTGATTTAGGTGAGGTATATCTAAATGGAATCTATAGTACTAGTGTTTTATTTTATCGAATATTGCTATAATTCTGAATATAAACATTTTCTATACATGAAAATAATATATTTTGTCAATGTAATCATTGATGTGTTAGACAAGGGGTTGTTACTTGGAAGCACCATACTTTTTCTATTTAAATTACTTTATAATTAAGCAATAATGTGAATGGATTTGGGTATAATTTGTTTCAATGGGTTTTATGTTTACATTAGGACCCATGGAAATCAATGTTTGAGTTGATTCCCATTCTTGATTGATAATGTCATTGATGTACACAAATATATGTCATGTTTTTTGGTGATAGGCCAAGGGGTCACTATAGGGAGATAATACTAGAATATTATCCACTACACATGATCTTTTGATATATTTCATCAATTGATATGATATTATTTTTTCATCCCAAACAAAAATGTAAATTCCTTGCTTTAGAAAACTGCCAATCTAGTTATCCCTTGCAATTGGTTTTCTTTTGACATATTCAATTGAAATGTACAAAAGTAAAATGAACATTTATTCATTTTAAATAGAGTTTTATGAGAGAGGTATATTCTACTTGATCTTCACATCATTCATTTTGAAGTTCCCCTATTGGTGTAATCTTGAACTTTAGGCTATGTACTAAAGCCCAATTTTGATTTGTTTTTCAACATTAATATTTTAATGCCTCCTAAAAAGGATTGGATGTTTTTTGAATGAGTGAAAAAATTATGTGTTTGGCCTTTGTCATGGATAACAACCTTTTAAAATAAATATGTGCATGATAGGAAATATGTTATTGGTGCATGACTAAATCTAAATGCATATTTATAAATTATTGTCATAATAAATACTAAATAAACAAAACATGGAAAATGTAAACAAAACATAATTAATAATAAATACCAAGCATAGAAATTATATCAAGGAAATAGAGGAAAATAAGTATGATTGGTCTTCATCAAATAAAGTAGGACCCACCATACTATGTTATGTTATGATTGCTCCTGTTATCCTCAACATAGAAACTAAAATTCTCATTGACATTGCTCTTACTATGTCAGTACTTGTTAAGAGCATCTGAGTGACAATACCTTAAGTTTAATTCATTAGTTTTAACATGCGTCAATAATTAAAGTGTCACTTCTGATCACCTATAGAATCTATCCATGAATGTATGAACTTATACAAAAATCATGCATATAAGTGGGATTTTTTAGTCAATGAAATAAATCAATCTTTGTAAAAGATAATTTTCCTTTATAACAATCAATTATAGGTCAACACCTTATATTCATAATCATTGGGATTAATTTTAGTCAAGACTCAGTATAACATTGCTTAAGACCTCATAATTAATCCTTTATTGTAAGTTAACCATCACTATTATAGTCAACATCAATATAACAATTTATACCATAATCAAACTAATATTGGTAGTGCAAAAATGTAATATGATATAATACACCAAGAAATTTTATTACAAGAAATAAAAAATGCTAAAATATATAAGGAAAAAACTTACAAATAGACTATACACTTCACTTTTATTCATATAATGTGTAATGTTCACAATATACAAGCCCTAAATATACATAACATATCTGATAGCTTTTATTTTTATTTTTATTTAGATCTAATAAATTTTAAACTAAAGCCATAAGTATACATAACATATTAGTCACAAAAGTAAATGTCGATAATGAATTCCCATTTGTTATCTCTAGAATGCCACTAGTACTTTGACTCATCCAGTGGACTTGACCACACATGATCTTGCACTCTACCTTTAAATGCTACAACTCTTGTTCATAAATGGTAATCATTCCATCATGATTTATTTATAGGTCCTTGAGTATCTCTCCCTTGTATTCATTAAGTGCTTTTGCATACGCATTGGCAATATCAATATTGACACACTTTTTTTCAAGTTCCATCTTGTCTCCCTTGAGTGTGAGTTTTGTATGATGTAATTATTCTCTCTCCATGGTCAAATTATCTAAGACTTTGTTCTTATCAACTAGTGTACTTTCTAACTTCTAAATGGTTATCCTTGCACTTTCTAGAAGGTCAGACAAAAACTAGTCTTCCCTAGTGAGAGAACCATTTTTTAGTAATGTTAGTGAGATATTAACACCAAGATGTCCTTCCATTGACATAGTTACCTCGCATCTCATCCTCGCAATAAGATATTCTAAGTTATCCATCATTTCACCATCTGCATGATTATATTCATTTTCAGGGACCCCTACAAAAATACATGGCTAAGTGAATTAGGACATTCAATAAAAATGCAAACTACATAACCAAAAGACAACATAACAAGTTTATAACATATGTAAACTACACGAATTAGGATATGCCAAATACAAATTATCTACGTGAACTAAGATCCTCAAATTACAACATTCATTGTTAGCTAAATAATATATTACCTCTTATAATTGGGTTTTATAATGTATTCAACCAAATAAGTGAATTATATATGTTACTTAGGATTTTTAATGTATTCATTGTTAATTACATAATTTATAAAAAAGAATAAATCAATATACAATCAAAATTAATTTAATTTCAACTATTAGAAACATAATTAAGTGTAACTATATCATGGCATATCTCTGGAAAAATTGTTGCTTGGTACAAACAATCCAAGGTACTTCCACAGAAAAAGATTTTAAATTAGAGCAAATGTATTACAGAAAAAATATTTTCTATGGAAGTTACTGTAGACACTTAAATTACATTTAGTTTCAAAATACACTCAAAACCTATTAATTATTCTTACTAACATTCAAAATATAATTCATGTTCTTACTAACATTCAAAATATAATTCACGACGTTTCCCTCTTCTTAATAATTGAATAAATCAAATTTATTCAATTATGTACACTTTTAATATAAATTTAATTATTAAATATGGATTTTACACCTCACCCAACATCTTCCACCTTTATTTGCCTCACATGTTGACTCACCCCAACCAATCCCATAACTTCCTCAACTTCCTTTGAGTCATCCCTTGAGTTGTCAAATTTTTTGACCCATTCTTAGTGACTCAGTTAACTATTTCCATGTTTCTATCAACCATTTGAAATGGTCATCATCCTCATGGACGAGGACTCATTAACTACCATAGATTGTTTGTATTTTTTAAAATATCCAAATAATCCTCCACCATTGAATATTTCCTCTAAAAATCTATAAATAAGCATGAAAGACATCACTTTCATCATCTTGACTTATGCTAACGAAGTGATATCAAAATCACAAGCGAATACAAAGTGAATCAAAGCCATTAATGAGTATTATTTCACCAAAATACTGCCCATTGTACCTTGCATTAGAAGAGTGAGCAACCACAATTCAAGGAGAGCTAATCAAATTCACATTGTAATGGATAAAGCTTTTTTAAACTAAGGTATAAATTTGTGTTATTTCTTTTGTTTGTAGTTCTAGCTTAGTTTGAGATAATTTAGATTAAAATGTCTTAGTTTGATTTGCATTTATAGATTTTTTTCAATACATTTTAGCACACTTGGTGGGATTATTCCCTCATCTTTTTCATCTCATATTCATCATAATTGCATTTATAGAGAAGTTTTCAATTGATTTTTGCTATTTTTATTCTGCATATATGTATAATCTTGGTCTTGTAAGTGTTGTTTGAAGTTAAAGGTTATTTTTTGGTATTTTCCATTAGGATATGTGTGGATTTTGTATAACTATGAATTCAAAGATATTGACTAAAAAATTGTAATCAAAACTAAAAAATCATTATTTACCCTACTTTTTCAATATTTTCCCTAATTTTCTTCTTTCTAGCATCTTTCTGCTTTTTTTTTTTTTTTTTTTATGTTTTTTAGTTTTCTATAATTCTATTTTAGGCAAACTATGAATTTCATGAGTTTATCAGTGAAATTAATATTATTAACTACAAAATAATTGAAATCAAATATGAAATCATTGAAATCAACCGTGAAATCATCTAAAACTATGAAATTATCACATTTATTTTTTGCATTTTTATGCATTATCTATTACGAATTTGTGCAGGTCAATTGCAAAATTGTATATTAACTGCAATTTTATAGACATATGCTATGAAATCATCAACATCCACTATGAAATCATTTTAATCACTTGTGAAATTGTTATTTTACTCTACGAAATAGGTAACTATATTTGTGAATTCAGTGAGTGTACTTGCAAAATTATTTTGAAACTATGAGTTTGTTTCTGTGTATTTTCCTACGTCCTATTTATTTTCTATGTCTAATCAGTGATAATTTTGCATTTATGCTTAACTATGTAACAATGAATTTGTAATAGAGAAGTGTTTTTATCTTGTTTTTATGGTTTTTTATTACCATATTGAAGGTTGCCTTGACTCTAAGCTAAAACAAACTCTCTAACAATTTTTTTGTAAGATGATAATCAAGGAAATTTTGTAAAAGGCTAAAACAAAAATGAAAGTATTTCTTATTTTACTACTAACATTTAATTTCATTTTTTTATTTTCATTTTTTAGTAATTAACTCTCACTTGGACTATTGGAGTTAATTATTTTATTTCAACATTCTATTTGAGTTGTGAAACTGTGTATGTTCTTCTCTTGACATCATGCTAGCGAAGATACTTGGGAATAAAAAGCAATTCCATAACTTTTATGTTACTCAATTTGTGTTTGTGTGTGCTATTTCCTTGATGTTACTTAGTGATGATACTTAGAAATTAAAAACAAGCACCAACTTTTTATTTATTTTTCTATGAGCTCTATTGACCTTGGATTTCACCACCATGTAGTAGGTCAAACCTCATATACCAGTGAGGTATATATTTTGAGATATAACTATTTAAATTACCTAAGTGATTATGTGTTTTAAGTACACAATGATGTGAGGAGATTTCATGCTCTAATATTCAGGGTTTTAACAATCACCTTGAAATATGATATTGTCAATTGTCAACACACTAAAACCCCTATGGCTATATTGGGAACTTTGAGATAAAACCAAATAGTGTGCATTTGCTCTATCTATTTTTTACATTAAACTAGGCTTCAATGTATTGAAAGGTATATCAGAAGACTCCCATTAGATAAGCTTGTTCAAACCTTAAGCCTAGTAAAACTTTTTTATCATTCAACCTTGGTGTATTAGCTAGTGGTTAACATTATGAATCTACTTTTCACATACCCTTGAAACCAGACTCAGTGGGATATGGGAATGAAAATATCCTCCATTGTTAGTGCCTTGAAATATTATGTTGTGTCTAAGAGAATGGATTAGTAAGTGACATCAAAAGGCTCAAACATTATTCATGACCTTTATCCTTGTTTTTCACCTTTTTGTACAATTGAATGATTGTTTAAAGTAGGAATTTATCTATTGTCTCCTTTTATTTTCCATGTGCTGCAATATATTTTTGTGTAAACAAAGTTTTTTTGAGTTTTTAAAGCTATCAAAACATCCTAAAATTATTTTTTTCCCAAAAACTCAAAGTAATTAGTTTTAAATTAGACTTTTTTAGTCACTTTGGTTATTATTATTAATTTAATTTTTTCATTAATTGAGTCAAATTTCTTCTTCCTAATCATGTCACATGTCACTAGGTAAATAACCATGCTTAATAACCCAAATGCAAGGGATGAACCATTCAATAATAACCCTTTGCAATTCGTAGGCCAAAACCATCATATAGAAATAATGAAATCACTGAACAAGGAGAAGGAGTTTACATAGACGAGGGTAGCCCCAAAGCTATCCAACCTCCACCCTCCTTTGATCAATATATCATGTTAAACAATAACAAAGTCTTGCTTCAAGCCTTGGGCTTTGGATCAAAATTCCTGCCTAACTTTGATGTGCAAAACTTACAATACTTGATTACAAGTAAAGATCCTTCACCTTCCAATCTTAATCAATCTATCTCTCAAGGTTATTTAGAGGGTTTCAATGCCCTTATAACATCCTCACAACCTAATTCCTAAGTCTCTCAAGGCAAATGGAAAGCTATCCTATGTAAGGATTCATCCTAAACAAGTCATGGATTCTCGACAAAAATTCATGCAACCCATGGTAACCAAGAGATTATACATTTTCAATGTCATCAACCAACTAATCCTTTTGGTAATTATAATGTGAATGTGAATCTTAGTTGACCTTCACATATTTATCCAACCAATCCAAGTTTGAACATGACTTCAAACTCACCAATCATCAACCCAACCAACCAAAACTTGAATATTCATTCAATTTTACCAATCATACAATAAATCAATCCAAACTTAAATATGCATTCAAGTTTAACCAATCAAAATTTGACTACATATAATTTGAGTGTACATCCAAGTTCACAAGGTTATAGTCAAATCAATATAATTTTGAATCTTCATTCAAACTCATAGGTCAACCCAAATTAGAGTCTCCAAGGCTCACCCATCATTATGAATCAAAATCAAAATTAGAGCTTGAATACTCATTCTAGATCACCAATCTAACCATCTAATCCTAGTTTGAGAATTACTTTGTGCACACTCAATAATCCAAATTAAAATAGTGGTTTACCAAATCAACTTTATCATGCCATTACTCTTGGATCAGTTTGACCCAATCCAAATCCAATTCCAACTAATGTTAACTCTAATCCAAACCTTTCATTTAATTCTAACCCAAATCCTAGCTCATACAAACCAAAATCAAAACCCAACTAATTCAAATAATCCCAAATTTTATGCAAACCTTAATGTCAATAATCAAAACACAAATTTTAAGTATAACCTTAAATAAAATCAACACAAACTAAACCAAACAAAAATCCACTTCAACCAAACCAAGCTAATTCTAATTTAAACCTAGGCTCTAACCCATCCAACCTAAGCTATAACATGAAACCATGACAATTCAATCCCAACTTGTTTAACCAATCTAACTTTGGTTATAAAACTAACCCAAAACCCATGAAATTCAACAATAGTCCTCCACCAATAAAATCAAACTTTAATGCAAACCAAGTCAACCAAATTCAAACATAAACTTTGCAAATAATCCAAATCAAATCGACCTTGGTCTCAACCCTAATCCAAATCAAACAAAATTTATTTCTAATATTAATCCAAAACCTACCAACCTTGGTTTCAATGCTAATCCAAATAGAATAAACCTTGGTTATAACACTAATTTCAATCCTTTTTTGAATTTGTAAAATGTTAACTTTACCAATCGACCTCCAAATAATTTCAACCAATAACCTAACCAGTTTCCACAAAACTAAATTAACACAAACCAATTCATTTGTCAACATCCCAAACTATATAATCCAACAAGTTAAATGAACTAATTATCTCCATATCTTATAATATAGTTACAAAATATAAAAGATAGAGTTTAAGGCTTATAAGATGGTACTTACTCTAGGGCAAAATAGTTCAAATTTGAGAAAATTTGTTCATATCCTTACAATTTGAGTACATTGACCAGACCTTTTCCAAAATACCTTGAACTCCCAAAATTTGATAAATATGAAGGTAAAGGAGATATCAAAGAACACTTAACTAGATTCTATCATAAATGTGTGGATGTTGCTTATAATAATGAGTACATGTTATTTTTATTCCCACGAAGTCTTAGGGGTTAAGCCCTTGAATGGTTTTCACGCCTTCCAAAAGGATCTATCTTTAATTTTGATGACTTATCTAAGAAATTTGTTTGCCACTTTTCCCATAACATCAAAAAATATTTGACCACTTTGAATTTACATAATACCAAATAATGCAATGGGAAAAACTTTTATTCCTTCTTATAAAGATGGTGAACAATGGCAAGTCATTTCACATGGTCATTTCCTAAAACCAAACTTGTGGACGTTTTCATGAACAATTTAAGCTGAGACTTGGGACATCATTTGTTGCTCCTTTACCCAAGGTCCTTTGATGAAATAATTGAAAATGGAGTTCAAGTTGAGAGAACATTAATTAATAGAGGTGTAATCAAATTATTTAAACCTAAGAATAATTCCTCCAAACCAATGGAAAAACTAAAATTCTTTGCAAAGAATAAGAACCTTGTTAGAGATGGTGTGAATGATTAAAACAAATTCAAAACCCTCCAAATGAAACACAAACCTACATCCAACCTATCAATAACATAATTATTCCCAGTAGACAACCTAGATAAGGAAGACCTAAGTATAAATTTACTCAATTGGGTGGTACTTATGAAAACATTCTCTAATTTTTTTTTTCATGTTAACATGATCACTTGGCCTAACACCAAACTCTTCAATGAGAATGTTTCTAAACATGATTGGTATAAAAAAAGATGAATACTATGAATACCATAGGATCAAAGGACATTCTACTAATAGGTGTATGTGCCTCAAATAATATGTTCAAGACCTCATTGATAGAGGAGACATGGTGATTGAAAATCAAACATCCAAAACATCCAACAACCAAAATTGGGGGATATACCAAGATCCATTCCCCAATCATGAACAAGGAAAAGGAAAGAAAAAATAAGTACAACTAGAAGCTAGTAATGTTAATCAATCAAGTCAACTTTTTTACTCTATAGTCAATAGTGTCAATTTTATGAACAACCATGTTAATGTCATTACTTTACCATCCCTAGAATGCATTGTTATAACAAGACATGCAAAGCTTAATATTTCAAGTGCATCATCCTCTAATGTTGAATACAAGTACAACATTATCGACCATCTTGAGAAGACACCAACAATTTTTTTTATATTAGACCTTTTTAATATGCCCCCTATAAATAAATATATCTTGTACAAAGTGCTTCAAGAGTTTAGTATTCCTCAAGACATCAACCCTAAAATCTTTGAAGAATCAATAGGCACTTTGTAAACTAATAATTATGTAAGGTTTGATAATTTAGTTGTCTCTCCTTTAGGGTTAGATCATAATCTTCCATTATACATAGAGGTTATCATCTCTAGGTATAAGGTGAAGAGGGTGTTTATAGATAATGGTTTGACATTAAATCTTTGTACATTATGACTTATAAAACACTTAAGATATACAATAACAATATTGGATACAAATATTATTACTATAAAGGCATTGAATAATAATGAACGAAAATCTATGGGTATAATCTATCTTCCTTTGATGGTGGGGTCTGTTATTAAATAAACTCTAGTCCATGTAATTGATCTTGATCTACCATATACCATTTTTCTTGGATGTCCATGGATACATTCCATGAATTCTATCCCATCCAACCTATACTAATATTTGAAATTTTTCCATGAAGGTATGGAAGTAACTAGACACGGAGATCCTCAACCCTTCCAATATTGCAAACTATTAGAAGGCAAATACCAAAAAACCAATTATTTACTAGTTATCGATTACAAATTTACTCCCATTGAGGATTATCCTTCACTTAAAAACTATGTCCATCCAGAAAATTTATTTTAAACACCTCCTCTTAGTGGTTGGATTAACATAAAAACCACATCTATTTCCATTGAAAAATATTCCACCAATTAAGCATCCAATCAACTATTTAAACAAGCTTCCAATAATATTTTTGTTGAGAATAATTCAAACCAACCACCCACTTCTAAGGCATCCTTGTCTGCCTCATACCATTTTAATATAATTTATAAAGGAATGCATGAGTATATAATCCAAGATTTAAATTATACAAGTACAATACATATAAATACACATAATTATTACAAGCCCTACCATCAAAAGGATAATAGAGCAGTTAAGAGTTTTATCAATACAATATTTATAAAAGGTGGTTTCTTTTTAGACAAGCATATAAAATATTCCAATCCTTCTTGGCTTTATTCTTACGAACTAGGTACTTGTTTTACCAATAACAAATATCCCATTGCTAAGTCCATCATGTGTAACATAATGAATTATAAGGGTAAAGGCCTCAACCTCCATGAATAGGGATCCATTGAACCCATAATAGTAAAATAAAATTAAGGTAAGAATGGCATATGGTTTAATCTTCTCAACATGCATCTCACAATTTTCTAAAGTGACTCTTCTAGTGAATTAGAGGATGATTCTTCAGACAATGAAATGGGTTCTATACTTATCCACTTTGAAGACGTTGCCCTCACCAACATTTTTAATGAGAATGCCATTATTAGAATATATATCACATATTCATCCCTCATAAAGTGGTATCAACATGCAACACCTCCATTTGATCATTTTCAAAATGATGAGGTTATTTCTGAATTCTTGAGAATAAGGGACCATATTCTAGCAGGTGATCACAAAAAAGGGTTTTCAATTTAGTTAGATGATTTAACATACTTTGGGGAACAAAAAATACATCACAATATCAATTAAACATCTAATTATAATTAGACAGACATAGAGGAAGATTTCAATCTTCCTTCACCATCTCCAAATTATAAATAATAATCAACTCTCATAGTTGAGGAAACCATTCCTATGAACATTGACACATAATAAGATCCCAAAATTATCAAAATTGTAATATCTCTTGATCAAGCGGAAAGGGAAACACTTACACTTTTGCTTCATGAATTCTCTAATGTATTTTCATGGTCTAATATAGATATGCCAGGGCTTGATCTAGACCTAGTAGTGCATCACCTTGTTGTACATCCAGGTGCCAAACCAATAAAACAAAAACTCTATAACATGTATCCTAAGATTGTGCTACTAGTGAAATAGGAAATGAAGAAATAACTGGTAGTTGGTTTCATATGCCCTATTGACTATTTAGATTGGATATCAAATAAACTAAAAGGGATTAAAGTTTGCACAAATTTTTATGACATCAATAAGTCATGTCTAAAAGATGATTTTCCATTGCCCAATATAGACATGATCATAGATTCAACTGTAGGTCATGAAATGTTGTCTTTGATGGATGGTTTTTTAGGTTATAATCAAATCAAATTTTTTACGAAAGACCAATATAAAATAACATTCACAACACCATGGGGAACATTTTGTTACCAAGTAATGCCTTTTGGTTTAAAAAATGCTGGAGCTACATATCAATGGGCAATAATTGTCATATTTCATGATATGCTTCATGATATTATGTAAGACTATGTTAATAATATTCTTGTAAAGTCCAAATCTAGAGTAGAATATCCTCAAGTACTTCCCCATATATTTGAACTCATGAGAGAGTATAAAATGAGATTGAATCCTAAGAAGTGTGTGTTTGGTGTGATGTTAGGGAAGTTGTTAGGTTTCATTATTTCATAACATGACATAGAAGTCGATCCTTTTAAAGTTTTAGCTATCATGAAAATTCCCCCACCAAAGAATCTTAAATAACTTAAAAGTATACAAGGAAAAATCTAGGCAATCAGATGTTTTATATCACAAATTGCATACATTTGTCACCCTTTCACATTTTTTCTAAAGAAAGACATTCCTTTCACTTGGAATGAGAATTGTGAAAAAACATTTGATAATCTTAAATAATATATTTCCAATCCACTAGTAATAATGCCATGTATTATTGGTAAACCTTTTCTATTATATATATTAGCTACTTACTTTGCACTAGGGGCATTATTAGGACAACATGATGACAATAGAAAAAAAAAGTGTATTACTTAAGTAGAAATTTGATATCTTATGAACTCAATTAATATAAAATAAAAAAGGTATGTCTAGTAGTTTTTTTTGCCTCTAAAAACTATGACATTACATGCTCAATAATCAAACTAATATTATTTCCAAAATAGATCCTCTCAAATATAATCTATCTAGAACAATTCTAACAGGTAGGATGGCTAAGTGGGTTATGTTTTTTAGTGAGTTTGATCTAGAGTATGTCAATGAAAAAGTAATTAAGGGATAGTTATTAATAGATGTATCCGCTGAATCACCTGTCAAAGATAAAAAAACTCCTATTACAAAATTTTAGCATGAATCAATAATGTCCATAGATGAGTCTCTTTTTAGAAACTATTCTTTAATAGTTACTTCACCAATCACAAATCAAGGGAATATATATTCTTAGTCACACTAGATGGGGATTGTATTCCCAATACTTTTATAATTGAGTTCTCATGTACAAATAACATTATAGAGTATGAAGGTATTATAACATCTCATAAAATGGCTATCCAATGGGGTATCCAACATATTCTTATTTTTGGTGATTCTAAGCTTATCATTAATCAAGTAACTAATGAGTTCCAAGCTTGTGATGATAAATTAATACCTTACAAGTGGATGGTGGATAGTTTAAAGTTATATTTTGAATTCATCCAATTTTAAAAAGTACCAAGAATCAATAATAGGGTAGCAGATGCCATGACTACTACTGGTTTGATACTTGGCTTAAGCATGAAACACAATAAGTTCCTGATTGAATACCTGATTATACTAGATTACGATACTCTTGATTCAGAGATGGTTTATGAGGTGGTTGGTCCCATTTCTCCCTCGTAATATGACATATATACCTATCTTCATAATAACACCTTACCATCTAACCTATCCCATAATTAATGCAAGTAATTTATCTAATGTACCTCTCACTACACCATCTTTGGCAATAATTTATATCGTAGAGGCTATGATAAACTCTTTTATGCTATTTAAATTTAGAGGAATCTAATTTAGAAATTAGGGAAGTCCATGAGGGAATATGTTGGGCACATTCAAATGGCATGGTCCTTGCAAATAAGCTTTTATGAGTAGGTTATTATTGGCCTAAAATGGAATCTAATTCATGTACCTATGTTAAGAAATGTATACATTGTCAAAAACGTGGGGACCTTATACATAGTCCATCTCAAGCTCTACAACCTATTACCACACCTTGGGCATTCTCCACATGGGGGTTAGACCTCATTGAAAAAATAAATCCTAATTCTTCCAATGGTCATAAATATATTATTACGACAATAGAGTACTTTACCAAGAGGGTTGAGGCAATGCCCCTTACTTATGTAATTGGAAATAAATTTTACAAATTCATATTAAACCATATTGTCCACCATTTTGGTATCCCTTCCACTATTATTTATGATAATGGAAAATCATTTAAGAATAAGGATGTTAAATCTCTTTGTCAAGCTTACCACATCAAGCATAAGTGGTCCACTTCCTACTACCCACAAGGCAATGGCCAAGCTGAGGCAACAAATAAAAACATTTTGCTCATCCTTAAATTATTTGTTAATGAAGTTGGTCATGACTGGTATACACAACTATATCCCACCCTTTGGGCATATCGCATTAGCATCCATACACCCATAGGGGCAACCCTTTGCTCCCTTGTATATAATAGTGAGTCTATTCTACCAAAGAGGTTGAGGTTCCATACTTACATAAATCCCTATAATAAATCATTGATGAATAATCCTATCATACTTCATGCCTCAGTGAACTTAACTTTATAGATGAGAAAATACTTAATGCTTTAAACCACTTGCAATTATATCACCATTGCCTTCATCGTAGCTATAATAAGTAGATAAAATCTAAGGATTTTGAAATCAAAGATCTTGTTCTTAAGGAAAACCAATGTAATACAAATGTTGAAAGTTAAAATAAAGACAAGTTTGAGGCTAACTAGTTGGGCCCATATGTCATCATTGTAAAATATGGATCAAGAGCTTACTGATTGGATATAGAATATGGAGAGGATATTGATGAGCCTATGAACATCATGCACCTTAAGAGATTATATGCCTAAATTTTCTATATGTTTTTGTTTATATCCTAGGTGTTAAAAAAAATAAAAAAAATCAAAAGCCACAAAAAAACAAAAAAAATTAGAAAAGCAAAAAAAAAAAAAAGATCATTTGAAAGTGAAAACCAGTTTATTGGCACTTTAGGTAAGTACTATGGTGAAAACCAAATTTTTGGTGCCAAGTGTAATCCATTATCTACATTTATCCTAGTTACTTAGGGCATCATGTTCTAGTAGTCCATTGTATATTTTTTGCATCATTCATTATCACTTGTCCTAGAACATGTTAGCTTAAGGTTTGATACTTTTACTTATGTACCTACATACTTGGTCTTGATAGAGGAACACATTATATATTAAATTCTTTATCACAATTTTTTATCACCTATATTAAACCAAAAACAAAAAAAATCCATAACTATACGTAAACACTTACCAAAAAAATATACCATCCTAGTTATCTTACAACCTCATTCACTCATATTCATTGGGTTGGAAAATCACACATATTTTCATATGACACTTAACACTTCATCAACCACTCACTTTTTCATCACTTTCCTTATTAATAAAACTATATCTATCCTGATATCCACACATGGACTTTGTCTAGGGTGGATTATATAGTAAATGCTTAGAGACATGGGGTCAATAGGGTCAGCTCAGCTACCATCTTTTCCATCATCCATTTCCCCAAGAGTGGATTTGTTCATCCTTATACTTCCTCATTTATTGTTTAGTTATTAGCATAGATCTTGGCTACCAATTGTCTCAAACCTTGCTTAGGAGGTTAAATATTTTGTTTTATCTTTTCCAGTATTGATTACTTGTTTATGGTTTTTATTACTTGCTTCCTTGTTTGTTTTGTTGTTGTATTTTCTATCTTAATCCATTAAGTTGGTTATTTTGCTTTATTTTATCCTTAACCATTAACTTGGTTATTTTCATTTTCTATCTTTAACCATTAAGTTGGTTTTCCATCCTTTCTATATTTAACCATTAAGTTGGTTATCTATACATCCTCTCTATCTTTAGCCATTAAAATTGGTTCTTTTATCATTTGTTATCTTCAATCATTCACTTGGTTTATTTATACTTTTCTTAATTTAGTCATCATTGGTTACTACTCATTCCTCAGCTTATGTATCTCTTATTCTTCTAAGCCAATTTTGATTATTTTACATCATTGTGTACTTTGTTTATCTTTATCTATTTATTTCTTTTTATGTCATTTGTATTTATCTTCCTAATGATGATTTTAATGTCATTCTTGTGTGTTTACATAATCTAGCATAGTTATGTTTTATATCTTACTTTAAATGTTTTAAATATTGCTTCTCTATGTATGCCAAGATTATTTGTGTATAAAATTTTAATATGGTTATGATTTGTCTATATCATGATGTAATTTTCTCTACACAATTTATTACTTTTCAGTCTATTTGCCTAAAACATCAACATTCATCATGATTATTTAATATCATTGGTGGTACTATATTTTACACTATATTAAACATCAGGTTGTTCAATACTCATTTATTGTTGGAAATCTAATGCAAGGAATAATTAAATAATAAATAATCTATCTAAAACCATTATCCATGCATCCATAATCAAATCATACATGTCATATCTCAGAATAAAATGCTAAAAATAATTAACATATGCTAGTGTGAATCAAAATGTAGGAAGTATAACATGTATTCTAAATATCCATCTATCCATAAACCATACATAAATGAAAATATCAATCATACAAAGTCCATAAAAAATCCATAATGTCCATCTAAATAGTACAAGTCTCATAAGAATCATGAATATGTATATTAAAATAGAGTGTGTCTATACAAAATATATATCTCAAAACATATGTTTACATCTATAAATCCATCCTTAAAACTATGCCAAGTCTCACCCTACCCATTAGATGGAGAGTTTGATCTTAGACTCAACTCATCACACCATGGTGTGCCTCATGGAAGACCAATCACATGATACAAAACCTATCCCATAGATCTCTCTGACTCTATAAGCTGAACTGATCTCCCTAACATAGAACACCTAATTAAGTACTCCTTGAAAGATGGTGCCCTATGTGCCTATGGAATGGCCTCCTTGTATAAAATCCTATAGTATGTCACCTACTCCATAGATGTCATAACCATGTTTAGTGTGGATATTTTCCCTATCTTACTAATAAAACCCTAATCTTTTCTACTTCCATCTTTACTATATCCCTCTCTTATCTATACCTTTGATTTAGTGCTATGTAATTTGGAGTCTATGTCTCTACATCATGTCTAACAACTCACAGTACTATAATAATACCCTCTCTCTCTAATCTCCTTACCTCAGCCTATAATCTATCCACCTCAGCCTATAAGTGTATGATATCAACCAATCTAATTACTAATTAGACATCTCTATTATCTACCTTCCATTGTAATCGAGACACCTCTCTACGTAACTCTAAAATATCACTATCATAGGCTCAGATCTCTTGATGTAATCTATAAATAAGGTAATGGTCATCCTAAGATCTACCTATACGTGAAGGCCCATCCATGCCTCCCTTGTCTGTATGATGTCCTAATCCCATCATTGTGTCCTCTCCTTCACTATCTCCCTCACTATAAATAAATATCAATGGAGTATCCTCTCCACCTACCTAATATATATCCACCCTCATCTCTATGTCCCCTCCCATATCCACACCTACCTCTCACAAAATCTCAACCTCCTCTACCTCAGCAATGTCTACATCATGTAGCTGAATCTCCTTGAAAACATGTCCTCTACCTTGTCCTCATGTACGTCCTTTGTCCCTTATCATTTCCATCTTGATATGTTCTCTTAATCCTATGCCTTGTGACTATCTACTAAAAATAACAACCAATCTCTACCTCCAGGTGCATGGTGGTGAATATGAAACTATCAATCTCAAAGGCTACTTTTAGGCCTACCAATCTACATATCTATATACTAATCTTGCATCAAAAAAATCCCTCTTATCACTCCATCTCACCATTTTTAATTGTGACCAACTATGTTTTGTTATCATAGGATCAATATAAACTCCCCACTGAGTCCTCTCGTTAACTGCTCATGCAAATATGTGAGAACTTGCAAGAATGTGTTGTCTGATATTGAACTATTCTCACCACCATATCAGGATGATATGTATTTATAATATAATCATGTAAATTTATCAAATATCACTAAATCATCATGTAATCCATGTACAATTCATCTTATGTACATTGGAACATAATCTATCTATATGGTCTCCAAGTGATCTAATCATCACTTATCTCATCTATAACCATCCTATAAAACTCTAGGTCACCCAAGTGTGGTATTCAAGTATCTATGATCATATTCCATCCATATACTAGTGGTTCATCAACATAATGAGTATTCATATGTCTAATAAGCCTCTCCACTATGACGTGTTCCCAACACCAAACCTATAATAGTGTCGAAGGACCAATCTCCTTCCCATCAACATAAACCACATGGTGCAAATCCATGTATAAATGTGCAAAAATGTATGCCCCACATGAAAAAATCTCACCCATCTCCATCATTTCTCTAATGATGTCTAGTAAACCAATATAAAAAAGTCTCCCACTCTTGTCAAGAAGCATAATGCCATTGACAACATCCATAAGTACCGTAGTCAAAGAATTGATATGAAATCACTTGCAATAGTCAATATCCACCCCTCCTCCCATTATTAGAATAAATTTGTCTCTAAAAATAATTTATAGTGTCATCTCTTGAGGACCCTAACCACAATATATTTGTTTCTCCTATATTAGAATACCCATTATCTGATACAAATCCTCTAGTGTCATAGTCTTCTCACTTGATACAAAGGTAAAAAGGGCTGGTCTCGTTATGCTATATTTTATCCAGCATAGTCAATAAAGCCCTAAATTCTCAAATATCAAGAATTTGAGTGATGTATGATAACCTTGTAACCTTTAATACCCCAAAAATCATACTCTGTGAAACTTGCAATCCATTCCAGTGCACTAGGCCTTTGCTCCTATGTTGTAAGTACTAATAATACCGCCTGTAATCATAACACATTAGTATAAGGTTAATTATATCTCACAACATAAAAATCCATTTACTACTCATTTAAAACATTCAAAAAAACAAAACAAAAAAACACATCTTCATTTATATTATTTTTAGGCAATTTAACATTCTACTTATTTATCAATTACTAATTCCCCCTTCCTCTAAACTTTGCAATTTTGCTGCTCCATTTAACATATTCACCATCTATTTTGATGAATTCAAATTCCACTTATTCTATTTCACATCTATTCACATTTTCAAAAACCATTATTGTCACATCCCAATTTTTCACTAAGTTGATTTACTTAATTATCTATAGATTATTAGGCTCTATATGATAACATAGCGGACAAAAACATAGTGATAAAAAATGTAGTGGTAAAACGTAATATGACAAAAATGTAGTATGACAAAAATGTCGTGAGGATGAAACATAGTGAGAAAAATGTAGCGATATTGGTAATGCCACAAAAATGTCACAAAGAGCATGATTGGAACATTTTAGTGATTATCACATTGTTTATTTGTTGTCTAGTTCATTTTGGTGATAGTAGTTAACATTTCATGGTGGAAAAGTAATGCACCAAATTTACAAGCAAAATAATAGAGGAAAATGTGATTTCATGAGTTTGGACCTTTATTTGAAACTTTCAAACATTTTTATGACATTGCCAATACCGCTATGTTTTCCCTCATTATATTTTGTCTTTACGACATTTTTATCATACTACATTTTTATTGCTACATTTTTTACCACTACATTTTTGTCTGCTACTTTTTAATAGGATGTCGATTATTATAGTTGTTAAATTGATTAATTACTTTTTAACTAAGTTGTAAGTCATATGTTATTATGGGACAATTGTATGTTAGTTTTATTTCATGATTACATTGCTATGAGTTAGCTATATTATATATTATTTATATTATGATCATGTTGATTTAAAGTTATAACAATATTTTATGATATATATCATGATGTTATGGGCTAAATACCTTATTATCATGATTTGGATGCAAGAGAGTTACATCCCTCAGAGCATGATGGAGGGAGATCATCATTAGATAGGATGGAGTAGATAGAGGTGTTGGTGGATGACAGAGGAACAACTAGAACCCATGCACACACCACATTAGATAGTACACTTTATATGCATTAATTGAATTATTAGCATTAATACATTTTATTTGTTTTCTACATTTAGATAATTATTTATGTGTGTGTTAGTTTAATTTAATGCTTCTGTAGAATTAATCTTGTGTGATTGCATTGTGACTATTATACATATATTTAGTGTATAATTATGCAGTATGATTATGTTATGTTATTTAAATCATGATTTTTATTACTTACTAGAATATAAATCTGCGTGAATAATATTTAGTTACTATAACATATAGACTAACCATAATGTCTTTGTAATGTTTAGAACATTTGTTAGTTATCTTTATGATATTCATGAATATCAATATATGGCTTAACAATTTAATATATGAAGATAACAAAAGACATAGATAGTCTATATAACATAGTAATAACATAACAACTATGCTATTATAATAATATTATAATTGGTTTAATAGTTTTTCAAAGTACCAATTATTGTTCAAAAACTATCATCAACTTTATACTTGTTACATTATTAGAAAAAGTCATGATGTTATTATCTTTACTAAGTTATTGAAAAAGATTGCATTATATGCTAAAAACTATCCTATGATCTAAATCTAGTCTTTGTTTGCATGCATAGACTACGTTCATATTTGAAGTGTTAGTTATCATTGTTAATAATGTTAAAAGTGGAATTTAGTGTGGATATCTATGATCATGTAACATAGGTAGACCATGCAAGAGTTAAAAGAATAAAATAATGATAAATATATTTGGAAAAAGTTCAAGATAGAGACTAGGGATTTTCTTAGTTTAGTCAATGGAAGTTAATTGAGTTTTGTCCCTATTTGAATGGATAATTTAGATTATGATGGACTATGAGATATGATCTAACAATTACATGAAAGCTCAAGTTGAGAAGGGAGATGGAAAAAAATATGATAAGAGGTGAGTTGAGGAAGAGAATGGCATGGATAGTGGGGAGAGGAAAAAGAGTAGAGCGAAGGAAAGAGAGATTTTTGGTTCATACAGTTACAAATTAGAAGCTTTTTAAGGTTGGTGACATTATTTTTATTATTACTTGTCTCAGAATAATTTTGTATGTAAAATTATCTTTTAAAGATTTTTGAAAATGGTATGAATTTTGTATGGATACAGGTTTATCCCTATGGGTAGCTCAACCATCCACAACACTAAACCACCATACCTTAAACCCATATGTAATAAACTAGTACTATGTATGGGAAAATAGTAGGGTTTAATGGATTTATTGTAGAAATGGAAACATGATCTAGCTTAAAAAATTTAGAACTTGGGTAGATGGTTGGATATATACAAGGAGTGGGTTTTCTTATTGAAACCATATTATATACAATATATTCAGTTATATGGTTGTCAAAATACCAATTATATCGATATAATATATAGGTGTAGTGTAAGTTTTATGTTAAACAATATTGGAGTCAAATAAAAACTTGAACGAGTTTACAAGAAAATTATGTATACTATCAATTTGGGTCACCATATATATAAAAGATGACTATCGAATCAAGGTTGTCATGTATACATATTGATTGTGTGCCTTGGTTATTCAAAATAGTGAATGTGTGTGTGTGTGTGTGTGTGTGTGTGTGTGTGTGTGTGTGTATTGACTGTGTATTCATGTCATTCGAAATAGGGTATACATATTTATGGATTGTGTGTATGATTAATACATGAAGCTATGAGTGTATATATATATAAACTATAGTCATATGTCTTAAACACTGTGAATGTTTACATAAATGAATTGTGCACTTTGTTTTACAAACTAGAGTATGTATTTGTAACTCAAAAGTGAGGATGTATGAACTTTATGTTAATTGACATTCAAACAAAGAGGATATATAAAGTTGTCTTTATATTCATATTTTCAAATAGTGAACATAAGTTGAGGACTGTGTATGCATTTAAGTTATAATATGAAAGGATATAGGTTCAAGTTTGATTACAAAACCCGTGGTGTAGTTGGAGTCTTTAAACTTATGAGTTTTACTTACAATGAAGTCAAAATGTCAGATTAAAAGGATAATGTGGACTATTTGCATTGTTTGAACATGTATAAAATTGTGTCAAGGTCTATTAGTATCTGGTTCTCAATGATTTTGTATTGGATATCGATTTAATTTTATTGATACATATAGAAACTTAGGAAGTGCATAAACCTCCAATAGATAAACAAAGGCAAAGTATAGGTCTAAATGGTTGATTGTTTATTATACTATGTTTTCAATAATTTGATATAATATATATACAGTCTAAGGACTTAAATTGGGAGAAAATAGGGAAATTGATTTGGAATGGATTTGATCTTGATTGAATTATATCTTTTAATTTGGAATAAGTGAATTAAAATAAGGGTTTTTATAAATTTTGAGACCCTATATAAATCTTGATGATTTTTAATAAAAAGGTAAATAGTATAAGTTTCTTTTAGAAAAATGAAAAATATTGTTAGTATGATAGAACAATAATTGTGTATTAAAAACATATAAATTATGTGGTATATATTATGCAAGGTGCATAAAAATATGAAATACATCTATATGTTAACATAGGTACTCATATACATATATAGCTTATATTTATACATTGGGATGCATTCCTATAATGATATCTCCTGACTAGTAAATTTAGTTACAAAATCTTGAGGGATAGGGCACTATAATTATATGCATAAAGCATCTTAAAAGTATAATAAGTTACATAAATGAAAGATTATACTTTGGTTTATAAGTTAATTTATATTTTAAATAATTTTGACTACTCTTTGTAGTTTAGTATGTACAATACTATGATATTGTTGGTTGTACTACATTTGAATTTACTTATAAAAATTAGAAACATGTAGTCGAAGTATATATCATACCCTTTTGGTATAAAATATACTTGTTATACTTATTATTTATGTGGTAAATAATATATTAGAGATTCATTCATACATTTGATAAACTAAATGTATGTATTATGATTATATCTATATTTAGCATGATTTATACCTGCTTGTAGGAATTAATCTATATAAATTTTTTGGTTATATTTATATTAACCAAATTTCATATTTGCTCATACTAAGTAGTGAGATGAATTTCACTAGCTTACTTAGTATCACCAATGCTAGATGAAGGTAATCCGATCAAGTGGTGTGTATGAATTTAACTAATCTTATAGATCAATAATTATTTGAAACTTTGCCCAAAGTAATGTTAGTTAGACATTGTCATTTCATATGTATTTTTTACATGTTTGTGTGATATCATGTTAGAACATATTTTCTTTATGGTACACATCATTTATTAGAAATCTTACATCACATGGGTACTAACTTGTCTCTTTTTGGATTCCCGCATTGTCACTATCTACCCATCCATGAAGGGAGGGACATTCCCTTGTTGGGGATTGTGTGGGGGATTGATGGTCTATAGTTGGTGTGGAAAAGTGCTTAGATGATAATCTCCCTCTTCACAACAATATTTATTAGAGACTACACTTGAGATTATTAGAGATACTGGAGTTTGTGAGACTCATGCTATGTGGATCCTTGTATATAATATTGTATTTATTATTGAGACATTACACCAATTAGAAATGTAATTAATTATTCATTATACATTGACAACAATGGCTATATTATTGTACCAACCATAGATGGATTTTATGTAATTACTTTTTATTTACAATTATGATTTGTTTCATATGATGCTAGTGATCAATAATTATTAAATGTTACATGTTTAATTTATGTTTAACATACTTCATATGTATACTAAGATCATTAATTAGATTCTTGTGGTGTAATATAATGAAAGAATATGTGGAATATAATTAAATTTTTTTTTTGTTATTCTATTAAATCCCAGTGGGGATGTTAAAAAATTGCGATTTTGCTATCTATATCTTCAATTTCACTCATATGTTATGAAATTTTGCATTCACCTATTCTATTTTCCTCTTAAAATGATTTCACTACCCATATTGATGATTTCACTACCCATTTGCACAATTTCATAACTGAGAAATGTGAATTTCTGAATTCCTAACTTTATTTCTCTAATTCAATGATTTCATATTTTACTATAGCAAATTTGTAAATTTTATTGGAAAATTCTCAAATATTATAAATATGAATTTGTTTCAATCATTTTAAAACCCTAATAAATGTACTTAAATAAAAAAATTAAAGCATTAAATTTCACTTATCAGAGGCCCAATCCTATCTAGTCTCTGGTGTCTCCTCATATGCTACTCACGGTGTTGGTGGTGTGTAATACAATTCATTTTTTGCAAAGGTTTTTGAGAAAAGCTCTGAAATCAACTTATACTAACCAATAGCCCTAAAAATCAAATGTGCACAAATGAATTTCTTATCACCAACTCTTCTATTTATATATCACCCCATTTTAAATATTCCCCCCCATCCCTCCATTATATTCATTTTTCATCCATTTTCAATCAAAATTAGAAACAATCTAAATCAACCTATCAATATCTATTTCAATAACTTGTACCTATCACTCTCATAAAATTTTCATTATATTTTGAAAAAAAATATTTCCTTCATTTTTAGATCTATAGCTTAATATCACTGAGATATCTCATTCCAACATTCTCTACATTGACCCCTATGTGATGAGCATCCAATAAGCATGTAATATTTAAATGGTAAAAATATTCTTTTTTTGATACATACTCTAGTTTTCACAACTAGGGGCAACCTATTTATGCATCCTTAATCTTGCAAGTTTGACATCAATTATAATAATTTGATTTCTTGATGGTCCAAACTACTTAATCATTCTCCTCTTTTCATTCATTTTGAGTGTTTGTCTATTTTATCACATGAACCCTCGAGATGACATCATAACATTCATTCTCATTCATTTAGGGCCAATTTTTTATTCTTAATCATCAACGATGTACTTCTACTGTTCTTCAAAAAGGTAATGCTTCACAAAACTATTTCAAAGAGGGTCAAATGTAGACACCTAAATTATATTTAGTGTCGAAATGAACCTATTATTCTTCCTAGAATTTGAATTATAATTCATGAAATTTTCCTCTTCTTAAATAATTTAATAGATAAAATTTAATCAATTGTGCATACTTTTAATATAAATTTAATTATTAAATTCATATTTTACACCTCATCCAACATATTTCACCTTTATCTCCCTCACATGTTGACTCACCCTAACCAATCCCAAAACTTCCTCAAATTCCTTTGAGTTATCCCTTGAGTTATCAAAAAGTTTGACCCTTTCTTGATGACTTAGTTAACCATTTCCATGTTTCTCTCAACCATTTAAAATGGTCATCATCCTCATGGATGAGGACTCATTAACCACCGTATATTATTTGAATTATTTTAAATATCTAAATAATCTTCCACCATTAGATATTTCCTCAAAAAATCTATAAATAAGCATTAAAGTCATGAATTTCACCATCTTGACTTATGCTAACAAAGTGATATCAAAATCACAAATGAATCCAAAGCGAATCAAAGCCATCAAAGAGCATTTTAACACCAAAACACTGCCCATTTTACCTTGCATTGGAAGAGTGAGCAATCACAATTCAAGGAGAGCTTATAGAATTCACATAACAATGGAAGAAGCTTATTGAAACTAAGGCATATGTTTATGTTGTTTCTTTTCTTTATAGCTATAACTTAGTTTGAGATATTTTAGATTAAGATTTCTTAGTTTAATTAGCATTTTTATATTTTCTTCAATATAATTACTTTAGAATATAAACACCAATAATGCAAAAATATAATTTGACTATATATTTAACATCAAGCCATATTTGAATATATTTGAAATTTGAGTATAGTTTTTATTTATTTCTATGGCATAACCACTCCTCTTCACCTTAAATTTGACTAAGAATTGATAAATCCTATTACAAGACATATTTGATTAATAAAATGAAATAATTATTTAAGGTTAAGTCTTGTTTCTCACAAGAATAAGAAGATGATGGTAAACATGACTTTCATGTATCATATACTTGGTTGAAGATCATAAAAAGTGTTCCTCAAGTATTCCACCTAGAAGAGGTTAAAAAAATACCACACCAACATAAAAAATAACAATGTTCATGCTCTTGTTTTCTTTCTAAATCTAGACCAAGCTAGTCCCCTCTCTTATCTAGTTGAACTGAACTAGTTAAGCCTATAATGTTAATCCTTTATAGTATCAATATCATAAGTAAATTCTCATACTATATCATAAGCATACATTACAAACACATTGAGGCATTCATCATCAATCCCATATTTGTACAAATTAGTGTGTCTTAATAAAAATGATGAATATAGTGGTATGTAAATTGGTTAACTCATTTCCACGTATCACTATTGGCATAAAACACTAATGTAAACATCAAATATGAGGAATAAAGATGTATTAGTATAATACCATATAATATATTATAAAAGTTACTTATCCTTGACAATGGAAGATTAGTTCCCATCACATAAGAAGCTTAAAAACAAAATAATAGTCCTTAAACATTGCCATATATATATTACGACATGCATCCACTTAGTATATACATTAATAATAACATGAAAACCTCATTAATATACTAAATCATGATTCACAAGAGGTTTTTAATTAGCCTTGGTCTTCTAATAGACTTATATTTTTATCAACAATCATTATTCACCTTGAAGTGAAATTGTCACAAAGAACTTTTATATCTTACCTAAATAACCTGACATGCCTTGAGGGTTTATGATACTTAGGTGAAGGATGAGTATAAGTAAAATAATATTGTTTGAAAACTACATAACCTAAAAGAATTCTAATTACATAAGGAGACTTCACCTGAGTCTAAGATAAAAATAGAGCATCATAGTTTAACCAAGGAAAATATATTGATGGACCTCAACATCCTTCTTTATTGCATTTCCTAAAACCTAAACCACTCTAGCATTTTATATTTAATGGTGTTTAATTAATTAAATAACCATGATTATTAATGACCCCACAAAATATATGATCCACTAATAATAACTTTTTTAGGTTGTATTTTTGCCTAGAAAGATATTAAGCCAAAATAGGCAAGAAAACCATAGAGTAATGAAACACTATTAACATAATTTATGTCAAGATTCAAAAAGATTTTAGTATCACCATAAAATAATTTTAATAGGTATACTAATTCTACCATGGTGCATGTTTCATGAGTTGATTTCTTTTTTGATTCAATTCAATAGGCACACCACATTGGTCACTAATCCTATATCATAAAAAAAAGTAGCCTTTTAAGGTATCTTAAACCCATACCCCACTAGAATCATCATTACATTGATTAAAACAACATAAAACACCACCAAACATTAGTCTAACTCAAAAATATCTTAACAAGGGTTGGAAATACCATCAATAATATTGAAATTTACCTATGAAGTGTGATAATAAACCAAATACACAAGCTCTAAGATATCCAAAATATTTATAAATAATACAAAAAATAACACATAATACCATGAATTCATACCTCCAACATGCTTGATATGATATTTTGAACTGTTGCAGTCCTCGCCCCCCCTCTCCCTTTCCCTCTCCCTCCTCCTCAAGACACACTTCATAGAAAATTTCTCAAATTTTGTGAGTTTATTGAATAAATAAAGACATGAAATGATACAAGTGGAGTGAAAATAGATAAGTTATGCATAAAATTTTATATTGCACTCCATCCCACCATGATTACTTGTCAACATACATAGTGACATGCAAACTTATGCACATGATTACTCACATTTATAACATTCAAAATATAATAATGTAAACATGATAAATTACATGTCAACATCATTACATATCATACATATCAACATGATTGCATGAGTACATGTGAACGAGCATGTGAACATCATTACATCATTTAATCATGCAAAGTTTTGCAATACATCACTAAATGCAATATTACCAAAGCATTACTTCAATCATAGATAAGTAAAACACTTATATTAGAATATCATGTCCAAATAATATGTATAAATACATGTCATACATATCATGTCAAATATATACATGGATATTATTTGGTAGTTATTACTTTAGACATGATTTTATATATATATATATATATATATATATGCAATATTACCAAAGCATTACTTCAATCATAGATAAATAAAACACTTATATTAGAATATCATGTCCAAATAATATGTATAAATACATGTCATACATATCATGTCAAATATATACATGGATGTTATTTGGTAGCTATTACTTTGGACATGATTATATATATATATATATATATATAATCATGTCCAAAGCTATTACTTTGGATATGTATGTATGTCCAAAGTAATAGCTACCAAATAATATCCAGTTTCATGGGCGTGAAACCTCTTGTCAAAGATAATGAAATGGAAGTGGATGAGCAATGAATGTGAGTAAATGTCACCCTACCATTAAGACAATTGCATTTCAAATTTTCAAGGTTATAAAGGTTGAAAAAAAGAAAGAATAAAACACCTACATGAAGAAAAAACTTATTGGTTTGCTAAATAAAAAGTGAATCTCATACCACCAACAAATGGATCATAATTATTTGGAGAAAGTCAACTCATCTTCATCCAAATCCTAAATCAAATTATAAGTTACAAAACAATTAAAATATAAAATGGTATGGTTTAATGAAATCAAAGGGAAATAAAAATGATGTCCACCATGCAAACCTTTGATGATTATTGCACATTTCTAGTAGATCTGTCAATATTGATATCGCTACAAGACTAAATTGCATTTGAGTGGAAATTATTTTACAGTGTGTCTTCCTTAGTCCTATAAAAGGGAAGTGGATTTAGATCATCATACAAAACAATATAAATATTGATAATATAAGAGTTCTTCAAGATAGGCACACCATCACAAGTCTAACCCCAATCAACATATATTATACTACCTTTTGAAACCATACAACCTGAGGCATACAACCACACATTAGAACCAAGGTGAAAATTATAATTATGTGTGGATGAATAATTATATTCCATGTTATGGGCACTAATTCTCATATTATCCTCATCATTTCCAATGTCATCACTTGACAAAATAATAACCTTAGGGTCTCATTCTTCCTTTGTGGAATTCCTATACAAAGGATTAGTAAGGAATATTAGATCAATGTTAGTGAAAGATATAACTATAATATATATTTTTTGGACATAATAATTTAGTTTACTTATGTGAGGCATCTCATCATCACCAATTTTTTTAGGTTCCCCTCACAAAACCTTTTCCTTTCCATGAAAGGTACTCCCTCAAACTAATGCTATCATCATCATCACTAGAGAGAGTATGAGGGCCATATATCTCAATTTACAATGGTTATTTGTACATAAATATAAAATTTATTATTCAAAAATGTAAAATGAACTTAAATTTTGATGCATGCAAACCATTCAACACATTGCATCTAACTTGGAATCCATTATTGCAATGACCTTTCCCTTGCTCCACCCTTAGTATTTATTGCTCCATTTCTCAATAATACTTTATCTACCTTATGCACACTTTCCTTCTCCATTATATTTTTTAATTTAAATCATATTCAATCATATACTCATTGATATCCTTTAATGCCATCTCACTGAGATTACATAAATGGGAGACCTTCTCCCTCACTAGCCATGATCTTTCCAGCCTATCCCTCTTGATAACACTTTAATTTTAAAAAAAATGGTCTATTAAAATGTGTTATATTTGTCATTTAGTGGATTCCATTCCCCTCATATTCATTTTTCAATTACTATCATGATCTTGGGGTCTCCTTAGAATGAGTTTCCAACCATGAATGTTAAGACGATGAGCGTTCAATCAAGTTTGTGACCAAAATGGATGGCCATTGTGATCACAAAATCTATTACATGGGTGAAAAAAACAATAGTGTAAATCCCAATTTGATGATACCCATGCATATAATCCTATATTCACATATAAACTATCATTCAATAAAGAAGCATGAGGTTATAAGCATAAAATAAAAATGATTAAATCAACAAAAAAAACATCTTCCAACAAAATAAAATGTTCTTATAGGTTTTAGCTTCTCCTCCTCCATATTAGATTGAAATATGTATGGAATCCAATCACTACCATCATCATCATCAACATACTCATCAACATCCTTGTCAATCTTATCTAAATCCACCTTTTCCTACCGTAATGGTCAACATATACATCACAATACAAATATATATGAAATAAGAAACAACTATGAGCATGAAAAAGGAACGAAGAATTAGTAAAACTAATGCACACATTTATGAAGACAAATGCATTTTGGGGGTCATTATCACCCTCATCACTAGGCCTCCAACCCATGCCCTCATGTTAAAATACAATAAAATAACATAAAAAATCACAAGGTGGGTGTAAAGTGGTCTAATATTCATTATTATAGGAATGCAAAAAGGGGCATCTATGAATATGACAAATGAAAAAGATTAAGTATACCCAATGGTTCTCATACATATATGGATACAAAATCATTGCATGGGTCATTAAAACGATCATCACCTTGGCTCCAATCCACCCCATCTCGCTAAAATATAAAACACAACATAAAAAATCACAACATAAAAAATCACAAAGTGGATGCAAACTTGGCAAATATTTAACATTATACAAATGTAAAAAGAATATTAAATTTATCATGGATAATATATATAGTATAATTATAAATACCCATGTTGACCCGTCATCTACATCTATATTCTAAAAATAATCTAAAGTTTATTGACATTGCATTAAAGGATATAGGCAACCACAAAATGGCTGTCCCAACCTAGTGGGAATCCCACCCCCACTAGTGGATGCACCATCTAAAACCCTCTTAGGATCTCCAACAAATAGATAAGAACATATAAACTTAGCTCATACACATAATGATGAATGGATACTAATTTATTTCTCCTAAAACAATCGATGACTATCAACAAATAAGAATCAAATTAAAAAAGCTCATCATCAATAGTAATAGATAAAATTTCATACACTTTACTTCACCTCAATAAAAATTACTTACAAAAAATCATTTCCTTGTGGATAATACATCATAAATTTGGAACATTCAACATTCAAATTATTAGTTTCCAACACATAACAATTTGCATACAAGTGAGTTTGGATTATGGTTTACAACTTTGAACATTATCTATGAGTTGCATAAACACTTAAAGAATTGGTTGCCATCACACTAAAATTTATACCCCTCAATAAAATGGTGTGTCAAGGGGAAGGACAAACTTATTAAATTTTTGAGTTTATTACCAAACCCCTTCATATTTTAGAGTTTCTTCAGGGCTACTTTCTATATTCACGATCTCAAGGGGATGGTTCTTTTATAGGTTTGGAGATATATCTTTATTTCAATCTTTGTTCTTTAAAGTGGAACTCCTTTATTGTTGACCAAATTTTTTCCCCTACCCTCCCTATAGTTTGAAACTTGATTTTTAACCTTGTTAATGAGTCTTAAGCCTTATTTGAGGAAATTAAGGTAATATAGCATATTTGAAGGTTTTTGACAATGTTAAGGTTTTCATTGTGGTCAATGTGTATCTTCCCAAAACATCATTATTATATGAGTCATCAAGGTCAATGGTGAATAGGTCAATTGAACTCAAAGGTTGCCTTAAAAAGTTTTATGTTCATCTCATGAAGCCACAAATTATGTATTAACTTCCTTTACACTTGCCAATGCATCCCAAAGTCTATCAAGTCACTTTTGGTCTAAATATGAGGTTATGTATGTAATTTTTAAAATGATAATCATTTCAATAGGATTTATAATATGAATGTGTCAGGATAAAGTTAGAGTAATAGTTTGCATATTAGCACAAGTCATTTACTTCAGTTATAACTCTAAAGAGGTAGTTTTAAGTCACTTATATGGACATGAGAGATCATATTCACATGAAAATAGTTCAGGAGTGTCTCTTAACCTTTATCAAGTCATTTCCAAGTTTAAGAAGATTGGACAAGTCTCAAGAAGGCAAAATATACATTCTCTCTCTCTTATCAATCTCCTTGCAAGCTCATAAAGGATATTTTCATGTGAATGGTACAGGCTATACAAATGGATTTAGAGCCAAAGATATTAAACAAAGATATGGACTCTTAATTAGTGGAATTAGTTATTTGTTTGAGCTCATTAACTTTATGAACAATCGCTATGGAGCTATGGTACTTAAAAGAGGTGTTAAACCCCATATGATCATGATTTACAACATTTTCATGCAATCTAAAACTCATTGAATCATGAAGAGGTTTGTATAGGTATGAAAAATCATTCCATGCTTGTTTTTATTAGACTCACATGTGTGAACTCCCATGGGAAGAGGATGAGCCTTCATGAAGGATATGTCATAGTTTTGCTTTAAATTTTTTGGAGGAGTTAATAGGTTTCATGCATACAATGGATGTTTTTATTTTTTCACCATATTATAATCTCACCCAAAGCTCTCTAACATGACTGGTTATTCCATATCAATCCTCTAAGTGGCATCCATGTTTCTATGCTTGAAAACTATGTTATTGAGATTGCCTATCAAGGTTTTTGTGAAGGTTTAATCCTATATTGTCAATGTTTTATGAGGGTCTTGACCTCATGACAGAGGTAAAGTGGTAGTGAAGGGTGACCTCAATGTTTAAAAAGGGTCTAGATAGGCTTCAACAAAGTTTCTTGCATTGAAAATGTATACTTATAGGTCTGCCTAGGCTTGTAGGTCTCTTTTGCACATAAAATGTAATAAATCCTTATTTGAAATGATGTATAAAGGGATGAATGAAGTGTGGAAACTATGTAGATACAATTTTAATATGTATGCAAGGTATCTACCCTTAGAGAAATTCCAAAATATAGTCTAAACATGCAATGTTCATTCACAACCAAGAGTGCTTTAGTATAAAGCTATAGTAATACCTATTTGAACATTTAAAGATTAGATTTCAAGATTAAGAGATAATATACAATGTTTATGTTAGATAAAAGAGTCAAGGAGGATTTTATAGAGACATTGAAGATCAGATAAAATAGGAAAGAAAGTTAGAGAGAGTGATCTAAATAGTTTCACTTGAAATCCTGCAATCACACATTCTAAATAGACATGCACATGCCTGCTAGGGAGATAGTGATATGGAATTCATGAGGTATAAGTAATGAGAGACTATTTAAGATTCTATAAAGTTGACTTCCCTAAAAGGAAAATATGACCTCAGCTAAAATAATAAAACTCACGTAGTTCTATGTGAGGTATGAATATAAACCTATGGGTTATAAAAGGAATTTGAGATATGAAGGTATCTAAAGAAGTTTATAAATACTAAACAAAGAACTTAAAAAAATTAAAAATTAGGGGAATTTAGGGAAGTAGGTACAAGTGTTATAAAGCTAAAACCATGCAAACAAGAAATTCTCATGAACTCAATCAAGTGGTCTAGTAAAAACTATAGAATCATGTGTAAGAATATTATAGAAGGTGGTATATTTTGAAGATATATTTAAGTATAAAGGATATAATAGGGAGGCTGATATAATTTAAGACAACATTATAAGAGGTTTTAAATCCCTTCAGTAGTGAGGAAAAGGTCTAACATAGTAGCTAGGGTTTTTACACTTTTTGGTTTATAAACTTGAGTGTGAACTAATGAAATTATAGGAGGTCTAATGAATGGAAATGGTGAATATAAACATTGGGATAGATAAATATGGAATATAAAAGACCCCTTCAGGTGTTTTTAAAGTAAAATCAATCTTTAAGATTGCTCACCATGCCTAAAACCTACCTCTTGACCTCATTGACTCAGTCTGCCAACCTGAGTTTTAGATTGAGAGGTTCATATATTTATTGAGGTGATGAATGGTGGCTCAATATATTAGGAATAAGAGGGAAACATTATGAACTAAAAAATCATGGCATTTGGATGTTTATTCAGAGCATAAGCTCTATGAACAATCCTTAAGACTCTAAGGCACTCACAAGCTGCCAACAAACACTCTAATGACCTGACTAAAGAGAAGTTTCTTCTAAGTACTTAAGTTGAATTAGAATGGAATAAAAAATACTTGTATAGACTTGTGATTCCCCTAAGCCCTTGATTGAACAATTAGTTTGCACATGTAAAGGTAAAATTATATGTAATTATCATAAATACATGGATGTAGGTCTAATTTTGAGTTTGTAGGGTATATATTGGTTTATAAACTAGGTATCAAGGCCTATAAAACATGGAAAAAGGTAAAATAATCATATACACACTTTTTTAAATCCTTCAATGTGATATATGAGCCAACAAAGTCCTCAAGTTAGTCAAGAAGGTGAAAAATGCACCATTGTGCTAGCTAAAGAACCTATATGTAGACCTATTGAGCACTTCAAGAGACCTCTCTTTGGCATGTTGAGTTGTATTATGATTTTTTAGGCCTTAAAAAACTATTTCCAATATTTATAACCTATAAATTTCTTGACAAACAACTCTAACTACCTCTCAAGCCTGTTTAAGCACCTAAGCTAGGGTTTTGACCATTTCATGGTTCATACATATGTACAGGGTATCAAGATATAAAATTTGGCATGGAACATGGTTAGAGGATAGGTAAAGTAAAGCAAACACTTTCCCTAAGTTTCAAATGTGTGGGAGTGAATTTGGGTCAAAACTTAGTTTCTAGGCATGGAGGCATAATTGAGGCCTAATTAAAAAGAGAAATTAGGATTATAAGTGTACTTCCACTCACTTTCAGGTTATGAATCTTGGAATGGACATGTAAGGGGATACTAGGCACTCAAAAATATATTTAGTTCTCCAGGATTATCTATACATTACAATACATAAGGAGGTGTGCATGTTTTTAGGGTTACAAGGAATTGAGTGCTAAGGAGAGCTTTAGGTAAAAGATGAAGTCTTAGAGAGAGTTTAAGGCCTAAAAACAAGTTATTTTAGGTCTATTGTGATATGAAGAATACATATATGGAGATAGATTACATTGGTAAGTGTGAAATCAAGAATTAACACTTGCAAGCTAGTATAGGCATTGTAAGGCCAAGTGGGTTTCAAGACACCTAAGAGATGATTGCCACTGAGATGTTAGTTTGGAGAGATTCTAAATTGATGAAAGGTGTAAAAGAGTAGAAAAAGATAATAGATAAACATTAATTTATGGTAAAGAGTGCCATTTATCACCTCATAAATCAAGGAAAGGGGTAGTTTTGAGTAATAAGATAAGGTGTCAAGCAAAAGTTGAAACTCCCATGCCATTTGAAAGTGAAAGCATCTTTAAGAGAGAAAAACATGTCTTGGAGACTTGATGGGAATTTTTATAACTCATTATTATTTGTATCTCTCTTGATAGACACTTTTCACCTCTCTATCCTATGCCCTTCTCTCTTCTTCTCTCTCATTTCTCTATAAATTCATCCTTGTTTGGCTATGTATGTATCTTCCACTTGGGTATGGTGAATTCCTACCCATTTTTAAGACTTTGATTAATGATAAAATTTTAGTTTTACCTCCTCCTTTTATTGTCTTCAATGTGTGTGTGTTGAGACCTAAATCCGTCTAGGTATAGGATCCGTGCCAACACAACAAACACTTAGGCGTGAGGCAATCACTTGTCATGGTTGCTATTTTATCACCTTGTGGCATAAATTGGTAGGTGGATAACTAACTCCTTTCTAGTTAAATAATCATTGGGAAGTGGGCACATGCAATAGTGACAACTCATTAAAGACAACATAGTGGAGCTTGTAAAATGAGTACCTTCGATGCCAACTCAACAATCAAGATGTTTAGTCCCCCATGATGCTAGGATGCTTTGAAGAAATATAAAAGCAAGAAAATTTAAGTTAGTGAGGAAGAGGAAAAGATTGGAGTAGTGAAGCCTTAGTGGATTAGTTCCAGATGTTTTGCTTGCCTTAGAACTTAGAGTTAGTTCATGATGCCTTTATTGCTCCCTATTGTAATGACCAAGCTTGCCTATGAGCATCTAGACCTTTAGTATTTTAAGATGAGAATTTTATTAATTCCTAATTATATATAAATGTATTGTTATTGAAATTTGGTAATTATGAAGCTTTATGCAATATTTAATACATTGAATTCTTGAGTATGTAGAATGTGTGTTGAGTTCTTATGAGCTTCTAACCTAACTCATCTATGGTGAGCCTATAGCTAATGAGGACACTTGCACCTGATATAGGAAATGATTTAAATATGGGTAAGACCCTATACCTCATAATGATCCTTATGACTAAGTGTAAACCTATGCCAAAGTCCCTCAACTAGATACCCAGTTGCCCCTCAAACACATAAATGCTATTCAACCAAGGTTACAAAAGGCTTGTGCCCATGAAGCTATTGACCTAAATCACATACACTTATGCCTGATAGACAATCAGTTTTTGCCCATCCCAAGATAGCTTATACCCATGAATGCGTAACTATCATATCACTAACCAAAGTTCTTGAAGGATAGAGTGGCACCATGGCATAACTAGCTCAAAATAGACCCCGATCCCTTCTCTTCTATGCTTAAGGTGAGAACATAAGGCTTACACCTTATGTGAAGTGATGTCATCATAGTCGAGTGTCAAATGTTAAGAGCCATAGGATTTTTTAAGGATTGTAGTCCATTAGAATAAGTCTAATTTGACCTAGACATATAGATAAATGATTGATTAAGCCCATGACCAAAACACCTACTTTTCTGTAACATTTTGGTTATATTATCGATATTGTAAAATTTTGTTACTGTAATGGTGTACCAAGAAAATGTTATGAATTTCCCTTGAGAACATAGAGTATTGGCTAGAATGAGTTTAAGACAACTTTGTGTTAAGGCATCTAACTTATAAAGGAAAGAACGCAAGTAAGTGGGTCCCAAACCACTTGTATGATTCACTATATATGGTTTTTTTTATGAACTAATGGAATAAGTGTATTGATGGTTGGCTACGTATGTGACACATAAAATTTGAATCTATGGATAGTGCCTTGAGTGGATGAAAGATCACCTAGAGAGGATTTAGAACTTAGACACCACTTGGACTATAGCTATAGATAAATGGTGGCAAGGGGTGCTAAATAACTACATGCTTGAATTTGTAGTATCAATGTACTCCTATCTTAAAGAAGCAAAATATCAATTTTTTTATGAACCCAAAGATGCGTTTGTGAAATAAATTGGCACCAAACTCAAGAAACTGATGGTGGATTAAGGTTTTAAAATAGTGAGGATGGAGGGATAAAGTCATCTCACATATGAAAAGTGTAATGGGGAAAAAGGGGACATGTAAGTGAGGCATCATGGAAGGGGATGAGTAGATTAACACCCAAAATCTTAGGAGATAGTCGTATAAAAAGAGGAGGCATGAGATGATTGAAGATATAGAACTTGGAAGTGATGAGAGGACCTATAGTGAGTGGGAAGGGCATGGGGAAGGATCTCTTAAATGGCAACAATGCCTAGAGGAAGGAACCCTTGAAGCCTTGGAAAAATATCCATAGTTGTAAGGTAAATGCTTGGGGTCCCTAAAAAAATTGACCATTAGAGATGTGTTAGATGCACCTACCCCCTTTAAACATACAGTGTGAGCTCATGTGATGGATTCCCCATAGGAAGATAAAAGATTGATAATTGACCCCATTATCAACTTAGACTTTGATCATTTTTCAAATTTGGACAAATTTTTTATGATTAAACAAGTTATTCCTTATGAGGAGGTAAGGGAGGATACCTCTAGATTGTAAGGCCCTAGTCTAACGAGATAGAACATGCATGCAAGCACCATAATCCAACCAATGTCAGTTGCATAGCCTAGGTAATAGCTTATAGGAAGTGGCCCTATGTCACTAGTTGATAGTATAACACCATCATATTTTATAGTGCTAGTAGTAACCATAGGACTAGTGCCTAGCCTAGTGGCTAGAGGCTTTGGAGGACTAACACCTAGACAAGTACCTAAGGGACAAGTGCTTCAGATACTTATTGCTTCCCAACTCCAAATTTATTAAGAAATGGCCATGCACCTATCTGAGTATCAAGACATGGAGAATTTTATAGAGCATGTTCTTAAGTGTGAATTATAATGGCATGCTTAGGGAATAACCTAGGTTGAGCGTAAGGAAACCCAATTTGTAAAAAACTTGATTAATTTCACCCATACTTGGTATAAGTATTTTGATCCTAACCAAGCTATGGTTGATTATGACACCTTGAAAGAAGCCTTCTTGAAGGAGTTCAATATGCCTAAGTTTGAGCAATAGAGCATCACCATGATCAAAGAAATCAACCAGGGATTATTAGAAAGCATGCACTTGTATGATGTTATATTGAAGACTCTCATTTCTAAGCTCCCTTATGATATTAACCCCTTTTAGCATGTATAATGGTTTATTGGAGGATTTCTAGTACTATTTAGAAGGGTGCTATCCATTAAAACATTCACACACCCTTGAGAAGCGCTTGAAGATGCACTCAGAGCTAAGGTGGTAAGGAGCCCTGATATAAGAATTAACCCTTTCATAGAGGCATAAATTGCATCTATGGCCTCCCAACTACAAAATCTAACCACAAGTTCATTATAAGATGCTTAAAATGGGTTGTGTATCGATTGTGAGATGGAAGGCCATAATAGAAATAACTACCCTCATAAGAATATGCACACACTTCTCCTCAACTATGAATTTTATCACAAGGTACATGATGTCCACAACTACCCCTTATTGCAACATGCTAGTTAGGTTAGCATAACAATCTATTACTAGTTATGTGATTCTTATACCCATAACATGGTTGATTACCATGTAATTGATGAGATACATAAAATTATGGGGAGAGGTGCATGATAAGAAATGACAACAATAAGATAGAAAGGAGCCAAAATAAATGAGGGTTATGACCATAAAAATTTAGGATATAAGATGTAGAGAAGTGCTAGTGGGCAAGGTGGTAGATGTGGTGAAAAAAGGTTCCCACTATAATCATGTTACAAGTATAGTTCGATCGAGCACTATCAATATGACTGCCCTACACATCTAACATGTGGGTATTGTCAAGGGACACATAAGGTCAAGAAATGACCTAAATTGTATAAAAATCTAACCCAAGGTAGGCTAGGAGATGACAAGGGTACAAGAATGATTAGGGGTGAGACCAAAGAGGTGAAATGGGATCCAAAGGTGTAGCCAACATATATGAAGTCAATAAAACTATGGGAAACTACTCGAAGTGGGCTTGCCACTCAACCACCATTTTTGCCAATACTAGATTTACACCTAGAATATGGGATGCCAAGATGTAATGAGTACATTACACAACCAAAACCCAAGCCACACCTTAGCTAGACCCTGTATGCCAAAAAGATGTATTATAAAAACCATGAGTGTGATCCAAAACCTACAAGGAGATATCCAATTGGCATGAGACCTAGAGGTACATGTTGTTATCTCTCACAAAAATTAGGATGGCTAGGAGTTTGAAGTGAAAGAGATGATGGAGATCTTGTGCCTCCTAAAAATAGAAGGGATGCTGCCCTTATTAAAGAACTTACTTTTAAAACATATAGGATAATAGTTAGTTAAAGTTGACATGCCTCACATGGAAAGGGCATGAGAGGTTGGGCATATGCAAAATATGAAGTATGACTAAGAAATCCTAGTGAATGCCACAATTGATGGATGGTCCATCTGTGAGGTCCTTATTAACATAAGCACTAAGGTGAATATCTTGACCAAGAACACATGGGAAAAGATGGGTAGGCTAGCCTTGAGGCCTTCTCCTCATGTAATTTTCATGGCCAACAAGACTCAAGTGTAGTCAATTAGAATTTTTAAGGGAACCATTGTAGATATTATGGGTGCCAAATTCCATGCTGAATTTAAGGTAATTGAGTTGGATGAACATGATAACTATCTAGTACTTCTAGGAAGGCCATGGTGTTATGCAAACAATATCGATATGCACTTTAAGAAGTGATATATGACATTTGAAAATGGCAAGGAAAGGGTAGTGATTCCCCTTTAAAGTGACCAAGGAACCCATATGTGGATAGAATTGATTTGAAGGATAAGATTAACCATATATATAACATCATCATGTAAGGTATCAAGAATCTCAATCCTCCTGATCAAGGATTGCTCTCTTGGGAGGATGGGTAGTCATCCTCAAACACCACTGATGTTGATTACGACTAATGGGTTAAAGAGGGTTATGAGGCCACTGGTTGTAGATTCCACTTAGTTCATGCAAAGGAACTAAAGTCTATAAAGACTAGATGGGTTTAGATTGATGACACTCTAAAATGATGGGTCCTACATCATGGGGAGAAAGGAAAGAAGGTACTCCACCTGAGAAAGGGAAAGCTTATAGTGCTCCAAAAATTTGAAGGGAATAACCTAGTGGAAAGGCATGTCTATGAATTTGAAGCATGCATCCCCAAAGAAGCATGCATCCCCAAAGAGATAGATATAATGGAAACACTAGTGTATACCTTGAGAAGCACTATCATGCATTGGTAGGTAGCACAAAATTCTAACTTGCCAACCTAGCCAGAGGTAAAAGTGACCATTTGCTCTAGATTTAGGAGTAATAATGAGAATATGTATATATCGGTGTACTATGATGGCTTTAATCCCATGGTGCATGTGTGTTTATGTAAAGAGATGTGGACTAACTATGACACAACTACCCCAAAGAACTTATGGGTGAACACCTTTATTAAGACTCTGAAGACATGGGAATGAGCATGGTATATGGTCAATGAGACATGCCAAGAGATAACCATTTATGAGGCCCTTAAGGAGAAGTTTGTGCACCCCTTCTCATTTTCATCATAGAACTTGGATTTAGTTGAGCCACTATAAGTAATTTGAAGGGAAGTATTCAAGGATAATACCATCCTCAAGGAGCACTTGAAAGACATGTTCATGGAAAAAAGGCTAACACTCCCAACTTTATTTGAGGAATAAATGCTCAATAGTGAATCAAGTGAAGAAGAATATGAAACTTGGAGGGAGTGCTACTAGAAGATGCTGACTGTCAAAAGAAAACTTGTATGCCATTAGATGATAACATTCCCAATGAAGAAGATCCCCCTCATCTTCACGTAGAGACAACTGAGGGAACTTAAAAATTCAAGGACTCTCACTAGGAGAAGAATGAACCATACCACACACCAATAAATACCATCAAATTGGACATCAATTTAGAGTGAGACACAAAGATGGCTACTCTAGGCACCTATTTGTTTGATATAGAGCTAACACACATCTTAGACCTCATAAAGGAGTTTCAAGACTTATTCCCTAAAACTTATTAGGATATGAAGGGAACCCACCCATACCTTGGGAATATGAGCATAAAGATAATAAATAATTCAAGATTGGTCAAAAATTGCCCCTTCTAAATGAATCCTAACCTCTGCATCAAGGTCAAAATAGAGATTAATGTAATGCTGGTTACAAGGGTCATTTACCCTATGCAAGAGTCTAAGTGGGTGATCCTGATGGTAATAAGCATCAAGAATGATAGGCACATTCCCATTTTCATTAATTATAGAATTTTAAACACCACCTATATCAATGACCCCTTCCCAAATCCATTCATTGATGAAGTCTTGGAAGGCATCACAGGTTTTGAAATCTATACCTTAACTGATGGGTACTCTGGATATCACCAAGTCCAAATTGAGGAGGATTATAAGCTAAAAAAAACCTATGAAACTGAATGGGGATGTTTTGATTATAACATGATGCCCTTTGAACTCAAGAATGTGCCAACCATATTCTCTAGAGTGGTGATCACTATGTTTAAAGACTTCATCCACAAGTTCCTCCAGGTTTACCTAGATGACTGGATGATGTCTAGACTCATGAAGACCATTGTGATAACTTGTGCGTAATGTTTGAGAGGTGTAAGAAGCTTCAAATATCCTTGAGCCTAAATAATTGCATATTTGAAACACTATTTGGAACCTTGCTTGGGCATATCATCTATAAGGATTGTTTGTTCATTGATCCAGTAAAGATTGTGATCATCTTTTAACTCCATATGACTTCCACACAGAAAGATGTTCATGCCTTTCTTAGACACTATGGATATTATAAAAAAATTATAAGGATCTATGTGAATATTGTGATGCCACTAGAAGAGCTATTACATAATGATGGCCCGTTCTACTAGGGAAAAGCATAAGAGGATGCCTTTGAGACCCTAAAGTTCAAATTAGCTAACATGCCTATCTTGCAATTTACTAATTGGATGACCCCTTTCCATGTCCATGTTGACACTTTTGGCTCTGTGATTAGAGCAATCTTGGCATAGCTAAGCAAAATAAAAATGGATCATCCCATCTCCTTTGCTAAAAAAAATTTAACAATGGTAGAGTAGAACTATAATACAACTGAGCATGAGGTGTTCACTATGGTCTACACCCTAAAAAAATTTAAACAATATTTTTTGGTAACCCCATTCATATTTTTCATAGACCGTGATGAACTTAAGTACCTTATGAATAATCCCATTCTCTATGGGTGCATTTACAGATGAATCATTCTATTTCAATAATTCTAGTTCTACATTATTATCAAGCTCAAAAAATAGAAATTGGGCCTAGAGCATTTATCTCATATAATTTTAGGGAATGCAATAGTGCTAATTGAGGATGATATGCTATATGCACAAATATATAGAATATAGCATGATCTTGATGACTTGGTAGAGATTTCCACCTTTCTAACATCTAGATCTATGCCCCAAACAATGACAACCAAATAAAATAAATAATTTATAGTTCATGCTACCCCTTTTTAGCTCATTAGTGGGGAACTATACAAAATAGATTGAGATGAAATTGTACATTCATGTGTCTTGGAGCATGAAATGGACTCCATTCTACATAAGGTACATGAGGGGATAACATGAGGCCATTACGTAGGATTTACAATGATGCACAAGGTGTTGCAGTTAGGATTATGGTGGCCAAGTCTATTTCAGGATGTAAAAGATTACACCAAGGCATGTGACATATGCCAACGCATAGGGAAGCCCAACCACCAAGATGAGATTCCTCTCATCCCCATTCTTTCCTAAGCACCATTTTAGAAATGGGCCATTGAATTTATTGGAACCATTACCCCCACAACATGGTGCACAAAAGTGAGATACATTCTAGCGGCCACTAATTATTTTACCAAGTAGGCTGAGGCCATGCCAACCAAAAACTACACAACTACCATAGCCATAAGATTCATATGGGAGAACATCATAATCCATTATGGGTACCCACTAGCTTGACTAGTGATAAGGGCAAATACTTCATTAATGAAACCATGCAGATCTTGCTAATAGAATAAATGGTGGTACATCACAAGACAATGCCTTACCATACCCAAAGGAATGGTACAACTAAGTCATTCAACAAGATCTTGGGGACATGCCTCAAAAATATATGAGATGTTGGTCAAAGGGATTGGGATGATCTAGTGTCATAGTGTTATGGGCATATCACACAACCTATAAGCACCTGCATAAGACTACACCATTTTAACTAGTCTTTGGTACTGAGGTGATCCTATCGATCGAGTTCTTGGTGCCATCATTATGCATCACATGAATTAGTCAGCTAGATGACCAAGAGTCACTGAATGTAAGGCTAGAGGACTTACATCATTTAGATGAGGTGCATGCTCAAGCAAAGTGGAGCCAATAGATAAAGAAGTGTACAAGAAGCTCTGGCATGATAAGAATATAAAGTAAAAAGTGCTAACAAAAGGGGCATTCATTTTTCTCTATGACTCAAGGTATATTAGTCACCCAAGCAAGCTTTAGATAAGGTGGATGGGACCATATATCATCCATAACATTTTAGAGACCGGCGCATGCATACATTATCAAGTGAAATGCTCCCTAGACATTTCAATGGCAACCAATTGAAGTTGTATCAATAATAGGGTGGTACTTGTACCATCAGACACCAACTTCTTGGTCACGATTTAGCTATATTTAGTGATTAAAATAAAAGTTTTGTACAACCTAAAAAAGTTTCTTTTTTGTGTGTGTGTTTGCAATTTTGATATGGTAGTGAATAAGTGATGCTTTGAAGCCACCGATTAGAATGTTTTTGGTGTTCTGATGCATAATTATAGTTGGTTGAGTTAAGCATAGCTGCTCTCTAAGTGTCTAAGGATAGACACCTAAGTTATGGGCATGTGAAGATTCCTATAGTCAAAAAAAAGATGCACCATATCTTCATGCACAAGATTCATGAAGTGAGGCACTTTTAGGCCTAGAAGAGGGCTAGTTTGGTACTTTCATGCATAATAATAGTCTTATGTTTCTAGGTGCATGGAACTCACTGGAATTAGAGAACATGTGAACCAAGAGAGTCATAGAAGATAGAGTGAAGATGCACATCATGATCATATGCAAGAGATCATATAAGAATGCCATACTGGAGGGCTAATATAAGGGATTTATATGGGGTATCAAAGGTTAAGGCAAGAAGATGAAAGCGTAGTGAAATCAAACAAGTTAGACAAGCATGTTTGAAATAGAAGCACAACTAGAAAATGAAATGAGACCAAGGAAGCTAAATCATGCACTTATGAGGCATTACACCTAGGTCACCTTATTGAAGGTGAAGGTCATGTCAAGTGAGAAAATCATAGGTGAATATCATCTGAATAAGCTAGCATCCAACCAAAGTGAGGTGGTAAGTGACCATTTGAACTACATGTCACTTCACCAAAAGGTCATTAGAAGAAGTTAATGAGGTGGTGGTGGAAGCAAAAAGATCCACATTAAATGTGCAAATAATAGAGGATTTTTATAGATTTTATAGGGCATAGTGAATCCCAAGGAGTTTAAACACTGCCATGTCATTAATCAATCATAATTAAGGTAGTAGATGAGAGTATAGGTATAAATCAATGAATAACTGACTACATCTATCTACAAACCTTATGCTAATTTGAACTTTGAATAGACAATGAGAGTAAAACTAGCAAACTAGAGAGCCAAACTAAGAAGACCTTGCTATAACGAGACCTTAAGCACCCTTAGATTCCAAAAGTGAATGAATGTGTAGAGAAATGAATTGCATTCCTTGTGAGATTGGCAGAGGAAAGAAAGGGGCACACATTGGGCAAGAACTAGGTATCTAAAAAATAAAGTGATACCAAGGCCACCATTTGTGGCACATGAAGCTTGAGATCTGAACATACAGTCATAGACCTGATGAATATGTAAAGCACAAATAAATATTGAATGCTTTAGAAGGATAAATATACCATAGTTTAACATAAAAAAAATTAGAATGGGGACAAAGTAGATGAGTTTAGACCTGTAGTAGGTGGAAAAAGATGTGAAGAGAGCATGACTAGCAATAAAAGCCATCACTATGAAAACATTAGCACCATTATTAAAAGGGGTGAAGATCACCCAAATTGATTTAGAGGTGGTTGAAAAGATGTTCTATTAGGACATGCAGTTTCCTAAAGAGGTTTTGATGGGAGAAAAATCAATGTCATTCATGTAAAACTTCCACCTAAAAGAGTACAACCATCAAAACTCTAGAAATGTGAATGACTTAACACAAGACTAAATGCTAGACATAGGGGCAAATACTACACAAGGCAAAACACTATTCGATGTCTCTATCTAGGACAAACTGATGACCACCAGTATGATGCAAATATATGAGTTGCTAAGTTTTGAAAAGTTGGAGGAACTTATGTAGTTCCTCCTCTCATGCATCCACAAGGATACGTTTTACTTTATAGGGAAGCACATGAGGCTATCTACAAACCTCATCAACTGAATCACCAAACTCCCAATCTCTAGTTTAGACATCTATCAGATGATGGAAAATGATACTAAAGTTGAAAGGGTTAAGAAGTTCCTAGGTTACTATAAATGAGGCTTCATGTTCCCAATCAAGGACATTAATGATCTAAGGATGAGGGAAAATACACACTTGGTGAGTTCCCAACTATGCCTAGGTAGCCAATGGGTGGATGTAACAAAGACCTACTTGTGCATCATGTAAAACATAGCATAGGGGATAAAATTCAACATCACCAAGTTCATCATAGAGGACATAATCAAGAATGTGCTCAAATGTCACATGGTGAAAGATACCTTTCAAGGGGTCCATGTTGATCTTGATTATGATGAAAGAGATAAATTATGGGTCTTTCATGCACATAATGACTCCTTGACACTAAACTACTAGAACTACACTTGCCCCCTACTTTCACCCCAAAGTATAAAGCTCAAGTAATGGGATGGTGCACCCAATATATTAAAGCATTCGAATAAGAATGGTGCATTCTAGAGAAAATCCTTAGAGTCTATTTGAAATGAAAACTTTCATCATTATGAAACACTTCAATGTCCTTCAATTGGTGCTCACATATGAGAATCACTCCAGTTGGATAAAATTGACTTATGCATTTTTAGCCAAATACTTTAGAGAGGCACTACTAATAACCCCAATGTGTAACAAGTGGATATCTCAGTAAATATTATGGATGTATAAATATGCAAGTTGAGGTACTAATATGTGTGCCTAGGGGGAAAAAAACCAAGGATGAGAAGGATGATTTGGATGCCACCAAAATCTATCTCATCAAAATAGAAGTCATCCTTGTGAGATGAAGCTAAGGAAAAAAGGCATGCTCATAGAAAAAGATGATTACCCCCCCTTCAAGTTGGCAAAGTAAAGTTATCACTAGTGGCATCAAGCAAATCCCCTCATAAGAAGCAAGGATAAACCCTGGAGGAAATACAAGATTACCTTTAGTTGAAGATCACCTCTGAATATGAAGCTACCCCCTTTGTGTCAAAGAAGAAGCACTTGGTCTTCACAATAGGAATTGCCTTGCCCAAGCTGAGGGAAAAGAAAAAGAAGAAGTCTAAGGGGTTAGTGGCAATTCCCACAATAACATTGGTAGAGATGGAGGTGAAAGAGGTAGAAAAGGAAGAAGAAGAAGGAGGGATGATAGTATATATCATTCAAAAACAAGAAATAGAGGAAGAGCCCATCATTAAAGAAATTCATGAGGCTCTCCAAGGTAAAACTGCTACCACACTTGGGGAAGCATAACCATCAAGTGCCCCAACCTCAAAACCTAAGACATAGCCTCCATGATTTGAGGAAGAGAAGAGGTGATGATGGATGGAAATGGGCCTCAATAAGGATCATATAGAAGTAGTGATAGAGTTTCATCAAAAAAGGGAGGCCATAAAGGCTAAGGGCATGACCTAGGTAGAGATCATTAAAGTTGAGGCCATGGAGATAAGGGCTAGGAGGAAAAGATAGCCATGATCATGAAAAAGAGGAAGGCATAGATAAAGAAGTTTTAAAGGGAAAAGGCTAGGAGAGAAATGGAATAAAAAAGGGTTATTATAAGCATATAACCCATAAAGGACAAAGCAGTAGAGGTGCCTAGTTCCCCCACCACACAATGGAGAAACACATACCATAGGTGTGCCCAAGTAGTGAAGTGGCACCTGGAGATAAGGAAGATGATACTGGTACCTTACATAAGCAAACATATAACACAGTTGAAATCTAGTGGACTCAGAAGGGTGAAGCTAACGTCAAAGAGAAGGAAGAAGTAGATGAAGGGGATAAGTTCAAAGAAGAACCCATACTAAAGAAAATAGACACATTAGGGGAAATTACTAAAGAAGGTGCTAGTTATAATGAAGAAAAGCTAAAACATATGAAGATGGCTATCTAAGAAGAAGAATTTGAGCTGAGCCTATGAGAAAAGGTGCAAAAGGGGTTCACAAATGAAGATTATTATGATGGAGTACATGCCCCAAAATCTATGATGATAATGCTATGCCAATAAATATCCTTCACCTTTGATATTTATATAGATGATCCTAAATGAAGGTATCATAGAAGGTAACCCTTAGTGCAAACCAACCAAAGGAAGGGAAAGACTTACTACTTGTCAACCCCTGTGTAATGAATCTAGTAAGGTTGGTTAATGACCTCCTCTAAATGGATTATGAGGTAACATTAAAGAAAATCATCAATGATGTTAGGGAATCAAGATGGAAGAAGATCACACTATAGGAAGAGGAAAAGAACAAGGCTATAAGATTCAAATTGCAACAACTGGCCAAGCATGTGGAGGAAGCTAAGCCATCCCTCTTGAATGGCATCAACACTTTAAATTTTTTGGAGGTCGATAAGGTGTGTATGCTAGTGGAGTAGATAATCCCAAGATTAAAAGAAAAATTAGAGCCATAAGAAGAGGAGGAACCTCACACTGGCATAAATTAAGATATCACTGTGAAAGTTGAAGAGGTGAAAGACCTCTTCATGAAGATAGAAGAGGGCATATAAATGGCTAATGCAATCATTTGTAAATTCTCCACCCAAGTGTCAATCATAAATGCATTCATAAAAAAGGAAAAAGGAATAAGGACACATTGATGACAAAGTCATACACTATGAATAGGTTTGAGTGTGCTCAGATAATGGTATAGGTCAACACTTTGAGTGCCTAGATCAAGACCTAGGAGCAGGACCTACAAGAACTCTTCCACATGTTGTAAACAAAGGCTTTAAAGCAAGGAAAGATCCCTGATGGAGGTTTAACAAAGGTGAAGGAAAGGTTACATGACTTTTGGAGTGAGTTAGAGAAAATTGATGTGCTCACCCTCAACACTACCTCCAAAGAGATAGACAGTACTACATAAGAAATCAAGATCATAATCTGAGGTTTTGAGGACTTTAGGGTGAAACTAAAGGAGCTTTAACCTAAATTTTGTGCATATATGGTGCTAAAAGATTAGTATGAGGATGGACTAATAATTTTTTATGGGGTAATGTTAGGACCCAAATCTATCTAAGTATAGGATCCATGCTAACATAAAAAACACTTAGGCATGAGGCAATCACTTGTCATGATTGATATTTTGTCACCTTGTGGTGCCAGCTTACAGGTAGTTAACTAAATCCTTTTTGGATTGATAATCATTAGGAAGTGGGTGTACATGATAATGATGGCTCATTAAAGACAATAGAATGGAGCTAACAGAATGAGTACCTCTAGTACCATCTCAATAATCAATGTGATCAGTCCCCCATGATACTAAGATGCCTTGAAGCACTATAAAAGCAAGTGGAGTTTAGTTAGTGAGGAGGAGGAGAATATTAGAGTAGAAAAGGCTTTGTGGATTGGTTCTAGATGTTATGTTTACCTTTGAACTTAGAGTTAGTTCAGGATGTATTTATTGCTCCCCATTGTAGTATCCAAGCTCACTTGTGAGCCTTTGGGCCTTTAGAAGCTCAAGACAAGCATTTACTTAGTTCATAGTTATATATGAATGTATTATTATTGATATTTGGTAATGATGAATCTTTGTGCAATATTTAATAGATTGAATGTTTGAGTCTATAGAATGTGTGTTGAGTTCTTATGAGCTTCTAACCTAAATCATCTATGGTGTACTTGTAGCTAATGAGGACCCCCACTCTTGATATAGGAAATTCTTTAAGTATGGGTAAGATCTTTCACCTCACAATGATCCCTATGACTAAGTACAAACCTAAGCTTAAGTCCTTTAACTAGATACCTAGTTGCCTCTCAAGAACCTAAATTCCATTCAACCAAGGTTACTAAAGGCTTGCACCCATGAAGTTATTGACCTAAAACACATCCGCTTACACCTTAAAGACAATTGGTTTTCCCCCATCCTAGGATGGCTTGCACCCATGATTTCACAATCATCATATCAATAATTAAAGTTCTCAAAGGATAGAGTTATGCCATGGCATAACTAGCCCAACATAGATCCCAATCCCTTCTCCACTGTGCTTCTAGTGAGAACATAAGGCTTGTGCTTTATGTGATGTGATGCCAACATAGTCAAGTGTCAAATGTTGAGCACCATAGGATTAGTCAAGGCATGTTCCCTATTTGGACAAGTATAATTTGACTTGGATAGCTAGACAAGTGCTTGATTAGGCCCATGACCAAAACACCTACTTTTCTACAATAGTGTATGAATAGTTAATCTTGTGAAGTGATTAATTAAGCTTCCTTGGCATGTTGTACTCTTATATCACTCATTTTCAATTTGAAATATTTTATCTAGGTCTTGTGAAGTGTGTAAGTGAGGTGTGAAGGTTGAGTGAGTTGTCTACTCACTAGTGTCAATATATGACCTCTTGTTTAGTCCTACTATCCCAAACATATTTCACTACCTCCATAATGAAGTGCTGAAATAGAGAGGCAAATTAAGAGTAGTGTTATTTTTAGGTTAGTCTTATGGTTGATGTGCACATGCAAATAATTGGTAGTGGTCAAACTATTTTGGTGCATCACCTCCATTAGAGTAGGTTTCTATCCCTTTTCCTAAAAAGTTTATAGATTAGTGAACGAGCCTAAGTGATACATCAAGGGGATCTAGCCCTATAACCTAGAGATTCAATCCACCTAAAGGTCACCCAACAACTAGGATTGTCTCCATGTTATCCCAAACTTGGAAGGCTTGAACTATTGTATAAGGGTAAAAATTTAGGCTATAACATTTACTTTTTTTTAATTGGATATATACTCAGTCCACTTAGATCCCTATATATAACCTCTCACCCCCAACATGGGTTTATATGTTATGCATTTATTGTGGTTTGTTGAATACACCATTGTACATTCATGCTATCTTCAACTTTGTTGGTCTCATGGCCTTAGGACACTAGTTATAAGTGAGGCTGATCATGACATGGAATATTTTTCATTTGTCTTTGGTAAGTAGTTACTTGAAAATATGGCACCTTTATGGGGGAATTTTATGTCCAAAAATTTTATTACCTCATTTTTTTAGTCTTTTTCAAACATTCATTGTGTCAAACACATGTTCATTACTACAATTACAAGTGTTGAAGGTGATTTATTTTTTAGATGACCCACCCTCACCTACACAATCCAAAATCAATGCTTCTTATACTTATTTTCCTCATTCTTGACATGGAGGGAATGCTACCTTGTATTGTACATTATTTAGATGACAAGGCACATGCACATTATCAGTTTTATCTTTAGGTGTGGAGGATCATTGACTATGGAAGAGTAATTTTAGAAGTAGGCAACATGAATTCGGGCTTAGAAAAAGGCTCTATTGCTTTTAAATATGTGTTTGGTAATCTCAATCTAAATTATCCGTAAGGAAAAAATCCAGTCACAATCTTAGGAAACATCAAATTCAAAAATGTATACTTTGCTTATTTATCTTAACCAATATATTAAAACAAAGGATAAAATGCTTTTATATTTTGTAATAAAGGATATATTGTACAATTTTCTACCATCAAATTAGTTAGGTACTGATTCCTTCCTAGACACTAATTTTTTTGGAGATTATAACAATTTTGGTATTTTTTGTTGCTTCAAGTAACTTAGATTCAAAATTAAAATAAAACCTTGTTTATTTCTAATAGGAATATTTGAGGTTGTTTTGTTACCTTATGAATATTGTATCATTCTATGGAGGACTACCATATCAATTCATAAATTCTTATCATATGTGGGGTTATGCTCATTCCTCTAATATTTTAACTAATAGGGGATATGCTTCCAAACATTTAAGTTTCCAATCTTAATCATATTTTTGCTTTCCCATTTTTTTATTCTAAGTCAAGATTTTAAAAAGTTACTTTGGATAAGGAGATAAGAAATTACATATTTTTAATGCTACTCAGTTTGTTATTCTCAACAATATTTCTTATTCCTCTTTTTGAGGACATCATTCAAACACTATGTAATACATTAGTAGACTCTATGGTTGTTCAAGTGATGATTGACTCTTTATGTTGCAATGAGTCTTGACAATCAAGGGCTCACTGTCCTACATGACTAAAACATAGTAATTTTGTGCTCTATTTAAAGATTAGGGGAACAAAACCATTTTAAAGGATATTTTATGGGCCTTCATTATTTCTCATTATCACTACCTTATCTTGCATACTAGGTTGAGTTATTTTAGTGTGGAAATATTTATTTAATCATATGCTTGGTTAAAATTAGGATTTTTTATTTTATTTTATCCTTTTTGATAATGGAAACCCCCACTACCTATTGTATTCACATAGAATATTCATGACATAATATATATCCTAATTTGGATGCTTGTTTCTTTCTGTGATATATATGACTCCTATATAGATTCTCTAAAAATGATTTATAGTGATTTTTCCTAGAGGTAAATGGGGCAGTAGTTTAGATTAAAGTAGTAAGTAATGAAAACATTATAGTTTCATCTTCTATTATGTGTCTCATAAGTGATAAACCTTTGAGCCAACCACTAGAATAATATATGCTTGTAGTTTATTCCATTATCATTCTTAATCTTGTATAATCCATTGGGAAGAAAAGTGTTTTTGGGATACATGATGTAACATTTTTTGAAGGTATGTAATAACTAATAGTTTATTTACTTATTTTTTAAATAAGTATTATGATTGTTTTATACTTCCCCCCAACATTTATTATTCCATATGTTTTTAGTACCATCTTAAAATTGGGAACTTTATGAGAGCAAGGTTGTTCACATATGAATCATACCTCAAGCAATAATAACCAAGCATGGATTTGCCCTCCGCACTTCTAGATCTATAAAAACAAAGGGAGCTTCCCTATAAGGTTCCTATACACATTGTTTTTGGTAGTCCACATGTGCATTAGGTATAGAAAAAAAGCAAAAACCTATTATATCCAGGTGCTCACTTAAGTGTCACTAACACCATAGATACTTTCTTGTACAGTAAATACTCAATTATAACAAAGGTAGATAACTACACATATTTAAAAGTCTACATATGCTTAAATTTACTAAATTATAATAAATCATTTCATCCTCCAAGTAAACATGACTTAATCCCAAACCTATAAAGACTCTTTAAGGCTCAAAATAGGAAGTCATTGATAAGACTACACCAATGAACCCAAAATTCCAATAACACTAAAACATAATACTATCCATGGGAAAAAAATATAATGGATTAATGATATCACAAGACACTCATGGTTAATCCCAAATTACAACATAATCAGATTTGAACATTAAAATAATCTTTTCCATAATTATTTGTAACACAAAATTTATATTTATAAAAAATAAATTAAAACCACAAAGATTTGGATCACTATTTTCTAATACAAGCAACTTAGAATAAATTAATGACCAATTTAACATGTAGTACAAAAAATACAAAGGACCCATAATAGATTTATAAAATAAAATGTAAGGTTCCTTTAGAACATAGAGAGTCCATGTGAGATTTATACTTATGAAAGGTCCTAATTATCCAATAAAAAAGTAAGGAAATTAATTAATAAATATTGATCCAATCACTAACACTGTATACCTTCTATCCATTTGGCATAGATTCATCTACTAATAGAGTTTATGAAATATCAAGTAAATACACATCTTAAACAAATGATACATGAATGAAAATAAATAATATGATTTATATGCATGCATAATATTTGTCCTTACATGGATATTTTATTATTTGTTTAAAATATGTTCCAATGAATGTGAATATCAACAAGATTTAAACAATAAACTGTGCAACATTGAAAAATGAGGATAATGAAAGTTAATGTTATTTGTAATGCATTTTAAACCTCATTACACATGTGGTTAATTTTTTATTCTATGAGACACTACATCTCATGATATTTGTTATGAATTAATCCTTTTATTCATGACCTAGACTATAAATCAAACTACTCATATTTCAATGACATTAAAAAAATGTAGGATAAAATGAAACACAATGGATTATCGGAGTTGTTGCCAGAATCTAGATAATGCGAATGCAATGGAGACGTGATCACACGAGATGAAGCTAGTGCACATCACATAGATGCTAAAATAATTTGAAATTATACAAGAAGATAAATTGTACAAGACAAATAGGAGAAAACCCAATATCTGATTAACATGAGATGACCAAAGTGAAGAATACATATAGGAGAGCACATAAGTAACTCCTCCATAAAAGGTGGTCAAGGCACCCCATGAATAGACTATAACTCCTCCATGAAAGGTGGTGACAAGGTGCTAAGAATAGAGAAGTAACTCCCATACTCAGAATAGCCAGTTAAAGGAGTTACTTATAACATTATTATGACACCTATGACACATCTATGACACACATCTCCACATAAGCTAGCCTCTCCCACTAATGTAGGAAAAATTCAAGTATGCACAAATATAATTTCCCTAATTAAATAATAGGGAAAAATATAAACCTACACTAATACCCCCCATAAGCATAACTTAGGTGGTCAGTGTGGAAATATAAAATGGGTCTCAGCAACTAGGCCTGATGAGGTACCCATGTACAAATGCAATCTCTCATAAGATAGAGAAAAGGAGAAAATTCATAGGAAAAAACACCCCCCCCCAAAAGAGAGACATAAAAGAAATGAAGTGGCTAGAAGGCCCCCCTGAAGATGATGATGCTGCAGATGTAGACCTCACCCCAAGAAGAGCTCGTAAATGAATGAACTTGCTCTCGGTGAAAGGTTTGGTGAAGATGTCTACAACCTGCTCTAAAGACTGGAAAAAATATCAAGTCAATGACCTAACTATGAATAAGCTCCCAAATGAAATGCATGTGAATATGTATGTGCTTGGTCCGCTGGTGCTGAACCGAATTCTTATAAATCTAAATGGTACTCTGGTTGTCACAATAAATGATGGTGGGCTACTTGATAGGAATGCCAAACTCAAAAAGAATCCCCTAAAGCCAAATAGCCTTAGTAGTTGTATTAACAACTCCCTTGTACTCTGCCTCTATGGATGATATAGCAATAGCATTCTGCTTCTTGCTAGACCAATTGATAGGACCAGAACCTAGAGAGAAATTGTAACCAAAAGTGGACTTATGGGTCTGTGAATCACTAGCCCAATCTGAATCTGTATATCCAACCAAGTCAACCTCTATGCCAAATCTATAATGAATCCTGTATCTATGTGAACCCTGTATGTAATTCAAGATCCTCTTAACTGCTTTCCAATGTAGCTCATGAGGTTCTTGCATAAATCTGGAGACAAGTCCCACTGTATATGATATGTCGAGCCTGGTGTGAGTCAAGTAGATGAGACTACCAACAATTTATCAATATCGAGTGGCATCAACCAATGGTGAAGAATAGTTAGCCTCAAGCTTGACTCTTGATAGAAAGGGAGTCAGAGATGGATTGTAATCAACCATGTGAAACTGAGCCAATAAGTTAAGAGCATACTTAAGTTGTATAAGAGAAATCCTTGAATCTGACTGTGAGATCTTGATGCCAAGGTAGTAGTGAAACAAACCCAAGTCTATCATGTCAAATCTATCCTGGAGAGATGCCTTCATTGTTGCAATAGCCGATGAAGAACTCCCAGTGATCAAAAGGTCATCAACATATAGAACCAAAATTAGGAGTGAATCATCCTGCCGTAAGAAGTAGACATTGGGGTTAGAATGGCACCTAGTGAAACTTGCTATGAGAGGGAAGGAATCCATCTTGGCATACCATGCCTGAGGGCCTATTTGAGGCCATAGATAGATTTCCTAAGTTTGCATATTAAGGAAGAATCTTGAACAAATCCTGGCAGCTACTCCATGTAGATCTTCTCCTCTAGGTCTCTATGAATAAAGGCACTCTTCACATCCATCTGGTGCACATCCCAACCATGTGCTACGGAAATAGCTAAGGTGAGTCGAATAGAAGTCATCTTTGCAATAGGTGCAAAGGTCTCTGAGTAGTCAATGCCTGCCACCTATGTGAAACCCTTGGCAACCAGTCACACCTTGTACTTATCAACTGACCCATTTGCTGCAAACTTGGTCTGATATATCCACCTACATTAAACCATCTTTCTTCCCTTAGGAAGTGAAGTCAAATACCAAGTGTGATTTTTGATTAAGGAAGAATATTCTTCCTCCATAACACTATCCCACTTAGGTACCCTTGATGGCTCTCAAAAAGTCTATGGATCTGAAACTGAAGCAAAGAAGGCATGTGTATCTCTCTAAAAATCCCCCCTAATACGTCTGTCATCTATGGGATATCTTGCCCAAGTACCAACACTCTCAAGTGTCTGTCTGGCCCAAAGTGGCCAAGAAGTGGGCGAGTCAAGTGCTAACTCCTCATCCTCTGACTGACTAGAGGTGGATGACTCTGCATCACTATCCTCACTGTCTAAACTCAAAGAAGAAGATGTCTCTTACTCAGGAACCTACTGTGGCTGATCTGAATCTGCTGAGGAATCATCATGAAGAAGTATATCCATTGAGGGAGAAGAAGTGCCAAGTGTTGAGTCTCTAGGACTCTCCTGAAAGTGGACACTTCTCTCAATGAACAACTCATGAGTGGTCGGATCTAGAAGGCGATACCCCTTTATACCATCTGGATATCCTACAAAGATGCAAGGCTTGGATTGACATTCCATAGCTTTTCATTTCTTCTTTGGTAAGTGGGCCATGGCTGGGGATCTGAAAACCCTAAGGTGCTCAACATCAGGTTTCCTTTTATGCCAAGCTTCAAAGGGTGTTATCCCTTTCAAAGCTTTGTGAGGAACCCTGTTTTGAATGTAGCAAGCACAATTGATGACTTTGGCCCAGTACTATGGTGCTAAGGATTTGGAGTGAATCGTACAACTACCCATCTCTTTCAAGAACCTATTTTTATGTTCTACAACTCCATTCTGTGAAGGATTGTAAGTGATTGTGTGATACAAATCAATCCCCTCTATGATGCAAAACTACTCAAACCTATTGCTAACATACTCCCCTCCATTATCAGTTTGAAGAACCTTGATGGATTTCTCATTCTATTTCTAAACAAGAGCCTTGAAGTCTAGAAAATTTTCAAGCACTTCAGACTTTTGTTTGAGAAAATATATCCAAGTGTACTTAGCGAAATCATCAATGAAAGTGAGGATGTACTTGGCCCTTGTGAAAGATGGTTTGGGAAAGGGTCTTGATACATCACTGTGGACTAACTCCAAAGGTTGTGAAGCCCTCCAAGCTTTGCCTTCATCAAATTTTTCTTTGGGATGCTTCCCAAGGGAGCATCCCTCACAAAGTCCTTTTGAGAATTGGACACGAGGCAAGCCAATGACCATGTCATTTTTGCAAAGTTGTTCAAGGTAGTAGTAGTTAAGGTGGCCAAACCACTCATGCCATAATTTGCTAACTCCATCTAAATGAGTCAACAATGTTTTTGGAGAAGAATCTGGTGCAAAATGTGAGAAGGTGTATAACCTTGCTTGGTGATCTGCCCTACCCACTACCACTGTAGTATCACTATGCAACTCCCTGATAGCCACTGAATCTTGCAAAAACTCGACTCTCATGCCCCAACCAATGTGAGTGATTTGGTACACTGATAGGAGATTGGTTGAAAGAGAAGGAACACTTAGAACATTATTGAATGTTCTTCCTTCCATTTCAACTGACCCTCTCCCTGCAACAAAAACTGATGTGTCATCACCCAAACTAATTAAAGTCATGCTACAAGGCTCTAAAGATGAAAACTCAACTAGTGAAGAGCCCATGTGTTGAGAAGCACCCAAATCAATGACCCATGATGTTATAAAAGCTATAGTTGCTATAAGGGCCTTGCCCTTTTCTTTATCCTTGCCCTTGCCTTTTGCCTTAGTAGAATCTTGGGTGGATGAATTCTGCTTGATGGACTTAGGAACACCTATGTTGTGCTTCTCTAGAAGATGAGTTAGGTGATTTATTTGTTTCTTCATGCATTTGTGTTCATCATGCCATGTTTTTTTACAATAGGCACACTTAACCTTCTCCTTCTTAGGTTTAGCACTAGAGGAGGAAGACTCAGTGTTGTTTTTGGCAGGGTTGTTGATTTCTTTCTTCTTCTCTTGGTCCTTGTTCTTTTTCTTCTTCTCCTTTGTTGAAGTCTTATCCTTACCATTTTCAGATATCAAAGTTTGGGGTTGAGTAGATTTCATTGTGCCCATTTTAATTAGCTTATCTTGCTCCCTAATCAAGTCGGCAATGAATGAATCCAAAGAAGGCATTTTCCATGTAGTGCCAAGGGCACTTTTTATGGCATGGAAAGTGGAGACAAAGACTGAATAGCTTGGACCTAACTTTGTGAGAATAGAAAGGATGAGTTGATCATCTTTCTTCTCTATCCCACATTCTTTCAATTGTAATATAAGGGCCTTAAACTTAGTGAAGAAGTCCTGTAGGGTGTCAAAGTTGCTAGGACTTAGACTTATGAGTTCGTTTTCGAGCTCATGACCTCTCATCTCATCAAGCTTCCCAAATAAGAGTTCTAAGGTGTCCCATATGTCTTTGGGAGTCTTGGTAGTTTCTAAATGGAAGAGAAGTTTTAGAGACATGGACAAGCTCAATAATCCATAGGCTTCATCACTATGGTTGTACCACTTGACCTTTTCAGCATCAGTGTTGGGTTCTACTTCAGTACCCATGGTGATCCTATACAACCCTTTGCTTCTAAGAATGATTGACATTTTAACCTTCCATTCATGATAGTTGAAGGGTGTTAGGGGTTTAAGTTAAAAATAATTAATTTTAAGCTAAATTTAGGTGAAGTTGTGTTGATTGCAAGTTATGAAATTATGCAGAAAGGAGAATGAAAGCAAAGATTGCAAGTGCTGAAAAGCAATCACACCCCCCCAAAATGTTGAGCCCCCCAAAAATATGCAAGTGCATGCTCAAAAGACATTGAGCTTAGATAAAAATGTGTCTTAGAGCAATTAGTGCAAGACTTTAAGCAAACAGGACGTCCGACTCAGTCAAAAATGCGTCCTGGGAGACCCAAATTTTAGGAACTTTATAAACTAGTGCATTTTAAAAAAATAATAAGCCTAAACTATGGAGAATTGAAATACAAACACTTTTTCAAAAAATGACACACAAATCTGAGCTACCGTTTGCAAGATATTAAAGATTCAATTTCCCGTAAACTAGTGTTTTTGCAAAAAAAACACTAAAACATTAAAAAAATGTTTGTTTTGAGAGATAATGTGGCCTTCCAACCACTCATTGGACTAGGCACAGAGCAAGGAATCCAAAGGAGGTCTTTTTGAGGGGGAATTGGCCTCCTACCAACCCGAGCCTCACCCTTCGTCTTTGACAGGCGAAGATACAAGTTTAAATTTAAACCCCCAAATTGTCAAATTGTCTAAAATACTTAATACTCAGTCAAATTGACTGAATTTTTTTTGACAAGTCAATTTTAACTAAAAAATTAAAGTAAAAGACAGAATGAAATGGAAGGCCAAGTATTTAATGGCCCACATGGGATGCCAAACAAGGAAGGGGCACCATTTTCAAAAAAAATAGTAGGTCTGGCAGAATTCTCTCACCAAAATAAGGCGCAGAAAAGTGGAAAGTAGAGGCAAATCCATAGAAGGAAAAATAAGGTGCAGAAACTTGTAGTCAAGAAGGCCGTTACTGCTAAGCCGACTGCTAAACTTGCCACTGCAAAGAAGGTGCTGGAAGGCCTACAAGGATGCCTGCCGTTGCAAAACCAGCACCTGCTACGAAGAAACCAACAACTGAAGTTGCTGCTCTGACTATAAAGACTGAAGAGAAGACAACCAAGACACCCAAGGCCAAGGCTCCCAAGGAAAAGATAAAAACAACACAAGAAATGATATTGAAAAGTTTTTTTTAGATCAGATCTAGAAATAAAAAAACATAAAGAGAACTCCACTCCTCATGATTTCAAAATAAACTAATAGCATAACCAAACACATGATTACTGGAGTGGCTCTGATACCATATCAGAGTTGTTGCTAGAATTTGGATAATGTGAATGCAATGGAGACGTGATCACACGAGATGAAGCTAGTGCACATCACATAGATGCTAAAGCAATTTAAAATTATACACAAAGATAAATTGTACAAGACAAATAGGAGAAAACCCAATATTTGATTAACATGAGATGACCAAAGTGAAGAATACATATAGGAGAGCACGTAAGTAACTCCTCCACAAAAGGTGGTCAAGGCACCCCAAGAATAGACTGTAACTCCTCCATGAAAAGTGGTGACAAGGTGCTAAGAATAAAGAAGTAACTCCCATACCCATAATAGCCAGTTAAAAGAGTTACTTATGACATTCTTATGACACCTATGACACATCTATGACACACATCTCCACATAAGCTAGCCTATCCCACTAATGTAGGAAAATTCCAAGTATGCACAAATATAATTTCCCTAATTAAATAATAGGGAAAAATAAAAACCTACACTACTATGGATTCCCTAAAAAAAATCATTTATAGATTAGAAAAAGGATCTTGATGAATGTCAAATTCATATACTTGTATTTAATAGATCATATAGATGTTTTTTTATCATTCAAGTTATGATTGGTGATCTATGTACATAAGTTCAAGTTGGTAGATCATAACCAACCATAAAGGTGTTTCGCCTTGAAATAATTACTTAAAACTCATGTGCAAAATAAAATCTTAGAACTTCCTAGAGCATTACAACATATAAAATCACCATAGCATCAGGGGAAGGAAATGACAAGTGATAACAAATGAATACACTCAAGAAAGTAACCAATTGATTTGTATGATTTAATTGATTAGGATTACTCAAGCCATTGAGGGGAATCTATTAAAATTTGTCAAAATATATCATAATGAGAGAATATACATCATCAATACATCATATATTATCATACACATTATATGTAGACAAGGTCAGGGGATCCATTGAAGGACTGCCCTAACCCAAAAAACAATTTTAGATGGTCATTGAGGCAATACAGTTTATTCAATTATTGAGGCATTGTATCAAAAAATTCACATGACAAATTCCAAAATTTGAAGCCAAAAAAGGTATATTTATATTAGGAATTGGTTTATTAAGTTTGTCATCTATATTACTTGGCTGTTATCAATTCCAAAATTACTATTTTGATATTATGATGTAATAAAATTTCTTACTTATGCCAAGTGATGAATATATAGTAACGATAGATAAACATTACTAAGTAGATGTTGAAACTTTGGTATACTTTATAATTATATGTGAGATTCCCTAAAACATCACCATAATATGGGAAGTTCACAAGTTCTATACAATATAGTATGGTGTGTGATGAATGAATAAAGATTAAACTCATATAAGTTCTATATAGTCACTAACATGGGGAATATATACTCTTAGACCAAATGAATCCTTTGTAAAATAACACTTCTACCTCTTTTATTGTCAAATAATGATTCCTACTTCCTTAACCACCTTGTAATGTTCACCTGAGTTTGATTGAATGTAAAAATTGGAGGCTTAAATCATGTATTATATGTAGGGCACTTCATTTTGTGAAATGGGTTCATGGGATAAATTATACACATGGAACTTTATTTTATGAAATGGGTTCATGAGAATAAAAAGTACATATAATCATACCACAAATTATGATTGGAAAATTAAAATCATGAAACCAAATGCTAAATCATCATCATTTTCAATTCATGAAATTTTATGGCCATGTAGATCCTGCCATGTTGGTTTATTTGTGTGTGTTAGTTTAAACAATTTATATGGGTTAGTTTGGGTTAGATGATGTGGTAACAATGAGTTCAACATTAATTAATTTTCAAATTCATTAAAGATGGTGAGGCCTAGAGGTGCCACACCAACACACACTAAGTTTATGAATTTTGGTTATGATCAACCCTTTAAACTTGGCTTTTAGGATTCTCACCATTTATAAAGTTATTATTTGAGTTCTATGTCTGGTTTTGTGCATGCCACCTCAATATACTTTCCAATGTTTGAGTTTTATAACTTTTAAACCATGAGCATGAGCATGAGCATGAGCATGAGCTTGAGATTCTTGATTTTGAATTCAATTTATTTTTTAATAATGTGGATTATATTTCTCATGCTCTTAACCACATATCTCGAGCCATTTTAGTAGACATTCATCTAATTCATGTTATTATTCTTCACTTATAAGAGAATTTGATTTGGAATAATGGTTTTGTGTTTAGGACCTTTTTTCAAATTCATACAAGTCTAGTGGAGTATTAATGACATGGAAGTGGGGTTCAAACTCTAATTTTCCATTTTTATGACTTGGAAAAATATGAAATAAACTTCATTTAACACTCTATGCAATCAAATGTCTCTTTTTTTATTCTTAGAAATTGACTTTTAATCTCCCATGTACCAATTTTGAATTGGAAAATCATGAATAAAACCCTAATTATTAATTTTTATGTTTTGGTAATTTATTTAGAGATCTTTATTTGTTTTTTTCTAAATTATAATAGTGTGAATAAAATCCCACTTTCTAATTTTTATTTTGGCAAAGCACAAAAATAATCTTACTTCAGCTATTAATTATCTTCAAACATTTTCAAACACGTCCTCTTCATAAGTTCAAAATAACATTAAAACAAATATTTCACTTCTCCATTTTAAAATTATCTCGATTTTTCCTCTAACATGTTGGAGCAATAATTGATGGGTTTGAACAAAGTTTTGAAAATTTCAATTTTCAAAACTTTGTTCAAACCCAATGTGTCAATAGATATTCTTTAAACATGAAGACCCTAAATATACAAATCATATATGAACATTTTAAAAACAAGTGGTTATAATCCAAGAGACTCCATAACAAGCACCATTGAATCTTTCAACTTAACATTAAAATATATGATTGGGTTATAATTGAGTTAATCTCACATTACTAATAATTGTGAGACAAATGTGATTTATTATGCTCTACACTCATCAAAATATTTTACAATAGGGAAATAAGATAAAGGGTTAGAAGCCTAAAGTGGTGAATTACCTTCACCATTCATCCCCATACTAATAAATTGTAACGATGGTTGTGTGTTAAAGTGGGTCCCTTTGATTTATGATTATTACCATTAATACATGAGGAAAAAAGTCATTTGGGTAATGACTACTTGTGGAGGTCATTTGGGTAATGAATACTTGTGGAGATCATTTAGGTAATGACTAATCATGCACAAGTGTAAATTCCATAATTATCAATATCTATTTCCTAAGAACTTTGTAATCTATTGCTAATCATTCTTTTTCAAGTCTATATATGCTCTACCTTGATTTATCATTGCTCAAAGACTTGCATCACATTTTTTACGAAAATAAGACCTAGGTGAATGTGCATGTAGTTACATCTCACACTTATGGATGATGAGGTTGAAGACATTACTCAATTTTTATGTTCACACTTCAAATGAACTATGGGGGATATTATTCTATCAAGTGAGATATATAGTCACAACACCTTTCAAGTTTCCCCACCTAACTACTTCTTCCCTTCTTCTATTGTATTATGTTTTGATATGACAAGCTTGGTCGATAGTATTGAAGAGAAAACCATAAAATTTTGTCCATCAGTTATGTAAAACACATGTATAGATAAAGATGACATCTAGTTTTGAAGCTACATAGGAAAATTAAAGATCTAAATATTAGCACAATATAGAAAGGACATAGGAGGACATGAAAAATGGTCAAATATGATTAAAAATAATTATACCTTGGACACAAATGACACAGTCATTGTTTTGTTTATATGAATTCAAAACTTCAAATTTGGCACATGGTTAGCTACAAGCATGCACATTTCAAATCTGCATTTAGAAATCAAAATTTCATATCAAGTGTGATTGTTCCTTTGCATTTGATTCTATTTGAAGTTCAATTGTCAATTTAACATTTACCCTTTTGCATGTTTAATTTTTAAACACAAGGCTTTTTAAAATTTTGTGTTTCATTGATTTATCATAGACTTGGTCATATGTCATTGTTGTAATAATTGTGTGTATATTAATTGAATATAATCCACCTTTTGTTAAAACATTTCGATGAACCACTTCATTATTCAAACACTCATGCCTTCCTCTTAGGGTTTTATTGGCATTTTTATATTTTTTCTATATGAATCTTATTCTACATGTTTTAAGAAAGCCCTAGTAGGCTTTCCATCACTTACTAATTTTAGATTATTTCCACCATTTATAAAGTGGTGCTTCAACCTTATTATTTTAATTTACATATCTTTAGAGGTCACCTATGATTAGAATTATCCATATTTGTTGATTTTTGAATTAAGGTTTCATATAAACCCTCTTGGTTTCTTGTGCCTTTCTTCAAGGCTCGTACTTGCTTGAACCATGATATCTGTGTGAAATATTTCCTTATTTTTAATAATCTAGTGGTTCATATCTAATCTTGATTTGATTTTATCACATCATGGGTGGCTTATATTTATATGATATATATATATATATATATATATATATATATATATATATATATATATATATATATATATATATTTATGAAAAGGCATGGGGGTTAGTTTGATATTACATATGATTGATTTCATGGTTTTTAAGAATATATTTATCATTGATTACATGTTTATTTCCTAGCATCCATCATAAAATATTATCTTGTGGATTGAGACATGATAGGGTTATTTATAACATTCTATATGATGATGATCTACCCCATGATATATTTGTTTGTACCTCCCTTAATGACATTCTTTCTATTATTAAATGTATGATGGTTTACTATTATATTCATGTTATATCAACTTGATAGAACACAAAATTTAACTATTCCTCCTCTTGATCCTTAAGGTAGGGAAAACCAAAATAATCCTCTTCAAGCCTTTAATCCTCCCCATACTCCTTCTAGAGTTCATATGAATAACCCATATGATTTGGTGGAACAATTTCAAAATATACAAGCCAAAATCTATGTTCCATAATTTATTAAATAATTAACTATTTTCAAATACATATTATAAGACATAATTCATGATGCTACTTTTCTAACTAACACTAACCCTATTTACTTTTCTTCTCTTATAAACACTTTACAAAATAGCAAATGCCTCATGGCCTTCAAACTTGAGGATACACCTCCTAGATATATCACATATCAAAATCTTCCTTTGTACATTTAAGCCAAAACAAATCATTCAAAAATTAAGTGGTCCCTAAGGACAATTATTTTACTATTAATGGAATTTAAATCGAGTAAAACTAGAAATATTTAGATTATGTAAAATTAGGAAATAATCATACAAATATGAATGAAAAAGCATAAATTCATATTTTACTTACATTATTTATAATTGACAAAGTAAGATGGAAGATATGTACTTAGCTTATTTTGATATTACATTCCTTACTATGCTCATTAAATTTTCTAAAAATACTATCTTTGTTGTCACATTGGGTTTTCACCCTCTATGGAGGTGTTTCATGCCACCTCACCCAATTGACAGAATGAGAACACCTTAAGGCTATGGGTCACCAATGGTTGGAGTGAACCTCTAAATAGGGGTGGCTTCCCCTGATGGATCACCTAAGATTACACTAAAATACTACACTTTCAAGGAAAAGGGAGAAAGAATGCATAAAATAGATAAACTGAAAGCAAATGGGGGTGATACATTAGATTGTATTGACATCCTCTATCTACTGAAGCATACATAATGAAAATAAAATAACTAAAAAACATGCACAACTCCACAATCTTAACAATCTCTTTTGCATATATGTTTTGTAGGGAGGCAAAGAGATCATGAAATGACTTAGAAGGGAGACACTCCACAACTAAAAACTACATGAAATTAATATCACACAACCTACAACCTAAAAATGAGTATACCCTGCATGAAGGTGAGGGAATTCGATATAAAGATAAGGAGAAATCAACTTATTCACAAGATAAGATTGACAATCCACAAATTCACATAAGGTATAGGGATATGAGAAGGTAAATCAATTCTATTATTTATTCAAAGGCATAAGAACAAGGTATAGGGATGAAGAACATGCCAATTATACAACATTTATGTGATAAAAAGTAGTCCCCTTATAATGATAGGTCTTCCCCACTATCGAGGTGGTTGTAAATTTTAATGCTGATCAGGGAATAGGGATTGAGGTAGTGGGGATCCCCTCAGGATTGATAGAGTCATGCTTGCATAACTACCTACCACATCCTCCTAAGCCTACAAATTATATTTTGCATGCTCTCCATTTCCACTCACTTTCATGATGAATGGGGCCAGATTCCATCACCCTCTTTCCATTTTTCCAATTAGGGATAAGCTGGTCATATTGATTTTCATTTTGAGCCACTCCAAGATTGATTATATGAATTAATGAAATTACACAACCTACTCAAGAGTTTAACATATAAATAGGCAAAACATGCCATCAAAATTTCCTTAATTAGTGCCAATGTGGATGCCAACAAAGTCCTCAGTGGTGGAATCTAGCCATGTGTCAACATTAGGCTCATTTTGAGCTTTTCTACTTCTATAAGGAAACATGTACTCAACATTTTGTAGACTCTCAGGATTATTTATAACTCATAAATTATCCCATATGATTTAGACATAAGCCTCAAGCTTTGAAAAATGTTTTGGGCCTGCACAAACCACAATGGGGCTTTGAAGTAGTAGGATTTCTCATGTGGCATCATCCCATTAATCCACTAGCTTGGGGATATGACATACTATTTGGGTTATAAGTAAATTCTAGGAGAGTGGGGTAGTGGAATTGTGTCATGTGGCATCATCCTACTAACCCACTATCCCAAAGGGTTTAGAACTTTACAAATGGTTGTGGGACCGTGGGTCACCAGGATTGTAACACATGGAAGCATCTTGATTACCCTCTTACTTAGAGGATTACTGACATCATTGCCTTTCTAGGAAACTTATTGAAAATTTACTAAGTGTTGAAAGGAATTTTTAAAGGGCTCAAAAACATTGAGAGAGTGATGTGTGGCATCGGGTGACCTTTAAAATAAATGGCTAAGTATTGTTGAACAAAAACATGTGGATCCAGGAAAACACAAAGAATTGACTAAGTGTCAAAATATATTTTAAAGGGCTTAGGATCATTGTGAGATTAATACTTGAAACTGTATAACCTTAAAAATAAATGACTAAGTCTTGTTGTGAATAAAAAACTAAGAAACCATCAATGCATCATTAGGGGCCTTTAAATTTGAGATCATTTCCTCTCTTGAAGCTGTCACTAGGAAAATACCCAAAAATGGTTGTCTCTTTGCTATTCAACTCCTATAGGTTCTAGGAGTGCATTGAATTGGTTGGGAATGCTTGGGAATCTCATAATTCATGAGTTATTTAAATTATGGAGATTCCCTTTGGGATTATAAGTGACTGTGCATAATCAACTAAGTCTTGGGACTGATCGACTAAATCTTGATAAGCCTATGAATGATCCCTAAAGATTTAATAGAACTCAAATGCTGCTCTTCCATGGTGACCAAAAATGGTCAACATTATAGTGAACTCTATGGGATGCCTTCTTGTTAAGTAGTTAGACCAATTTCCTTTAAGCAATCCATTGGGCATTTAGTCATAAGACTTATCTATACTTAATCTGCACTATGATTTGATAGAGCCATGCTTAACCAAGTCGATGATAAACTAGGATGAATTCAAAAAAATAAGAGAAACAAATGGCATGAACATGCCATAGGAACTTAAGGAAAGGAAAAAAACTAAATTAATGTGAAAAAACACTTGGAGAAAATAAAATGTGGCTAAGCTACCCTAAATCAACCAATTAAAAGACTATCTAAACAAAGCCATTGACCAGTTACAAAAAATAGCTACCCTTTCTTATCAACTTAGAATGATTTTCATGTTTTATAGAAACCAAATAAAGGTGGATAAGGATTATATTCTCAATGTATTGGTGATATACTTCTATGAGGATAAAATTAAACACATTTACCCATGTAAGTTGACTAGAAATGCAACTATCTTGGAGTGGATAGGTAGGTTGATTTTGGCCTTCTTGATGATCAATTTTGTGATCTAGATTGAGCACAACTTATGATGTCTTCTACTTATTATCTTCCAACCAATCTAGGTATATGATAAGACACCCTTTTGATAAAATAAATATTGAGAAATCATGGCTGATCTCATGGCTAGGTTCTTTTACTCGATCATCCAGCTGATTAAGATGATTTTATCCTAATGGATCATTTAGAAACATGGTAACTTCCACATGATGCTCATGATACTCATGAGTTCTGTCTTCAAGGGATGTTGGCTTAATTTTGAGGCTTGAGCAAAAGTCCTATATTTCATCCCAAAAGATGTCTTCCTCATGCATACCATAAGGGTTTAAATCCATAGCCTTTATATAATGAGCTGAATCAAGCTCATAATAGCCCTTTGCCCAATCATTAGATGATAAATAAATAACCTCCTCTATAAAATCAGTATCCCCATAATGAAAAATTTCCTCCTTTGTGTCTTGTGACCCCGTATTTGGCATAATGAAGTTCTCCTCCTCATAAAAGTAATACTGATATTCATACTCCCAAAATCACTATCTTCCCAATTCAAGAGAAAAGGCTCAAACTATGTTTATTTCTACTCCTTTTATAATTGTGAGGATAATCCAACTCACTAACCCTAAATTTTTGATGCATCTTAAATCATGCGAGATTTAGGAGTGACTATAAAAACATAGTTTTATACATTAGATGGCTTAGGGTATGAGAGTTGGGCTTGTAATTATGTAGTGCCTTAGATGGGCTAGTTGTCAGGTGGATAAGATCTATTAAAGGGATGATAGGGACTATTTTTTTATACTTGTTGATTCTTTAAGGATGCTAGCTTATTACCAAGGATTTGGATGAGGCTTTTAGCTTCCTACAACTCACTAGGAGTGATTGAAAATGGGATTTCTTAGCTAGCCATTACATGAATAGAGGATGGAATAGGTTGATTGGGTAGAGGCTCAAGAGATTAGGGTATTAAAGGCATGGGTGTAATTTTAACAACATGAATGAGACATTATTATGCTATAATATAAAGATCATAAGCATTAGATAAGGAAACTTCACCTAGTGATTGGGTGATGACTGCAATTTCATAGTCAAGAGCTTTCAAATAGTATAAGAATGTTACATGAGACAAGTGATTCATCAGTGTTGGGATTCCATCAAAAGTTTGTAAGAACCTCAAGTTGATGTCAGTGAGGGGTTCATGGGGACATGTTCCTATGGTGGTGAGTTGATGAATAAGAGATGAGTGGTTAACCCTTTCTTTAAACTATATATATAATCTCACACCAAGTTCATCCTAGCTATGAATGGAGCCCATAATTAGACTTCTATACGACCATAGATCTCTCAATTTGAATGATTAAGATTAGATATGGATGACCACATTATTTTTAAGTATATGATGGATTGCACACACATGGGCTATGTCTTTGATGTGCTCAATGGTGGTGGTCTCATCCTCAATCATGAAGGATGTACTCTTGAGAGATTTAATGAGGATATCATCATAGTGGACTAGTGTTAGAGGTATACCTATGTTAAATATCACAAATGCATGGATACTTTATTGGGCATCCATGAGATATATGAGAGTTAAACTCCCTCTTGAGTATAACACATGGGCTCTTTCTGTTGTAACCCAAAGTTGGAATAAGAGCATAGTTGATAGGTGATTAAATAAATTCAAAAGAAGGGAAAGATCATGAATATCACTTAAATCCTAATACTTGATAATATTTAAGCACTTAGACTCTTAAATCAATATATTTGACAATTGGAGTCACCATGGTGTTGAATAAACTACCATGAAAGGTAAGATGCACTGAAGAACATTCAAAAATTCCTTAATGGTTGATGTGACGATCATCAAATGGGGTCATACCAAGCATGTCAAAAACCATTTTTGTGTTGGTTTTGCACCCTCTAAGGAGGTGTTTTAGGACTCCTCAACTAATTAACACAATTAGAACACCTTAAGGCTATGGGTCAGCTATGGTTTGCGTGAACCTACAAAGAGGGCTGGCTTTGCTTGATGGATCACGTAAGACTACACTAAAATATTGCACTTATAAGGAAAAGGTTGAAAGAATGCATAAAATAGAGAAACTAAAAGCAACGAAGGGTGATACATCATAATATAATGACATCCTTTATCTACTTAAGCATACATAATTAAAATATAATAACTAGTAGATATGCACAAATTTAAAATATTGAAAAGATCTTATATATAAATGTTTTGTAGGGAGGCAAAGAACTCATGAAAACACTTATAAGGGTAGCACTTCACACGTAAACACTACATGAACTAAACATCACATAACCTACAACCTATAAATGAGTATTATTCTATATAAAGGTGAGGGAATTGGATAAAAAATCAAGGAGAAATCAACTTCTTCACAAGATAAGATCAAAAATCTAGAAATTCACACAAGGTATATGGATCTAAGCAGGCAAATCAATTCTGTTATTCTTTCAAAGGCATAAGATCAAGGTTTAGTGGTTAAGAATGAGCCAATTTTTGTAGCTTTTCTATGCTAAAAATAGGTCCCCTTATAATGATAGTTATGACTATTTAAATAGGTAAAACATTTAGATCTCAGGGCCTTTTTTGGTCCTCCTCACTATTAGGATGATTATAAAATTTAATGATGATCAGGGAAGGGGGGTTGAGGTAGTGGGGATCCCCTCAAGATTTCCAAAGTGACACCTAAATAACTCTAATTATGTATCTTGTATTATACATGCTCTCTATTTACACTCATTTCCATGATTAATGGGGATATATTCCATCACCCTCTTACCATTTTTCCAATTGGGGCCAAGCTGGTCGTATTGATTTGCATGCCAAACTACTCTAAGATTAAATCTATGAATTAATGTAGTTACACAACCTGTTCATGAGTTTGATGTCTGAATAGGTGAAATGGGCTATAAAATTCACCTTAGTTAGTGCCAATGTGGATGCTAAAAAACTCCTTAGTAGCATGTTCCATCCATGTGTCGACATTGGGATAATTCTAGGCCTTTCTAATTTTGCGAGTATGTTCCTCCTAGGTCCTATGTACTTGACATTTTTAAAACTCCAGTACTTACTCAAGGATCACCAACTATCCTCTATGATTTATCCATAAATACCCAAGCTCTAAAACATCTACTAGGTCTACATGAACCCTTGTGAGGCTATGGAGTAGTGAGATTTCCTAATGTGGCATCATCCACTAACTTGCTAGCTTAGGGCTCTAACATACTATTTAGGCTATACAGAAATATCTAGGAGAGTGGGACAATATTATTTTTCCATGTGGCATCATCCTGATAACCTACTAGCTTAGAGGGTTTTGAACTATATGGATGGTTTTAGGACCCCAAGTTGTTGGGATTATAATACATGAAAGCATCCTGCTTGCCCACTCAGCTACTTGCTCACTTGCGCAGAGGATTATTGACATCATTGCCTCACTAAGAAACTTATTAAGAATTGGATAAGTGTTTAATGGAATTTTTAAAGGGATTGGGATCACTAGGAGAGTGATGCATGGCATTGGGTGACCTTTGAAAGAAATGGCTAAGACCTGTTGAGCAGAAAAGTGACATATGGCTTCGAGTGAACACAAATAATTGATTAAGTGTTAAAAATCATGTGAAAGGGATCAAGAAAATTGTGATATTGACACATAACACCAAGCAAATTTTGAAATAAATTTCTAAGTCTCACTATGACTAACAAACTGAGAAGCTATCAAGACATGGTCGAGGGCCTATCAAACTTGAGCTTGTTTCCTCTTGAAGCTATTACTAGGAAAAAAACCCCAAAATGGTTAAGTCTTTTTTATATTCAACTCTTATAGGCTATGGGAGTACATTGCGTTGAATATAAACACTTGGGAAGTTGAGAATTCATGAATTATTTAAAGTATGGAGCTTCTTTCTAGGCTTACAAGAGACTGTGAAAAATTAACTAAGTCTTGGGACTAATTTACTAAATTTGACAAGCCTGTGAGTGATCCTAGAGCCTTAAAAATGGAAATTAGAATATACTCTTTCATGGTGACCATAAATGCTCAACAATGTAATTTATAATATCTCATATGTAGGAAACATCAGATAAAACCCTACATAAACACTACCAGTGAAACTGAGACCCCTACTATGATTGGTATTATCTTATCTCTTTCAACATTATCCCTATTTATTATGTAGGTCTATTATGCTTTAAAGTGTTGTGCCTATGCCTATAGATGCTTCTTGCACGTATGCTCACCTTTGGTCACATGTGTTGATCCTTTCCTTTGAAACCCTTATTACACTTTTGACCACAAGTCAACCCTTGAAAATGGGTTAGTATGTTGGGTCAAACAACACCAACTACTCCTCATTGAGTAACTAACCATTGTTTATGTTCTAATACTCCAAAGATTTCTCAAACCACAAGTATTTATCCCACTTGTGTGTGTGTAACATCATGATCAATCTATAATGTAATGAAATGTTTGGATTTTAGCACTTAGTGCCATGAAATTTTGACCTGCATGTGTATTTAGACTTAGCTATAAGGCTTCTCTTTTGAGGGATACTCAAATATGTATGCCTTTTTGATAACGTCTCAAAATAGTGCTAATTGATTTATCATATTTGTTAGGTCTTATTAGGATGGGTGTAATCTTAAGATTAATTTGTATTTATAATTGATTCTTTTATAAATCTCATTATTTTAACATTTTTGAGATTTAGGAGATCTAAACAAGCATACAAATAGTGAAATTCATATTGCATAAGATTTAAAATAAACCACACAAATATAAATTTTTTAATATAAATTGATTGCACTTAATAAATATAGAATTGATTAAGGGAAAATGTATTTAGTTGTTATATTGTTCTATATTTCTCATTGCTTGTGCAAAGTTATCTAATATGCTCTAAAATAGATCTGTGACTATTCTACTAAGGAAATAAACTATCAAAATATTTTAGGATGCTACCATAAAATCTTAGACACATACAAGGATTGGTACCATCCACTATATACCAATACTAGCCCAAATCGATGCCCTTTCCTGTCAAGATTATTTTTGTATAGTTTCTTGACCTTGGTCCCATGTGTAGATCTTGATTTAGTCTTCCTTTGCCTTGAAACCCTTTCTCAACTTTTGATACTAATTAACTTCTAAAAGTGGTGGTGGGGGGGTTAAAATATGGGTCAAAAATAATGTTTCCAAGTGCCTAGTACCAAATATATCTGTCTATAAACACCCCAATTATAGTATTGAAAATGCTAAATTAAAAGGATAAAATTAAAAAATCTGGTACATGTGTGTAAATGTAGTTGGTGCTTCCAAGTATGCTCCAAATATACAACTTTATCCATGAAAAAAACTATAAGGAAATGTGTAGAAATAAATGTCCACTTATGATATAAATTTTTAAATAATCTAAGTCATTAAATACTTGAAATTGAAAATTCAAGGAACAAATACACCTTTGGGTATGCAAACCAAGTTGCACTTTGTTGAAATCAATTAGAGAATTTCATGGGTTATTATGCCTTGAGGAAATGCCACTATTAAAAACATGGGTTGAGAAGTATATGCCTCAAATTACATTGGAGATTGAGAAGTGATATAAATTTGAGTAATGTAGAGCCTCAACTGTACTACTCAAAATATCATCACAACTTTATTAGTGAAACCCCAAAATAGGATCGTATGTAAACTAAAAAATTAAATCAACTACTTCATACATATTTTAGTCCCAAATTTCCCACATATTAAAATCAATCCCCAACATAGAAATAAAAAAATGTATGCATGCATAACATTCATTCCCACAATCTTATCCATATGTATCTTAATGTGATAAAGAATTCCATTATTTTTACATCAATTGGTTCAATCTAATAATATGATAATGTACTCAATTTGATCCGTATGATATGTATTATAATGTATATACTCTATCAAATATCCATCAAAATCTTGTGAAATGTCCAACATATGCATCGCATATGTGTGAATCTATCACTTTATCCCAGTCTAAATCTTAATATATGTCACAGGATCTATCCCAAAATCTAAGCCATATGTACGAGTTGAATCACATAATGTGACCCAAAATATGAAATAACAATCTATCCAGGCCTAACTTTTTAGGACAATCCTAGCACTATGCTCCCCTTTTGAGGTGAGGGATGAATCCCATGAGTCAGTCATATCAAAATAAAATAGTTATACACATCATGTTATGTTCAAAAAAGTAAGCATGTAAAACATGTGTGCCATCATGATTAGATATGTCATCATATAAATATTTGATAATTCATGTATATATGAAACATGCGATCTAGGAAATGGAATATAAATGTCATTTTAGGTAGATATGACAATAAGTCACACAAATGATGATGAATGATAGAGATCCTAGAATTATACACAATAAAAAAATACATGATAGTAATCATGACACTACAAGCTTAATAACCAAGTAAACATGGACACACATATGTACACAATGTCATAATCATGATGCACCCAAGCAATCAAAACATGACATGGATATGGACTAAATTATCCTTGAACACACATGATGTGATAACACATAATCATTGCATTCATAGAATCACACACACACAATGTAATAAACATAAATGATCACATAATGTAACCCACATAAAAAAATGTAATGTAACCACAATGTAACACACATCCATACACATAACATGTATCAATGATCACACAATGGATAATAAACAACATTAAAATGCTCAACATAAGTAGCTAGTCTATACAATCAATCAATGTCATCACCACATGTAATAAATTATCATATCTATAAAAAAAAGTACCCTAAAGAGTATACAAAAGAACTAGTCATGCATAAGTAATATAAATAACTCAATATGATTAATGAAATAGTCATATAAAAATAGAATCTAATAATATGAACCAAGATGCCCCTAGTGTAGGCATGCCCTCAATATATAAATGTAGCCCTTGGGTATCAGGAATATCCTACATATGTAAATCTATGTATGATATACAACTTACATGTCCTACATCCCACTCATGTATATTGTGAAAAACATGTGAAATAGGATATTAATATATCATTTGTATGATAGAAAACATCAATGAATCATGTAAGCTATCAAATCATGGTATGCACATGCCCCAATTTTTTATTTGAATATATATTTATATTTTTTTATTTTTATTTTTAAAATGAAATATACTAATGATAACCAATGATCCCATCAATGGTATGCTCATATGTAGGTCCTAGATCGATCTATGAAAAAGTCACTTATCATGGGTAAGGAGTAATATTAATATGTCATTTGTATGATAGAAGACATCAATAAATCATGTAAGCTATCAAAGAATGGTATGCACATGCCCTAATTTTTTATTTAAATATATATTTATATTTTTAAAATGAAATATGCTAATGATAACCAATTATCCCATCAATGGTATGCTCATATGTAGGTCCTAGATCGATCTATGAAAAAGTCACTTATCATGGGTAAGGAGTAACACATGTATACATATCCTAATTTGATAAGTAAATACATGTTTTAGGATATCCATCATTATCATCATAGTCCATGTGACCCCATGCATATTATGTAGATCTAGAGACCATAGTAACCTATGAAATGATTTGTATGGTAGAAGAGTGATGTATAGGTGTTCATTGTGTAAAACATAGAGCAACCTTTAGGAATAACTTAGGATGTGATTAAGTAGTTAATGTTTATTGTGGAACCCTAATAGACCTCTAATGTAATGGATATTGAAGCATTGGTCTTTGAGGAAGATCAAATACTTATTTATACATTGTCTTCATAAAATGAACTTGTATGGGTTGACTAACAAGTTGTTGTGTAGGGGGTGAAGTAAATGACTCTAGATAAATATTAAACTCATATGGAATTCTTAGAATTTTGACCTCTTGGTTGCTATAGATATACTTTACATAATAATGTACCAAATATGATACTACTCATATTTTATGTATCCATTGATGTCCTAGTAACATATTGATGCCTCAATATTTAGAAAAACCAAGAAATAAGTATAAACTATTTCAAGCCATACCATAAGTGATAAATCAATGCCCCTAAGTGGGTTTCATCTCTTTTCATTGAATCCTTTAACTATATTTAGTGTAGCAATAAAGTTTTCAGGTATTTACCCAATACTAGTGAGTAATGTCATAGTACAAACATTTTAACTTGTCCCATTACCCACTATAACATTGTGTATAAGATGTGAGTTAATGTAAGCACACACAAACATGGGTACATTGATAGATTCATAATCAACAATATTACTATCATCAAATGTAATTTTAGGTTTTTATACATATGTGCTTGTAAGTGTGATAATAATACAATCAATAATATATTCCTCCTCAATTATAGAGGTATATAGAGGATGATGTGCTTTGTATTTCATATTCACATCATGATTATTATTGGTCTATTTTATCATATGATTTGGAAAAGGATCCAAACATATCTTTAACTTCACATAAGGTTGTGCTATCGACTCATTCATAGGTGTATTAACATCATTGACTTCAATAACATTTTCATCATTTAGATCATGTATATTATGTCTTAACCCAACACAATTGTTTATAGAGTGCCTTTTACATATGTGCCAATCAAAATATGCATTGATATTAAACCCCTTATATTTTTCCATATTCATATCAATATCCTTTTATAGAGGGAGAGATATGAGATTTCACTAAACTAGCCTCTATAATATCTTATTAGGAGGTTCATATAATCATGTATACTACCTTATTTTAAGATCCAATAAGACAAGCTAATTATTAGGTTGTGTGTTAAAACATTATTAGGATATATTACTAAAGGGAAAAAAAATAAAAAATGATTAATGGTATGTATTAACCATTGAGTTGTCATAACTACATAAATTTACAACTTACAGACCATTATATGTTTTCCATTTACAACATAAACTATACTAATTAAAACAACACAATTTACCAATTTGTTCATCGATTCAAGCATGAAGGCAACTTTCTTATTTTGGATCATAAATGGGATTATTATAGTACATAAATAGTAAAATTATGTGATAGCTTATACCTTATAAATATAAGTGTTGTTCATCAATAATGAATATATTAATAAGCATAATCATACATATATCCAATGTACTACCATTGTTCTAAAGATAACAATAGTGTTTACATGTTTTCTTATAGCTACTATTATATAGGCTAATAACAAAAATAATTTCAAAGTACAACAATAAAAATGATACCCTAAAGGTTCCATATAGCAACTCTTTGAATTTGCATTATAGCCATGTGTATATATCATAAAGGTTCTGATCTAGTTGTATAGAGGGAGAGCATAACCTGGGCACTTTAACTCCAACCACATATTGACAGTCCTCCACACACCTCCCCCCTTAGAGTGGCCCTTGCCTTCATGAGGGGGTATATAATGATGATGCAAGCATCAATAACTTAACTAGAACTCTATGTGGTACAATCATTAATACATACAATAATCACATAGACCATGGAATATTCCTCTATCTATTATGACAACATGCACACATGTAACTAGAAAATACAATGGAAATACAATGCATATAACTATAACATTACTTGGGCCAAAGATATTCATTAAAGTTTTAGACTTAAAATCAATTTGGGTCATATTCAATAACATAATACTCTCTATTGAAATATATTATCTTACACATTAACCAATGATGAGTGATTAATGCAAAGGCCTCATATGAATCCTCACTCATCATCTTTAATGCATAAGATGACTTTTGAACAATTCACATAAAACATATATTAATATGAATTCATCCCAAGATAATATAATAAGCATAACATACATATATAGAGATATCATAAGTAAAGTTTCTAGAGCAAGAGACACAATCACCAACAACAACTTCACATATGATAATATAGTCTAATGAACTCAAAACATTCATCACACTAATTATATACATAAGTTCACTAGGCACCAAACATCAAAGCAAAACATAATAGCATAATAAATATTACAGTGTAGTGCCTATAGTACTTAAGCACTCCTACTCAATTTAAATAATCCACATACATACATTAAGGTGTAATAGTAGCCAATTATCATGAGCAATTTGATATTAGATAAGAAAACATATTATTGTTTCATTACTATTCCACACAAATATATCTAATTATTACAAATAATCTTGTTATAACCCATATATCCATCTAACATGTATAACATATAGGGGTTTAAAACCTAAATATTCCATAATTAACACCATATGCTAGAGGATAAAATACTAATTAAATTATTCATAAATCTTATTGAATATAACAAGGTACTATTATAATTAGTAAATTTACAAGTCTTCTTTTTAATACAATTAAGGTAATTGAGTTTTAACCTTATAAATCTAACACCTAACAATTTATAGCTTTTATTTAGTAATCTTCTTAATCAAAATTTCCATGTACTAAGTGTTATCCCTTCTCATTTATAACACTCAAAATTGTCAACAGATGCTACAACCTATTCATTGATATTATACAATCCATCTTGAAATTCATAATGCAAATTACAAGAAAACCATTCAAAATTCTAATTTTGTATCATTCTTCCCATAATTAAAAATTTCACTCAAACAAAAATGAGCATATAATTCACTATATACTCAATTTTAAATTGTTTACCAAGGAGGGTTTGAAGGTGATTAGAGTCATTTTGCTATCCTCACTTCCATATTTTGATAAAATAAAATAGTACTAGTTTGAAACACCAATAAACTTAAAATCCACATATTTATATAGGTTAAATTTGACTATAATAGCTTCCTTCAACAATACTTAGGCATGTACGTGGTTATGATAATCACCTTCAGGTCTAAGTATAGATTTCATTTTTTATAATAGACTTATCAAATACTAATCCCAGTCATAAAGTTCATTTTTAGGCTTTACAGTTACATTCTTCAATTTCAAGGTTAGCAATATAAACTTGTGGGTGAGAGCAAACTCTCACACCCAATTTCATAGGGGCAAGTTGGCTAATGAATAATTAATTTAACGTTTCATAGAACCTATAGTTCATAAATAAAACTTCATATATAACTAACCTAAAGATCCAACCTATTTATTTCCTCTTATATTTAATTTATTATCAAAACAAGAACTCTATAACTATAATTAGAATTCATGCATTCAACCTTCTATATAACACAAGAATTTAAGAGAAATGTGCAACATGTATTTTCTATATTACCAAGTTCATTGGAGTCATCTAGGGTTTTTGATATATTATAATAATTACCAAAATGAAAACAATAGATTCAACATTCATTCTTTAAAAATAAAAACCCTAATATTCAGACCAAGTTATATAGACTTGGCTACTTGTATGGAAATACTGACAATACCAACTAATTTTTAATTTACACACTTTTCTCTTTCGTAGTCACTATTTCCTCATGCTCTATTTCTATTCTTCTCCTTGTCATGTTATTTTTTATCTACATTTTTCATTTTTATTTCCCCATAATATCCTTATGACTTGACCTCCATGCCTACATTCCTTCCACAATTTCTGTTGTTCACTCCCACTTGTTTTAAGATCCATAATGACATGCATTAACAACTATGAACTCAACTCAAGTTCTCTAACAAACTAGTTCCCTATGCCATGCAAGGATTCCCCTAAAATAATCATCTAAAAATTACTAAAATCAAAATAAATAATGATTTCCATCTTCAAATCATTCTCAAACCCTAATACAATGTTTAGTTTTTGTTTAAACAAGATACACATTTTTATATTGTACCACTTATTCATGGCTAAGACATTAATCACAATGAATTTAATCCCTTTGTAGAATGGCATCCAAAGTTACCTCAAAATGTCCCTTAGGTTATACATCCTTATAGATATTTAATGTTTTAAATTCTTTAACCCACTAAAAGGAAGTTCATTCAAACAATGTATTAATTAAATAATTGTGCTTACTACAAGACCTTTTTTATTCATAATATGATTGAGCAGATAGTTCAACATATAATTCTATGAGTAAAGATGAGTACTTGGTCAATGAAACATACTCTTATCAACCAATATCGAACATAAATATTTTTGAAACCAAAGCTTATTATGTATGCAACTCAAAATACACTCATCATGCAAAGTGAATGTTCAATAACACAAAGTTATGATTCATACTAAAAATAATTTGATAAAGGCATCATAACAGTAATATAAAGGCTATCTAGACAAATCATACAATATGAAAAACAAAAGAAATGAATAATCGATGCAGATATAACTTAATTTTATAAGACTCAAATATTTCTTAAAAAACTAATTTGAGAGTGTGTGTTAGTTCTCAATTCTATTATTTTTGATCATAGTTTCCATTATCTGTTGCCCTCTCCCCTATGATGCTCTCCCTCAATCTGATTATCAAAGATGAAACTATCTTGCATCCACCTTAGACAAACAAAATGGTAGTTAGTTCATTATATCAATATAACTGAAAACATCACTAATCAATAAATAATACGAATACCACTATATTATCCATGCAAAATGTATAAAACTAAATTGTAGTCATACATTTTATCATAAATAGATATATTGAAAATAGAGATTCAGAATAGAAAATACAATAGTTCGAACAACATACATGGTAGAATATGCTTCATCCATTTCACTTATTCCAAAATTTAACAAATTTATAGTGAGTTGTTTATTCAAAATAAATAATTTTCATTAAGGATTAGGCATGATATAAAATCCTCATCTCATTTAATAGGTTATCATCCTGATAACATTGTTAAGAATGAAACATGTCTAAAAATATAATAAGTTTAGAAAACATATTAAGCAAATAAATGAGGAAAAAGTCTATGAAACTCTTCATAATCCTCCTAAGTGGCACTACCTTCATAATATTGGTCTTACTAGATCTTGCATTGAGACACTTCTCTATTATGCAAGTCGAGCTTGCATGTATCAAGTATTTTAATTGGTTATATTGTTACCACTCTTACATCCAAAACCTATAATTCATTGCAATTAGTTACGTGTAAAGGATCAACCACATATTTATTCAAATAAGATACATGAAAAACATTATGAATTAGTGCGAAAGATGGTGGAAAATCAAATTTGTATGCAATAGGGTTAAATACCTTTATAACCATTAGAACATTTAAAGGCTAAGTGGGTATTTTAGACCCTTAGTTTAATTTGGTGTGTAATTAAATAATAATAATTTATTAATTATTAACATGAGGTGAAAACCTTATATAAATAAATAATAAAAAATAATTATTTATTACTTACCAAATTACTATTAAATGTTTCTTAGGGAAGAATGGACCCATTGGTTACAACGATCACCTCCCTTCATCCCCATTATAAATTGGGTTTTACCCCTATTGTAATTAATGGAAAACACTTGATGAAAACATTTGAACATTGAGTGAATTGATATTTTTGTGTGGCAAATATATTGTAAAATCTTTGTGAAGAAGGTTTATTAGAAAAGATGTGAGAAGGATGAAGGCTGCATATTGGGGTCAATAGTTTCTCATATAAATGAATATCATCTTTATGGGTTTTTAACTATCAAGGTTTCTAGATTCTACTTGTGTGTATTGCATATACTATACATGGAATTTATCATGGTAGCAAAGCCTGTGGGGTGTATCTGATTGGAAAGTATATTTTAAATTAACATACATATGTTATAAATTAATAAATATTCATATTCCAATAATATTTCAATTATTTTACAAGCTTGGTTTGGTCTAGTATGGAATAAAAGGAGGGAGGATTCTTTTTGTCTCTATGGAGGTATGTCTAGCTATTATTTAATCACTTGAACCTCCATTCAAGAATGAAAAATTCCTCTCAAGAAACCAATATCTAATTTTTTGAAGTATTTTACTTCTTGGATGTGGTTGTACGACCTTGAGAAGTTGAAAAAATTCAAAAAATCATTTAAAAAAAAAGTATTTTTAAGGTTTTGGTTGCATCATTGTGGAGTTTTAAGGCCTCTTACACATTTATAGACCCTAAAAATGCCATTTTTAGCTCCTAAATTTTTTTATCTTCACATATGGCATCACAATACAACCGACTAGATTGAAAAATCTAAATTTTGAGTCAAAAATTCAATTTTAAAAGTTTGATTTGCTTTGTGGCAATATTTTAGTAAGATTGACAAAGTTTTAAGCTATTTGGTGGATTGTAAATGGTTTTGTGCACCTAAAAACTCCCACTTGAGTGCCATTTCTCTCCCTAAAGTGTGCTATAGGTAAGTCTAATGTTTACATAGTTTGGTTGAAATATTTGAAAAATACTTTATTTTTTAAAATCTTCATATTTCCATGCAAGCTACCCCTGGATCCCACTTTGGGATATAATTAGTTACCAAATAATTAAAAACTTTAAATATTTTGTTGGGTTTATAATCCAATCTATTAATTAGTTTGTTTTTACATTTTATTTATGAGGTTGGTTTCACCTATGGGTTGATTTTTTAACCAATTTCTCATGAAAAGCCTATGAAACTTTTTATGTTCTTTGTAAAAATCTCTCAAATAAATACATTATTATATTTTGTGTGGAAATTTGTATTCACAATGTAATTTATTCTTCTTATTTGATGATATCTAGGCTATTAGTGGTATCAGAGCCATGACAAGAGAATGAGGAAGAGTTCAATTTTTTTTTGGTAAAATTGAAAGAGAAGACTGAAGACATCAAAGCTGAGGTATTTTGATATTTTATTTTTAAACTTTCAAATACACCTATAAGGCACCTATACGGTGGTAATCATATTCTCAGATGCACCAAATCAATGTTTGAATATTATGACACATGAAAGGAATTTTGATATGATATAATCTACAATTCCTCTTATACTTGGTTCATGCCATGTTAGTTAATTATATATATCAACTATTATATATATTTTTAGCCATTTAGTAATACTTTTTTGAGTAGTGAATAAGTAAAGCATTATATATCTTTGACATATGCGGCCATATAGAGCAGGGAAAAACTTAAAAGAATGCAATACAAAGCTAGTGAGAAAATAAAAGTGTTGAGCTCATGGTGCAATAAATAACTTATCAAGTAATTTAGTGCAACTTATATCAAGTTAAAGATTCTTATAAATTATATGGCTCAAGCATTTGAGTTTGAACTTTTCATTCTTCTAATTTACAAGTATTTGCTTTTGGAATATAAATTTATACAAAGAAAGGTGTAGTTATACAGAAATGTAGCCATGGGTGTTGGTAGAAATTTATGATATAACCTAAAATTTTGTTGGGTCCCTCATAGCACCATCTTAAATAGAGTGAAATATTTGTTTTTATTTACATGCATGGTGAAAACATAACTCAACATGTAAATTTTATTTTATTTTTTTTCACATCCAAAAACATGCATAAGTTAAATATCTTACTTTTCTAAATTCCATATCATTAAAGGTAAGGTGGATATAGAGATTTTTGGTAGTCACTTGATAAAAAAGAGGGCTAGGATTCAAAACCCCTCTAATTATTTTTGAGTCAAATTAATGATATAAGGGTGTATTTTTGACTTTTCGAGATAATTTTTTGCCTAGTCACTCTTTTCATGCAAAGGTGGTCATGTGACTAGGTGATTCATAAGTTTTCAAACATTTTGAATAAAATGGAATAGTTTATTTTGTGATTTGAAGATTCCATATATGGTTTTTTTGAAAAATCTATTCAATGATGTATAAATGTGCATTAACGGTGGAAACCGACACCTTCCAAATGAAAAAATTCATATTGTTCCATCTTGCTTGTGTTTTTGGTGAACACACCATACATTAAAAGTCCTAAGATCCTTTTGATTGACACCATCTAAGTAATAACTAGAGGTTGGAGGATCAGTTAGAGGCTGGAGGACTATTCCCTTCTCTAGTTAGCTATTCACTTGGAGTTTGGGTTCAATGCTTGAATGGCAAATTTTATCTTGTATTTTTGCTTTTAGTTTCATTGTTTGGATTTCTATCCCTGATATTCATGACATGGACTGGATAAGATTAGTTGTTTTTGTTTATCTTGATACACGTATTCTTACCTCTCACCCGATAGGAGGAGAATATTTAGCATTGGTTGGTCTTTTCTCAGTCATTGATGATAGTACAAGTTAATAGGGATTGTTAGCACATTCAGTGTTGAGAAAAGGTCATCAAAATTTGTTGGACGTTAGGGAGATGTGTCATATAGAGTACGGGTTTTTTATTTTGATGGGTTACTATGTGGGACCTTATGTGGGTTGATGTAGTTAGATAGACTTTGATCAGGTTATACTATAATACGATACGATGATCATAAGGGATGAACATGCCTTGATCATATTCATAAACCTTTTATGCCATAACTCATAGGGTGGGGTTTTATATGGATTGACATCAATTTTGATCAGTACTAGGAGGTATAATGCACCAATTTCAGTTGTGATAGAGTTTCTTTAATGAATTCATAGTCATTACTCCATATCTTTTCTATACCCTTTGGATCAAGGGGGAATTTGTTGGGTTTATGATCCAATTTATTAATTAGTTTGTTTTTAAATTTTGTTTATGCGGGTTGGTTTTACCCATTAGTTGATTTTGTAACCAACTTCCCATGAAAAGCTTATAAAGCTTTTCATGTTCTTTGTAAAAATATCTCAAATAAATACATTATTATATTCTATGTGAAAATCTGTATAAAAGTTAAAATAATGTTAAAATATAAATTAGTGCATGTATATTTCCATTTAATCTCCTATAAGGGTTGGTGGTTCTTATTTTGATACAAACTTATAACTAGGGTGGTCCAATGTTAAAACCCCCCTAAAAAACTTTGTTTTGATCAAATTTTGACTTAGTAAATTTTATTTTCAAAATTATATAGTTAGAAAACTTTTTTGGTTTGCATGTGGAGTAACTCACATGGAAAACCCTAGTGTAACTTTGACCTTTTTTTTGACTTTTAACCTAGTGAATATTTTGTTACGCATAGTCATGTGACTAGTTATTTCCTAGGTTGTGACACATTACAAATGCTTTGGTGTGATCCATTTTTTATTTTGAAATTTCATATTATAATTTTTACAATCATAGTGTTTAGTTAGTTATTCTATGTGTGACACTTGTAACACCTAATCTAGTACAAAATGTTATAATTTCTTATATTGTTTCACATCTATTTGAACAATTATTTTATTTTTTAAACTATAATTTAATATATTTTATAAATAGAGTATAAAATCACATTAGAAAAATATCATTTTAAATCTTTACATAGTGTGATTATGTCATTATTAAAGGGAAGTAATGGCTTCAGCTAACTTTGTATTAGATAAATCTCAAATGCGTAATGGATCAAACTATAACATATAAAAATACACATTAAAATGAAATTTATGGCTTGAAAGCTATTGAATATTGTTGTTGGGATGAAATTTTCCCCCTCAAAGTGACATGTTACACTTGAGATTTCAAATGAATTTCAATAGAAATTATAGGAAGCCATGTCGATTATCTTGTAAAGTGTTAAGGATGAATTCATACTCCACATTATTAATCAAGGGTCTCCTAATGATGCTTGGAAAATCTTTGAGTCTATATATTAGGGCACTTGTATCTTTAAGATTATTAAGTTTATTCTTGAATTACTTACTACACCTATGAAAGGTGATGAAAAGGTTGTTAATTTTATTGCTAAAATTAAGAATATTAAAGATTAATTAGATGGTTGTAATTATAATTTAATTCAAGATAAATTATTATATTTAATAATCCCATTTAATATTCATGAAATATTTTGAAATTTTATTCTAATTCTAAATTCAAAGTACCAAATAGAGTAAGATATCCCTAACCTCACTACCCTGCCAGCTATTTTGATTCAATAAAAGAAAGTGATGTTTATTTTTTATTCTAAATAGAATTTCACTCAAGCACTTTTCATTCTTAACCCTATTTATGAGAATAATGGAATCAAAAATCTAATCCTAATTCTATAAATGGTAAAAAATGGGAACAAGAAAAACATTAACAAGAATCTATCATGATCCTGCCAATTGGAACCATTATTTAACTATTTTGATAATATCCAGTAGCATATTTTATTGGTCATCAGTCAAAATTTGTCTAATATTGAAAAGGCAAATTTGGTGGTATATGTGTATGTGTGTGTGTGTGTGTATGTTCAAGTGGGGCACACATTGATATACCAAAATGCATGATAGTTGTATACATTTATACATGTATATACTCTAGGTGGGATGCTAAATTGTTAGCTTTGATAACGTGATTTTAGAATTGCCACTAAGGCCCTTAAGCTTGTTAAAACAAATTATAAAAGTTTGTAAGCTTAAATCGACACCTTGGCATGAACTTGTAAAAGAAATTTTAATTGATTAATGACTTTGTGTTTTGCATTGAAGTTTAAATGCATTGGCATTTGTATGTAAAGGGATTTTGTTTAATTTTATATTTTTAATGCATAATGGTTTGTCAGAGGGTGTTATTTGAATGCTTATGCATGAAAACAAGTGAAAACAAAGGAAAAATTGTATCCGCCTTTACTCGCAATCAATGTTGGAATTATCCATATACTCCAGTTGGGAAAGAAATAATAAATTGTATGAAGGAAATAATGCTCCTCTTTAATGCAAGATCATATGTTGGGTGAAACTTTATTTTTACCACGAACTTGGTTTTGGCATTAGACTTTAGTGTGGAGACCAAACAACTATTTAAGGTTCCAATGGATAACATTGGCTTGGCTATCATTTTGAGCTATTGACTTATTTTGAAAGAAAATAAAGGGGTTTTAAACCTAAGTTTTGGGCTACCACATTGAAGGTGAGAGAAGTGAGAAATAGAGAGGAATTGGAGGAAGAAAGTGAGGGTGATGGAGAGCAAGGAGATTATGGGGAAAATGAAGGGTTTTAGGCCTACATAGGCCACCACCATTCTAGGGTGAATGAACAATAGATCTATGTAAAGTATATTGGTAGTGCTACTATTGGTATGGTTCCACCATGGGAGAAAGACTAAAATGAACCCTGCATATATAATTTTAGGAATATGAAATTTATGTCCTGGTTTAAATTCTGTTAAGTAGATTTTATGTTAATATTGACAAGTCTTTTGAGAATCTTGATGAGCCCCAACATTTTCATGTTTTTATCCTCAATTGCCATATTAACCCTTCTTGCTTATCATGTTTTTGAATCATTTTCCCATAATTTTTTATCCTCAGACAACCATGTTTTGCAAATAGCATTATGTTATCATGTATCTTTGAATAGTTAGACTTTTGTCTTGAAAATAAAGTATATAATATTTATCTTTTACTATAAGGTGATTTTATTTATAATGTGTTTAAAAAGTGATTGAATTAATAAGTACATTCAAAGGAACATTTCATGGTCCATACTACAACAAAGGAAATTCATCATGAGAAAACATCCTACAACCACTACATAACCAAGGCTATGAGTAAATAGAATTTTATTCCCAAATTAATAGACTTGTAAAAGTTATAAAAACATTTATGGAATGTAGTAAAGATTTAGTTGAGGACTGAACAACTTGGATTATCCTGTAGAACCATTGCAAGTTCCATATGAATGACAACCTTAACAGAAGGAACCAATTTCTATTATCCTACAACTAAATATTTCTTAATTTGGAATGTTTTTTTTTTTTATAAGATAGTCTCCCATGTTGTATATATATATGTAGAAAATGGGTTGAAAAAGTAGTAGAGATAAAATAGAGAAATATAGTAGAAGCACATTTTGTAAGACAATTGTAATTTCTTTGTAGTAATTTCTTGCTACATTTGATTAATATGAGCAATTATTTTTGAGTCAATTTCATTATTGTAAGAGGAAGGATTGAAGCTCGAGTTTGAAGGAGAAAGGGCTCCCTTTTGAAGTCTTGTAGAAAAGATCTAATCCATCAATTATCTAAGCATGTTATTTATTTCATTTATGTGTTGAGTGTTTTATTTCTAAGTTGTGTGATTTTCAAATTTGCATGTGATTTTTTTAAGGAAGCTTTCAAACATAAATTAGTGTAATCATTTAATTCATGATTTTATATGAGTTTTCAATTAAACATTTCATTTCTTTCATAATTTCCAACATCCTAGATTACAATCAATAAAATATCAAATTAGAGGATTAGGTGTGCACATATAGTGACGTCATCCTATCAAATTTTACATCGTTGAGTTAACATTTAAATGAAGTAGAAGATATAGGTCTTTGGTAACTCTCATTGTTAGTTAAAGATCAAGATAAGTATATTAGATTGTGAATCTACTGCTAATCATTTTTGACACCATTATCAGGGAAGGGTGTCACACAATAAAAATCTTCAATCTTGATAGCAGTTATTTCTAGATGTTTATTACTTTCTTAATTTTTAGAACTTACTATTTCATAGATTAAAGATTTCCTATTTTCATAGTTTAAAATTCCTTTTTGTAAGTAGAATATTAGAAATTTTTGAAACCCCCATATTACCAACCTTGTGTATGCAGGATGGGCAAAAACTTAAAGAAAAAGGAAAAGTGGTTGACATACATGCAAAGATAATGGGATCATATAGGAAGATTTATACTTATATCATTAACCATTACTTCAAGAACAAAAATTTGTCCTGTAGTAATCAAGGAACACAAGAAAATCCCTGAAGATCACTCATAGTTGTCAATAGAAGAGGTAGGAAAGGAGGAATTTTTGGCGAGTTGGTAGCACAAACTAGAGATTTTGAAGAGGTTCATACCCTTGAAAGAGATCCATATGTTTCATCCTTGAGGATCCCCACATTATCACCTCATACTCAGGAATCAAAAGTTCACTTCCCTCTGTCACCCAAATTACTTACTAAGGAGGCATTCAAGGCTATTCTTGCACTTAAAAAAATACCAAGCCAATAGAATCTTCCAATTTAGAAAGATTCTTTACTGAGACACAAGCTGAATCTTCTAAAATATCTGCATCATCTCCATTATATAGGAAGCCATATATTCTTGAAAAATAAGATAAAATATCTATCTTCTACACCATAAAAAATAGAAGAATTGATAGGAATTTTGAGAAGTGGGTGTAAAAAACTTCCAATCTACCAATAGAAAGAGTATTTATGGAAGATATTTAGGAAGAAAACATTGCCAATGAGTTTTTTACCTTTGAATTACCAATCCTTACTCTTAAAGGAAATGCACCCATGAAGAATATTACTCACTCCACCCTCCCTAATTTTAGGGGAAAATCATATGAGGATCCAAACACGTTTATTTTTGAGTTTGACATCTTATGCCATAGCTATGATTATAATCAAGATGCTTATAAAATCAAGTTATTTCCAACAACACTCAAAGATGCAACACTTAGATGGTTCATGGGACTTGGAAAGGATGCCATTTCTACTTGGGAAGAAATGAAGGAGAGGTTTCTATTAAAATACCAAGACTATTGTAGAGGCAAAAACTAAAAGAGAGATGACATATTTTGAATGACATAAGCTGATGATGAGTCATTAGATGAATATATGGAAAGATTTTTGTCCAAACTATAAAAGTCAAAATAGACTACAATAGAGAAAGAATCTATCAAGCTAATATTCCTGAAAGGAATTAGAGATGATTTTCTAAAGGCACTAGACTTAATGTTTGGTGGAGATGTTTCTACACTATCCTTTAATGAATTATCAATTCTATGTATAAACTACTCTAGATCAACCATGAACAAAAGTAGGGGCAAAACCCTTCCTACAACATCTATAACAAGACTATCTAAAGGTGAAGTTAGAAACTTACTATAGGACATGAAGTAGGACATTATCATCCACCTAACCACTTAGCTTGATACATTTCATAGATGGAGGATGCAAGAGGAAATTTAAAAATCCTTAGTCACCTATTATCGTGAATGCATAAAAAAGAAGGTAGATTGTATATGCCATTCTATGAAAGCTTGGGTAGCTAACATAACTGAGGAGAATCCTAAAATAGTGGAGCTACATTCCATAAGAGGAGATGAGGATCAAGTATTTTATGTGGCTCAAAGGAGACCATAGGTGTAAAGGTCATCAATTTTAGGTATGCCACCAAACTCTATGTTTGCAATTTTTCAATTTTCAAATAATCCTCAATATGGTTCTTGGAAAAATTTACTCAATCAAAATTGGCCTCAACTAAATTAGAAGCTACCCTAGAATCAGTAATAGATGCAATAGAATGGGTAAAAACATCAACCTAGACAATTTCAAAACCAACAATGGATCTTCCCCTCTAACCCATGGTAACAACTATGGAGAGATAATCAAGGCTTTCCTCAACAAATACAGTAACCAAAATAACATGACTTAAATTAAAACACTTAGTAAACTTCTTGATCCACTCAATTACCTACCTAAACCTTTACCAACCCTACAAATAAGTTGGTTTAACCAACACAATCCACTGAAATAATGCATTATCCAACATATTCCTTGGATATCAATCAAGTCCATCTTCATTTAGACATTATTCCACAACCCACATCACCCTTAATCATAGAACATTTTGAAAAACCTAATCAAATACATACTAATCCACAACCACCAATGGCCACTCCTGAGCTGATTCTACCAGAAAACCAAGAAGAACCTAGCAATCCTCCTTTTCCAGAGAGATTGATCATCTCACATTCTGAACTAGAAGCCAAATTGGATATCCTAGTACAACTCAAGATGTGTGCATAAAAATTCCACTCTTTCAAGCAATAAAATATGTTTCTATCTATAATAAGGATATTAGAGAGATATGTATGAAAAACCAAGAAGAAAGAAGGATCCTAAAATAGTCCAAGTTAATGGCCAATTAGTAGAGATTATGTTGAGAAACATAGCTCCCCCAAAATAATCTAATCTTATAAGTCCTATAGTCAAAGTTAGTATCCATGGCCAACCCATCTCCAATAACTTAATTGACTTAGGTGCAACCATCAATGTGATTACCATGGAGACCATGTTAAAATTGAAACTTAAAACTCTTTGTCTAACACCTACCATCTTATAAATGGTCAATAGGTCAACTATTAAGCTTGAAGGGATTATTGAAGACCTAGTTATCATTATGGATTCCTAGAAATATCTGATAGAATTTATTGTACTATAGCTAAAAATTAACTTGGGAGGTTATCCTCTCATCTTTGGCCACCCATGGTTGCCACAGTTGATGCTTTTATTAGCTATAGATCAGGAAAAATTTTAATCTCTAATAGAAATGACACCAAGAAATTTGTTCTTTATCCACCAGCCAAGACTTCCTATAATGATGGACTGACTCCTTGGATTGATGAATTTGAGGAAGTTATCTCCTTACAAACTTTGTTTATAATTGATCAGAGTCCAAATTTATAGGCACAAGAAGAATACACTGTCCTTTTTGGTATCTTATAAAACACTTCTCGATAGGATACTATAGCCATAAATATGTTAGAATGTAGACCATGCTCACTTCAAAATAATTTTATGAAAAATGACCTTGCTAAAATTATAAGGGATATTTGGACATTCTATCAGTTACTTCCCCATCAATGTAGCTATACTCCTTTAATTTCCAACATGGAAAATATGCTCTCTTTAATGAAACAAGTGGATATTCTACCAAATAAACCTCTTAACATCAGTACCTCTTTAACATCCCAATAAGAAAGCTAATTACTTACAATGCTGAGAAAACACATATCAAAATTTGCTTGGGAATACCATAACATGATACGAATACCACCATATTTATGCACACATCACATTTACATTAAATAAGAATGCAAGCCTATTTACCAACCTCAAAGATAAATGAATCCTACAGTCAAAGACATTGTCAAAATTGAGTTCCAAAAAATCTTGGATGTAAGATTTCTTTACCCCATTTTGGATAGCCGATGGGTCTCTCCCTTGGTTATTATACCCAAGAAAGGGGGAAAATGGTGTATTTATGTCAAATACTAAGAGTTGAATACTACTACTAGGAAGGACCATTTTTCCCTACCATTTATTGATCAAGTGCTGGATACATTAGTAGGAAAAAAGTATTTTTACTTTTTACATGGATATCGTGGTTATAATTAGATACAGATAGATCCATAAGACCAAGATAAAACCACTTTTACTTGCCCTTGGGGAACCTATGCCTATGCCATCTTACCATTTGGTCTTTGCAATGCCCCAACCACTTTTTAAAAGGTTATTTTGAGCATATTTTTTGATCTTTCGCATGACTATGTTGAAATCTAAAAGGATGATTTCACCCTCTATGGGAAGACATTTGAATAAGCTCTTACCAACTTGAAGAAAGTTATTCAACACTACCAAAACCACCAATTGTCTTTGAGCAATGAAAAGTGTTATATGTTTATGACTAAAGGGATTGTGTTAGGACATGACTTCTCCCCTACTAGAATTCAAGTTGATTTAGAAAAGATTAGTATCATTAATTATCTACCCACATAAAATAAATATAAAGATGTTATAAGGTTTTTAGGACATGCTAGTTATTATAGATGATTCATCAAGGACTTTAGTAAAATTACTACCCCATTATTTGGATTGCTTACCAAGAATACTTAATTTACATAGACTAATGGTTGTCAAATACCTTTCAAAAACTCAAGGAACTTCTCATAACAATTCCTATTTTGAGAGGTACTGATTGGAAGAAGCATTTTCAAATCCACATAGATCCATCCAACACTACCTTAGGAGCTATCCTTGACCAAAAATATGAATCTTTGAGTATGCAATCTATTTTATCAGTAAGAATCTTTAAAGGGTTGAGCTAAACTACACTGTAATAGAGAAGAAATTTATTTTAGTCATCTATTCCATCAAAAAATTTCAACATTACATTATAGGTTACCAAGTATTCATCCACATGGATCATGCAATAATCAGGTATTTGATGAATAAACCTACTGTAATAGGCAGATTAATTAGATGGTTGCTTTTGCTATAAGAAATTGATATTACCATTATAGATAAACCAGGTAAGGATAATTTAGTGACATATTTTCTATATCAACTAAAAAATGATGAACAAAATCCTATTGTTGATTATTCATTTCTTGATGAGCATTTATTTGTAGTAACTATTCAATCTCCTTGGTTCACAAACATTGCTATCTTGCTATAGGATCACTACCACAACATTTTTCACAAAGAAAAAGATAAAATCTGATCCAAAAGAGCATATGTTATTCCTATATTATAGGATATCCCATTGTTACTGGACTAGATTTAGTTATGCAAAGATGTATTCGAGAATATGAAGCTTATGTTTCATTCTTAGAGCCTACCATGATGAACCTTGTGGAGGTCATTTTGTTGCAAAATAGACTGATATGAAAATATTTATTGCAAGATATTATTAGCTTTCCTTTCATAAGGATGCCATGATGTATACCAGTATATGTGATCAATATCAATGTATGAGGAAACCCACCCACTTTGATGAAATGCCATTATAGCCACAACTGGTTCTAAAACCTTTTAACAAATGGGGGCTTAATTTTGTGGGTCCCATATATCCTAAATCCAACAAGTAATATATACTAGTGTGCACTGATTATGTCACAAAATGGGTTGAAGTCAAGGCCTTAACCCATGCTCAATATAATAAAGTGGATGAGTTCTTGTATGAATAAATCTTCACCTACTATGGAGTGACAAAATAACTAGTCACATACAAAGGACCACAGTTCACATCTGAAATCACAACTACCTTAGTAAAATAATATGAAATCTAACACAAAAGGTCCACCCCTTATAATCCTTAGTTGGATGGTCAAGTAGAAGTTACAAATAGATAATTGAAAAATATACTCACTATGACTATCAACCTACTTAGAAAATATTAGTCAACTCATATTTTGGAAGTAGTCTGGGGTTACAAGATCACCTGGAAAACCATAACTAATTTTACTCTATATGATTTAGTTTATGGTAGAAATATTATTATACACATTAAGTTTGAGCATAAAACATTAGGGACAACACTTGACTTAGGATTGGACCTTTCTCAATCTCAACAAGATAGGATCATGTAGTTGAATGCACTTGATGAACTTAGAAAGTAAGCACTTCATCACACTAAAGTAGTGTAGAGACAATGCGAAAGTTGGCATGTTAGGAACATTAAGGCTAATAAATTCCAATATGGTGATTAGACACTCCTCTTTGACTCTAAATATAAGGACCATAAGGGAAAAATTCATTCTAGATGGATTGGGCCTTACGAGATCGAGCAAGTTTTTGACAATGGAGCTATAAAGCTCATGACCATTGTCTCTATTTGGTTCTACCTTTTTGTTAATGACCACATGCTTAAGTTATACAAGAAACATTTTTCCAATGAAACTCTCACTTTCCAAATTATTTAAGAACAACATCCATGTCTTCTTCATAAATCATATCAACCTTTTCCTACAGTTGAAGGTATATCTATCAACCCTTCTCCAATATTTTCCAAGAAAAATAAGCTTCCTGTAACTAGGAACAAGGCATTCATAATCGCTTGATTCAGGATAATTAAAATCCTAACTCCTAGAATTCTCTAATTACAGTTGAGTTGGGACTAAAAAATCAAAAACAAAAAAAAATCAAAAAATTTAGCAACAAAAACTATGAGCATTGCTAACAAATGATGAATTAGAAAACTAGGTCATTGGCTAATCAACATTTGTTAAAAAAATAAAAAATAAAATAAAAACATCAAAATCCAAAAAAATAAACTTTTATTTCCATATGTTTTCTTGTAGATTCATTCTTTAGGATTATAAAATCACTTTCCTTTTGCTATAGGATAAAATTCTTGTTGCTGTAGGATAATTATTATTGCTATAGCATAATTCTTGTTATCACAGGAAGCATTTATCTCACTATTAGATGAATTTTTATCACTACATCATACATTTAATTTATTAGAATGAAATATTGATTTATATTAATGGTTGATACATGCCTAATAAACCTTACATCTACCACTTCAACTCATCAATCATACATTAATGGAAAGGTACTCCTAAGTACTAAGGTAACTATTTGTACTTATTTCATTACATAAGTTTTAATTATTCTTTAGATTATGGTTCTTAATGCTATTAAAATATTTTGTATATCCACTTGATTATGCCATCTTGAGAAAATATTATTTCTCATTGATTAACATGACCATTAAACACTACCACTACTTCCTCTTATCATTTTTGTAAGCCTTTTGCGTTTGCCAATTGCATCCCTTGGGGATAAGTAACCATTTTAACTTGGGGGGGATTTTTCATAATTCAAACCAATTATCTCTCTGCCAAAGCAAATCTTAGACATTCCTCCCAAAATCTATAGAACCTTTACTACAAGAGCACAAACCTTGTAACTAAAATTTTATCCTACATCATGGGAGGAGACCTACTCACGCATGAGCCACTCGACATCTCTCCCCTGACTAGCGACCTAGAAATTTTGGTCCTATTTTAGAATGTAGTTTGGGCTCAATATTTTGAGAGGATAAATACTCTTGACCAAGGGGTTGTATATGAGTTTTCTAGATCATTTTAATGTCAATAGCTAAAGGAATGGAGATAAAATTAACTGAAACTATCATTAGTAGGGTAACCAGATTACCTAGAATAGGAAATGTATGGTAGAAAAAGTTTGATGCAAAAGTAGAGAGGCAAAAATTCATTAGAGGGGATGAAATATTAGAGAATTTAAAGCAAATAACTACATGTTTTTCATTACCAGGAAGATGGACAATAGCAACGTTATTCATCTTTAGATATTTTACCTATGAAGGAAGATACTCCATGTTGCATGGAGTTCATTTCAAATTTATGAACCACCTATGGCATGGTATTGTAATAAAAATTCCTAATTTCATACTTAATATGATCAAAAGAATAGTAGATACATTTCAAAAAGGTAATCCCAGAGTCCTTTCTCATCATTGCTTAATTCAATTAATTGAATAAGACTACCTACATAGGACTAGGCCTAATGTGAATTGGGAAGATTTTTTTCAATTACCTAGAAATATAGAAAGTGATAATGATGATGAAAAATAAAAATAAGTAGAGGAATAATAATAAATAGATGTATAGGAATAGATGGAAATAGAAGATCACTTTTTGTAGCTACACAAGAACCTACAACAAAACATCCTCCTACAGTTACACAAGAACTTGCAATAAAGGATCCTCCTACATATACATAAGAACATAAAAAATAGGAACTTCCTATAGTCACATAAGAACATAAATAAGATGATCCTCCTATATCCACACAATAACCTACATCAAAGATGAGCCTTAAGGAGGAAGCCTCAATAAAACAAGGAAACTAGAAGAAGGAAGAGGAAATTGATCCTCCATTCTGAATCTAAGACATTTGAATAAGAACTTCTGCCTTCCCCTAAAAAGGCCAAGGTTACATATGGTCCTTAAATGTCCCATAGACTTAGAGGAAATATGAGAGGAAGGCCAGGGACCAAGATTTCTTCTGTTATAAAAATTAGTGAAAAATCAAAAGAAGAACAAACTATGAGCAGTAATGAAACACCTAAAGCATCTAGTTTAGATGAAATGGAAACTGATAAGGAATATGAGTATATATGAGAAAAAAGTATTCCTAAGGAGGAAATGAGGAAACATAACAAGTGGAACAATCCTCTATGTTGATACAAGAAGAATTTCCTACTTGGGAACAAGCCCTATAAGAAATGGAATGACTAAAGAAAAAGCTACATGACCAATCAGGGAATGGACTAGATTAACTTGCTATAGTAGCTTCTCAGATGCAACCTTCAGTAGATATCCATTCTATATTTTTTATCTCATAGCTTCTTGTATCGGGAAAATAGTAGGTAAAGCCCACAACTAACCAAATAATCAGGTATAATTCTTCATCTACTATGTCTTCTAAAATGATGAAATGGATAGATAATTGGTCTAAAAGATTTAGAGAATTAAAAAAAATAAAACAAAAAATTAAAGAGGTCAAAATCAAAGAAGAAAGGATCTCCAAAATAAAACACAAAGTTGAAGATTTGGCTAATCTCACTCAGGCAATCTTTGACTGTAGGCCTCCTGTAAGGGTATATTTAGTTTATGTTGAAGAATAGTGGCATAAATTTAAGTTCATATGGATTTATTATGATTTTACATGTAAAGTATTATACCCTCTTTTTTTTTCAATTATATAAAATAAGCTCATAAGAGGAACACGAACAATTGTGTGAATTCTATCTTCATAACTATGCTGTGCGATATGATAAAGAATAAAATCCTAGCTTGTATGTTGGAGATGTCCTTTTAAATGCATTTTTATCATATCTTCTAAATGAGCATAGGAGAAGTTTTGAGATGAACAAATACATGAAAAAAGAAAGGACAAGTCAATTGGTTATCAGAGGAGAATCAGGAACACTAGAAGTTGTGTTATCAAAATGGGATAACATTATGCTAAGAAAGGAAGTAAGGGCTTGGTTTACTTGAAACAATGATGAAGCACATGATTTATATTTGGGGTTAAGAACTTCTATTGGAACATTAGTATGAGAATATTGCTTAGAGAGATGGAATGATCTCACCCCTGAGCTAAAGAGGAAGGAACCATACTCTCCTTTTAATTTAAAATCAACATTTGATAGAGTAATAAGGTATATTATACTTGTAGGGGAACTAAGAGCAAAATTACTGAGTATAAGATTATAACCTCCTTTGTTTTGGTACCCCATACCAAATTGGCAAGACAAGAATCCATTGGATGCAACAAGGGAAGTTAGAAACTTGTAACTTTATCAACAAAGATGTTGATTCTATGCTCATCTATCTAGTTGTGTCATTGAACTTGTAGATTTTAGAGCTATCTACGAATTTGAAATAAGTAAGTTTGTTGCTTAAGGATGAGCAAAGTCTTAAGTTGTGGGGTGTGATGAACCCTAGAATTGTAATATTTTTTCCTTATTTTCCACATTCATCCTTCTTACTTATCATGTTTCTAAATCATTTTCCCATAAGTTCTTATCTCAAATAACCATGCTTTGGAAATAGCATTATGTTATCATGTATCTTTGAATAATTAGACTTTTGTCTTGAAAATCAAGTATATAATATTTATATTTTACTATAAAATTATTTTCTTTATAATGAATTTAAAATGTGTTTGACATAGTAGGTACATTCATTTTTTTTTAATGTTCCATCCTACAACAAATTAAATTCATCATGAGAAAACATCCTACATCCACTACGTGACCAAAGTTGTGAGTAGACAAAATTTAATTCCCAAATCAACCAACTCATAGAAGTTATAGAAACATTTATGAAATGTAGTAAATATTTGGTTGAGGATTGAACAAATTGGATTATCTTATAGTATCATTTCAAGCTCCATATGAGTGATATATTTAGTAGAAGGAACCTATTTCTATTATCCTATAGCTGAATGTTTCTTAATTTAGAATGTATTTTGTTTTGTATAAGACAATCTCCCATATATATATAAGGCAATAGGGTTGAGAAAGTAGTAGATATCGATTACAGAAATATAACAGAAGCATATTTTGTAAGATAGTTGTTATTATTATTTCTCTATAACAATTCCTTGCTACATTTGATTAATATGAACAATTATTTCTGAGTTAATTTCATTGTTGTAAGAGGAAGGATTGAAGCTCGAGTCAAAAGGAAAAAGGGCCCCCTTTGGAAGTATTGTATCAATGATCCATAAATTAACTAAGAATGTTATTTATTTAATTTATGTGTTGAGTGTTTTATTTTTGAGTTGTGTGATTTTCAGCTTTGCATGTGATTGTTTTAAGGAATCTTTCAAACATAAAATAGTGTAATAATTTAATTCATGATTTTGTATGAGTGTTCAATTCAACATTTCATTTCTTGCATACTTTATAACATCCTAGATTATAATTAGTATAATATAAAATTAGAGAATTAAGTGTGTTGGATATTTATCAGTGATGTCATGGAAGTGTCCAGGTGAGTGGATGAAGTGTATTGATAATCTAAGTGTAAATGACAAAGTGTGCAGTGTGCTTGTTCTAGTATGCTTGAAGTAATCTTGGTTGATATTTAGTTTTGGCATGGTTTCGGATGTTTAGGGATGAATATGGTGATTTAAGGCTATGAAAAAGGTCCCATAAGAGGTCTTCAATGCTTTTAATGATTTTGTGCATGAGTGGATTTCATCTAGTAGTTCATAGTTTTCATCTAAATATTTTGAGTCTAGTGGCATAAAAAATATGAGTAGGTAGTTTTGCTAACATCACCATTCCACATATGGATGAGTTAGGGGGAGTTGGTCATATGGGTGTGATCACATTAGTCCCAAGTTTCTATGGTTCAAATTTTAGGTCACGAGGTTGAGCGTAGCTAAATATATGAGGGTACAAAGTTAGCCTCTCATACAAAAGTTTATTAAGTTCCTATACTTAACCAAACCATCAGTATTCGTCATATAGATATGAATGAACCAACAAGTTTGTGTATTCATTTTAGGTATTCAAAAATTCATTTTTGATCAAAATTTTACATAGAGATGTTGTCTATAGTGCCAAGAAGCTACCCTAAAAATTTGGAGTCTTGAAGTGATTTATAGCTCAAGTTATAAAGATTTAAATTTGCTCTAGTAGATTGTGATGGGCCAAAGACTGTCAAGTTTAATCACATTGAAGTCTAAGGTCATTGGTCTAAAAGTTCCAATAGTGAGCACTTAATCATACACATTGAGATCAATGGTGTGTATGAAGTTAACATGTTAAAGGTTGTACATGCAGGTGATAAGTGTCACAAGCTTACTAGTTTGATAGAATATCAACAGTGAGTAGAAGTTTGTACTGACAAAGATCAATGGTATAGGACAACTTAAAGAGTCAACAATGCACATGAGACTACCACATGGTACAAGCATAAGGGACTATCAATAAAGTGCTCAAAAGGCATGTGAGGGTACCAAGTATCATAATCTTAAGAGTTCTATGTAAGATCTAATGGTGAACACTGCAAGATAAAGACCAAGATACTCAACAAAGATTGACGGTGCATATGTGGTCAAGATTACTAAAAATCATGAGATGAGGTCAAAATGTTCAAGGTTTAATGTTTAAATAGTAGAGCATTGTGAGTTAAAGTTTGAGCTACTTCTGAATAAGATCGATGATATGAGTTGAGGGAGTTGAGCAAAGAGCATGAGATGTGTTTTAAGTGACCGAGGTTTAACTATGACTGTTTGGATTTACATATTTGAATTTAATGAAGGAAAGACTAGTTCTTGGTTTTTGAGCCATAACTTTTGATCTATGAATAATATAATGTTATGGTAAAAAACAAAGTTATATAAGAATTCAAGGTCTAAATATTTGTACAATTAAAGTTATTGAGATCCAAATTTGACTGTGTTCATTCATGCTCTGCAAGTAACCCAAGAAAGATAATAGAGTTGTTCTTAATGGTATTTTGATGTTTTGAGATGAGATAATTATTAGAGAGTGTTTTATACTCCATGAGGACCATTTATGTGGATTATGAAGGTTTTATAAATCATATTTAGTATGATCAAAGACTTAGAAGGCGACTATGTGTTCATTCATGATGGTTATGTCCACAAAATGTTGTTTGAGTGCATTGAGCTTTAGATTAAGGGTGCTATGATTATTGTTATCAATTAAGGAGGACTTATAGATTGTGTGTTATGGGTCCATGTATTTAAAAGCGTTTCTATGTTCTTAGTTTGTTTTAATAAGTGTCAAAGAGGTGAATGGGTCTTCATATGACCTAAAAGGTGACTTAGGCCTATTTGAAAGAGGGTTGTGATTAAAGGTGACCCATGATAGATGCCTTAAGGGTGATGGAATGTGCTATGGTTGGTAAGGAAGGTTGTGATCATAATAATCATGAAGGAACTATAAAAAGTGAAACTAAATGTGATGGTTTCTAGGCTTGTTGAATAGATGTGAGAGAACTGAGAGAACAGGTGTGTATAAGAGTTGAAGAGAAAATTAAATAAGAAAAGGTGTGTGCCTAGTGGATGGGTTGTAGAGCATAGTAGGTTGATGATTGTGTGTATGACCTATAAGTTATATTTTTGATGTCAAAGATATTGCTCTTATAGATTTGAATATTGAGGATGAGCAAAGGATACATGATGTTTGTGTGAGCTTCGTGGTTGATTTGAGAGGTAGATTAGAGTGTGGACTATGTAGTATGTAGAGTTAAAGAAAGTTGATAGACATTATATCTCAATTAGATTGGTAGGTAGTTAGTGATTATGAGATGTTATTTTCATAGGTGTTGGAAGGGTGATCAACATGTAGGTCAGAAGGACTTGATCAACAGGTGGTTAGAAAGACTTGATCATCTTAAGGGCAGGTGCTCCTTGTGAAATAGGTGTTTCACTAAAGCTGATCAGAAGGACTTGACCAATAGGTGGTCAGAAGGACTTGATCATCCTAGGGATAGGTGATCCTTGTGAAATGGGTGTTTCACTCAATTCTAGTTAGAAGGACTTGACTAGTCTCATGTTTATGATCATCTTATAAGACAAGTAGTCCATATATTTATAGGCTTGAGAATGAGTTTTATTCCCCAAGAAGGTTTCCCACATATATCTTGTGTTGTGTGTGTGATAGTAAATTATATTCATTAGTCATTTGTATAAACATCTTGTATGATTCATGAATGGTTGTATTAAATGCTTAAGTGTTTGAAGGGTTTGGAAATTGAATTGGATTGTTTGTCACCACTGATTCACCCCCTCTCAATGATGTTACCTCTAACAAAATGTGCACATATAGTGATATCATCCTATCAAGTTTACATCTTTGGGTTAACATTTAAATGAATTAGAAGATACAAGTCTTTGGTAACTCTCCTTATTCGTTAAAGATCAAGAGAAATATATTAGATTTTGAATCTACTGCTAGTCAAATCTTACTGAGGGCATATACCCATGGGGGTATATCTTGAATAATAGTTTGTGTATGGTGATTGGTATGAAAACCCTTATTATACCCTTATTTTTATATGTGGATTTGGATGATTGTGTTTGATTTCATTATTCCATAGTGACTATATGGCTGTAGGTAAAATGATTTTTATGAATGATTTAATTTGGAAATCATTTTAAAATTCTACCTGTTCAAGCTAAAGACTTTGATCTAAAAATTGTATTTATATTTCTTTATTATGTGCTATAAATTGTAGTGAAACCCCTCTAATTTAGATAGTTAAAAATTGTTGTTATATTCATTTTAAGAAATGAATTTATAAGTTGAGGTATGGTATGTAAAGTTGGATGCAAGACTTACTAGCACTTTTTTCAATTCAGCCTAAACTTCATTTGGATTATATTAGATTGTTCTCATGTTGGTAGTAGTAATATGGTAGAAATAACTCTAAATATCTAAATTTAACCTATTTTATACATGCTAAAAATGTATAATATATTGAGTTTAAAATACTTGATGTTATGATCAATATTCTCATGTTATCATAGTTACTGTTACTAGTATTAGCTTAGTAATGAGCTTAATTGGATAAGAAATGGCTGGAAATTCTTACCATTATCTTGATGAAAGGTGTATGATAATATCATGTCTATACAAAATTTATTTCATACCTTGCTTATACTGGTAGCATATCATTTTCCTAATAGATATCTTAACCTGAATGCATTTTATGTTTAAGGAAATGGCAAGAACTAATTTAAATATGATTACTGTGAATTATGCCAATCATACTTATGGTTCGAAATTATATAGAATAAAGTGGATTAACATTTGTATAATTATTATTGATGCTATTAAAACTATGTAAAATATATTGATACGAGCTATATATTGTTGTAGTAAGGGCCAACTATCTATTTTATAAGAAAACCAATTTGATTTCTTAAAAAATATAGTATTTGACAAGTCATGATGCTATGCTAGTTAGTGGTTGAGCTCTCTTCACCATATTAAATTATTGTAGAACTCATTGCATAAGTGATATGTACTTAGATTCCCTATACCTTTGGTTTCAATGCATTTTCCCTTATTATTTATACACGCATTGACCATTTGTAAATATGATCTCTTTTGCATAAAATGAATATGGGCTGTCAACTATGCCTCAATTGGTAACTATAGATGTGAGTACAAGATAATATCAACACTTTTAATTTGATTAGAGTCTTTTCATGTTTTAATGATTAGAAAATCAACTTGAGATCATGTTCATTATATGCTTTTTAGGTGCATTATTGATATATTTTTCAAGAGCCACTTGGGTATGCTTTCCTATTTGTTTGAAATTTCATATAATGGTTTATTGATGATTAATCTTTTGTAAAAAGGGATAGTTGAAACAATAAGTAATATTAGGCTGCTCACCTATATTTTATGTGGAATTAAGTTAGTGATTATTTTTTTCTCATTGAACTTATTTTATTAAAAATGAATTTAATTCTCAAATATTCACTAAGAAGGAAGGACACATTGCCAACTTTATGCTGACACATTTATTGCACCCTTTTCAGTGTAGGGATTATATTTTAGTTGACTCTTCCATTGTTTAATTGGTTTCTTGATTAACTTTTCACTTGTTGAAGGCTGTGTTCACCATTGTTAAACTGTGATGGATTTTAGGATGATAAAGTTGATTGGTTGATTTTATTGTAATGCAATAATTATTGTACTTGACATAAACTATAGTGACTGCCTAGTTCAAACATTTATATTTATATGTTAGCATAATGGATTTCTTGTGTATACACCTCTAGGCTTGTATATATTTATATGTTAAAACTATCAACCTTTGAGGGTTATTCAAGCTATTGTACCAAATTTATTCATGTGATATTAAGACTCAATGGTGTAGTCTATTGTATACAACATTTGTATTCTATAGTATCTTGTTTTGAACTTATAATTGACATCCTTATATTAAGGATTGTTCTATTATGTGACAAATATACATTTGAATGATTCCACCTTGAGCATGGTTAAATTTAATTTATTAGAAATATCTTTATTTTGAGGAGGGTTAACCATGTGGTTTGGAAAATAAGTCTATATTAGCCATGGCTGGAATGTGTGTGTGTGTGTGTGATAATATTATTCAACTAGCCTTAGGCTATTAAATTATGTTGTGTGAGATGATATTATTCAACTAGCCTCAGGCTATTAAATTATGTTGTGTGAGATGATCATAAGGTTCTCTTTCCTAATGGTTAGCTATGAGGTACATATGACATTCCTTTGATGTATATATTAACATTCTTAATATTGTGAACACTTATTGCTTAAGAAATTAAGTGTAGAGATTTATTTTATATATGTATATATATGTCTTTGGCTAGGCCATATTATTCTAACAAGTGATGGAAATATATTTTGTTCCATTGAATTATGATTTTTTTAAGAACTTAAAATGAGGATGATATTTAAACTGTTCATATTTGCATATTGATTTATGGATCATGTATATAGATGTCATTGTTATATGCTGCTACCCCTTGTTAATATTAGATGTTAATGCAATAATATTCTATTTTGGTAGTGCAAGTGTGAAATATTTAGTCAATTGACAAATTAATGAATCAATCATTATTAACTTATAAATGTATGAATTCAGCCATGATTTAATGGCTACTAGCATGACTTATGGGTTTGTTGTTCCCAAAATCTGTCACTCATTTTTGGGACAACATATGAACTATTTTGGTCCTGCAGGCCAAAATTATCTCTTCCCTTCTCAAAAAATTATTCTAACAATTCAAATTCTTCATTATTCAAGCTTTTTCAGTTAAGGGACTAGAAAGTTTAACAGGTTCAATGGCTTCAACAGGTGAATTCTCACAAAGGAACAAGTTCCCAACACTTAGGCAATTTCAAGATTGGTTCAACACCTCGGTTCAACCAAAAATTTTCATTAGAAAGCTTCAAATAAAGGATTGAACCATTAAACCATTGAACCATTGAATCCTACTTCCAAAAGGTCAAAGGTTCAATGGGTTCAAAGGTTCAATGACATCGGCAAGATTAAAGAGTTAAGTGCTTCGGCAAAAGGTTTAAAGGTTCAATGTGGTTGGTTCAAAGAGATTGGTTCAAATGGTCAATTGAATGAGCAAAACAAAAGATTGAACCGTTGAGCCATTAAACTGAACTTGGTTTAATCAGTCGATTCAATCGAATGGTTCAAAGGAGTGCCCCAAAGTCGAAAGGGCAAGTGCCCTTGCAGAGTGTAGTGAACAAAAGGTAGGTGCCCTTGCGAAGGGTAGGGAATATGTCACTTTTTTGCCAAGATTTTGATCATTCCTTTGGGTAAAATGTCTGAAGGATTTCCTTCAGACATTTTGTCTAAAGGATTTGAAGGAAAAGGTTGCCCAAAGAATCTTGAAGGGTAGGTACCCTTACGAGGGGCTCTCAGCACCTAAAAAATGGAACTTTCTCAAAGACCCGAAGGGACACCTTCCCTTTGGGGTGTTCCAAAGACACTAAGCTGAAGGAATTTCAAGGCTTCAAAAGACTTAGCCAAAATAAAGGATTATAAGAAAGAGATTGAACCGTTGAACCTTAAACCAAAAAGGTTCAAAGGCTCAAAGGTTCAAAGAAAGCTCCAAGAAAAGGAAGGAAGCAGAAGATTCTAGAGACCAGTTCAAAGAGATGGTTCAACCAAAGAGCAAGGAAGTGATTGAACTAGGGAAGTGATGGAACCAAGGAACCGATAAAGACTGCTTGAACTGTTGAGCTATTGAACCAATGAAGTTTCAAAGGTTTAAAGGTTCATGGTTCAATATGGTTTAGATAACCTGCAACCGTTGAGGTCCTCGTGGATGTCAAATTTAAGGTAATGGAATATCTATTAATTTTTAAATATAACATAAAACTTGAAGGATAAACTAAGCAACTAGCTGAAGAAGATAGTCTGAGAGCTCCAATTGCAACGAGAAAGAAGAAAAGGCTATAGGAGATATTGAAATATCTATGAGAGTTATTTTTAGTAGGTGAAACAATTCACCAAGTAGTCATCTGAACACACCAAATCAAGGATGTGGCCTATTTTTATTCCATGAAATAAAGGCAAAGTGGACATCTATGAAAATAAGAAGGAAAGGACTAGGTGGCCTATACTTTGGAGGAGACATATGAGATGAATTGGCACGCCACAGTTAAAGCCGATGCACTGTTCCAAGCATGGCCTCTTGACAGAACTGAAAATGCATTCAAGGCATTGAATGCAACATGGGCCATTCTATGGAAAAAAGTGCCAAGCCTTCCTTGATTGCTACATATTTTAATCTCTTGTTTGATACAAGGGAGATCTCTTCATTATAGAAGCAAAAACTCTAGCCAAATTGAAAGGCGATTACTGAGACTTTGAGCTCAAATTATTGATCATATTTCTTTATCTGAATGAGAAAGCAAGTTACTTTCAAAATTTGTGCTGTTATAGCTTGTGTTATTTTAGGAAATTTTCTTATGTCCATTTCTTAGGAGCATTCTTATTTATTTAATTTAACAAGAAGAACTAGTGGAAGTAATTAGGAAGGTGTCTTGAAGCCAATTGTGGAAAGACTTTGTGCTGTCATAATTGTCTTCAGTGTGTTTTTAGTTTCTTTCTATGTAAAGGATCTTGGGATGACTTTATGCCCCCATTATCCTTCTTGTTTCACTCTTTGGGTAGTTGAGGTGGAGACCTTGTGTTGCACCTCATTCTTCTAGTTACTACACCCTTGTTACCTATTGGTTACCCACCAGAAAGAACTCCTGCACTCTACTGCAAGACCACTTCTGAAAGAAGAGAAGTGCCTTTAGTATTATCACTAGAATTTATCCTTTGTCTATGAACATCATCTCTAAAAAAAGAGAGATGGATGGTGTAGTCCTAACCTTGAGTGTTATTTTCTACTTATATATAGTATATAGCTCCTCATATTTATAGGGAACCTCCCCTTGATGAGAGGAGAGATTTGTCCATCTCTGATGTGGTAAACCTACACATTTGGCCGACCAATCTCCCTATGCTATGGTTGAAGAGACCTATTTTTCTCATCAGTTAGCCAATGAAAAAATATTCACCCAATAGTTTTTTGGTGACTTTATTGGGGATGAACGAGTAGTTTCAATTCTTTTCCAATATCCATTTTCTCCACTGGGGACACATCAATTTTATGCAATTTGAAGCCTCAAGCTTCAGATTGTAGCATCACTTGTGTCTTATCCATTATCATTATAGCCTTATCCATTTCCATTATATACTCTGAGCTACAAAAATAGAGATGCTCGAGATCAAGCGTTTCATTTCAAAAGTCAATTCTTTGCTAGCTCCACACCAATATTTTTTTAGTGACTCTACTGGGGAAGAGCACACAGTTTGAAGCCTCAAGCTTTAAGCTGAAGTAGGGCTAGTTCTTTTCCATTTTTATTCTACAATCTGGCAATTCCATGCTATACTAGAATCTAAAGAACCCAAGGTGTTGTTGACCCTATTTTTGAGTTGGGGTAGTAGGGAAATTTTGATTTATTCCCTCCCTAACTTCAAGTTCAATGATCCAAGAGTGTTCCTCCTACCCATATCAGGTCACCAACACAAGGTAGAGCTTCTTTTTTTGCTATTTTTGCCTATACATGCTCCACCCAGATTTGTTATCCCCCTTTTCCATAATCAAATCATGGCATTTCAATGCCCTTGGGGTAACTCTTTCAGCCCACTCAATTTAACCCCACCTCTACATGAGCTTCCATGCAGTTCAAGGAAGAATTTTCCCAAATTATTTGGTGATGGGAGAGTTCATTCTGATGGACATATTGCTACCTTCAGCATAGCCTATGGTGTGATAGGTGTGGAGTATGAGGATGTAGTAGTCAGGCTATTTGTGGAAACATTGCAAGGCACTATTGCAGATTGGTTTTACCATCTACATGCTTGATTAGTGACTGACTGGGACACTCTCAAAGCTAAATTAAAAGAAAGGTTCAAGCCTATAGAAGATACACATGCCTTACTAGCTTAGCTCACACAGATGAAGAAGGAACCTCATGAACCTATGAGGGACTTCATTTCCAAGTTTGACAAGCTGAGGAACCAAATTCCTACAATTACTCAGCCAACACCTAAGAACCTTAAATTCTTCTTCATCAACTCACAGCCACCTAAAGTGAGTTTTTTGTTGAGAGAGGCTAGCCACATAGACCTTGCTATTGCTTAGGATTTGGCTACTGAGATAGAAGATGACCTTATCTTGGTAGGAAAGATAAGGAGAGATCCTAACATAGGTAAATCCTCTTCATCTTCTGAATACTCACCTACAATCACCACTGATCCAATGGTGCAAAAGTTAAAAAATGAGTTGATAGCTCTTAAAAAACAAATGGTGTAAGGGATGTCATTTGATCCTTGATACAGAGATATACCAAGGAGGACATTCTCCAATCACTCATACCAAGGCCATGCTACTAGGAATCAAGGGCAACCAAATCGTCTTCCTCCCCCTCAAGGGAAATTGGCCATTGAAGCACCTCTAACCAATTTAGTAGTCAGATATCTAGAAGTAGAATCAATTTTCTCCTTCCAGCCTGAGTTAAACCTAGAAGATGATGATAATCTCTTCATAGAGGGAGAAGAAGAATTGGCTAGTGAATCTAACATTGGTTTCCTGAATTACCAGGATGAACCCAAAAGTGAAGGTAAAATAGTTGATGGAACATACATTGTATTCACCCAGTCTAAGAACCAGTCAGCCCAACAAGCTGATAAAGAAAAAATAGAGTGACTTTAACCAACAATTTTAGTTGCTAAGCGGGGAACTACTCTACCTTTCCAGCCAAAGGACCCAGTGATTGCAAGAGAGGTAAGTACATCAAACATCCCTACACCTTCTAATTCAAATTCATAGACCAGTCCTCCCCCTCCCAAAAACTAAAATGATGAACTCCCATCCTTTGTTCCTAGTTCATTTTAGACATTTGACATAATTGACCATATAAAGAAAACCAAAATTTAAATGTCTAAATTTGAATTCCTATAATCCAACCCCGAGTAGTTAGATAAGTTGGTTCAATGTGTAAAGAACCAAGCCATCCCTATAGGACAAGTAATTTTGAAGGTAACTCATGATCCCCCCAAGAACACATCCACCAAGAATAACCTTGTCATTACTCCTCCTGCTGCTCTTGGGAGGACTGAACCATTTTATGTCTCCCTGTTGATAAATGGACACCAATTGAACAATTACATCCTAGATTTTGGTACATCTGACAATGTCATGGATACCAAAGTGGTAGAATCCCTTGGTCTCACATTGACCAAGACATTTGGGAGATGTTTCTCCATGGAGAACAAACAAGTGCCACTACTGGGATAAATCAAGGACACCCAATTTACATTTGTAGCATTCCTAAACAAGAGAATCAAGATGACTGTCTTGGTGGCTGATGTCCCAGCATCATACGACCTCCTTCTTGGGTGAATTTTATGTAAGGATGTTGGTGGAAAATTAAGCATGGACCTATCTGAGGTGAGAATCCTAGTCAAAGCCATTATGCAGAGATTGCTCCTTGAGAAGGAAGAAAAATACGTGGTCACTCAAACATCAGTGCCTGAAGCTCAAATTCTATTTGAGTCTTCAAGCATGGGTAATTACTTCTTATCCACGAAGGAAGTCCATGAGGCATCTGATGAAATTCCCAAATGTGTCAACCTAAAAATTGGTTTAGATGAAATAATAGAAGGATTGGTAGAGCGCAGTGCAAGTGTAGAAGAATCTCCCCCTCCAAACGAAGAAGAATATAAAGAAAAATCAGTGTCTGATGAGGTATGGATTCTAGAATTTGATGGCAGCTACTCCTCTACCAGTTTAGGAGCTGGGATTGTGTTGATATCTTCTCAAGGAGATATTTTTCCTTCTTCATACAAGTTGTAGTTTAACAACACCAACAACACAGCTGAATATGAATCTCTATTTCTTGGATTGAAGGCTACTCAAGACAAAGGCATCAAACTCCTTCATGCCAAAGGAGATGCTAAACTGGTGGTTTACTAGGTAAGGAACCTGTATCAAACCAAAAATGATAGATTGCACCACTACTACAATCTATTCTAGGATTAAATTGAAAGCTTTGATGCTTTTAGCATCTCTGCCATACCCAAAGAATTTAATTATCGAGCTGATGCACTGGCTATTTCAAAAACTCTCAGGGTTCCTCACCCTAATTTTAAAGGAGATAGGTACACTATTGAACTAGTCTTTTGACTAAGTGTGCTTGACAATGCCAATTATTGGCAAGTGTTCAATGGTGACAACTAAATCATTGCCTTCCTAAAGCAAAAAGATAGCTTTGAATAGCTTCATTTCGAAGGTAGTGAGCCTCAGAAGCTTGAACTAGCCCCTAAATCAAGTGCAGATGCAAGTGAAGATTTCTTGCAACTTAAAGGAAATAAAATCCTAAAAGGCATGGTTTCCCTTGAGAAGCTGTTTGACAAACACGACAAGTTTATCAAATAGTAGCAAATGGATTCAAGCTCATCCCAGGAGTTTGATCAAATAAATTTGGGTACCAAAGAAAATCCCAAGATGGTGAACATTGGGAAGTGATGCACTCAGGAAGAGAAGTTCAAGTTCATTGCTCTACTTCACCAGTACATAGATGTTTTGGTGTACTCTTATGATGATCTGAAGTCACTCAGGCCTTAAGAAATCTGCCATGAGATTCCTCTCAAGAGTGATTCGGTACCTTATAAGCAAAAATCTAGGTAGTATAATTCAAAGATATTAGGTACTATTTTGTCTAAAGTACAAAAAATGTTGAAGGCTAGGATAATTTTCCTAATCCATCGTTCCACATGGATTGCCAACATAGTACCTGTGAGGAAGAAGAATGGAAAAATTCACCACTGTGTGGACTTCAAAAATTTAAATCAATCATCCTTAAAGGATAACTATCCTCTACCCATCATGGATCAAGTCCTTCAAATAGTGACTAGTTCAAAAATGTTATCAATGCTAGACGGCTTTTCAAGATATAATCAAGTTGAAGTTGGTGAAGCAGACCAACACAAGACTACCTTCACCACACCTTGGGGCACCTTCACATATGGAAGAATGCCATTTGGCCTGATAAATGCTGGCACCACTTTCTAGAGAGCAATGGACCTTGATTTTAAAGATTAAATGGGTAAGTTCATTATAGTATACCTAGATGATTTAATAGTCTTTTCCAAGCATCATCTTGATCATGTGCACCATTTGCAATAAGTGTTGGAATGCTGCCACTAGAATGGCATTTCTCTAAATCTTAAGTCTATTTTTGGAGTAACAAAAGGGAAACTTCTCAGGCACATTGTATCCTGAGAAGGCATAAAGATTGACTTAAACAGAGTCAAGTCCATCCAGGAACTTACTCTGCCCACAAGTAAGACTGCAATTCACTCTTTTTTTGGAAAGGTGAATTTTTTACGAAGGTTCATCCCCGAGTTTGTTGAGTAGACTCACCACATTGTGGACATGATGAAGGGCAAAGCTATTTTTTGGTGGACTATAGAAGGCAAGTTAGTATTTGAAGACATGAAGATAGCTATTGCCCACTCCCCAATTCTAGTTTGTCTAGATTATACCAAGGATTTCACAATGTATAGTTATGCTTCTAAACACACACTTTTAGTAATTTTGGTTTAACATAACAAAGAAGGTGTGGAATCTCCCATTTCTTTCATGAGCTATCCTCTAAAAGCTCATGAGTTGAAGTACTCAAACATGGAGAAGCATGTTTATGTAGTGGTAAAGGTTGTGAAACATTTCCACTTTTACATCTTGAATTCACACACTACTGCCCTAGTTCCTGACACCATAGTCAAATCCATATTAACTCAGCAAAAGTTTGGAATGAAAAGAGACAATTAGATTGCTAAAATCTAGGAGTTTGATTTAGTCATCAAACCAACGAAGCTGGTGTAGGGAAGGGGCCTATGCCAATTGATTGCTAACAACAGACAAGAAGAAACAAAACATGGGGAAGAAGAAATTGAAGACACACCAATAGTCCTCTTTGTCTTCACCATGAATGAGTGGTATTCAAGTATTGTTCATTTCCTTATTTATGGTGAGTGTCTTGCTCACCTATTTCGTAAAGAAAGGAGGATTGTCAAGTTAAAAGCTACCAATTTTATCTTGTGGGACAATGGCCTGTATAAGAGGAACCTTGATGGAGTGTTCTTTCACTACGTGGATAAAGACTAGTAGAACCAAATTTTGAAGTCCTTCCATAATCTAGCCTATGGAGGACTTTTTCTTGCTCCTATAACTACTCATAAGATTCTATGAGCCAGGTATTATTGGCCTACCCTATTTCAAGATGCATACAAATGGGTACAAAGATGTGAACTATACCAACAGTTTGTTGGAAGACCTAAATTAGCTGCTCTACCTCTTAAGCTAGTGGTGATAGAAGAGCCATTTCAGCAATGGGGAATCAATTTCATTGGTGCTGTAAACCCATCTTTAAGTGCTGGACATGATTATGTCTTCATAGGCATAGATTACTTCGCCAAGTGGGTGAAAGCTATTCCAACCAAGCATGCTACTTCAGAAGTAGTGTGTGATTTCCTCAAGGAGAACTTCATTTCTAGGTTTGGGGTCCCAACCAAGATTTTCATAGACAATGTAGCTTGTTTCTCGTCCCAAGAGATTAATCAATTCTATTTTTACTATGAGATTACCCTCTCCCACTCTTCTAATTATTTTCCACAAGGGAATCACCAAGCTAAATCAAGCAACAAGAACCTGGTGACTATCATCAAGAAGTTGATAGATGACAACCAATGAACATGGCATAAAGCATTGGTTGATTCTTTATGGGTAGATAGAATTACACCCAAGAATGCAATTGGTATGTCACCTTTCCAACTTCTTTATGGTCTCAATGCTAAGATACTAATCACCCTAGAATTGCTATCATTGAAATTGGCTAAGGCAGTTGAAGATCAGACATATGAAAGCTCCATCGATAAGAGGATCATGTGCTTGACTGAGCTTGATAATTAGCGAATTATGGTAGTAGACCGAATTGCTATGCATCAAAGTCTAGTGAATAAACTCTTTGACCAAAAAGCAAAAAACTGTGATTTCCAGATTGGAGATCAAGTCCTGTTGTGGGACAAGAGAAGAGAACCAAAGGGAATGCATGGGAAATTTGACTCCCTTTGGAGGGGCCCTTTTACTATCCATCAGCTCAATGGTGAAAATAATTTCCTATTAAAGTATGAAGATGGCACACCTTTTTCTTTGCCTCACAATGGGCAGCATCTGAAGCACTTCAATTCTTGAAGTATCTGATAAGATCATCTATACATATGTATATTTGTATAGTCTTTAGTTCTATTTTATACTTTTCATTTTCATTTTTGGCACCTTTCTTTTTGGGTAGCATGACTCTGTAGCCCAATGGCATACTTGAAGGCACTAGAAATTTTGGTTTCTACTCCCCTCAGCTATTCCAAGCTTTTAACTAAAGGAAGTTCTACAATTGGAGCCAACTGTTATTCCCAAAATTTGTCACTCATTTTTGGGACAACATATGAACTATTTTGGTCTTGTAAGCCAAAATTATCTCTTCCCTTCTCAAAAAATTGTTCTAAGCATTCAAATTCTTCATTATTCAAGCTTTTTTAGTTAAGGGACTAACAGGTTTAATAGGTTCAATAGCTTCAATGGGTGAATTCTCACAAAGGAACAAGTTCCCAACACTTAGGCAATTTCAAGATTGGTTAAATGCCTCGGTTCAACTAAAAATGTTCATTGACAAGCTTCAAATAAAGGATTGAACCATTGAACCAATAAACCATTAAACCCCACTTCTAAAAGGTTCAAAAGTTCAACAGGTTCAAAGGTTTAATGACATCAACAAGCTTAAAGAGTTAAGCACTTTGACAAAAGGTTCAAAGGTTTAACACGGTTGGTTCAAAGAGATTGGTTCAGGTGGTCAATTGAATGAGCAAAACAAAAGATTGAACTGTTGAGCCGTTGAACCAAACTTGGTTCAATCAGTCAGTTCAATCGAATGGTTTAAAGGAATGCCCCAAAGCTGAAAGGGCAAGTGCCCTTGCAAAGGATAGTGAACAAAAGGTAGGTGCCCTTGTAGAGGGTAAGGAATATTTTCTCAAAGATTGAAGAGAAAGCTGAAATGATAAGGAATCATTCAAAATTTTTGTCTAAAGAAATTACCAAGTAAAGGAACCAAAAGCATTCCTTTGGAAAGATTTTCTACAGAAGAATTTTTCAAAGGCAAATCCTTCAGACAAATTGTCCAGAGGAATTCCTTCAGACATTTTGCCTGAAGGAATGATCAAAATTCTAGTGGAAAAGTGGCTAAGGCAAGGGAAGATTTCCTTTAGACAAAATGTCTGAAGGAATTCCTTTAGACATTTTATCCAAAGGATTTGAAGGAAAAGGCCACCTGAAGAATCCTTAAGGGCAGGTACCCTTACGGGGGGCTCTCAGCACCCAAAAAATGGACCCTTCTCAAAGACATGAAGGGACACCTTCCTTTTGGGGTGTTCCAAAGACACTAACCTGAAGGAATTTCAAGGATTCAAAAGAATTAGCCAAAACAAAGGATTTTGAGAAAGAGATTAAACCATTGAACCTTGAACCAAAAAGGTTCAAAGGTTCAAAGAAAGTTCCAAGCAAAGGAAGGAAGTGGAAGATTCTAGAGACCAATTTAAAGAGATGGTTTAACCAAATAACAAGGAAGCGATTGAAACAGGGAAGCAATGGAACCAAGGAACCAATAAAGACCACCTAAACCATTGAACTATCAAACCAATGAACTTTCAAAGGTTCAAAGGTTCATGGTTCAATATGGTTCAAACAACCAACAACCGTTGACATCCCTACGAATGTCAAATTTAAGGTAATGGAATATCTATTAATTTTCAAATATAGCATGGAACTTGAAGGATAAACCAAGTGATCAACTGAAGAAGATAGCCTGAGAGCTCCAATTGTAGCAGGAAAGAAGAAAAGGCTACAGGAGATATTGAAATATCTATAAGAGAGTTATTTTTAGTAGGTGAAATAGTTCACCAAGTAGTCATTTGAGCACACCAAATCAAGGACGTGGCCTATTTTTCTTCCATGAAGTAAAGGCAAAGTCAACAGCTGTGCAAATAAGAAGGAAAGGACCAGGTGGCCTATACTTTAAAGGAGACATATGAGATGAATTGGCACACCACAGTTAAAGCTGATGTACTATTCTAAGTATGGCCCCTTGACAGAATTGAGAATGCATTCAAGGAATTGAATTTAGCATGGGCCGTTCCATGGAAAAAAGTGCCAAGCCTTCCTTGGCTATTACATATTGTAATCTCTTGTTTGATATAAGGGAGATCTCTTCATTATAGAAGCAAAAACTCTGCCCAAATTGAAAGGTGATTACTGAGACTTTGAGCTTAGATTGTTGATCATATTTCTTTATCTAAATGAGAAAGCAAGTTACTTTTAGACTTTGTGCTGTTATAGCTTGTGTTATTTTAGGAAATTGTTTTTATGTCCATTTTTTAGGAGCATTCTTATTTATTTAATTTAACAAGCAAAACTAGTGGAAGTAATCAAGAAGGTGTCTTGAAGCCAATTGCGGAAAGATTTTGTGTTGTCATAATTGTCTTCAGTGTGTTTTTAGTTTCTTTCTATGTAAAAGATCTTGGGATGACTTTGTACCCCCATTATCCTTCGTATTTCACTCTTTGGGTAGTTGAGGTGGAGACTTTGTGTTGCACCTCATTTTGTTAGTTACTGTGCCCTTATTACCTGTTGGTTACCCACCAGAAAGAACTCCTGTGCTCTGTTACAAGGCCACTTCTAAAAGAAGAGAAGTGCCTTCAGTATTATCACTAGGATTTCTCCTTTGTTTGTGAACATCATCTCTAAAAAAATTGAGATGGATGGTGTAGTTCTACCCCTAAGTGTTATTTTCTACTTATATATATAGTATATAGCTCCTCATATTTATAGGGAACCTCCCCTTGATGAGAGGAGAGATTTGTCCACCTCTGATGTGGTAAACCTGCACATTTGGCTGATTAATCTCCCTATGCTGTGGTTGAAGAGACCTATTTTGCTCATCATTTAGCTACTGACAAAATATTCACCTAATAGGGTTGAAGCCTCAAATTTTAATGTGTATTTGATCTGACAATTTACTCTTAGAATGTATGGTTGGCCATGTGCAAACAATATGTGATATGACAACTAGTTATTTATAAATACAACCCATAACTGGCCTAATTTCATGATAATGCAATTGGCCTAATGGCTATATTAGTCTTTTTAATACGTTGTTATTCTTATTGACTAAATCTTTCATTTGTTCTTAATCTAAGGTTTTGAAATGAACCATTAGTGCAAGGACCTCAGGGTCAAGGATCTATTTACACAATCCTAACTTGGTAACACTATTAATGATGGTTCATTATAATAATTGGTGATTATCTTATATTGGGTAATAATTCTAAATAGATGAGTCCTTGTTGTGTAATGGGATAGTTAAGGACATTGGGTTCATTCCAACATGTGCATTATTGCTTAGTGAATGTTACATAGTCATGATTGGAAGGAAGAATATGGTTATCAAATTCTTATGATAATCATCTCTATATATTGAATCCATTTGTGATATGGTAATATTCATCAAGTGATGGAACATGGGTGTAATGACCCTTAAGATTATGGATTGTGGTACCATGATTTGATGGGGTTAAACTTGAATTGGTCCTCATTTATGAAATCATAAAGGTTCTATGTTTATAGTCATATGGTGGGTCACATTGGTAGTGGTTGAATGTTATCTACTTGATCATCTTTAAATATTATAAGACTTACTTAAGTAAAAGCTGGGTAGGATAGTACCTTGGTTATTATTATATGACATGTCATTTTGGTTATGGTACTTCCTTGATATCAATTTTGTAGGATTAATGATGATCTATAAGATAACTCACTACTATAATAAATATTTACCCTAGGTCATTAACCTTATTTAAGGATACCCAAGGGCTTGAGTGAACCTTCTTGCCTTTGAGTTGCCAAGTCATAACTGTATAGGGTTAATGGATGCTTACATTGGGATGGGAAACTGAGTGCCTTCTAAAGCTTTAAAGGTTATTAACATGGACCCACACACTAATACCCCTTAAATGGTGTATAATCCTTTAGACAACCCCCTTTCTCTATGGAATCCTCTAGTGATGGTCATACTTGCATAAGTATCTCATTGACTCAATCTATTTATGGGTTGTCTACTCATCTTCTATAGAATTGTGATGACTGCATTGTGTATGGTAAGGTTGTGTAGTAGGTTCTAAACATGGTTCTATTGTGTACTTAGTAATTCTCAAATTTTTTTTGGGGTTGTTTTAGAATCATAAACTTAAGTTTAATGGGAACTAAAATTTGTGTGGTAAATTTGGTCATAGAAAGGAAAATTTATATAAAAACAAAAATAGAGTTAATAATAAAACCTCTAAAAATAATAAAGAGAAGAAATCTAATCAAAACCATTAGAAGAATCAAAACCATAATCGAAACAATAATCGAGAATAAAATTGTAATGTTATTGATTTATATGCTATTTTGTTTGATTTTAATGAGAATGAATGGATTTTAGATAGTGGTGAATTGCACCATATGAATTGATTATCTCATATTTTATAAAATATTTACATAGGAGATAATTCATTTTTAAAAACAACCAAGCAAAGAAAGGTTAAATTTATAAATGTTTTTATTAAAGATATTTTCTATGTACCTAAACTTAAGAAATAATTGTTATCTTGTTATCAACTTACTAATGACAATTTAATTGTAATTTTTATTAAAGATAATTGATCCATTATAAATCAATCTAGTTCTCTAATTGATGAAGGCATTCAAAATAATGATTTATATATTTTCTCTACTTCTTTTGCATGTTGTCTTTCATCACATAGTAAGAATGAATCTCAATTATGGCATGAAAGATTAAAACATACTAATTTTATAATTTTACATTATATGTATTCTCATAATTTTGTTGTTGGTATTTCTTCTATCTCTTCTCATTATGAAACTTGTGAAGGATGCTTGCATGGTAAACAACATACTAATCCATTTCATAAGAATCATGGTGTAAATTTATATCATCCTTTAGAGCTAATTCATAGTGATTTTTTAGGACCTCTTGAAGTTGTATCTCTTAATGGTTATTTGTATGATGTTAATTCATAGTGATTAAAAAGAAATTTGAAGTGTTGTCTACATTTAAATAATTTCAAGCTTTTGTTGAAAATGCTTTAACTTTTCTATTAAGAGATTAAGATCTAATTATGGTGGTGAATATATTACTAAATAATTTTATTATTTTTGTATTAGTTGTGGTATTCAAATAGAACTAACAACTGTTAATACTCCACTAGGTTTAACCCAATTTTTTTTTTAATTTAATTTTATTAATTTAAATCAAATTATTCCAAAATAAGATAAGATATTTGATCTTTAACTAGATGCATCTTATTTTAATAAGGGTTATGATTCATTTATATAGTGATCTAATAAACAACATAAATCAATATTAAAAAATTAATCCATCATAAATTGTATATATGCTAAATATTATCTTAGACATTTGATGATAGTTTACATAATAAATTATATAGTAAGAAAAACCAACTGCTAGTTATTTTCAATGTAATAATAGTACAACAATAAAATGTTTTTACATTAGAGTGAATATAGATGTATACATTGTTCCATAGAACAAATGAGTATCCACAAACTCACCAATATAAAATGTAATCATGAGTAAAAAGTCTCTATTAATTGACTGCTTGAGGAGAGGTAGAGCACCATTGAAGTGCTTTTCTACACCAACCATGGATCATAGATCCCCCACACTATCTCCAAACTATGGAATGACCATCCTTTCATGAATGAGTAGATGATAATGGTGTAGGTATTAATAAGTCAACTAGAACTTGTGTGTTGTAAGATATTCATCATATACATCATATCATTAAGAATATCATTCTAACATAATATCGTGCATACATGCATATTAATCAAACAGGTGAAATGATAATGTTTAACTATAAACATTAATTTGGCCAAAATTTTCATATAACTTAAAGATCACATTGATAAATCATATTCACACACACACACAAAATTTGATTTCATTTATTACATGTATTAATGACTCTAAATAAATACGTGAGAACCTTCTCACATACTTATTTATTTAGTGTCATTAATACCAAAATTTATTAAAAAAAGTTATGTACATGATTACACAAAAAATATCATATAGATTTATTAACAATACCACAATATATCAATATAAAAGAAACAACATGAAATAATCACATGCTATATAATAACAACATAAAACTTGTTGTCATACTTATTAAGTTCCTATACAACCTAATATCTAATTCAAAATAAGACAATATTATAAGTAAATTAATTTTTAATAATATTTATAATAGTTAAGTATTTACACATTTATGTAAAATCATCCCTTTGCATAGGTATTATATTGGAAGTACACACAATTCAAGATTTTTTCATTAAATCTCAAGATATTAAACAAATACTATAACCATAATGTTTATTTATTCTAAATAACAATTAAGTATTTTTCAATCAATTAATAATTGATTCAGATATATTGATGATATGTGGGTGAGTTGGTAAAGTGACTTGGTTATTTCAATCACCAACTAGGTTCAAATATCAGTATCGTATTAGAGGCTAGATGTGGTCAATTATTGTTATTCTTGGGCTAGTTATGACTGCTAATTAGTATTCTTGGATTATTTTTGGTTGTTGATGGTATTATTAGGATGGTTTTGCCTATTCATTGGTATTCTTGGGCCAATTATGGTCATTATTGGTATTATCAAGCTGGTTATGACTATTGTTGGTAAATATGGTCCTTGTGATAGATGATCACTTGGGGATATGGGACCCTAATTGTGTCCCACATAGGTTGGAGATCTGTTAAAAAAAAAACCCATCTAAAAAAAAAATTTGATTAAATCATTATAAATCAATGAACTAAATCATGGTTTTCATATGAAAGCATTTGTTCACTATATACAAATATTTATATACATACCAACTTATCTGCACACACACACACACACACACACTCACACACACACATATTTGTATGTCCACTTATATATATATATATACTCTTAGCCACTTAGTTCCTTATATATATATATATATATATATAAAGGAACTAAGTGGCTAAGAGTATATATATATATATATATATATATAAGTGGCTAAGAGTTTTAATATATATATATATATATATATATATATATATATATATATATATATATATATATATATATATATATATCAAGTTTAATATTTTATCTTAATCTCCCAACTTCAAAAAATATTAACTCAATTTTAAACCAATAATATAATTCACATTAACACCACACAACATCTAATATCCAAATTAAATGCCTTAAGACACAAAATTTTAAATATGAAATATTCTATTTTATACCATATGATACAACAACTCACTGAAAACTATTCAATATGGATTCAACCCCTATTTAAACATTTATGTTCTCTATATAGTTCAAAATTCATCTATTATTTATAAAAGTCTAGTTTCAGTCATTGTCTATACAATATAACATAACCAACTTAATAACTCACATAATCTAAAGCAAATTATTTCAAATACACAAATATTTAGTAATAGGGAAATTTCATCTTACAACATATGTCCCTATTTATTATACCACTAAATAAATATGTTTAAGAATAAATAAAAAACCTACAGGGGTCATTATATACTATACAGTTAAGTTGTTTACCATTTTTTTTGAAATCACACAACGCATAGCCACAAATAAAATATAATACCAAAATCTTTTTATTTATCCCTTCTTAACCATTTAACAACATACTCAATGAAAAACTTAGTTTTGTACCATTTATCTATGCCATTTGTCTAAATGTCAAAACCTAATGATCTAAATAAATAACACATAGTCAAAATCTATGTATAAGATAAACTATTCTTAGCTATATGTTACACTAATAATTTACACTCATTTATTTTAACAAATTTATTTTATACACATCCATTACATCATGAAAATATAATAAAAAAACAACCATATAAACATCCATGAAACCTCATTTTCATTCCAACACCCTAATGAAGCTTATAAAAATAATAGTGTCTCTAGGCTATTAATTCTTTACTAATACATAACTGTATATCAATCCATTAACACATAGTTATATATTTAACCTGAATAAAAAATGAAAACCCCAATTCATTTATAATACTCTATCTTGGTAGTAATTGTTAACCCCTAGCCATTCCATTCAAGCCAATACACACAACCATTTTAATAAAATGATGATACACGACTATTTTGAAGTATAAATGGAATACAAACACAACCATAATAACCAATCATAAATTTCATTTCCATTCTTAGAACCCTATATAACCATATTAATGTTTTCTTATGTCAAACTAATGATTTGGTTCTATGGAGATATTTCTCCTCCCATAAGGTTGAATCCCTGGTTCCATATCTTAGAATTTATTAAACAAAACAAATTGGTATAAAACTAATTTAACATTCATAATAACTAGAATGAAAATAACATAGTTACGTAGGATAAATAAAAGAACAAGCCATACCTCTTGAATATTATTGAATAAAGTTTTCTTCCTTGACTGTGCAAAAGAGTCCATTTTCTTCTATCTCCTCTTTGTTGACCATGATCTCCTCCTATTCAAAAAAACCCATCATATTTTATCATTTTCATAGATATTTACATGCCACCTAAAACCCCTAATTTCATGGTGAACCCTTCATCAATAAATCCCCAAGCATTAATGACTCACCATAACACCAAAAATTCTTGACATGACTAATAACTTCCATCTTTAACCACCAAAAAAACACAATTAACTTACTATCTCAACTCAACTCAACTCACAGTCAAACCCTAACTCGTCCAACTTTGCATGGCTCAAAAGAGCAAAACATAATGATGACTCACCTAAAATTAGGATTGACAAAAGCATTTATGAAATAAAATAATAATTATTTTAATAATTTGAATGCATATCACCGCTTTAAATATTAAACAACATAAAGTTTCATACCCAATTTAGCCCCTTCAGTATTCAAAAACCATGTCACCCTAGGCACCACAATAGTCATATTCACCTAGGATATAGGTTAGCTAATGTTTGTAAAAATAATTTGTTGAATGAACTACAAATTTAATTTATTTCCATGTTATTTATATATATTTTATAATGATACTTTTTCTATTGAATGCTTGTAGGTATATGCCTATAAGGAGTCATGCAGTCTATAATTCATAAGTAAAGTCATTTAAAAAACATATATAACTATAATATTCTAAAATGGAATCAACATCATAGTCATATAGAATATTAATAATTATAAACATGATCATAATAACATCCAATCATGGATTAAAACCAACCAATACAATCAAACATAAAATAACTAAACACACCAAAATTAGATAAAACATATAACTATTCACTTGTAAATAATCATGAATTTAATTTTAATATATAGTGTGTGCAAGGTTGTTTGTGTAATCTCTCCACCCCTAACATAATAATCTGAAGCACCTTACCTAATGATACTCTCCCTCCATATTTGTTTGGAAAGTGGACTATCTCCTGCATCCACCTCACAAATGTAAATTATAGTTTGCCTATAACAATAATAATCAATTAAAATGATATTAAAACACAATAATACTGAATGAGCATAATCCACATACATATGAAAATCATGTACAACTAACCAACAAGTAATGAGTCATACAAAATAATCATTGTATGTCTATCCATACATCAACATTAATGAAAATAATTTATTACAACAATAATTAAACATCATTAACCCCATTAATATTTGTTTAATGAGTAATTGAAATTTATTAAGGAAATAAAGATGTAACAAAAACTCCATATTTTTCTTAAAAAAATGGTACTACTGAAAGAAAAAAGTGTACCATTATAGAGATGACTAGAATAATGTTATATTCTATGAATATTTTTAAATTTTTATGGACTGAAGCCATGAATATTGTTGTGCACATTTTGAATAGAGTCCCTACCAAACCTTTGCATCTTTCTACCTCTTCAAAAATATGGTCTAAAAATAAACATAGTGTGTCTCATCTTAAGATCTTTAGTAGTCTTGCTTCCATCTTTGTTCCTAAATTAAAAATAAACTCGATCCTACCTCCTAGTCTTGAATTTTTGTAAGTTATAGAGGTAAGAAAAAAGGATTAAGAGTGTGTGATCTATCTAAAATACAAATGATTGAGAATATGAATGATCTTATTCTCAAAATATCTTTGTGTGAGACCTATATGGAACCTCCTCAATATTCTTCACTTGATGAACCTGGATCTCATATTTTTCCTTATGAATAAACCTATACCCTAGAAGAAATTGATCCATCTTTGGATAATTTAGATTTTGAGGATCCTATTGAGTTTTATGTTCAATCTAAGTGACCTAAATAGGTAAAATCCCTAATCCAATCTTTTAGTCTTGATAATCTTAATAAACTAATTAGAAGTCAACATTCTTATCATGATTTAATGATTATACAATAATGTGAACCTCAATATTTTAAGGAATCTATTTAAGATGATAGATAGAAAGTTGATATGCAATCTCAATATAATGCCTTAATTAAAAATAAAACTTGGTGTATAATCCCACCTCTACCTAAAATATATATTGTTAGTTGTATGTGGCTTTATAAAATCAAATAAAATTCAATTGGTAAAATTGATAAGTTTAAAGCAATATTAGGTTTTCATGGGTTTACTCAAAATATATGATTGACTACATTTAAAAATTTGCTCCTATAGAAAAAATGAGTATTATTAGATTACTCATTGATATTGTAGCTCAAAATGATTGGATTTTACACAAAATAGATGTCAAAAATGTATTCCTAAATGGTGACTTAGAAGAAAAAATATATATGGATCAACTTAAAGGTTTCACTGACCTTAACAAAGAACATTATGTGTAAATTAAAGAAATAATTATATGGTTTAAAATAAGCTCCTTGATCTTGGTATTCTTTAACTATTATTTTAATATTAACCTCTTTATAAAAATTGAAAATAGTCATAATAGTTTAATTATATTATATGTTGATGATCTTATTATTACTAGTGATTGTATTAGTTTAATTCATAAATATAAGGATAAATTAAGTTAAATGTTAGAAATGAATGATTTATAAATTCTTCATCATTTTTTAGAAATGGCTATATTTCAAGATAAAAATTTAATTATTATATCACAATCTCAATATGCACATAATATTCTAGTTAAGTTTAATATGCTTGATTGTAAGTCTACACCTAGTCATATTTAAGTTGGTGTTAATATTGATCCAAAACTTGCATGTGAAAAATTTAACTCTGATATATAGATAGCTTGTTGGTAATTTGATTTATCTAATCATTATTAGGTTAAACATTCATATGCTGTTGGTGTTGCTTCTAGATTCATGCAGGATCCATATTTAGATCATTGAAAATTAACTAAATGTATAATTTATTATAGCAAAGGAATTATTAATTTTGGTTTATTTTAATATTTAAGTGATAATTCTAAATTATATGGTTATTATGATGCTGACCATGTTGGTGATACTATAGATCATAAATCTACTTATAGATTTCTGGATTTCTGTTCAAGTTTGGTGCAGGTGATATCACTTGGAGAAGAAAAAATAACCTATGGTATCTATCTCTTCTACATAATAAAAGTATATAAGTGATATAAAAGCTAATAAATAAGTCATGTGGCTATGGAATTTATTAAGAGAACTTCATTTGTATGTTTCTCATAATACCACCCTTAATTGTGATAACTAAAATTGTATAGCTATAGAAAAAAAATAGTATAACAACAATGAACTAAACATTTTAAGTTCATGTGCATTTTATCTAAGAAAAAGTCCTCAATGGTGACATTAATCTAAAATTTTGTTATATGGATGAACATGTGGTAGATATCTTCAAAAAATCACTTAGTGCTACCAAGTTTTGTGTAATGTTATCCTTTAAGAGTTTCTATTGAGGAGTCTGCATGACAATGCCACTTTTAATGGCCATGTGTTCATTCTTATTCTCTATATTTATTCTCATTGTAAGACATTATAGTATATCATGTTATGTGATATTTGTAAAATTCATGTAAATTTTTTATTTTTGTACCCATATACATAAAAACATATTGTAATATAGGTCCTTATGTAATTAAAGAATCCAATAATTCTTAGATGATTATTCACGAGAAACTATGAGATGTAGTATCATGATAATGTTAGCCTAAGATTACTTTAACCAGTTTATGGATTATAATTCCTTTTGTTTCAAAAGGTGATGTTTGGCATCATGAAGGTTTTTAAATCCTTTAATTTTGTACATAGTATAATTATTTTATTAAGGAGGATATGACACATATGTCCACTCAACATTAAGGGGGAGTGTTAAAATATTTAATGGATAAGTGGGCTATTTTAGACCCTTAGTTTACTTTAGTGTGTAATCAAATAATAATAATTTATTAATTATTAACACGAGGTGAAAACCTCATGTAAATAATTTTTTTTAATTACTTAACAAACTATTGTTAAATAATTCTTGAGAAAGAATGGACCCATTGGTTACAATGGTCACCTCCCTTAATCCGCTTTATAAATAGGTTTTACCCCTATTAGAATTAATGGAACACGATGAAAAAATTTAAACATTGAGTGAATTAATATTTGCATGTAAAATATATATTGTAAAGGCTTTGTGAATAAGGTTTATTAGAAAAGAAATGAGAAAGATGAAGGTTATATATTTCGGTCAATATTTTCCTATATAAATGAATATCATCTTTGTCAGGGTTTTTACCTCTTGAGGTTTTTCCACATTAATCTATGTGTCATGTGTATAATTTAATCTAGTTGTGTATGTTTTACTAATTCATTTACATCTCTAGATTCTACCTATGTGTATTGCATATATTTTACATGGAATTTATGAAGGATATCAAAAGGTCTTACATATCTAGGTTGTAATTTCAATGATTTACCAAATTTGATAGAATTCTTTTGTGGTTTAACACATAATTTTTTTGTCTCCAATTGAGAATTACCTTGTTATTTTTTGATAAGCATAGTTTTTCTACTTATCATTGGTTTCAAATAATATTTGTCTAACTAAATTCACTCGTTCTTCCATTTCAATAAGCATATCAGGGCCAAAGATGACCCTATCCTCTAATTTATCCCAACTAATGGGCGTTCTACATTTTATACTATACAAAGCCTCAAATGGTGTCATTTTTAGAGCTAACTATAAAGAATTATTATAGGTAAACTCGACTAATGGAAGGTATTCTTTACATTTGTATTGCTGGTCCATGCAATGCATTCTCAAAAGGTCCTTCAAAACTTGATTTACTATTTTAGTTTACCCATCAATTTCTAGATGATAAACTATACCAATAATTTAGCTTAGTTCATAAGGTTGCATTCAAGGTTTACCAAAACTTAAAATTAATGTGTGAATATCTATTTAAAATGTTTTCTCAAGAAAACCATGCAAAATAATTTTTTTTTGAACAAACCTTTTTGCTAAGACTAGTGCATCATTAGTTAAATTCCCTAGAATAAAGTGTGTTACCTTATTGCATTTGTCAACTATCACCAAAATCATATCATGTATATTCTTGGACATGGGAAATATTTGGACAAAGTCCATACTAATGACTTGCCATTTTCATACAAGATTGTTATGTGGGTATAACAAACCAACAATATGAACATGTTTTGCCTTCACTTGTTGACATATCAAACATCTAGATATAAAATCAACTACATATTTATTAATTTTATTATAAACGTACAAAGGTTTTAGATTTTCCATAAGTTTGGTTACTCTTGGATGAATTGAATAAGGAGTATTATTAAACTCTTTAAACACATAAACTCTCATATTTTATTTTTTTGCCACATATATCCTCCCCTTAAACCTTAGGAGCCCATCATTCTCAAAATGAAATATTTCATATCTATGGTCATGAGGATAATATGATAGTGATTTCTTGGATTGCTCATAAAATTTATCCCCTGACAAGAATCTCAAAACGTGATCTTAGAAGGTACTTATGATAGTAACCATTACTCTTATATACCTTCTATGGCTAATAACATCTAAAACTCTATTCTCTTTAGATTTTATATAGTTTATGTCAAAATCATAATAATACAATAAATTCTAACCAAGACCTCTACCAAACATTTAGATTTGGTTACATGAAGATAAAATTGAGCCCTAAATTATATATCTTGAGCTCAAATAGTTTACCCAATAAATAATGTCTCCAAACCTATAAGGCATACATAATTATGACCAAATCTAATAATACAGAGTATAATTAGCCTCACAGGACTTTAATTTATTTTACTCATAATCTAATACTAAGCTTTATCATAATAAAAATTTGAATAAGCCATCCTTGGAAGCATTAGTTCTAATAACAAAATGACCATTAGGATCTAGTACCTAAAAAACATGGGCATCAATAATCCTATTGTTAGGGTTTGAAAGACTTCTTCACACTTGTCACTTCATACATAACATTGTTCCTTTCATTGAATTGAGGTGATGGGGTTAGGTATCTTGGACAAATTTGACATGATTTTCTTGTAGTAACCTGTTAAATTGATGAAACTCTGCATCTCATGAACATTTTTAGGTGACAACCATTCCATGATGGATTTAATCTTATGTGAATCCATTGATATCCATTCAGATGAGATAATATTCCCTAAGTATTACCCTTTCCTTTGGAATAAAACATATTTAGATAGTTTTACATAAAGCTTATGCTTTCAAAACCATTACAAAACTAGATGCAAGTGCTCAACATGTGCTTCCTCACTCTTGGAATAAATCAAAATATTATCTAGGAAGATGAGCATGAATTGATAAATATAGTTTTTAAACACATGGTTCATGATTTAAATAAATGTTATAGGTGTATTTGTTAGCCCAAAAGGAATAATTATGAATTCATAGTGCTCGTATCTCATTTTAAAAGCAATTTTTGGATATCTTCCTCCTTAATTCTCAATTGATGATACCTACTCTAAGGTTAATCTTGGAAAATATCCTTACTCCATGCATTAGATTGAAAATATCATCAATTCAAGGTAATGGATACCTATTTTGATGGTTTCCTTATTCAACATTCTAGAATATAGACATAGACAAAGGTTATCATCCTTCTTTTTGACAAAAACCACTGGTGCACCCCATGGTGAAACAATTTCCTAAATTAGTCCTTTTACTAACATCTCATGAAGTTAGGATTTCAACTCGAATAAATTTTTTTTTGTCATTATATATGGTGCCTTATATTGAGGTTCAAATCTAGGAATGATGTCAATTATAAAGTCAAATTCCCTTTTGGGAAGTAATCCAAGTATGTATTTTGGAAATACATCCTAATTTTTTTGTAGAAAGGGATACTCTTAAAAAGGTATTTTTTCTAGGTTCTTTAACTTCATCTATCATGACTAAAAACACCTAACATCCTTTTTGTCAAGCCTTCTTTAATTGAATCACTAAAATTTGCCTTAACTTTAAATCTTTATTCTCACCTTGGATTTGTGTTTGATTCCCAAAATCAACTAAGCATTCAATTTTCTTTGTGAGGCAATGCACTTTTGATTTGTGCTTCCACAACCAATTTAATTCTAAGATCACATTATATGATTCTAATGGAGCTATAAATAAATATACTATGGTGGTGAAATCAAGAAATTCCACCTCCTACTTCTATAAGGCACTTATCTATTTTTACCCTAGACTTATTCCCATACTAAATTGTCCTTGTATTTTTTATATGCCTAGGTTTCCTAGGTAATTTACTAAGTATATTAGGAGAAATAAAACACTCAATATATCTAGTATCTATTAAAATTGAAATAGAATGCCCAAACAAAGTACCTGGAATCTCTATGGGATAAATTTAAAATTTAACTTAATGAATGTCAACTGCTTCATGAATCTACTACTAAAAGGTTACCTATTGAAAGGATAATGAATAAGGGTTATTGAATTTACCTCATATCTTCCACTTAGGATAGTATTTAGCATAAGGAACCCCTCCAAAAGTGAAACACCCACTAGGTGATCCTTTTATTTTTGATTGGTTACCTCCTCTATTCCCTTCCTTGAAGCTATTACCCAATTTAATAGTCCCTGAAGCATTATTGAATCTAGAATTCTAGTTATTGAATATGTTTTTATAATTACCATTAATTTTATAATTCTTATTTTTGATAAGGCTTTGGGCCAATAAAATTATTTTGATACCTGTCTTTAGCCTCTATAAGTGATTTAAACTTTTGCCTTTACTTGAAAACTCTCTCACAAACTTGATCCATGGTATTAGGTCCATGTATATACACTTCACATTCTATATGTGGCCTTAAACCCATGGAATTTTTTTATTTAGAAACTATTGATGATTTAAAATTGTGCTTGTTCTAACACCAACAATGGGAAGTTTTAAGATGTGGGACTTGCGACTTGAAACAACCTCTTCTTTATATCAAGTGTATACTGGGAAAAGGGATAGGAATTTTAACAAAAACACAAATGAAAGAAAATCTAACTATGGTGATGTGCCTGAACGTAATTCAACCTTAATCCTGAGCACAATGAGACTATATGTAAGATTAATTTACATTTAAGAGCAAACAAGTGCATGATCAATGTAAAAGATGGAAACAATAAAAATAGAGGCTCATAACATAGACTGCTTTTGTAATGATACAGAAAATGTCAAAAAAGGCACAGGGTTTAATCTTCTTATTTGAATTCTCCAATCACATAAGAGGCACATAAACACACACAGTTATATAAAACTTCCAACTCAAGAAAATGAAACAAAGGCAAATGACATTACTAATCACAGCTCTAAAAAGTCTAAAACTCTTGACAACACAGTCTAGACTACTTTTACAATGACACAGAAAGTATCAACAAAGGCACATGATTCAATCTTATCATTAATTCTCCAGTCACATAAGAGGCATAAAAACATGCACAGTTACATAAACCTTCCAACTTAAGAAGATAGAATAAAGGTAAATGATATTCCCAGTCACAGCTCTAAAAAGTCTAAAATCTTAACAATAATTTTTCTCAGAAAATTCTCTCTGGTCTCTCCTTTTTTATCTCTACACCCTTATTTATAGCCTTGGATTCACTCTAAATTTTCTACTTGTTCCCAATCTAATGGCCCAACTGAAATCTAACAGAATTGGAAGTGTTTAATTGAAGATATTTCATAGATTCTAAAATGCTTTGTCTTCTGGCAGTTCATTGGCTGAAATAGATTACAGAACGCTCACTTCTCTTAAATGCTCGATAACACTTAGCCAATTCCTTGAAAACCTTCTTATTACTTTAGGAGACATCAAAGGATGACATTGGCATGCTTCACAACACCTATCGAAGACACACAACGCTTTCCACATAATTTATACTTCTTTTATGTCTTTGCTTATGAGTGTTCCACCTTTGACACCTGTCACAATCTGCTTCCTCAGAACCTTACAACTTATCAAAAATAAGACCCACAACATTTACCTGAGTAACTTTAAAAGGGGTACAAGGACAGGTGGTAATCTTCGTTGCTTCATTAAAGGACACATGGCAACCTCTGCTTTACTTATTTGGGGTTATGTGGTGGTCTCCACTTATTTTAGCTACCCTTTTAGAAAACTTTCTTAACCTCTTCAAAGGCTTGCCTACCTTCTGTAGTCCACTTGAAAATTAGGTCTTTTTTCAACAAAAGTGTCACTGGTCTTTCTAAGCCTACAAAGTCAGATATGAACTAACTAACGAAATTAATCTTTCCCAAGAGAGATTGAATTGCTTTCTTATTTACTTGAAGAGGTAAGTTCATTATAGCTGCGACTCTTTCTGGGTCTATGGAAACTCCTTCTTTAGATACTATATGTCACAATAATTCGCCTTGAGGGACAACAAAGATACATTTCTTAAGATTCAAGGATATTCCAAATTCTTGACATATTTTAAACACAGCTTCTAAATGATCAAAATGATCAGCAACATTCTTTGAAAAAATAGTAAGATCATCAAGATAAATCAGGATAATTTTATTTATCAGTTCCCCAAATCCAACATCCATAGCTTTCTGAAAAGTGGCTCCAGCATTTGATAGGCCAAATGGCATCTTAGCATATGCAAATGTTCCCCATTTTGTAGTAAAAGTAGTCTTGTATTGGTCTTCTTTGGCCAACCAAATCTGATTGTATCCAGAGAAACCATCTAGCAAAGAGAATCTCTCTGATCCAACCATAGTTTGTAGAATTTGTTCCATGGAGGGCAAGGGACAATGATCCTTCAAAGATGCTTTATATATATCTCTAAAATCTACACAAAGTCTTATATCACCATTCTTTTTTCTAACTGGTACCAGATTTGATACCCAGGTTGAGTGTTTGATTGGAAAAATTATTTTAAAATCTAAAAGTTTCTACAAATCATCCACCATTAGAGGCTCAATCCTTGGATTCATTGGCCTCTATTTCTATCTGACAGGCTTAGATCCTTTAGTCAGTTCTATTGTGTGCTGAATGATGTCTCTATTATACCCATGAAGGTCTTCATAGCTCCAGACTATGACTCTGTCATATTTTTTACATAATTCAATTAGCCTTTTCTTTTCTTCTTGAGTTGCAAAATTTCAAACTTTTAATTTTTTCCCGTCACTCACCTCTATTTTAGAATAATCTGCTTTGTTTGCTTGGAACCTTTTCTTCTCCAGGCTTACATCTTCTAGATCAAAAAGGCTCTCTAAAGTGATTAAACCTTTGGGAAGCTTATTATTCTTTAATTGTATAATTTGATCCCCATATGCCTCTTCAATCTTTGGTTGCAATTGATCAGCAAATTCCCTTGATTATTACAAGAATGAGAGTACTTGAAAATCATTCTCAAATACTTGCCAATTCTCATCATTATCAGGGATAGCTGGCCTTACTATAACCTTTACTGACTCATTATTAACTAATAGGCCAGTTGTTGGATCAAACTGCAAACCAATCTGTGCCATCCTATCAGCTTCAAAATTTTGAATCTTGGGAACTAATTCAATATTAATAGCTTCAAAATCTTCTATTAAGTCCCAAATTCTGTGCTTATAGGATTTCATTCTGACATTCTTTATTATTGCCTTTTCTCTAATTTGCTTTACTACTAATTCTAAATCTCCTTTTACTATTAGATTCTTTATTCCCTTTTTCTTGGCTAATAGGAGCCCATGTACTAAAGATTCATACTCAACATCATTATTAGTACAAGAAAATTGAAAATGGATAGGCCTTAAATTTTTTTCACCATTTGGAGTAGTAAGACAAATTCCTGCTCCAACACCATTTTTACTTCTAGCCCCATCAAAATTTAAAGTCCAATTTTTTGAACTTTTTTCAAATTCTTGATTAGTTGGAATTTATTCCTTAAAACATTTGGGATTTCATGATTATCATAAAAAATAACATAAGTGCCCAGACCAGTAGAGTTATAATTTTCGTATGGGTCACTATGTGTCATAGTTAATAACTGATTATTTTCTTTTCCTTGATTATGCATAGTCTAGTCACCTATCTTAGTTAAATAAAAGGGATCCGATTTGGATTTGCTTACCTCTACTACATTATTCACTAAGGCTGTTATTTGCAGATGAACTGTGTCTTTGACGTTCCTTTTATCAGTACATTTGGGCATTGCTTGATTTTGAAGAGCCTCTTGTAACAGTGTCCTTTGTTCAGGAATAACTAATATGTCCTAAATTGATACTTGTGCTAGGGTCATCTCCAGTTGATCAACCACATTCATTGATCCCAAAGTTTGAATTCTTGGAAGATTAGCATATCTTGTCTTTCCTTGAACTTGTTTAGGGACTTCTTCATTCTACACTGGCTGAAGCATTTCTTGTCTAACAGTTGTGTGTTGATGATATTGAAATGAAGGATTCTCCATAACTTCATTGTTTACAACTTCAGGCTATTCAAAAATTCTTCTTTTTGATCTAGTACAGTGGTCTGATTGCACCACTGGTTTTTTGGAAATAGAAGCTTCATTCAAAAATACTGATTCTTCATCTTCCACCCATGAGAACAAAGCATATTTTGGGGCTATTTCTTCCTCTTGTTGTAAATACATCCCTTGTATCTAAGCCATTAAGACTAAATTTTGCATACCAGGAGACTGGTAGGCTTGATTGTCACTAGAACTTGCAAATTGACCATCCATTCTTCTTTGCTCTGCCACCTTTTGTTGTAGATTACCCATAGGACAATCTCTAGGTGTATGAGCATTATTGCAAGGGAAACACCAGGCATTAGTGGTATTTTCATAGTTATTTTTCCCTGGAACAATCTCCCTATTTGAATTGTGAGGAATAGTCTATGAGGGTGTGGGGACTGCAACTAAATTGGTTTGTTGGCTGATGGTTATTTTGTCTTAGAGGACCTTGGTATTGGTTTGGCTGAGATGAAAATCTATTTACTTGATAGCCCTGGTATTGGGGTTTAGGGAAAGTATTTTTCTATCTTTTTATATTGATCAACTCATTAGAAAATGTTTTTAGGATATTCTTGATATCATCCAGCTCAGATGACTGAGTGGGGACAGTTTCTTTAGCAGATGGTTGAGGATAGGTGTACATAGACACAGGTGGGGTTATAGACTTAGGGGCTTCTTGAGGTAATGGTAAGGAAATTTCTAGGATCATGGGCATGGGAGGCCTTGGGGGTAACTTTCTAGCATCTATTAGATTGTTCTCAGCTCTAATCGCATAGTCATAAGCCTCTGGCAAAGTGTGTCCTCCAAGTGACTGAATCATAATAGATATATCTGAATTCAAAGCCTTAAGATAAAACACTATGGCCATACTTGGTAATGGTCTAACTATAGCAGGGATTCTTTCCAAAGTCTTTTGAAATTTGGAATTGAAGTCAGTCATAGCTTCTTGTGGTGCCCTTTGAATGGTAATTAATTGCTATAATAAAGAAGACTTATCACCCTTCTCTTCAAATCTTTCAAAGAAAAGATCTCCGAGCTAATCCAATGTAGATATGGTATTTGGGGTCAAAGACTGATACCATTCTAGAGCCTTCCCTTTAAAATAAGCTACTAATAATCTTATGGCCACATTTTGCTATGTGACAACATGTATAACACAAACATCTGATACATCCTGCAGATGTTCCTCAGGTGTTTTAAAATCTTGCCCACTGAATTTGGGTAGAGATTTTAGAGCATTCACTGGGATAGGGTCTTAAGTGGTTGGTGGTATTGGGAGAATCAATGGACTACTAGTGTTCCAGCTTGCATAATTTCTTGGGGGTATAGGGGCTCCCATATTTGCTCTTGATATTGGTATAAACTGGTTGACTCTTCTTCTTGGACTAGTAATCAAAGGTGGCAAAAGAATACCTGGATTTATAGTAGATTGTGATCTGGTTACTGGTCCATAGCTATGACTCCTCTTAGCTCTCTAGTTCATACAATCTTGAAAGAAACTTCAAGATTAGTCCCACTGGGTGTGCCAAAGACTATTGATGATTTAAAATTGTGCTTGTTCTAACACCAATAATGGGAAGTTTCAAGATGTGGGACTTGCGACTTGAAACAACCTCCAGATTTTTAAGAAGCTGGTCTCTTCTTTATATCAATTGTATACTGGGAAAAGGGATAGGAATTTTAACAAAAACACAAATGAAAGAAAATCTAACTATGGTGATGTGCCTGAACGTAATTCGACCTTAATCTTGAGCACAGTGAGACTATATGTAAGATTCATTTACATTTAAGAGAAAACAAGTGCATGATCAATGTAAAAGATGGAAACAATAGAAATAAAGGCTCATAGCATAGAATGCTTTTGTAATGATATAGAAAATGTTAACAAAGGCACAGGGTTTAATCTTCTTATTTGAATTCTCCAGTCACATAAGAGGCACATAAACACACACAGTTATACAAAACTTCCAACTCAAGAAAATGAAACAAAGGCAAATGACATTACTAATCACAACTCTAAAAAGTCTAAAACTCTTGACAACACAGTCTATACTACTTTTACAATGACACAGAAAGTATCAACAAAGGCACATGATTCAATCTTCTCATTAATTCTCCAGTCACATAAGAGGCATAGAAACATGCACAGTTACATAAACCTTCCAACTTAAGAAGATATAATAAAGGTAAATGATATTCCTAGTCAGAGCTGACACTTGTTGCTAAGAGACCCGTGGCATGTTTTGTGGCCTTATTGAAATTATGAAAAGTGGCTCATAAAATGACACTTGGTAGCTTCCGCTTGACTTCAACACTTAGAGAAAAATGAATCAAAAGGAAATTAGAGCCCACGCTCTGTTTCAAAACTTCACTGTCTCAAACCAAACTATGTGGGGACAGTGATCTGGATGATGTGCGACTGAAAATTAGAATGAAACATAGAGTATTTTTTACTCTACAGAAAAATTTATATTTCTAGTACTTGGGAATATACTTAAGGATTTTGATAGATTATTCCTAATTATTTGTTATTGAAATATATACCTAATTGAGATTCTATAAATTGATAAAAATAGAGTTATGGTAACCATCGAGCCCTAAAAAGTATTACAAATTAATCTCAAGTGGTGGTGGTAGAGTCAAGACCCATTTCAATCTTCTTATTGTCCCACAAAGTTATTGCTTCACCAACTAGTCGGTATGCTCCCCAAACTACTTTGGTCACTTCTAAGTAATCTAAAAATTTGAAATATTTCTCTATTTCATTGAGCCTACCCTTATATCCATCTCCCATCACTTTTATTTCAAACTTGGGAAGGTTCACCTTTTTCATATCATGTGTAAGCTCTACAACCACATACACTCTTACAACTTAATTCTCCTTTGCATGCTTTTTATCTTGGTGTTATTCCTTGTCAACAAGTTGATCCTCATTCTCAACTTTATCCTCTTCCTTATCATGCCCATGTAATTACTATTCTATGGAAACTACTATGTCCTACATTTCATTCAGGACTGTGAGGATTTGATCAAGCCTAGAACCTTGATCTGCTACTAACTGGTTAAGACTGTGTTGTTGATCTTGATTCAAAGTTACTTAAAAATTAACTCTATTACACACCATTTTATCCTTTTAAAAAGTGAGGAAAGTTATGTTAGTGTAAATGGACTCATTAGGTTTGAGCATTTAAATCTATGATCTAATACCACACATTACAACCTTACCAGGTTATATTAGTAAAGGGACATTTTTTGATTAATTATTTGCATTAACCATTGAGTTATCATAAATATGTAAATTTATAATTTACACACAATTATATGTTTTCCATTGACATCTAAAATTACCAATTACAACAACATAATTTACCAATTTGTCCATCAATTCAAACATAAAGGCAACTTTCAAAATATAGCTCCCAAATAAGATTACTATGGTACTTAAATAGTTAAACTGTGCAATAGATTATAACTCAAAAATATAAGTTTTGTTCATTAATAATGAATTTCAAAAAAAAAATAAAAAAAATAAAAATAAAATATATATATATATATATATATATATATATATATATATATATACATATCCAATGTATAGCCACTATTGTAGAATAAGATAGCAATAATGTTTATAGGTTTTCCTATAGCCTACTATACAAAATAATACTAAAAATAATTTTAAAGTACAAAAATAAAAATGATACAATAGAGATTCCATATAGTTGTAGGAACTAAATCTAAATTATATAACACTTTAGTCTTGTATACTTAGAAAGTACATCTCATGGTTGTACCCTTCACTTACTAACACCTTCTTACTACCAAAAGGCTTGCATCTACCATCTCTTTTACATTTTGTTTATCTCTTAGTCTGACCATATGTTATTCTAATGACCAGGGGTTCTATACCATAAAATTTATATAAACATCCTTATTATCATCCTCTAAATTTTTTGGACATATACTTATTTTCTAGCTTCTTGGACACTTACATCCTAATCGGATGCCTACATCAATGATAGTGTCCTATGCCAAACTAATTGTCTAGTTCCCTAAAGTCATCAAAATTTTAAGTGTAGCATATCCTTTTAGTTATCCTAATTCATATAATGTGATATATTTACAAAATACACACACACACACACACACACACACGCACACACGCACACACGCACACACGCACACACACACACACACAAGATCAAACCTCATTCATTCCTCACTTAACACAAACATAACAACTCAAAGGGAAACTTATCAAAAGCACTCAATCAAACATTGAAGAGAGAAAACTTTTATACTATTTATGGTTTTAATATTAGTCATAGGGATAACCTATCTATAGGTCTAAAGTACTGAAGATTCATTTATGAGCCATATTTTCCAAGTTATTAGTTAGGTCACTCTATGTTACTTATCACATGTTGCATCTCGATACACACACAAGATAATATGTAGGTGATAACTACATAAGTTTGAGGTTCTCTTCAGAGTATTGACTATATAGGCAATGCTCATTAAAAGAAGGGTACGTGGGGTAGCTCGACACCATGTGCCCACTAACCCATTTTTACTACAGTCACCCAAAGCATGAGAAAGTTAGGGTTTGATCATTTGATAAAGAGTGACAATCTATGTATGAGATCTGAACACACTAGAGTAAAGGTGATAAAATTGGTCACACTCAAATATAATTAATACTATGTACTAGATAGTTACATCCAACTTAGATAGTAACATCAATGTCACCATCTAGATGTAAGCATTTGAGGCCATAAAATACAAATGTCCAAAATATGATGACTGTTCCAAAATTTTGATCCAATCCACTTCTAACTTGTTTTAGACCAGATCTACATGTGCAAAATAAACCAAGTATTCTCTTTTCTAATTTTTTTAATATCAATCAATAAATGTACTTTCCATTTTTATCATATCTCAATATTATAAATTTAGAATATTGTTTATCTAAGTTTGTAATTAATTAACCTATTATAGATCTATTTATCACCCATATGCTTATTCATTTTTATATTCCTAACCCTATAATATGTTGACCCATCTAAATTTAGGGTTAAACATTTGGTGAACCTAAAATTTGGTCCCCAAAACCCTAGATTTTGATCTAGGGTTTTCTAATTTTTAATTTAACAAGATTTTATAAGTTAAAAGTAAGATTTCATTTTATTATTAATATGTTTAATATGGATGCATCTATAGCCCATTTGGGCTCTAATTTGTGATTACAGATGTGGTTTGTTATTATAATTACTTAATTAGACCCATATTACAATGAAATAAGTAAATTCATCAATATAATTCTCATGACCCTAATTAGTGTGTGCTTCTTAAATGGGTTTTTAATGGTAAATCAAGTTAGTGTTTTAGCTAAAAATAATGGCATTGTTTTGCTACGTCATGGTGTTTGCGGGTAAAACCCTAACAAGGGTCAAAGATTTTAGTTTTAAGTATAATACATGGTAGTCATAGATGGCTCAGCCTTGTCTTTTATAGAATGCATACAGTGACTATGCTTACATTTATTTTGTTTTTATATGGCTTTGTGTGGGTGTTTAATCACTTCATTTATATAATGTTTCATGGTTGTGTTTTGAACCACTGTGAAGTCATTTATTTAAGAAGAGGTTATGACCTTGTTAAGTGAATATGTATTGATTATATTTGGTTTATTAATCAAAACCCTTGGCTAGGGGGATGTTTTTGTTGAAGTCATTATTGAATGAATATGACTTTGATAAGGACTATGTGTTGTTTATATTCATTTTATGATTCAAAACTCTTAGCTGGGTTGTCATTTATTTTTGTTAAGACATTATTTGAATGGATATAGTTGGAGGGTTATTTTGTTTTAAATCCATTATTTGAATGGCTAAAACTAGGTTATTTTTGACTGTGTGGGTATTTGATTTGGTTTTATATTTCAAAAACTCTAACCAAATATAGTTGGGTTTATTAAATATTTTTTGGGAATTTCAGCTTGATGGTTATTTAAATCCATGACCATACATAGGGGAAATGATATTATTTAGTCTCCATGGGGGTTTGAAATAATTGAAAGGTTTTATGGAAAAATAATATTTTATTATTCTATTCTATCTGCATGATTTGTTTGACTTTATTGTATTATTGGGTTGACTCAGGTTTATGGAAATGTTGAATTAGTGGCATAATTTTGAAAATGATATTATAATTTTTTTATTTCATGATTAAGTTGACTTATGTTTGAAAATATTGATCTATTGATTATTTTATTTATTATGATTTTGTTAATTAGTATAGATGATATTTAGGATTTTACTAGTTTTGGTAAAGTCTATTGGTAAAAAATGGGACCTAAAGCTTTACATAAGTTTTTAATTTATTAATTAGATAGAATTGTAGTCTTATTTTTTAGAGTTTAATTTTAAATCATAAATGTCTATTAAGTTAGTACATGAAGATGACTACCAAATAAGTTATTGCATACAAATTTATGAGCCATATTATATTCTTGAATAAAATATGGACCATAAATTAATAAGCTCAAAAAGAGAGCCACAGTCATAATTAGGTGCCAAATTACTAGATCTTGGTGAGTTGATTTACGTGTTTCTTTTTTTCTATTGATCATTTGTTTGAATATTGTTAATCTCAATTAATTTCATTGTCCTTTCTTCACTATTTCTTTGATACCTTGATCCATATCCAATTGATGGTTGGGGTGGGGCCACTTAAGTTATTATAGAATTCTTAGGCATGATTTTGTCATGAACTTGTACCTTGTTTGTTGAATGGTAAGATGTTCCTAATCATAACTTAAGCATGGTTATTGAAGCATCTTATGAAGATTACACACTTCTTGTAGTAGTTCATGTCAAAATTTATATATTAGTTTGCCTGTGAAATGAAAAGGTGTTCAAATGCTTTGCATTATTTTTAGAAATAGTCATTTTCCCTTGATCTTTGTCTAACCTTTGATTTGTTGAATCTTACTTAAATAAGCTTAGCATGATGATTCTTCTATTGAATTTGATCTTACTCTATCATTTTTTATTTAACTTTTATAAATTACCCTTGAGGTGTTGGATATTCTATAGCCTTTACAAGTACTCAAGTAAGTGCATAAATTAGTAATGACTCTACTAAGGAAGATAAAACATGGTATATAGATAAAGGTGAGTGGGTAAGACCAAATGAACCCATTCATATCCAAATATTAGGTGATTAAAATGGTTTTTAATGAATTCATTGATGGGTTATGTAATTGGTCTAATTACTATGTTGGTTATAACAAAATTATGTGTATGCTAAACTTTGGGTGAACTTTGTTCCATTATTATTGTTTAGATTATGATTATAGAAGAATTTTTTATGGTTATGACATATTGGTATTATATCATGATTTACTACTCTAGGAAACTTTGGTAGATATTTATTTTTGATTTATACTAAGTTATTGTTTATTTCACCATATGATGATGAGGAAAAGTTATGAAATAAAAGATAATAACCTAAGAAATGTTAACCTAGGTAGAGGAAGAGGTCAAGGTTGTAGGTCCAATATTATTGAAAGAGAGGAACCACCTCTCAATAATGATGATAATAATGTTGAGGCCCTTAACCATGATGAAAAAAATCTCAATGTTATCCAAGAGGTAGTTTTGAATGGAATTATAACTACATTAATTCACTTAAAAATAAATTGAATACCCAAGAACAAATGTCGAATAATTTAGAAGGTGTTCACGCTAAAGAAATTTTAATTACAAGTGAAAGATAAGTTGATAAATCAAAACTTTAGAATAACCCTGGTAATGTGGCTGATCACATCATTAAAGAGATAATTTTTTTTCCTCCATTAACCTTTCTAGGTGAGGAATTAGGTGATGTATTTGATTCATGGTTAGTACACATGAAAAAGTATTTTAGATTGCATAACATGTCTTTTAGTGGGAAGGCAAGAGTATCTACCTATTAGTTAATAAGAGATGAAAATCTTTAGTAGAACCATTTATGTGCACTAGAGGGTTAACAACCAATGACTCCTACTTGGGCTACCTTCAAAGGTAGTTCAAAAAAAGGTATCTTAGTTCCAACTTTAATGAATAGAAAATCACTACCTTTAGCTATTGAAATAAGAGAATATGATAGTGACTGAGTATAAAAACAAGTTTTAAATTTACTACATCATGTTAACTACATGAATGATGAAGATATTAAATTTAATAAATTGAAGCTGGGGTTGAAATAAATATTAATGCATTATGTGAATATGACCAATCCTAAGACTTTGACTGCTGCTATCAAATCTACTCATAAGGCATAAGAAAAAGAGAAGGCTCATCAAATTGCAAGACAAGATTTTAAACACAATAGAAATAAATCTAACAAAAATTTGTCTCCTTCTCCTAATAATTTTAATAAATCTAAATATAACTGTATATTTACAAGAAGTATGAGTGGTTTCAATAAATTTCAATTGTAGAATAATTTTTTTAAGAATTCAAATTATTTTAAGTTTGCTAATTTTAAAATAAGTATCACTCAAGGTAGTTAAAATGTTCTTGATACTAGAGCCAATACCATTTCAGTGATGACACAAATAACTATATTATGCTAAGAATGTGGGGATAACCACTACCGAAAATATTATCTTAAGCTGAAATCTAGCCAATCAACTAATCACAAAGTGTATGCAACTATGGATAATATAAATGTGGATTTCCAAGCAATTCTTATTGAAAGTAGAGGTAAAATAATTTTTTTTTTGTTTAATTCAAGAGATAATGATAGTTTTATGGATTGTAAGTTAGTAACATGCTGTAGGATGAATATGTTGACTTTGAAGGATGGTTGGTATGTTGAGTTTGGATTCGATAAAAAAGTACCAATTACTAAGTGTCTTGAGGGAGTAAGCTTAGAATTAGATGATTTTTAGACCCAAGTAAATTTATTTTTATCTCATCTTAGATATTTTGATATTATCTTAGGCATGGATTGGTTGCAACAACATAAAGTCAATTTGGACTGCTATAACAAAGTGATATATTTTTGTAACAATTTGGAAAAACTTATATAAATTCAAGGTTAATTAAAATAAAAATTACGTAAGTTGATATCATATTTATAGATGAAAAAAATAGTATGTAAAATTTACAAGTTATATGTTTTTCTGATCCAAGACACTACACATGAAACAATACTGGTGTTTAAGGAATATCAATTTTTACTAGATTTTTTTTGATATTTTCCAAATAAATTACCTAGCTTGCCTCCTAGATGTGAATTTGATTTTTTATTGATGTAGATCCAAGGGTATCCCATGCATCTAAATCACCTTATTATATGAATGCAATAGATTTTTAGTAGTTAAAAACTCAACTGTAAGAATTGCTAGAAAATGACAATATTAGGTCAAAGTGATATATTGTTGTGACAATTTGGGAAAACTTATATAAATTCAAGGTTTATTAAAATCAAAAGTACTTAATTTGATATCATATTTATAGTTGAAAAAATTAGTATGTAAAGGTTTCAATTTATATGTTGTTCTGATGTAATAAACTACACATGAAACAATAATTGTATTTAAGGAATATCTATTTTTGCAAGAATTTTTTTAATATTTTATAGATAAATTACCTACTTTGCCTCTTAAATGTGAATTTTATTTTTGTATTTATATAGATCAAGGGGCATCCCATACAACTAAAGTACCTTATTGTATGAATGCAATAGATTTGTAGTAGCTAAAAGCTCAACTATAAGAACTGCTAGAAAATGACATTATTAGGCTAAGTGTGTCACCTTGGGCTATACCAATGGTATTTGTGAAGAATAAGGATGGAACCTTGTGATTGTGTGTTGACTATCACATACTTAACAAGGTAATAATTATTAATTATTATCTTTTTAAAATCATAGATGATATGTTTGATCAAATGAAGGATGCAACTATATTTTCAAAGATAGACTTGAGATTAGGATATTTCTAGTTGAGGATCAAAGAAGCTGATATTTATAAGATTGATTTTTGAATAAGGTATGGACATTACAAGTTTATGATAATAACTTTTGGTTTGACTAATGCACCTGATACATTAATGAATTTAATGAATAATGTATTTAAAAATTTTCTACACAAGTTTGTTCTAGTACTCGATGATATATTAATATATTCTAAGAATGCAAATGAACATGAAAAAAATTTATGCTTAATGTTTTAAAGGTTAAGGCAACACAAAATATTTGGTAAGCTATTTAAATAAGTTTTCTTTTAGTTTGATAGCTTACCAAAATATTTTGTGTTGCCTTAACCTTTAGATGGGTCATATTATATCAAAAGTTAGTATTTCCATTGATCTAAAAAAATTAAAGTTATTCAAGAGTGGACTACTCCTAAAAATATACATGAAGTAAACAATTTTATGGGACTAACTAGTTATTATAGAAGATTTATTGAATTTTTTTATAAGTTGGCTAACACAGTAACTTTCTTGCAGTGTAAGGGTAAGAAATTTATGTAGACTTTAGAATGGGAATAAGCTTTCCTAAAGCTTAAAGAGTTATTGACTTAAACATTTATACTTATTTTATTGAATATGAATAATTTTTTTGAAATATGGGCTGATGTATAAAAATAAGGCTTGGATGGCGTATTAACTTTGGATAATTTAGTTGTGGCTTATGAATCTCAAAAACTAAAGGGCTGTGAGAATAATTATACCACTCATTATCTTGAACTTTCTACCATTGTTCATGCTTTGAATCAATGGAAACACTTTTTTTAGGTAATAATTTTGAGGTAAAATATGATCATCAGAGCCTAGAATATTCATTTTCCTAAGATGATTTGAATGTGTGTCAGTGTAGATCATCATATGTAAAAGGTAAGGAGAGTCATGTTGTTGATGCACTCAATCAATGTACGTATCTTTCTATCTTATCTATTTGCATAATGATTTTATAACTAAATTATTGGATCAATATTATTCTAATAAGTTTTACTAAGATGTAAGTGTAAATTTGGCTGATGAGCCAGTTGAATTTTTTTTTTTGACTTTTCAATTGATTTTGATGGTTTAATCAGACATAAAAACATAATTTATGTACTTGAGTCTGATGACTTAAAGAATATATTGTTAATAGAAGTGAATAAAACACTTCATTTAACTCATCCAAGTGTCACAAAGATTATCCATGAACTAAAAAAATGTATTATTGGTCTGGAATGAAATATGAAGTTGTTGACTTTGTGTCAATATGTTTGGAATGCTAGCATGTGAAAATTAGACATTACCATCCAGAAATATTGTTGTACCCTCATGATGTACCTTGAGGTAAGTGGGATATGATTTCTTTAGATTTTATATTTGGTTTTCCAAAATAGAAAATTAAACATGATACTATTCTAGTTCTAATAGATAGATTTACAAAAGTTAGCCATTTTATTGCTGGAAACTTGACTGATGATGCATCTATGTTTACTTCATGGTTTGTGAAAGAAAGAGTATGATTGCATGGCATGCATAAATTTATTATTTTATATTGAGATAAAATTTTTACTTCAAGGTTTTGGAAAACTCTGATTTTCCCTTTTAGTACAAGGTTGAATTTTAGTTCGTCCTATCATCTAGAAACAGATGGTCAGATAGGAAGATTAAATCAAGTTGTAGAAGACCTATTAAGAATTTATGTTATGGATATATAAGGTAAATGGTAAGATTATTTAAATTTAATTGAATTTTACTATAATAATAAAAACCATTTAGTGATTAAAATGGCTTCTTTCAAAGCTTTGTATGGATGCAAGTGAAGAACTCCACTTTCTTGGAAAAGTTTAGAAAATAGGACTGTTACTAATCTTGATGTTTTACAAGATTATGATAGGCAAATGGAAACTATAAATAAAAATTTAAAGGATTATTATGATAGATAAAAGATTTATGCTAACTTGAAAAGGACATCACATGAATTTCAAGTGAGAGATAAAGTTTTTTTGCATGTTAGTCCACATAAAAGTTTAATTAAATTTGGAAGTCTTCCAAACTAGCCTATCCATTTGTAGGACCTTTTGAAAATTTGGAGAAAATTAGTCCCATTTATTATTGGCTAGCCCTTACACTTTGATTTCTTAGATTCATAATGTGTTTTATGTTGCTTATTGAGAATGTATATTCCTGATCCATCTCATGTTTTGGATGAGATTCATCTAAAGGTTTCAGAAGAGGAAAAGATGTAGTTGGATTCAATTAAGATACTAAACCATCACAACATTAAATTAAGGAATTGTGAGATTTACCAAGTGTTGGTTTAATGGGATCCTTTATCAGAAAGAAATGCTACTTTGGAAGATAAGAATCTTATCAACTAGGATTATCCTTATATGTTTTAATCATCGAGATGACTCTTTTCCAAGTGGTGGAGGATGTCATGACCTTAATTGACTTGTATTTAATTCATTTATGTTGATATAGATAAACTATAAATTATTCAAGACATAATTAATTTACCTTACTATGGTGTTATAGTTATATGATCTACATTAATACAGTTTTATTATAATTACTGAGACAATTATGGATTACATTTTCATTACAACATTGAATATTATTGCTTAATGTGTATTGATTTATTATTTAGTTAGATGTACTTTTCAAATGCTCTTATTGAATTTATTATAATTAGATGTATAGATACTAATGATAGTCTATTTGTTATTTGCATGGATAAGTACTTAAGTTAGGTTGTGTTTGGTCTTGAATAATAGGGAAACATGGAGAAATAACATGGATAAACAAAATAATGAATTATATCATAAAGTTTGAGCTTGTTGGTATTAATGATTTATTCATTATGTTTTTATAATTTAAATGTTGCATGTTATCATTTTATATTTTGTTTCATTATTAGTTGATTTGAGTCAATTTTTATGTATGTGCAAACATAATTTTACTTGATGTTACAATTTAAAAGAATTATTCTTTGATTGAGTCGTAATTAGTTTGATGACTATTGTCCTCTTATTGATATTGTCATTTTTATCATTCTAGTTTCTTATGTTTTTCATTGATTTCATGACTTTCAACTTTGATAGGGTATTCGGTCATGTATTCATAGTATGAATTCTTAGTTATTTTGATTGTCAATGTCTTATTACATAATTCGGTTATATTAATGTAATTTGACTTAATGTTTTAAAACAACCATGTTACAGTTATAGGAAATTATAGACACATCCTATCTATTATAAGTTTTTAACATGTGCACTAAGTTTTAAGCTTTGAATAGACCTTTGTTTTGATTATTTGGTTGGCATGTTGTGATAGCCATGTTTGGCTTGGGGAATTTACTTAGGTTATTCGACCCACCTTGGATGCATTGGTAATTAGTTGGTGTGTTTTTGTTAAACCATACTACTTAGGGGTCATGTTATTGGCTTGAGTTACTATGAAAATTGGGTTGAGATGTTTTTATAAAATTTTAAGTTTTTATTTGGTTCAGTTGGGCTCAGTCTTGGAAGAGCTCGAAGCCTTAGGGAAAATTTGCTAATTTTTTTGGCATAGTGGCCAAGAAGAATGTAATATAATTTTTTCATGAGGTTTTTTAGGGCATGAACTATAGTTTTATGTATTGATCTTGATATCCATGAAGATTTTTAGTAGAGTTGACTGGGGTTTGTTCTAGTATATATTATTTGACTTTATTTGATGTATGTGTGGATTTTTTGTACTAGTTTTGTATAGAATTTAGAAGACTAGAAGAGAAGAAAAAATATATTCTATGGTTGACTTAAATAATCCAAGTAAATAATGTTTTTACATTCTATGTGTGCTTTTTAATGGCAAAGTAAGTATTTTAGCTAAAAAAAAATAGCATTGGTTTTCTACATCATAATGTTTGTGGGTAAAACCCTAACCAAGATCAAAGCTTTTGGTTTTTAGTTTAACACATGATAGCCATGGCTTTTGTGGAATGCATATAGTGAATATGTTTATGTTTTTTTTGTTTTTGTATGGATGTGTTTGGGTGTTTACTCACTGTGTTTATGTTATGTTTTGTGGCTAGGTTTTGAACCACTACGAAGTTATTTTATTTAAGGAGAGGCTATAGCCTTGTTAAGAGACTATGCATTGATTATATTTGGTTTATTATTGAAAACCCTTGGCTGGTTTGTTATTTTTATTAAATCCATTTTTGAATAGATATAGATTTGTTAGGGAATATGTGTTGTTTATATTCATTTTATGATTTAAAACTCTTAGCAAGGTGGAAATTTATTTTTGTTAAGCCTTATTTGAACAACTATAACTGGGTTGTTGTTTTGTTTTGAAGCCATTATTTGAATGGCTATAGCTTGGTTGTTTTTTATTGTGTGGGTATTTTATTTGGTTTTATAGTCCGAAAATCCTAACTCAAATACAACTGGGTTTATTAAGTATTTTTTGGTAATTTATCCTTGTGGTTATTTCAAATCACAACTGTACATAAAGGGAAATGATATTATTGAGTCTCTAGGGTGTTCAAAATGATTAAAGGATTTTGTGAAAAAATAACATTTTATTATTTTATTCTATCTTCATGATTTATTTGGATTTATATTATTATTGGGTCATTATTGGGTTGACTTAGATTTATGGAAATGATGTTGAATTAGTGACAATTCTAGAAAGGACATTGAAAATTATTTTAAGTTCATGATTACATTGACTTATATTTGAAAACATTGATCTCTTGATTATTTTTATTTATTATGATTTCGTTAATCATTATAGATGATATTTAATCTTTTATTATTTTTTTAAAGTGTATTCGAGCAAAAATGGGACCTATAACTTTATGTAGGTTTTTATTTTATTAATTTTTAATTAGCTGGATCTATTTTCTTCTTTTTACGAGTTTAATTTTAAATCATAAATGTCTATTAAGTTAGTACATGAAGATGACTTCCAAATAAGATATGGCATACAAATTTATGAGCCATATTATATTCCCATAAATTGAGAAGCTCAAAAAGTGAGCTAAAATCATAATCAGGGACCAAGTTAATGGATCTTAGCGAGTTGGTTTACATGTTTCATTTTATTTATATTGATAGGATTGGTAAGGAAGGTTTAGATTCATTAGATTACATGCAATCATTTGATTCATTTTTTCTTACTTTATGTTATGACAGTTAGCTACAAATATATTAAAATTGTTATGTAATTTTTATAACTATAATTCTTGTTGTTCATCATAGTTGTATTTAATACAAAGTGATGTATGTTACCATGTAATTTTAGTTCATGATATAATCATAATTGATCATTGGATTATTTTTGTATTATTGTATTACTATTTAAACATGAAATTACATTGATTCATTAATAATTTGATAGAAAACCATATATATGTGGTCTTTATCATGTACTGATAATTATAAACTTATTTGGAATAAGTAGTTTGATAAATTTGATTAGAAAACTATAGCATTTTGAGTTGTTATATATTGGTTTTCTATTGACTCATGATCTATAAGTGTATTCATGTCTTTTTTTTTTTTTTTTTGTAAATTAATGGCATTGTTATTTCAAATTACTTGGTTAATTAAAGATGTAAATAATTGTTTTAGAAATCAGTTGAAAAAGTTAACATTAGTATGACATGATTATTTAATTACATTGAGAATATGGGAATTGAAGAATAATGTTAGTATGATAAACTAATTTTAATGTTTTCAATAAAATTAAGCTTAATCTTATAAAATATAAATGATATTATTATTTAAATAGGTTCACTAGTGATAATCATGGTAATGCAATAATTTGGTGTATTTGAAAGTTATGTTTAAAGTAATTATCAAATCACTATATACTATACCAAGCTCTATGTGACATAGATTAATCAATAAGATTTGTTGAGACTTCATTAAAACCTTAGACTATAGATATATGGTTTAGTAAAAATGAAATCCTCGTAGTATAATTGGTAAATTTAATGGTTTATATACAACATAATACTTATGTGAGAGTTTCAATAACTTGATACAATGTATGATAATGATTATGATGGGATAATTACTTAATAAATTAAGGATTTTTACATATTTTAAATAAGGTATTATGGAAGATAATAATTTCAATTTTATTTAAGCACTGTTAAGTGTAGTGGACTGTTATGGGTAGCTCTTAAATAATTCATTGATTTAAAACTTCAATACGATTATGTAAACCTTAAGCATATGTTAATGGTAATTGGAAATAATATACTTCATGTAAATTTTAAAAGAGGTATGGATATTCCTAGATAAAGCATATTGTGATTCAAGATCAATTGCTCCATCTTTGGAACAAACCAAATACTTTTAAAAAATTGGTTCATTCCTTTAATGGTAAAAGAAGTTTATGAAATTATATTTTTATTATAAGCATCTACCTTAGGATTAAAGAACAAGTAAGATTTAATCTTAAATTATGCAATGAAATAATGCTTAGGATAAGATCATGGATCTAGGAAAATGAGTAAATATTTAAGAATATTATTAAATTAAGACTTAATATAAGTACATTTAGTCTATGAGAATAGTAATATGTAATGAGACCATTGAACTCATGTTGGTAAAAATGGGAAATGTAAATCTAACCTAAGTCATTATAGAATTCTTAGGCATGATTTTTTCATGAACTTGTACCCTACTTTTATAATGGTAAGATGTTCCTAATCATAACTTAATCATGGTTGTTGAAGCATCCCATGAAGCTTACACACTTCCTGTAGCAGTTCCTGTCAAACTTCATACATTAGTTTGCCTATAAAATGAAAAGGTTTTAAAATGCTTTGCATTGTTTATGGAAATAGTCCTTTTCCCTTGATCTTTGTCTGTTACTTATGATTTGGTAAAACTTACTTAAGCAAGCTTAGTATGATGATTCTTCTATTGAATCTGATCTTACTCTACCATGATTTGTTTAAATTTGATGTATTCCCTTGAAGTGTTGGTTATTCTATAGCCTATATAGATACTAAGGTAGGGGCATAAGTCAGTGATGACTCTGATAGGAAGGCTACATAATAGTACATGTATAGAGGTGAGTGGGTAATACCACATATACCCACTTCTACAAAAATAATAGGTGGTTAAAATGATTCCTAATGAAGTCGATGATGGTCATGTGCTTGATCTAGTTCTTGTGTTGGCTATAACATAATTATAGATATCATTACATGTTTCCATGATAAACTCTAGGTGAACTTTGTTATGTTATTATTATTCATATTATTATTATAGAAGATTTTTTTTGTGGTTGTGATAATAATGAGAGGGTTTTGAAATGAAAACAACACTTAATCTATTTTCATAATTCATTTTATAATAATATAGAGCTAGTATCTAGATGCTAACATACATGATATCAACCATTTTCTCCACCTAGATCTTATTTGAGTTATAGTCACCATCCTAAACCCATTATTCTACCTTGAATTATATTAGATTCCATAGTACATGTTAATACTAAAAAAGGTAAAGGTGTCCAAACTAATTTTCCACCTGTTAGTATACTATAGGTGCCTCCTAAGCTAAAATTAATTATCAAATCTAAGGGATATGACCTTGTTGACTAAATAAGCAACACACATGCCAAGATATCAATCTCTAAACTACTAAATTAATCTATTGTGTATAAGGATATCCTATATGAAGCATTGTGTGATACCCAAGTTCTAGGTGATATTGAACCAACATTATTTATAGATATCATGCAAGACCTAAAAAATAACAAAAAATAATTAACTTTGAGTTAAAAAATTTTACATCCAAAGATATTATTGACAAAGATTTGCCTTTATTACTATAAGTGATTATGTAGAACAAAGAAATTAAAAGGGTTATTATTGATAATAGAATCAACCTAAACATTTATAGCACAAATTTTGTAACCACCTTGGGTATTAACACTAATATTATTCAAAAATCCATTATGCATCTTAAGGGATTTGATGATTCACATAGCCCTTCGATTGGACAAATACAAGTGGATGTGACATTGGGGACAAAAATGATTCCAACTACATTTCATGGAATGTCTTATTCATTACATTATAATTTGTTTTTGGGTAGACCTTAGATACATATAATAGAGTTCATCCCATATACACTACATACATGTATAAAATTAATACATAATGGACCTTATTTTCAATGCCTACTGATGATGAATATTTTAAATTTTATAAAGTGATACATTTCAATACAGAAGGCATCCCTGTGGTGGTGCCACCTAAGAAATGTATTCTTCTTGAGAATATACACAATTTTAACACACGTGAGTCAAGTATAATGGATCCTTTATCTCCACTTACAAATAAAGCACCACAAACTAAGATGCACATATATGAACATTAAGAGCAAGATCATTTTACAAAGGAACCAATGATACCAAAATCAAAATAAAATCAAATAGTTGAGCTTCCTAATTTTAGATTACTATTAAAGTGATGATGATCTTTCCCATGGTATGACATATGATACATTGTAAAAACTTAATTTTGATCCACTTGACCATATATCAAAAAGTCTATTCACACTTACAGGTTTTGGTACATATAAGCTAAATTCATGTATAAATAATACAAAACCAAATCAATATAAAGGCATAGAGAAATAGAAGATGAGCATGTAATTGCTTGTTATTCCATACATCCCTTTTGGCTACACACATTAACTCAACCTTATAAGGGTCAAATATAGATACATCATTTAAATAATGTAAAGGTATCATAAGACCCCAAAACAGACTCTATAAATCACCATAAACCAATACTATGAATACCATAATTTCTATGTTACTTAAACATAGGATGATATCTTTAACTCCTAACATACACAAATTAGGCAGTAGACTTTTTCCTAAAGAAGGATGATGATATTGTATCTATAGTTAGATAATTAGTCATCATACAAATTAATGTGAGGCATTGAAAAACTAGATTCAAAAATATAAGAATGAGGGTCACATACAAATTATACCTAAGAAAAGAAAAAGACAAAATACTTACAAAGGTACACAATAAAGTGACCAAGGCATGGATATCTAACTATTACTACTAATATTGATGGGGTATATATTTAACATTTTAATTTTGATAGGAACAATTGGGATATAGTTTGTAGCATCATATTTCTTCAAAAATTAGAACATAATACAACTAAATTAACATACTCCCCATCAATGCCATAAGCTTTGGGTAAATTCACCTACAAATAGCATATGGACCATAGGTGGTCCCCATGATCATATGAATATTATATCAGGACCCACATTTGACATTAAAATTTGGACAACATTGGTTCACCAATTGGAATGTAATATTGAATATTATAGGTCAGGAATAGGGAGATTTACCTACACCATGATGGATATGGCCACCACTCTGCACTAACGGCTTCTAGAAAACCATTACATAGAAACATCAAGGAGGTGACCATACATCACTATAAAAAAGGTTGAAAAATGTGTCAAGTGATCCTACACCTTTTGATGATGAGGACCTATTTGCTTAGTCCTTTCAAATATTATAAAAATACCAAAATAATGAAAAAAACTCAAATATCTAAAAATATTTTTAGCTTTTAGATGTTATAGTAGATCCTTGACATTTATGTTGTTAGTTACATGTTGGTAAATAACATATCATGTATTTTTAAACACACATATGTTTCATGCATCTTTTGAGTGTGATATAGGCTTACCCAATCATATGATCTATGCACTTTTAGATGTTGGGCCTTCCCTCTACTCATATCATTTGGACATTAGGGGCATCCACTTCTTTGGTCATGATGCACCCACGCTATATCATTCTATGATTATTTTCCTTTATCATGTTTTGTGCTTATATGCTTACACATGCTTTTATCCATGCTTATATCTTTCATAGTGTACTTGATATGCTATGTACTTAACATTTTTTGCTAACACATATATCTAAAGACTAATATCAAATGTTTATGCTGGTTGATTATGTTTCATGTTTTCCATTTATGCACTTCCTTGAGTGTCTTGTCTTGCATTGTATTTCTTGTTCAATCATTTGAATATGCTCAATTGATTGTGGTCTCCATGCCTATGTATTCCTATTATGACATTTACATATGTCATAGTTTGTTGTATGTGGGCATTTAAATATGTATTTATTTACTAATTTGACTAAGTTATGTCCCTTTTATTATGCAACATTTGAACTTACCCCTTGTTTGAGGTCTCCTTGGACCATTGTCTTTTGATTTGTTTTTGAGTGCTCTTGTGTTTATGCTTGATTGGTTTTTGAGCTTGTACTGTTACTATCTATATGTTTCCATGATTTACATAATGCATCTTAGGTCTTGATGTGATCATATATATGTACCTAATTACTACATCTACCTATACATGCTACTCTTATATGTTACATAATACATTCACATATTATATAGTTATCTTATCTTTTTGAGATAAGGTGAATACCAATTTATACTTCCCCTCACTTTAAAAGGGGGTATATCAGTGGGGGCATGTCATAGAGGCATGGATTCCACATATCCATAATTTTAGATTTCATTGGGGGAATGAAAAAAAGTCATGACTTCCACACTAATATATAGTATTTTTAAATTATTGTGGAAGAATGTTATGGAAACATGTTCTCCACACTTACACTAGTTCTTGGATTCTCCAGATTAAATAGGGGTATGTCATGGGAACATGTATTCCTCACTTACATGGTTTTCAAATCAGCCAAATTACATCATTATATGATTCAGGTACACATTTGTGGCAACATTCTATACATTGGTTCCATTATTATACCTAGGTTTTAGATTGAGACATATACAAGGTAACTATTTTATACAAAATAAAACCTTAAATTACAAAATCAAATTGGCTTTTAGATTTTAAACACTTTTACCAAATTTACCCTAACCAAGATAGACTTTTATGGATTTTTATTGATCTAATCTACTATATTAGTTGGTTAACTTTTGGAAAAGTTAAGGTGATTACATCACTCAATCTTACCAAGTTTATAAGATAGAGTGATGAAATCATCCACCAACATAAAATTTATAGTGTGAGTTGACTTGGATCACACATGCTCAGTAGGTTATAAGTATGATTGGGTTGCATGATTGAGCTAATATCAAATGCTAAATGGAAACTCACCTTTTATCTAAGGATGGGGGAAAGTTTACCTCCAATATTTATATATATTTGCACTTGTAGGTTTTACTGTTGTCCTAATCTCAACTCCAAAGCTTCACAATAAGGCATATATTCAAATAAATTTTCCAAAAGGAAAGATGGTTGCATCAATACACATGTATACTCCTAAAATTACATTCTTTCCTTTCAAACATTTAAAATTCTTTCAATTATAGATTATATGGATTGATTATATACTGTAACATGCTATTGATTATAGGTCAATCACCACCAAAGCACTCAATTGGGACTCACACAAAGATAAGGTGTGTTATGCACACCCATGTACACATTCCTTTTCCTTTAAAATAGAAATTTAATTACTAGATTAATCAAGGGGGATTTAGACACTAAATATGAATTATATACCACATCAATATTCTATACTTGGCAAGTACTTGTCATGGCTATACCCTTTATCTCCTAAGACCTTCCTGTTATTAAAAGGATCATACCTACTATCTCTAGTACCTATTGCTTATATCTGAGTATAAGCATATATTATTCTAATGACCAATCCTTATATACTAATCAAAATTATATAAACCTACTTATTATCATCTTATGAATGTTTTGAACTTGAACCTATTTTCCAACTTCTTAGACACTTGTCTCCTAGCTGAACACCTACAACGACACTAGTGTCCTCTATAAAACTAAGTGTCTAGTTCCCTAAAGTCATCAAAGTTGAAATTGTAACATATACTTAGGGTCTACCAGGTAATTTAATGTGAGATATTTCCAAAAGGGATTCACACACACACACACACACACACACACACACACACACACACACACACACACACACACACACACACACACACACACACACACACACACACACACACACAAAATCAACCCTCCTTCATTCCTCACCTAACACAACCTAACAAATCAAGGGAAACATAAAAAACGTACTCAATAAAGCATTCAAGTGAGCAAATGTTACCTATTATTTCCTATTTCAATATCAATCATAGGGATAACCCATCTATAGGTCTGAATTAGTAAAGCAGAATTCAATGAGACATATTTTCTAAGTTACAAGCTAGTTAATCTATATACTTGATTACTCCATGTTGCATTTGGATACAAACACAAGCCAACACATAGGGGAGAACTAAATAATTATAAGGCCATATTTAAAGTATTGGCTATGTAAGAAACACCCTTTAATTGAGGTGTCTCTAGGGAAGCTCAACACCATGTGACCACTAACCTATTTTTCCCATAGTACCCCAAGGGTGAGAAATTTAGGGTTTGATAATTTGATAAAGAGAGACAACCTATGCATGTGATCTAAATAGACTAGAGTAAAGGTGATAAAAAATCTAGAAGGCTCTAGGTGTTTTCACTCAAATATAGTTGATATTTCATATTATACACCTATGTCTAACTCATATAACAACATTAATGCAACTATATAGATCTTATGTAAGCATCCAAAGCCACATAATTCAAATTTTCATAAACTGATAATTGTTCAAGAATATTGATACCATCCATTTCTAATATGTTTCAACCTAGATGTACACGTGCATAATAAACCATATAAGTATTCTCAATTATTATTTATTGTAATATCAATCAATAGTTATACTTTTCATTTTTAGCATATCTCAATATTATAATTTAGAATATCATTTATCTAAGTTTGTAATTAATTAGCTTGCTATAGATTTGTTTCACCCTTTTTCTTATTCATTTATATATTCTTAACCCTATAATTTATTGAACCAATTGAATTTAGGGTTAAGCATTTGATGAACCTAACATTTGGTCCCCAAAACTGAAGATTTTTATATAGAGATTTATAATTCTCTATTTTTGAATTTTAATTTAATAAGATTTCATAAGTTAAAATTTAGATTTCATTTTATTACAAATATATGCAATATAGATTCATCTATATCCCATGTTGGGCTCTAATTTGTGATTATAGCTATTGTTTGTTATTATAATTGATTAATCAAACCTATCTTTCAATGAAATAAGTAAATTGGTCAATATAAAGACATGGTTTTCAAACAAAATCAACACTTAATACCTTTTCATAATTCCTTTTATAATATTATAGAGCTAGTATCTAGATTCTAGCATGTATGGTCCTAAGCATTTGCTCCACCTAGATCTTATTCGAGTGACAGTCAGCATCCCACACCCATTATTCACCCATGACTTATATCATATTTTTTGGTCTATGATATCACTACTCAATAAGGTAAAGGTGTCCAAACTAATCTATCACCTGTAAATATACAACAAGTGCTTCTTAAGCTAAAACTAGTGATCAAATTTAAGGGATATGACCTTGTTGACTGAGTAACACATATGCCAATATATTAATCCTCAAAATTATAAATCAATCCACTATCTATAAATATATCATATATGAATCATTTCATGATACCTTAGTTCCAAGTGATATTATACCAAATTACTTTGTAGATATCATGCAAGACATCAAAAATAATGCAAAAATCATTACCTTTGATCCAATAAATTTTCCATCTAAAGATATTATTAACCAAGATATGTCTTTATTCATACAAGTGATTATGCATAACAAAGAAATAAAAAAGGTGTTCATATATAATGGATCGAGCCTAAACATTTGTAGCATAAATTTCTTAATCACCTTGGGTATTAGAATTAATCTTCTTCAAAAATCAATTATGTATATCAAGGGATTTGATAATTCACATTGCCCTCTAATTGGCCAAATAACATTAGATTTGACATTGGGGCCAAAAATAGTTCTAACTACTTTTAAACTAATGTTTCAGTCATTACATTATAATATAATTTTGGGTAGACCTTGGATACATACAATGGAGGCCATCCCATCTACACTACATCAACGTATAAAATCCATACATAATGGGACCTTATTTTCATTTCTTACTGATGATAAACCTTTAAATATTTTAAAAATTATACATTCTGGTAGAGAAGGCATCCCTATGGTGGTGCCACCTAAATAATGTATTCCACTTGAGAATATACTCAATTTTTAAATAGGTGAGTCAAGTACAATGGTTAATTTATCTATATATGCAAATAAAGCATCACACACTAAGATGCACATCAAAATCAAGAACCATTGTCAAAGGAACCAATGATACCAAAATAAAAAACAAATCAAGCAATTGAGCTTCCTTTCTTGGTCAATATTAAGCATCAAAATGGCCATATTTGAGATTACTATGACATTTATGATGATCTATCCCATGATATGATAGATTAAACATTGTAAAAACTTAATTTTGATCCACTTAACCCTCTTGTGAATAACCCATTCATACATGTAGATCTTGATATATATATAATCTAAATTCAACTACAAAGAATACAAAACCAAATCATAATAAAGGAAAAGAGAAAATAGCATATAAACATGTAAATTCTTATTATTCCATACATAATTCTTGGTTACACATGTTAAGTCAATATTACAAGGATAAAATGCATATACATCATGTAAATAATGTGGAGGTTTCTCATAATACCCCATAATAGACTCTATAGATTAAAATAAACCAATATAATACATATACCATAATTTGAATGTTACTTAAAAATATGATGATATATTTACCTCTTAACAGGAACAAATCAAGCATCAAACTTTTTCCTAAATAAAGATTACCATATTATAACTATTACGAGATCATTGGTCATCATAAAAATCAATGTGACACATTGAAAAAATAGATTCATAAATATAATAATGAGGGTCTCATACAGATTGTACTCGAGACTATAAAATATAAAATAATTCAAAAATTTCACAAGAAAACCATCCTTTAAAGTGACCAAGGCATGAAGATCTAAATATTACTACAAATATTGGTAGGGTCTAGTTTAAACTTCTCAAGTTCAATAGGAACAATTGGGATACAATTTGTAGCACCATATTTCTTAAAAAAATGGGTCATAATGCAACTGAATTAACATACTCCCTATTTATGCTAAAATCTCATGGGTACATTCACTTACCAATAACATGTGGACCATAGGTGGTCCCCACAATCATACATATATTAGATCAGGACCCACGTTTGACATTAAAATTTGGACAACATTAGTTCACTGATTAGAATGCAACATTAGATATTACATATATGTGTATCATCTTGACTGTTAGGGATAGGAATATTTTCTTATACCATGATGGATGTGGCCACCCTTCCCCACTGATAGATTCTTAAAAACCATTACACAAAAACATTGAGGAGTGACCATGTGTCACTATAAATAAAGGTTTTAAAATGTCTCAAGTGATCTAACACTTTTTTATGATGAATAATTCTTTGATTAGTCCTTTCAAATATTGTAAAAATACCCAAAAATAAAATAGAAACTTAATATTCCAATATTTTTTAGCTTTTACATATTCTATTAGCTCATTTGTATCTTATTGTTAGTTCCATGTTGGTAGATAGGATATCATATATTTATATACACACATATGTTTCACACATATTTTGAGGGTGACATAGGTATACCTGGGCACATAATCTATGCACTTTCACATGTTGGATCTCCCCTCTACTCATGTCATTTGGACATTGGGGGCATCTAATTCTTTGGTCATGATACATCCAGGTTATATCATTATATGATCATTTTCAATTATCATGTTTTTCACTTATATGCTTATAAATTCCTATATTTATGCTTATATCTTTCACAATATACTTGATATGCTATGTATTTAATATTTTTCACTAAAACATATATCCAAGGACTAGTATGATATGTTTATGTTGGTCGCTTATGTTCCATGCTTTTTATTTAGGTACTTTTTAAAGTGTCTTATCTTACATTGTAGTACTTGTTAAATAATTTGAATATGTTTCATTGATTGTGGTCCCCATGCATATTTTTGCCTATTGTGACATTTGCATATTTCATAGTTTGTTGTATGTGAGCTTTTGAATATGTATTTTTATGATTTTTTGACATTTTACTAAGTCATATCTCTTTAATTGTGTGACATTTGAACATGCCCCTTATTTAAGGTCTCCTTGGACCATTATATTTTTATTTTATTTTGATTTCTCTTATGTGTGTGCTTGATTAATTATTGAGTTTGTATTGTTACTATATAAAAATTACCATGATTCACATCCTGTATCTTAGGACTTGATGTGATCACATACTATGTACCTCATTGATAAATCTACCTAGACATGATACTATTGTACTTTACATGATACCTTATATAGTTATCTTATCCTTTTGAGCTAAGTTGACTACCAATTTCTACTTCCACTCTCCTCAAAAGAGGAGCCATATCAGTGGGGGCATGCCATACATGCATGGCTTCCACACATTCATAGTTTTATATTTTAGTGGGGGAATGTAAAAAAGGCATGACTTCCACACTTTTTTAGTACACAATATTTTCATATTATAGTGGGGGCTTGTTATGGAAACATGCTATACATACTTACATTAATTATTAGATTCTATAGATTAAATGGGTGAATGTCATGAGAACATGTCTTCCACACTTCCATAATTTTCAAATTGGCTAAATTGCACAATTATATGATTTAGATACACATTTGTGGTAGCATTCTATATATTAGTACCATTGTCATACGTAGGTTTTATATTGAGACATATATGAGGTGCATATTCTATAAAAAATATCACCTTAAATTTCAAAATTATATCAACTTTTTGATTTCAAATAATTATATGGACTTTAACCTACACCACGATGGACTTTTATGGATTGTTATTGAGCCAATATACTATAATAGTTGTTTCATTTTTGGAAATATTGAGGTTATTACATCACGCAATATTACCAATTTTATAGGATGGAGTGATCAAATCATGTACCCACTCTAGATTTATAGTGTAAGTTGACTTGGATCACTCACACACACTAGGTTATATATATGATTGGGTTACATAATTGAGATAATCTCAATTGCTGGGTGTCAACTCACATTTTATCCAAGTTTGGGGGCAAGTTTCCCTCTAATATATATATGTAGGTATGTATGTATGTATTTACACTTGTAGGTTTTACTATTGTCCCGATATTGGCTATAAAGCTTCAAAATAAATCATCTCTTCAAATCAAATTATTAAAAGGAAATATGGTTGTATAGATGCATAGGAGTACTCATAACCTTGCTCTATTTACTTTCAATCATTTTAAATTCTTTCAATTCTAGATTATATGCACTGATTATATACTATAACATTCTCTTAGTTATAGGTTAATCACCAATAAAACACTCAAGTAGGACTCACATAAAGATAAGGTGTGTTATGCACACCCAAGTACATATTACTTTTCTTTTAAAATAGAACATTCATTACTAGAATAAAGGGGGGGGGAATGTAGACAATTAATTTTAAGTGTATAACACCTCAGTCTTGTATACTTGTTAATTAATTCTCATGGATGTACCATTCGATTTATAAGACCTTCCCACTATCGAGAGGCCCACACCCATGATATATTATGCCTATTGATTATCTCTTAGTCTTACCATATGTTATTTTGATGACCATGCCTTTTATATTGCTAAAAATTCTGTAAACCTACTTATTATCATCCTCTAAATGTTTTGGACCTATACCTATTCTATAGATTCTTAAACACTTGTGTCCCATCCAAACACCTACATTGACGCTAGTGTCTTGTGTAAATATAAGTTTCAAGTGTCTTAAAGTCATAAAATTTTCAATTATAACATATCCTTATGGTCAGCCTAAGTGTTTTAATGTGAGATATTTCCAAAAGGGATTGATACACACACACACACCTAATATCAATACTCATTCATTCCTCACTTAGCATAGACCTAACAAATCATAGGGAAACTTACCAAAAGTTCTCAATCAAACATTCAAGTGAGCAAAACTTCTCTATTCTTTCCTATTTTAATATTAATCATAGGAATAAACACATTTACAGGTTTGAAGTATTGAAAGCGCATTCCATAAGACATATTTTACAAGTTACAAGCTAGGTCACTCTGTACTTATTTATCATCGATTATATCTGAATACACATAAACCCACATGTAAGGAAAAATACATAAGTATGAGGCCCTCTTAAGAGTATTGGATATGTAGGTAGTGATCATTGATAGAGGGGTCTTTGGGGTATCTCAACACCATGTACACACTAACCCATTTTTACCACTATCACCATAAGGGTGAGAAAGCTAGGGTTTGATCATTTGACAAAGAGTGATAGCCTATGTGTGAGATCTAAACACATCTGAGTAAAGGTGAAAAAAACCAAGAAGGCTCTAGATGGTTACACTTAGAATATAATTGATACTTCATACTAGACACCTGCATCCAACTCAAATAATAACATCATCACAACTATCCAGATCTCATATAAGCATATGAAGCCACATAATGTAAATTCACAAAATCAGAAGGCTATTCTAGAATCCTAATCTAGTTCAATTCTAACCTATTTCTGCCTAGATCTACTTGTGCATAATAAACCAACTAAGTATCCTCGTTTCTAATTGATTGAAATATCAATCAATAACTATACTTTCTATTTTTAGCATATCTTAGTATTATAAATTTATAATATTATTTATTTGAGTTTGGAATTAATTGGCCTACTATAGATATGTTTATCACCCTTGTGCTTATTTATTTTACTATTATTAACCCTATACTATATTGACCCATATTAATTTAGGGTTAAATAATAACATCTCTTCAAATTTTCATAATAGCCATGAGTATATCTCATAAAGGTTTTTATATAGTTATAGAGAGGGAGAGCATCATCTAGGCACTTTATCTCTAACCATAGACCGATGGTCCTCAACACACCTTCTAATTGAGAGTGGCCATTCCTTTCATGAAGTGAAAAATAATGATGATGTGGTCATCAAGAACTTAACCAGAACTATGTGTGGTATAATCACTAATACATGTAATAGTCACATAGACCATGGATTAATCTTGTATCTATTATGACATCATGCACATATGTAACTATAAATTACATTGGATGGACAATGCATATAGCTATAAAATTAATTTGGTCAAATCTTTTCATTATAATTTCAGACTTCAAATGAAGTTGGGACAGAGTATAAAACATAATACTTTCTACTAAATATATTATCTTACACATTAACTGATGATAAGTGATTAATACAAAAGCCTTCTACCAATCCTCAATCATCATTATTTAACATAGAAGATGACTTCAGAACAACACATATAAAATATATATTCATAATAATTCTTCCTAAAATAATATAATAACTATAGCATACATATTTTTATATCTTTCAAGAAAAAATTATATAAATGTAATCATGATAATGTGAGAGATAAAATCACCACCAAAAAAATCACATATTAAAATATAGTCTAATAAACTCAAAGAATTTATCACACTAATCATGTGCATAATTTCACTAGTCACCAAGCATCAAGGAAAAACATAATATCATAAGAAATATCACACTACAGTGCCTAAGGTAGTTAAGTAGTCCTACTCAATTTAAATAATCCACATACATAAGTTAAGGTATAATAGTAGCCAATTATCATTATCACTTTGATAATAGATAAGAAAAACATATTATTGTTTCATAACTATTCCACCTAGATATATCTAGTTCTTACAAGCAATGTTTCCACAACTCATATATTCCTTTAACATCTATAACATATAGGGTTTTAAAACCTAAATATTCAAAAATAAAAACCATATACCAAATGACAAAATAATTCTTAATAAATTATTCATAAATCTTATTGAATACAACAAGGTATTGTTATAATAAGTAACTTTACATGTCTTTTTGTTTTATACAATTAAGGCAATCAAGCTTCAATCTTAGAAATCTAACCCCTACCAATTTCCAACTTTGATTTACATCTCTTATTAATCAGAATTTACATGTACTAAGTGTATACCTTCTCATTTATAACACTCAAAATTTCAAAAAAAGTTACAACATATTCATTAATATTATACAATCCATTTTTTAATTTATAATGTGACTTGCGAGGAAACTATTAAAATTTTTGATTCTATGCCATTCTTCCCATAATTAACAATTTCTCTCAAAAAAATCCAAGCATGTCCTTCACTATATAATTAGTTTCAAATTATTTAATATGGAGTTTTTAAAGGTGATTAGAGTCATTTTTCTATCCTCACTTCCATATTTTGACAAAATAAGACATTACTAGTTTAAGACACCCAAAAAATTTAAATCCACATATTGTGAAAGGTTAGATTTGACTATAACAACTGCCTTCATCAATATTTAAGCATGTAGGTGGTTATGATAATCAAATTTAGGTCTAAGTATATATTTTATTTTCTATAATAGACCTTTAAAATACCAATCCCAATCACAGAATTTATTTTTAAGCTTTAATGTTACATTTTTCAATTTTAACAATATGAACTTGTGGGTGAGAACAAACTCTCAGCCCTAAGTTTATAAGGTTAAGTTGGCCAATGAATAAACTGATTTAACATTTTATAGAGCCTACAATCCATAATAAAACTTCACATACAACTAACCTAAATATCTACCCTATTTATTTCCTCTTATATTTCATTTATTATCAAAAAAAAAGTCCATAACTTCAACTAAAATGCATACATTTGGCCTTCTATATAACACAACTATTTAAGAGAAAAGTCCAACATGTATTTTCCATATTACCAGGTTTGTTGGAATAATCTAGGGTTTTCTATATTTTATACTGAACACTAGAATGCAAATAACAGATTTAATATTCCTTCTTTAAAGAAAAAACCCCAATATTCAAACCAAGTTATATAGACTTAGTTACTTTCTTGAAAATACAAAGAATACTAGCTAGTTTTTAAGTTGCACACTATAAACACCTAAAAGTGGTATTCGAGTGCTAAGAGTAATACTTGAGACAACCTATTCTTAGCTTAGCCCTAGACCTATCCTAGATAATTTTATCACACTTTTTTAGACTTTGTGCAGATCATATGCATCCCTAGTCAACTAAAATATACTCTTAGACTTTCATTCCAATATCTCAACCCTTTGTGCCTAGCAGCTTGCCAACTAGACATTAGTACCAAAATAAGGACACTAGAACCACATGGCTTTAGTGTCCCCAACATGGAGCTAGTTTCCCTTCTATTAACTCTTTTGAATAGATATATTTTCAAAAGTTAAACCCTGGTTAGCCTAAACATATTTAATTATCCACACAAGCTACGAAACACTATAAATACATGAATTTTAGACATCTATCTACTAGATGTAAAATATATGAAAAATACCTATTAAAACATGAAACAAGTGGAGAAAAATCAAGGTTATTAATTTTTATTCTACCCTACTTATCCATACTACCATATATAACTGCCCTAAGCCTATATTTTCAAGATTTCCAATCTTAAACATACTCAAAGCATTAAAGACCATGATAATTCTAGCATCACTTGCACTTGCACCAAGACTTAGGTGGGGAAAAATGTATCAGGCTTGATCCCTCCTCAGAGTATTGGTATATAGGAAACTCTCTTCATAATGGGTGTTAAGGATGTCTAGCATATCCTACTAATGAACACATATTTTTAGTTCATGCCTTACTTGTAAGGAGGATTAGGGTTTACATCATAAATAAACTATTACAAACATAATATACAGTTTTAAACTTTGTGAATGTAGGAATAAAACCTAGAAACACTGGTGTAGGTACACCTAAAATTTAGGAATAATCCTACATAGAAGACACTAGTGCCATTTTCAGGACACTAGATCCACATGAAACTACTATCCAAGTGTGGTGATACTATTTAGGAGAGGATCTAACATAGGGATCTTATATACACATAATACTTTCAAAATTTTATCAATTATTGACACTCTTTATCTTGTAGGAATCCATTAAGTCTCAATCTCTCTAAGTGCATGCCTTAAGGGGTGCACCGAGAAAGGGGTGGGTAGACCATTTTTGCTTCTTAGGATTATTATCCCTTTTACCACTTGTTAGCTACACACTTGTCTCTTAAAAATCACATCCTTAAGATTTCTATTCTTTGTTATACACTCCTAAATCATTTCCCATATTTTATCATCCTTTTCCTAGCCTTAAGCCCCTTTCAATTATTTACTATACTAGGTCAACTAGGTTGACCTTGTACTAATTTGGGTAAAATTCATTTAGGGTCTAGGTTGGCTCTTGGCTGACCTAGCTTGTGACTTAGTGAATTTGTATCCATAACTATACTAGGTCAACTGGGTTGACCTTGTTGATCAATTTTTTTGAAAGGGCTTAAGGTTGAATCTACATATATATATATATACATATATATTTATATTTATATACATATATATATATACATACATACATATATATATATATATACATACATACATATATATATATATATATATACATACATATATATATATATATATACATACATATATATATATATATACATACATATATATATATATATACATACATATATATATATATACATACATATATATATATACATACATACACACACACACACACACATATATATATATATATATATACATACATACATACATACATATATATATATATATATATATATATATATATATATATATATATATATAAGGTCATTTTGACATTATTTAGAAAAAAAAAGATGTAAGAGTTATTACACATCTAATTATCCACCATTCTATTTGAAGAATAAGCTTAGGGTTTCATATTTTCTTTATAGAGACAGATCTTATCTTGTGGAGAAGTATTTTGGACGCATTGATAGGTTGTGGAGCCTAGAGTTGATTTATCCTTATCATCCTTACATACCATAATAACCTCTTATGAAGCACCTTGGACAAGGGAGAGATTGAGACTCGATGGGTTTGTATTCAAAATTAAGTATTCCTAACTTTATTTATCCTTTGTAAGAGTAGATAGATATGCATTTGTAATTCTCTTCCATGTATTAGGATTTTGTATACATTGACATGAGCATATGTCTCTTATGCATGTTTAGTTTAGTTTTTTATTAGCCCCACTTTGTGCCACAAGATTTGGTGAGCACTAGATTATATTTCTTTGCTTTACTTGTTATTATTTTAGTGAAATATGAAAACATAGGGCCTAGTTAGGATTATTACATGATTGTTCTTGTCTAGAAGCCTTGGAATCCTCCCTAGCATTATTTATTATGGTAAGAGATCCCCTAATTGGGTCTAGTGTATCCTCATATTGGTCATGTTCCTGATTATCTAATATATCCCCAATCAAAAGTGTAAGTATGATCTATCTTCTCCAAGTTAGGATTGATTTATAGACATGATGCATTTCTAATTGCATACATTCTGGTGAACCTGACATGAATCTAATCCTTGCAATTTTTATTTCATTTATTTCATTATTTTATCATTTTATTTATTATTTTTTTATATTTACGATACTAGGTTGACAGTGCCAATATAGTTTATAAATTCTATGCATAGGTTTAATATACAGTCACATCAATATGACTATTCTATTTGTGCAGGTCTTCATCAAATACAGGCTACTAGGTCGAACAGGTCAACACAGTATAGGTTTTCACTTCTAGATAGTCTACTAGGTTGACTTGTTGACACAATGCACTTCTAGACTTCCAAAAAATATACTAGGCCTACACTATCGACATAGTATTCTTCACAAGTTTCAATAAATAAGGAACTATAGAACTAGGTAGACCTAGTCGACACAGTTGGTAGAATTTGCAAGTAAAAATTAGGGAAATTCACTAAAAATCTCACTTTCCTCTGTATCTTTCAACCCATCAAGGTTCCTTTCTCTCTTTCTCTATCATTTTTACTATTTATTACAGTTCTATTTTTCATAGTTTATAGTCTTTAAAACTACCCTTATACAATAAACTAGGTCCACTTTCTTGACCTAGTTCTATATTCTATCTTCTATCTGAAAGACTAGGTTGACACTATCGACATAGTTCTTAACATACCCTTACTTTAGTTGTAAAATAATGACCCTATTGACTCTATTATGTAATCTCTACATACACTATCATATGAACTCACATTGTACTATGTTTTAATAATTAAAATCAACAGATATGCTAATAATTAGCTAACACTTTTAATTTTAGTTGCTTACATGCTTATAATAGATCACATAGTCTAATTAGGTGGTTTTTCAATATACCATTTAGTTACACTATTTTTCTCTTTTATGCATACACTACCAAATCACATAATCTTAAAAATGCATTTAAACAATTGTCTACCCAAGGCCTATCTACTTGGATTTCATCACCAAGGGAGAAGCTAACTTGGTTTTATGGCCAAGTATAAACATGTAGTTAATGGTATATATTAGAAAAGCACCTAACACCCTTATCACTTTGGTATGTGAAGGGATAAGGTAGGCTCTAATACCAATCTAGTACCATTACCAGCACAAATTGTTTTTAGTCTAAATGTCTTGAAACCATCCATAGATTGCTTTCTAGTTCCTTACTTACAACCAACTTCCTATCGCACTTAAAATCATACTCTAATAATATAACAACATTGAGGATGACCACTTAGTTATCATTTTCTTTCTAAGCTGACTACTTTCTCTTTACTCAATTGTATGTTGTATTGCAAAAAATTACATTGGCCAGTATTGGTGTAAGGTTTTGTGCTGTGTGCCTCAATTGGATCATCCTCATTGATCCAATTTATTTTGTGTTTCTTTTCACTTCTTGATTTCAAAATTAATTGCAAATTTTTTCTTGTTTTAGTAAATTATCATTATGTTCAACACAGTCTCTTAGAGACTATCTATTTCCCCCATTTGCATTATTGAGTTGACCCTATTGACACAATATTCTTTTCTACCCCTCAGGATATACTACTAGGTCGACCCTATCAACTCTATATCTTTTTCTACCTATTTTCTATGTAGGTTATAGAACTAGGTCAATCCTATTGACTCTATATCCTTATTTTCTCAAATTTTAGACCTTATTTTTAGTACTACTTATTTATTCCTTCCCATCTCTTTTCTTTTATAACTATTTTATATGTGGTTATCTAGTCTTATGTCATAATGATGACATCTTGTCAACCTTCCTTTAGTCAATAACATTGCATAATTAAAGATTTAGATCATAACCTCACTTTTTTATTACTTCAAATGAAACTATTCACTTTATTCCTTCATTTTCTCCTAATCTAAAACCAATCACTACACAATGTAATGTAGTTGAGGTCATTCATCCTAATCCTCCTCCTAATACTAATGTTAGGAATCCTATACCAAATAATCCCCCTCTTATAAATACTAATACCCCACCTTAAAATATTAATGCACAAATTGACACAACCCAAATTCTTTCTCAAATAGTTGAATAAATGAACACCATGTAAACAACTAATCATTCTCAAATGATGCACATGCAAAAACATTTATTACACATGACTAGTCAACCACCTCAAGTCATCATGTCTCAACCAAATCAAAATTTTGTCCCTCCTCTTAGAGATGTCAATGGGAATATCATCCCTTAACCTCCAATGAATAACAAAATGCTTTAACATCTTCAAAATGAACCATCATCTCCATTCATTGCATCCATAAATATTGGAAACATTTCTCCAACTATCACATATGCTGGGACTAAGGACCCTACTAACTTTATTAAGTCTTTTGGTAATATATATAGGGAATGGGTTCAAAATAATGACTTTACTACCATGAAACTCTTAGCCAAAACATTTTTTAGTGATTCACTTGAATGGTATAACCAACTTCCTAGCCATTTCATCTCACAATTATAAGATCTATTCAATTCTGTAGTGAAGGAATTCCAACATGATGACCTTCTTAAAAATTACCTTAGCCAATTCATCAATGCCAATCAACTTCCTAATGAGTCTGCTCATACTTTCATCAAATAATGGAAGTATCTAGCTCAAAAATGGGACCATAACCTAAATGATGATACTCTTTTAAAACTATTTTTTACTATTGTTAAAGCTCTCCTTCAATGCAAAGTTCAAATATTTTCCCCTAAAATTTTAGAAGAAGCCTTAGACCAGACAATAAGGCAATAATTTATTATGACCCAATTTGAAACACCTCAAGTAACTACTAAAGAACCTTTACAATCATTTTCTCATAAAAGTAATTTATCCAAGACTCCCCAACCTCAAAATAGAGCATCAAATTCAACCAATTTTAACCCAACCCTCCCTCCCTTGAGTTAACAACTTAAGAATAAATTGCCACCCTCTAAACCCATGACCTTTGATCCTTCTAAACCTCCTCCAAAATGGTACAATCTTGATAAATTTTGTTGGTGGCATGCTACTATAGGTCATTCTCATGAGTGTTGTCATGATATTCATTGATTTGTTCTTGATTCCTTGATTGGTCCACTTTTAAATCTTGATAATCTTGTTAAAAAACATTATCAAGACTATTTCCAAGATTCTCAAATTCAATCTCAAGAACCACAATCACATCAACATCAACTACCTAGTGAACAACAACAATTATCCTATACTTACTTTTCATCCACTAATTTTGTTTAAACCATAGTTTATCTTTATTCCTACATAAACAAGAAAAAGATAGCTAGCATGAATAACTTTAAACATATTGTTGCATCCATTGAATCTCAACCTCTTAGGTCAAATGAATCAAAAGAGTACCTAGATCAAATGCCTACTCCAAAGCATATCATACATGGTCCTCCTTTACCTCCTTTTCCTACTCATGCCTCTCCTACACATCCTATGTCACATTCAACAATATTAACATCTAACAAACTACCACATTTACCTATCTCCAAATGCACCTACGAACCCAATACAAATCATTTTAATGGTTCAATGTTACCTCACTCTAACTCATATGTTGGGGCATCTTATGATGACTAACCACATGTTCCTTTAGACTTTGGGGCATCTTGTGATGTTCATCCCTACATCCACTTAACCATTGGGGAATATTATGATGCCCACTCTTATTCTATAATGCATAATAAAAAACAAATTCAACTTCAAAAAACCTTTTGAGACTTATAGATTTGTATTTTACATGCTCATCTTTGATACAGACATTAGCATAGATATTTCTTATTTTTATCTCATGTTTCTTTATTTTTGTGCATTTTACATCTTTTAGTCACACTTTAATAGCATAATTGTTTTCATTTGGGTTATTTGGTTTTCTTACATATTACAGTTGGAATTTGTTTTCATTTTGGCTCTTATATATCTCTTTTAATTTTGTCTTTTTATGTCATTATTTGCCTTAGTAGTTTTATGATTATTTTCCCCTATTGTTTAGAATTCACTTTATTAGTGCTCACCTTGTGAGTTACAATGTAAGACCATGGATAGGACCTAAAATTCTTCACAAATTACAACATTTAAAAACATCTTTAAATCACTTTTTGGGATGACTACTACATTCATTGGTGCTTGTGCTAGATCCATTATAAGTTATCATGGCTTCTCTAGTGACATGACTATCATAACATAGCCCCATCCCTTTCATAACACTATTTTACCTCCTTATGATCAGTTATGAGCATATTAATCATTGTATCACTTATTACATAGATGGATCTCTCATGATCCTCATATTTCCCTTATTTCCCTTCATTTAAGACTCATATCGATCAATTTTGAGATCACACACTTGTGGGAAGTCTAGGAGTATTTAAACACATTGGTATTTAGGTCCTTTTCTATAGTGAAAAAGTGTAAGAGATCTTATGTTTATCACCTATTTCACTCATGTTTGGTTCTTTGAATCCATATGGAGGAGGAGGAATAGAAAACCAAAAGAATTTAAAAACCAAATCATAAAATACAAAAAAGCCAATGATTCAAAGGCAAAAACAATCTCAAAAGTCAAATCACACTAAAAGACATGATTATAAGCACATATCCTATTTTTAATCAAAGATAAAACTCCATAGTTGGCCTCATAATAGTGTTGAGGTCTATTGGGGTGCGATAGGCTAGTAGATTAGAAAAAGATATTAAAAAGTCTTTTAGTTCTATCTACTTTCTCACGCAAGTACCCAATATTCGTAGTAGACTGATAGATCTATAAGGGGTCATGAGGAATGCGGAACACATTATGGGAAGTTAGGTTCATTTTGATTTTAATGCATATATACTTCATGGGTTGATCTACGTACTTCACTTGTTATCCCAAGCTTTGTGTTCATTAGTCAAAATGTCCCATGTCTTTGGTGTTAATAGTTCTTAGCCTTTATCGCCTAATGTGTCTCATTATTGCTAAGGATGTTCACATCACCCATATGGTGCCTCAAATTCTTTATTTACATCATATTTTATTTATATTCCCCTTGTTGGATATTTATTTTTAACTGATCACATCCTTGATCACATCTACCTTATTATGCCTCTTGGTTTATAGTTTGTGAGTTGTATTATAAGACCATGGATAGGACCAATCCTTCCTCACAAATACTCTTATACCATTTTATTACCATACCATCTCATTTTCATATTAGCCATGTCATTAGGTGGTTGTATTTTATTACATCACATATTATAACAAGCACTAAGTTTGAGTTTTCATACTTTAGAGGTTTTGATTTTGTTTCTCCATAATGTTCTTGTTTGATTTTTTTGGACTTCACTTATCTTACATATGACATTTGACATTCTTACATATTTCTCTTTATGTATGAATTATTCATGTTTGTCTCACATCTTGAATTACATATCATTTTTAGTCATTCATGTTTTTATTTATGTTTGATTTGACATGCTTATCTTACATGGGGTTACTTGTCATTTACTTCCATATTTTTGTTAGATTTGTCTTGCATCAACATTAATTTTTGCCATTTATGTTTTCCATGATTTAAAATATACTTTACTATGTTATACAATCATTTTTCATTCATTTTCCATAATTTTGTCATTTATTTTCCCTCAATCTTTTTGTTCTAACCTTGCCTTAACAATCCTAATTTTCCAATTTTCCTAAGACCCTCATATCTTTGTTTTTACTCACTCATTTTTCAAACCATAAAAAGATTTTAAATCATGAAGTCATAGACAATATTTTACACTAATGTATTCTTATATTATATTTTTTTTGATTTTTCACTCTTTTGCACCAATCTCTATAGGTTTGCCTAATGTTCCTCACATTGGATGCCTTCACTTCTCTCACAATCTCCTTCATTATTTACATCACTAAGGTAAGTAAATGTATGTGTTTTTAAATTCTATCCTTTTATTGATCTTATTTTCCCCTTAATACATTTTATTTATCATCAACATTATGTGTTATCATGTTCTATTCTTGAAGTGCTATCCTATTTTACACTCACGTGACACATGGAGAGCTTCGAGTGGGACATATGTATACACATAATATTTTCAAACTTTTATCAATTAATAATGATATTTATATTTCAAGAACCCATTGAGTCTCAATATATCTAAGTGCATGCCTTAAGGGGTGTATTTGGAAAGGGGTGGATAGACCATTGGTGCTTCATAGGATTATTGTCCCTTTTACCACTTGTTATCTACACATTTGTCTCCTATAAACCATATACCTAAGATTGTTATTCTCTATTATACACTCCTCAGTCATTTCCCATATTTTGTCACCCTTTTCCTAGCATTAAGCCCCTTTTGACTATTTATTGTACTAGGTCAACTAGGTTGACCATTTACTATTTTGGGTAAAATTTATTTTGGGTTTAGGTTGGCTCTTGGTTGACCTAGCCTGTAACCTAGTGAATTTTTATCCATAATTATACTAGGTCAATTGGGTCAACCCCATTATCAAAATTTTTTGGAAGGGATTAGGGTTAAATTTACTAATATATACAAGATCATTTTTTCATTATTAAGATAAGAGAAGAAGTAAGAGCTATTGTGCATCTACTTATCCACCATTCTACTTGAAGAGCAAGCTTAGGGTTTCATACTTTATTTGGAGATATGGATCTTATCTTGTGGAGAAGTCTTTTAGATGTATTGATAGTTTGTGTAGGCTATATATGATTTATCCTTGTCATCCTTACATACCACAAAAACCTCTTACGAATTACCTTGGCCAAGGGAGAGATTGAGGCTCGACAAGTTCATCTTCAAAGTTAAGTATTCCTAAATTTGTTCCTCTTTTATAAGAATAGATATATATGAATTTGTAATTATATTCCATGCATTAGGATTTTGTATACATTTATGTGAGTATATTTCTCTTATGCATGTTTAGTTTCATTGTTTATTACCCCCACTTTGTGCCACAAGCTTTGGTGAGCACTATATTAAATTTCTTTACTTTAATTGTTATTAGTTTAGTGAAATATGAAAACATAGGGATTAGTTAGGTTTATTTCATGATTGTGGTTGATTTGAGGATTTGTAACCCTATTTAACATTATTTATTTTGGTAAGAGATCCCCTAATTGGGTTTATCAGATCCCCATATTGGTCATGCTTTTGATTATATAATGTATCCCCAATTAGAAGTACAAATATGATCTATATTCTCTAAGTTAGGATTGATTTATAGACATGATGCATTTATGTTTTCATACACATCTTTTTTATTAACCTTAGACCTATTTGTATCCCTATTTTTAGCACTCAAATCTTTCACAACAGGTGTTTTATAGATAAGTCTTTATTTACACATATTTATTACTATTTGTAGAAAGTCAAAGCAAGTCAAATTTTGTAACAAATAAGTGATTATGTTTTTCATATTATTATATTGATTTAGAATACTCATCCCTTTATAAAACTTAGGATTTACATATCTAAACCCTAAAAGGTCAAAACACACACTATTCACTTTTATAGTCACTATTTCTCTTCTTCTCCTCACTGTGTTATTTTTTGCTTCCATTTTTAATTTTAATTTATCAATAATATCCTTGTGATATACCTCTATGCTTACATTCCTTCCAAAAATTATTTTTTTGTAGATAATAAAACTAAATTTATATATCATCTTAGTCTTGTATATTTGATAAATACTAGTAAGGTATCCACCCTTTAGTTATGTATCTTCCCACTATCAAAAGGCTTGTATTAACCATCTTAATATACCAAAATGATTATCTTATAGTTTGAAACTTATCATTATGATCACCCAAACCAATTTGATACTATATAAAGTTTAAAAATTTATGTATATCCTTCACTATCAGTTATAGATCCATGCCTATTTTATAGCCTTATGGATAATACAAGCCACAAAGGGACACTAACATCGATGCTAGTCTCTAGATCCTAATCTAATGTCTAATCCTAAAAATTCATTCAAACTATTTTTTTTTTCAAAACCTATGGGTCAACCTATTTGTATTATTGAACCTTAAAGTGAGATATTTTTAAAAAGTGTGATATAAACATAAGTCTAAGCCTTCTCATTAACCATATAGAAAATACCAAGCAAACACCTACCAAGTTTCATTCAATCAATAACATAATTGAGTTATTATGCACTATTCATCCCTATTTATTTATCAATTATAGGATTAACCATAATTTTTTTTTAAGTATGCAAAGAGTAGCCCATAAGTGGTATTGGTCAAGTTACAAGTTAGATCATTACATGCATCTACATCTATCATATTACACCATTTCTCACACACACTCCACACATATGGGATAAATACATAAGTCTAAGGACCTTCTTAGAGTATTCTATATATAGGCATCACTCATTGACAAAGGGGTCTTTGAGGTCATCTCGACACTATGAGCCCACTAACCAATTTTTAAAAAACATATCCTTAGGGTGAATAAGGGTGAAGAGTAAGGGTTTGATCTATAAGAATTCATATAAAACCTATGTTAAAGATCTAGATACATTAGTATAAAGGTGATAGAAAACCAAAAATAATGAAGTTTATCACATTACAATCCATCACATATTTTATACTGGATCATATCACCATAGAACAAATAATAGCATTGATGGTAGTGTCTAAAGGTTGATGGTAGTATCTTTAGCTCCAAAAACATTATTTCTATAATCTGATGACTATCTTAGAATCTTGATACTTCATACTTTTTCATGTGCATAACTTAGATCTACATATGCATTATAAATCAAATTAATTATCATTTATCCTTAGTATTATAATAAATAGAACATCTTTCAAAATTGGTAATTTATATATTTAACGCATCTCAATATTTAATTTAGAATAATCATTTATCTAAGTTTGTAATTAATTGTCCTACTATAAAATAGTTTTATCCACCCTTGTGTATAGGTTATATATCCCCTTAACCTTTAATACCATATTTTTCAAGAAGAGTTAAACATTTGTGTTGAGGTATGTTCCTAGTGTTGGTTTTAAGGAACTGATGTTGTCATTGATGTCAAAGGTAATTTGAATGTCCTTCATATCAAAAGTTAGAAATGATGTCATGCTTGGTGAAGTGATGTGTGATAAACAGGCTTGGTATCTTTGTTTAGAGATAATTTGAAGGCAACCAAGTACTTTTTCTGAGGATTAATGATATGTCAATATCATGTTCAAGATACAAGGGAAAGATCTTGATTGTGCTCTAAGTATTGAGGAGCACATAAAGTAAGCACATGGGTTAACAAGTCCTTGTATTCTATATGAGGTCTTGGTAAAATATATTGATATGAAAAATATCATAAGTCTATTGAGAGTATCTTTGTCTTCATAGGATAATGTTTAAAGAATGATATCATTGAGATCTAACTTGTTGTGTCCAAACTCTAAGTATTAGGTATCTTAAGTAGCCTGGTCTAGATTTATGAAGAAGATCTATGCATGATAAAGATTTGTGATTTATGTTAGTACAGGCATGAGAAATTTTCCTAATCTATGTTAAAAATGAGCAAGAGATAAAGGAGCTTACTGATGAGTTTCAAGGTCTAATTTTGAGGCTTAATCTTTACCAAAAAGACTTAGTGAGATGACATAGGTTTGGTAGCATGATGAGTTGAGCCATTTGAGACATGTGTGAGTAATGTTGGTAGTGTATGATCAATATATGAGATCACATGACATGTGGATATATTTTTTAATATACTTGAAGAGGTTTTAAGGTAGGATCATAGTCTAAGTATGACTGATAGTATAAGGCCTAGTATGCAAAATGACCTATAGTGGCCTATTGAGGGGTCAAGATAATTTAAAAGGATTATAAATATCTTAATAGAATATAAATAGGTTTTAAAGGTCATTTTAAGTGTGTGGAAAAATTTATAAGTCTATACCTAAATGAGAAAGCATGAAAACTTGTGATAAGGTTCCTTGTATGCACAACATGGGGTGTTGTAGACCTAAGAAGATATTTATTATACTCATTGGTATGTGAAAAATTTGAATGAGAACCTAATAAATTAATTGAAGTTGGGTAAGGTCTCTATATTTATTTTATTGGCATTATTTTTAAATATGATGGGCAATCCTTTATGAATGATTGTTAAGAAGTGAAACCAGCCAAAACCCTCTCAAAACCCTTATAATGACCTGATAAGAATGATATAATTGGTTATGGATGATAATGGTACTTTTTAACTAATTTTATGTTTGGAACATGTAAATTAATCTTCAATTTTTCCTCATATGGTTTTGGTTTGTATTGAAAGTAAGTAGAAGCTATAGGAAAAACCTTATTTTCAAGAATTTTAATTTAGCAAGCAAGGTTGACCAGGTCAAAGCATGCATATGGATGGAGGATGATGTGTAAGAATTATAGTTTATTACAATGAAATTTATGAGTAATGTTTAAACCAAAAAAGTTTGAAACTTGTCATGGAAGTTGGCCTATCGCTAAATAGGCCTAATGTGCAAAATAGTGAGAAAACTAGGTGAGAATGAGATTAAGGATTGGTTGCAGATGACAAGGGATGGATCATAATGCATGGGGAAATAATTAAATACATATAACTCATATCACCTAGGTGTATAAGTTTTGATTATTCCTATACTCAAGCAAAAATTCATCAGCAAACTGGTTTATTTACCACAATGAAGTATGTGTAGAGTGAAGTAGAGAGATTGGTCTTTAAGACGAATACTGATATATGAACATGAAATATATATTTTAATATATTATATAATTATTATAAATTTTTAAAAAAACCCATTTTAAGATCATATAATTATTCCCACAGGTGTTTTATGACTTGATTTTATTGACTGTGTTTTTGGTTCTATAGGTAACTTTATGAGTGTTTGTGAAAATGATGTTTCTAAGTCATTTTACACTAATTTGGAGGATAAAATGATATTTAATTTGTTTATATTAAGGTAATAGCAAGTTTTGAAGGGACCCCAAATTCCTTTAACAAAGATAGAAAGATGATACGAAGATGCCTAATAGGAATAACAAACCTAAAACAAACTGTAAAATAGTATCAAAATTAGGTTTTACGGGGACCTAAAACCACATCCTATAACCTTAAGAAAGATCACATGTATTACATAGACCTAGAAACTCAAAAAAAGTTTATAAAATAAAGATCCAACTTTCAGAACCAGTTAAAACATCCAACAGATAGGACCAGAACAAAAACAAAAACAACAAAGAGGACCTTAGTCTTCAAGTTCCAAGATCATCTTCACAGTCTCATTTCCAACCATTATTGTATCTTGTATGGATGTTGCAGCCAAAGTAGCAGCTTCTTGCTATGCTTTCTTTCTCAAGCTCTACCTAGTCCTCTTACTAGGCCCCTCCAGAGATTTTATTTCTTCATTAGCTCATTTTCCAAGGTTAGCTACTGCTGCACATATGCTAGAAGTAACCTCCTCCATTTTCATTATACTTTCCTTAATGAGCCTTCTCAGATTATTCTCATATTACTTAAGCTTAATTGGAATATCACTCATTTGCTTCTCCAAATTATTTATTTTAATCCTATTAGCTTCCTGGTTATGTTGCATTATTTCAACTTTCTTTTTCAGCTCTATCATTTCCTTATGCATCCACGAATCAACTTGGAAAATTGCATCCACTTTGAATTTGGCTGAATTCATGAAGGAGATCTTATTATCCCTCTGGTGAGTGTCACACCTATCATCTGCATTCTCCTATGGAAAGGACTCATCCTTTTCAATTTGATTCTCCCTTTCCATCATTTTCTCCTCTTTTGTCTCTGTAGGGTCTTTATGCTGGTCATGCTCATCTTTTTCTTTTTCTCCAATCTCCATGGCAAGATTGGAAAGTAGAACCAAATGTTATTTTTCTCTTATCAAAGCTAAATCATCAATTGAATTATTAGTTTCTTTAACACTTCCCCCACCACATTCTGTTTGTCTTCATGATTAGAATTATTTTGTTTTGTATTACCCTCTATTTTTTCCCCTTCGTTTTCCTTCTCACTTTCATCTTCATCTTCCTGACACCCTTCCAAATTTGAACTAAAATCCCCAGTTTCCATCCCTTCTTCTTCCTCAACAACATTCTTCTCAAGACTTTCTAAACTTTCCCACTCAGATTCCTCTTCATCATTCTATTTTTTAAGACTGGAGGGTCTAGGTTTTTCTTTTTCTTTCCCCTTCACCTTTCCATTCTTCTTACCCTGTGCATCCTTATTTTTTTCAGAATAAGGATTCGAAACTATAGTATTGCTTTTGCAGTAGCCCTCTATAATAAGAATCAGTCCTTCATGCAAAATTGGTCGAGTTTCATTCTTTCTATGAGCAAACAGACTTTGGAGCAGCAAAAAGCACAAATAAAAAGGGAAGGAGATTCTGTCTTTATGCCTAAAATGATTAAGAAAGACAAATGAAATTGATGAACTCTTTTGATTCTACCATCTAGGATGAAATACTCACGAATGTAGGAAAGAACATCTCTCCATATTCCTTTTATCTGCTCTAAGTTGAAGAAATCTCCACTCTTTTCCAACTGCTTCTCTTCTGAATCCATTTTCAAGAATTTTTTATAGCAGCATTTGAAATACTAGTCTGCTTAGATAATTTAATGCCATCTATGTGGAGCCCTGTAACTTTTGAAATGAATTCCTTTGTGAGCTTCATAGTAACACCATGGAGGGTTACTCTGTCATCGACCCAGTTTTTGAAGAATGACATCATAATATGGGGTTTAGATCCATGCAGTCACTCCATATAGCTTACCACTCTCCCTTTCTGAAGAATCTTCCAAACATCCTTTCTGTCCTTCCATTCTTCACAGTTTTTTGGCTCTTGCTTCCTTGGTTCACCCTTAATTTTGCACAACAAACAATATTCCAATAACACCCATACACTGCGAGTAGAAAAATGGACCCAATTGTTTTTTAACAAGAACTAGAAATTGCCAATATGTTGGCACATGCAAATTCCACGTTGCGTTCTCATGAATGTACCTGTTCAATGAATGTAATCGATCCACCTTAAGTCCACTCCTCTGAATCATTAATTTACTAATCCTAGTAGATCTTTCCCTCTTTAGAATGAATGGCATCATAAATGATAAGTGCTTTGAGATCAACATTCTTGTTTAGTGCATCATGCCATCTCATCTTTTGCCCTGTTTTGACAGCATGATTAGCTATCCAGTCAGCAACTCCATTGGCTTCTCTATATGTGTGGGAAATGGTCACTTTTTCAAAATTTAGAATTAAAGCTTTAATTTCCATCACCTGAGCCTCAATAGACCATGAACTTGAGTTTTTGTTATTTAGGATGTTTACAATGTTCAACGAGTCACCTTCCAACCATAATTTGGAAAATCCCAATTCAACAACTAGTCTAATAGTATATAGAGCTACAGTAGCTTTAGCAATATGACTATTCAACTTACCAATTGGGATAGCAATGGCATCAAATACATTTCCCATTTGATCTCTCAAAATTCCTCCACATCCTGCTCTTCTCAGATTCCCTTTAGTTGCCCCATCAAAATTTCCTTTGATCCATCCTTTAGGGGGGACATTCCATTTCACATTCAATCTTGGATTATCAATTTTTAGATTAGGCCTTTCAGATCCTAAGGGGTTATCAAATTGAAAGGTTTGATCAGAATCCCTCTATGATTTAAAATTATCCATCACTCTAATAATATTTTGGCCAAGCACCCAGCCTGGAAGTTATTTACTTTTGAAAATTCTATTGTTTCTTTCTTTCTATATCCCCCACCATATATGAGGAAGTGTTAGTTTCTAGAAAAAATTAACATTAGGATTTTTTGAGGGAAAACACCAACTTTTAAAATATAGATCCACACTTTTTTAATGTACCCATGTTATTCCCTAGAAATTAAGGATCTTTGTCCATACTTGCTGAGTGTAGGGACAGTTCAAAAACATATGATCTCTATCTTCAAATCCACTTTTGCATAAGATACACCTGTTAACCACATTTATTCCTCTCTTCTGTAAATTGTCTAGGGTCAAGATTTTATTTTAAAGCAATGTCTAGAAGAAGATATTTATTTTAGGGATAAGACCCTTCATCCATGCTTGAGACCACAGAGGTTGATTACCCTTTTCCTTTGAATTAAAGATAGTAGAGACTTTAAATTGTCCACTAGGATCATCATGCCAAATGATCTTATCCTCTAAATAGGGATAAAGAGAGACATACTTAAGAGATAATTAGATGTTGCTAAAGTCTTGACTAACATCATTTAAGTTCACCCATGAATTATTCTGCCAATACTGACCCATTAGAATACCATATCTCTGCTTACATCGATCAAATAAATCCTTATCTTGGAAATATTCCATCAAAGGATAATCCTTTAACCATAAATCATCCCAAAATTTCACCTTAAGTCCATTCCCCACTTTTCAGGAACATCCTTTTTCTAAATTTTTTTTGGTCCCCTGAATAGCCCCCCATATGGAAGAGGGACGGATTACATTAGGATAAGAAAAGAAATCAGGAAGGGATTTTGCATTAAAAAGGTACTTGTGTTTCCATATAGTAATCCACTCTTTGTTTTCATGATAAACTCTCCATCCCAATTTGGCTAAAAGAGCTTTATTCATACTTATGATTTTCCTAATTCTTAATCCCCCTTCCCTCAAAGGTTTGCAGACTTTGTCCTAAGCAATTAAGGGCATTCTTCTTTTTTCCTCAATACCAGTCCATAGGAAATTTCTTTGAATTTTTTCAATAGCCTCTACATATTTAATTTGTTATAAAGGTCCAATAGTATAATTTTATTATATTTTTTCTCATTTCAAGTATGGAGAATCAAATGTTTTTGACTATTTATTGACAGTGTTTGGTGGTTCAGAGTAAACCATCTATAAGAGTGTTCTTGAGACCTTTTGGCATATGTGGTGAAGAAAAAATAATTTTGGGAAGTATATAAAGTCATAAATATACTATATATATTATTTTATGTATGGTTTATGTGGAAAAGTTGTGCATATGGTTCAAATTTTTAAGATAAATGTTTTGACAGTGAGAAGGACTATTGGCGAGTAGACCTAATTGGATGGTTCAAGGAGTGAAAAGAGACAAATGGTGTTGGGGACATAAGGAGAGATTAAAAGGGATATATTAAAGTTAAATATTATGTTTTTCATCCATTTTTAAAGGCTTAAAGTGTTCAAAGGAGTTCTAAGTGAAATATGTGCTTAAGGAAGGCCTAATTGTATTAGGTCTCTATTAGGCATAATGGTGGTTTTAACCCTTAAGGGTAATGACTGTCCCATGTAATTTTTTTAAAAGTGTGTATTGATATATTTAAATCATAATATAGGTATTATGAGTTCCTTATATGACCAATATGGGTATGAGAAAGAATAAAGTATAAAGTCAAGGCCTAATAAGCCTATTTTGACTAATTAGAATATTGAGCTATTGAGTGAAGGTTATAAAGTTTTGGATAATAGGTTAAGGGATTAAATATAATTATATAAATAATATGAATATTATAATATTATATAACTATGTTTTTTCATGTGTTTAGCAAGGTCATTTGACTTAATTTTGCTAAAGAGAGGGCTAATTGAGTGAGAAGGCCTAATAGGTTATTTGAGAGAGAAAGAAGTGTGAGAAGAACAAATAAAGGAGATAATATTCAGTTGAGTAAGAAATAGGTGTAAAAGTGTGATAAAATATTCAAGGTATCTAAGTTGGTACTTGGTTTATTATGGGGTTGGATCCTCCTTGCAGGTTGAAGCTTGCTAAATGTACTAGTTAAGTTGGTGCTTGACTAAGTGAGGGGTTGGTGCTCCTTGTTAGGTTGGTGACTCTATGAAAGTTTGATTAATTTATTATAGGATAGTATTAAAATTTATGAACCAGTGGGTTTTATTACCTTATAGGGTTTCCCACATATATCTCATGTCCTTATATTGTTTACTTTCATAGATGCTTATGTCTGCGTTAATTGATGTATATAAGTGAATGAATGCTTCATGAATATTAAGTGAAATTAGAGGAATATTTTAATACAAATTATTCACCCCCTTATAAATATATATAATTAAAACATTTTTTATCAGATCGGGTCCTTTAAATGAGGTATTACAACCTAAAGGAGATTCTAAACAAGCTAAGATGGCTAGTCAAGCACAAGGTGATTTTTATACAAGCAAAGCTCCATTGTTAAATAGACCCAATTATGCCTTTTGGATTGTTATGATGAGGACATATATAATGTATCAAGGTCATGAGGTTTTGAAATTAGTACTGTATGGGTATATTGTACCCTTATTGCTCCTACACATGCAACAGGTTAGAAGGCTAGTGATAATAACTGGAAAATAATGAATGGTATTATATATGGCCTATCAAAGGTAGAACTTGTGAAGATAATGCACTGTATATCTACCAATGAAATGTGGGATAATTTAAAAAATATTCATGAGGGAGAATCCAAGGTCAAAATTTTCAAGTTTCAAACCCATAGAAGATGATTTTAAAGTTGAAAGATGAATGAAGATGAGACCATTATAGCCTACTTGTTAAGTGATGATCAAGTGGTCAAAACCATAAGAGGTATAGGAGAATTATTGAAAGATAATAATGTTTTTCAAAAGGTTTTAAGGTCTTTAACTCCCAAATTTTATTCTAAGGTATGTGCTATTGAATAAATTCAAGATATAGACAAGCTATAGATGGATGGACTTCATGGAACCCTAAAAACCTATGAGATGAGGATAAGTGAAGGAAGACATACAAAGAAGGAAGCTGCATTCAAGATCGAAAATATTCCAAAAGAGAAGAAACCATAAGGTAATAAGTCAAATATAATGATGAATATGATATTGATTATGATTAATTGATATCTATGTTTTCAAGAAAGTTGAAGATAGGTTCATGTAAATACAAGGGCAATCTACCCTTTAAATGCTTCAATTATGGAGAGGTAGGACACTTTACCAATATATGTCCTCATAAGCATAAGACAAAGGATGATTAAGAGTATGATGAAGATCATGATGATGATAAAAAGTCTTATAAATATGATAAGAGTAATAAAAACTTTAGAAGATATGATAACAAGAAAAGGTTCTTCAAAAATAAATGGAGTCTTTACACCAAGCAAGATTGCAACTCATCTGATGAGAGTGAGAGAAGTGTTTTAGAGAGTGATCATGAGGGTAATGGTCTTGATGTCAATGAGTTTCTATTCATGGATGAAGAAGCAAGCTGATCAAATCTAGAATAATCCATATGGATTGGAGGTGTTGTTGGTGATTCACATGAAGGAGATGAGGTAGACTTTGACATTGAGTTGATGAATACCCTAGAAGAACTGAATATGGTAAAGAAGAAGAATAGGTTGATGAGATCTCTTATCAAAGATTATGAAGAGAAAATAAAATTGTTTAAAGATATACTTAGAAATAACTCCAAGGAACAAGAAGAAATAGTCAAATAGGTGGAGAGTCAACTTGAAATTATGATTGTAGGTCTAGAGGCAAAATAAGAAAAATGTGCAAGGTATGTAGCTGAAGTGAACTTGAGAGTTAAATTGAAATAAGCATTAAATAAGGTCAAGTCCTTTGTGAAGTTTTAAAAGAGTACCAATGATCCATAAAATATTTTGAGTATTTAAAAGATTGTTAATGACAAAATAGGCCTTGAATTCATTGGAGATTAAGAGGACACTAATGTGATCAAAAATGTCAAAGATCAGCCAAAGAATGGAGGTGCTAATATAAAAAAGGTCAACACTATCAATAAATATAATAACATAAGGTATGCTAATATTTTCAATGGCTATTGTTATTCATGTAACCAATTTGGTCATAAAGTAAGGCATTTCATAAGGCCCTTCAAGAATGAATTTTCATGGAACTATGAGGAGAACCATCAGCCAAAAGGTATGGGTCATGGTATGTTTTCATCTAAAGGGATATTATGTTTCAAATGTCATAAGGTTGGTCACGTTAAAAAATACTATAAACATGATTTCTCAAGATAAAATAAGAAATTTGAGGCCTATAAAATATAAGAAATAAGACAAGATAGTATGTGAAAACCTAAGATAGCTAAGGTTGATGCCTAGCTTGCAAGTTTAAGTGGACTATTTTCCATGGTCTAGCATAATCAAGGTACAAAGGAATGCTGAAAATTTTCTCTATCTACTCAAATTATTGATGAAAGAGTCAAGACCAATAAATCAAGCTATAATGTTTCTCAAAAGATTGAGGAGGTCAAGCTAGAAGGACTAATCAAGCATAAAAGGATCATGAATGAGGTTTAGTCTTGCAAGGACATGGAGATTTGGGAATCTCCTAAATTTATGTTGTTTTAGCTCTTTAGAGTAGAGGTTAATCCATTAAGCTTCATGGATAAACTCAACCAGTTATTAAGAATCATGAAGGATGCTTAGACACAGGGGGAGTTTTGTAGTCTTAATAGAATATTAGTTTAAAGGTTCAATCAAGAAGTCTACTACAAGTGTGATCACAAGAGATAAGTCATAAAAAGTTTTCATGATGACTTGATCAAACCAAGTCACAGTGTTGAAAATTTATTAAACCTTCATGAAGAGAAAGGGAGTTAATCATATATCATGAATGGGTATGTGAGCCTAGTCTTTGATAAATTTTTTGATATAAAGGATTGATGAGTTTATTTGAGAGAAAAGGTATGTTTCCCCAGGTCTAAGGATAAAATAGCTACCAAGATTATGAACCTTTGTCATTAATGTCAAAGGGGGAGAAAGTTCCTATTTCAAAGATCAAGTATTTAATAATATCCATCTTGAAGGAAAGAGAATGATCTACTTTGATTAAGAGTTTTTTCCATCAATGACAAAAAGGGAGATTGTTGAGGTATGTTCTTAATGTTGGTTTTAAGGCATTGATGTCAAAGTAAGTTGAATGCCCTTCATGTCAAAAGTAGAATTAATGTCATGCTTGGTGAAGTGATGTGTGATAAAGAATCTTGGTCTCTCTATTTAGACAAAATTTAAAGTCAACTAGGTACTTTTTATAAGGATTAATGATATGTCAAGATCATGTTCAAGATATAAGGGAAACATCTCGATTGTGCTCTAAGTACCGAGGAGAACACAAGGTAAGCACATGGGTCAATAATTATTTGTATTATATATGAGGTCTTGGTACAAGATAGTGATATGAAAAAGATCATAAGTATGTTGAGAGTAGCTTTGTCTTTAGAGGATCATGTTTGAAGAATGATATCATTGAGAACTATCTTGTTTGTGTCCAAACTCTGAGTACTAGGTATCTTGAGTAGCCTAGACTAGCTCTGTGAAGAAGATGTATGCATGATGCATGATAAATATTTGTGATTTGGGTTAGTATAGGAATGATAAATTGTCCTAATATATGTTAACAATGTTCAAGAGATAAAGGAGTTTACTGATGAGTTTTAAGGTCTATTTTTGAGGCTTATTCTTTACTGAAAAGACCTAGTGAAATGACATAGGTCTGGTAGCATGATGAGTTGAGCCATTTGATACTTGTGTGATCATGATTGGTATTGTATGAGAAATATATGAGATCATATGACATGTGGATGGAGTTTTTAAGATAGTTAAAGAGGTTTTAAGGCATGATCATAGTCTAAGTATGACTAACAATATAAGGCCTAGTATACAAAGTGACCTATAGTGGCCTAATGAGGGGTCAAGATAATTTAAAAGGATTAAAAAACACTTTATAGCATCGATTTTTTTTTGATATTTCATGTTAAGTGTGTATACAAATCTTGAAGTCTATACCTAAAGGAAAAAACATGAAAACCTATGATAAGGTTCCTTATGTGCACATAATGGGGTGTTACAGACCTGAGAAGAGATTTATTGTAATCATTGGCATGTGTAACCTTTTATTGAGAGAGTTATAAATTCATGGAAGTTATGTAAGGTACCTATCTTTATTTTTATAGAATTGGTTTTGAAGATGAGGGACAATCCTTTATGAATGATTGCTAAGAAGTGAAACTAGTCAAAACCCTCTCAAAATCCTTATAATGACCTGATAAGAAAGATCTAATTTTTTTGGATCAAAATTTTATTGTTGAAATAATTTTATGTTTATAACATGTAAATGACTCTTCAAGGTTTCCTCAAATGGTTTTGGTTTGTCTTGATACTAAGTAGAAACTAAAGGAAAACCCTTATTTTTAGAAATTTTGATGTAGCAAGTAGGGTTGACTAGGTAAAAGTATGAAAATGGATTTAACATGATTTTTAATACTTATAGTTTATGCCCTTGAAATTTTATGATCAGGGTTTAGAACAAAAATATGTGAAGCCGGTCATGGAAGTTGACCTATTGCTAAACAAGTTGAATGAGCAAAACCATGTGAAAATTAGGAGAGAATGAGAATGAGATTAGGAATTAGTTTTAGATGAATATGGATGGTGTTAGGATCTTGCTCCACCAATGGAGAACATATATGATTACTTCTTGTATTAGCAACTAAACATGAAATTTAACCAGAATCAATAAGTAACTAGAAATATGAAACAACACATGAATTGAGAGACAATACACAATTGTATTAATAATCACTCAGAAGAATATACAATAAGGAAGATGCCACTTCTTCCTCCACCTCAAAGGCTCGCCACACCTCAAGACCTTCTTCCCTCTCTCTCTTGGTCCCAACAATCAACTCTAATATAGAATTGATGTTCACCTCTCCAATTAGTCAGTAACATGCTACCAGTACGTCAAGTACACAACCGTACTCCAAGTAGATCTCCTGCTCTCTATTGCTACCTACAAATGACTAGACCTTACTCACCATTGTAGATCTCCAAAAGAAGCCATGCTATCCTACTGACTAAGATCATACAAATATGAAGAACCCTGCTGATTCTCCAATCCAGTACCCACCTTGGTACTGTGGCACTAGGAGGAACACACCATTGCTCTCTTCTCTCAGAAGGAGCTTATTGCTCTCTTACTCTCTAGATACAAGTTTAAAATATAGCCCATGAGTCCATATATATATCTCATGCTTACAATAATTAGACTATCTTAATTACAATAATTAGATGCGCAACTCAAGACTACAACTAGCCTCTAACATGCAAACTAACAGTCCAAAAATAGACTCTCCAAAATCGACATGCAAACTGCATGTTCACGTACAGGCTGCCGACGTTGGCTCCTCCATGACCGATGTCAGCCGACTGGTAACCGACGCTGGTTGGTTCTTCGCTACTATCTGACTGACGTCGGCTGATCAGACCGACGTTGGTTTCCCTGCAACTGATTTTGCAACTCTCCGCAACCTCCACAAGCTCCGTGACTTCTCCTGTTTGCATCCTGTTGAAGATTTTAGCTCCAAAACCTAATAGATGGATAATAATGCATGCGTAAATTATTAAATACCTATCCATCCTATCCCCTTAGTGTATAAGTGTTGATGATGCCTATAGTCAATCAAAAAGTTATCATCAAACTGGTCTATCTAACACAGTAAAGTCTATGTAGAGTGAAGTAGAATGATATATGACAATGAAATATATATTTTCAAGGACGATATAAGGATGTTAAATTTAAAAAAAAACCCATTTTAATATCATGTAAGTATTACCATAGGTATTCTATGACTTGATTTTTTTGACTGTGTTTTTGGTGCTATAGGCAACTTTTTGAGTGTGTGTGAAAATGATGTTTCTAAGTCATTTTGAATTAAGTTGGAGGATAAAATTATATTTAACATGTTATAAATGTCTCATAATATCATTCTAATTTATTTTCACTCATTTCAAGTCTTTTTTCAAGTATGGAGAGTCAAATGTTTTTGACTATTTATTGACCGTGTTTGGTGGTTTTGAGTAAGCCATCTACAGTAGTGTTCCTGAGGCCTTCTAGTCTATGTGGTGAAGACCATATATTTTTTAGAAGTATATTAATCATAAATATATTATATATATTATTTTATGTATGGGTTATGCATCAACTTGTGCATATGGTTCAAATTTTCAAGATAGACTTTCTAAGAGTGAGAAGGCCTATTGGTGAGTAGACCTAATTGGATGGTTCAAAGAGTGAAAAGAGCCAAATGGTGTTGGGAAAATAAGGAAATATTATGATGGGTATATTAAAGTTACATATTAAGTGTTTCATCCATTTTTAAAGGCTTAAAGTGTTTAAAGGAGGTCTAAGTGAAATATGTGCTTAAGGAAGGCCTAATTGCATTAGGTCTCTATTAGGCCTAGTGGTGGTTTTAGCCCTTAAGGGTAATGACCAACCCATGTAATGTTTTATTCACTTGTGAAATGTGTGAAGTGATATATTTAAATCCTAATACAATTAATATGAGGTCCTTGTTTGAATAAGATGTGTATGAGAAAGAATCAAGTATAAAGTCAAGGCCTAATAAGCCTATTTTGACTAGTTAGAATATTGAGCTATTGAGTAAAGGATATCAAGTTTTGGAGGATAGATTAAGGGATTGAAGATAATAAAATAATTTATATTAATATTACATGAGTATATAACTATGTTTTTTTAGGTGTTGAGCAAGGTCATTTGACCTAATTCTACCAAAGAGGGCTAATTGAGTGAGAAGGCCTAATAGGCTATTTGAGAGAGAAAGAAGTGTGAGGAGAGCAAATAGAGGAGATAATATTTATTTAAGGAATAAAAAAATGTCCAAGGGTGATCATAGTTCAAGGTATATAAGTTTTTTCTTGGTTTCTTATGGGGTTGGAGCCTTCTTTTAGGTTGAAGCTTTCGAAATGCACTAGTTGAGTTGGTGCTTGACTGAGGGGTTGGTGCTCTTTATGGGATTGGTGCATCACTAAAATGTTGATTCATTAATTATAGGAAATTATTAAAATTTGTGAATTAGTGGGTTTTATTCTCTTATAGGGTTTCCCACATATATCTCATGTCCTTATATTGTTTGCTTTCATAAATGCTTATGTGTGTATTAATTGATATATGTAAGTGAATGAATGATTCATGAATCTTAAGTGAAATTGGAGGACTATTTTAATAAAACTAATTCACCCACCATATTATTATCTATACTTTCAACTATCTGGTGAATCCAACCATTATCTATTTTCATGCAATTCCTATCTTGTTGTAGAGTTTTCAACCGTCTCGAGTTTCAATTTATTTTGATTGATTTTAAAATCTGAATATTTACCTTAGGGTTTTACCCTCATCAAGTTTTTAGGGTTTTGTGTTCATACACTTACAATTTTTTCTTCCTTTATTTTCACATTTTACCTTTGTAAAAACTCCATTTTAAATATCTTGAAAGGCTTCTTCTACTTAGGTTGGTATACCCAAACACCTCTTTTTGTTCACCCAAATTTTGTAGATATTTTTTTATTTTTAAATTTTATTATTTATATTAAATATTGACATACAAGGTGAATGGTTTAGATTTTCATAATTAATTTATGGGTTTTGTAAAAATTTATATTTTATTAAAAAAACTCTCTCAAATATCTAGTGTTCATCAATGGAAAATTAGATTACATACCTACAAAATTAAAAATATACTTGTGTTAATCATGTGTTTGCATCCTCATCTAGCAATGTTATACCTAACAAGGTTTCATATCAAAATAAGTATATAAAAGTGAATTCATCTACAACCAATGATTCAAAAAGTGAAAAAATAATACTAAGAGTTCAAGTGAAATTGTAAGAAAAATGCTTCAAAACAAAGTGATTAAATTACCTCTTGTACATCCTCTTAAAAGATCAAAATATTATTGTGCATATCATAGAATGAATTGGTATCATATAGATTATTATTTTACCTTGAAGGAAAAAATACAAAAGATAAATTATAGTGGTGATCCTATCATTGATACATCAATCAAGAAACCCACTCACCTTAAGCATGCATATTTTACAACACAAGTGCAAAAATAACAAGTTTGGGTAATAAAGGATAATTCAAAGCAAAAATAGTTGAAAATGCAAAAATTAGATCAAGAGAATATTCAAAAGACAAATATATAGAAATAAATATTAAAAAAATATCAAAATGAAAAGGAACAACTAAAAATTGTAATGTTACAAAAAGAGAAATAAAAAAAGTTGAAAATTTAAACTCAATATAAGAAAATAAGTATTTTAAAAAGAGGGTTTCTAACAAAGGATCTTTTAAATCAAGACATGCCTAAAAAATAAAATTATACAAATACAGTTTATAAGGATCCAAAAATCATATTTATTTCATGCATAGATGAACAAAAATTTAAGGGAAATACTAAAAAGTCTATGGTTTCACCCTCAAATAAAGAGTAAAGGCACAAATTACATCTTTTCCTAGTGTTCAAGAAAAGAGACATGAATATTCTCTAGTCCATAATGTGATGCAACATTTTGAAAATGATGGATATACTCAAAATAAAAAAAATTTTAAGAAGGAAACTCCAATATATGGTGCAAGTTGTTTTTCATGCACAAATGCTCAAAATGATATATCAAAAGTTTAAGAACAACCTAAAAAATTACATGTCTCCAATAATAATGATTAAATTGATGATTATGATCCTAATAATACAAAATATTGGTAGGATCTTGATGATACTGATTACACAATATATGAATATGTCACACATGATATAGGGCCTTCATAAAGGCACCCCCATAATGATATGCTTGGATTCTAGTTACACTTTTACTTGTACATAGCTTATTTACTTATCCTTTCAGAAATCCAAAAAAAATCAAATATTCAAAAAAATCCAAAAACATTCAAATAACTCAAAAATACAAAAAAAATTAGCATTCCCATGTTTACTAAATCCTTAACACCCATGTTGTTTTATTCATGTTATTAAATAAAATATCTTTTCATTTATATAAACATACATGTTTCACACATCATTTTGTGTGATACAGGTATACCACATACGCATCATATATACATATACATATGTTAGACCTCTCCTTTACTTGCATCATATAATACATTAGGGGCATATAATTCATTAATTATGATGGATACATGTTACATATATTTTATGATTATTTACACATTATCATGTTTGAGATTATATACTAACACTTATACATGTCTATATCCATGCTTATATCTTTCATAGTGTACTTGATATGGTATGTTACATGACATTTTTACTAACACATATATACAAGGACTATTATGATATGCTTATTATAGTTTCTTATACTTCATTTATTCACATTGTTATTTCCTTGAGTGCATTTAATTGATTTATATTTTCTTATTTGTGGAACATTTGAATATGTTCCTTGCTATGGTCTCATGTGCCACTGTATGTTGTTTGGCCATTTAAATATGCCATTCTATGTTTATTAGACATTTGAATATGTCATTTTCTTTTATTTTTACAATGTTTGAACATGCCCCTTGTATGACGTATCCCTGGACCATTATTTGAAATTAAACTAAGTGCTCTTATATGTGTTCTTGATTGTTTGCTAAGGTTGTATTGTTACTCTCTAGACATTGTCATGATGCATACCATGTAATATAGAGCTTGATGTGATCACATACTAAGAGCTTCATTGACATACATAATTAGAAATGTTACCCTTATATGATATATGATTCATACAAATATTATAAGTTACCTTATCTTTTTGAGGTAAGGTACCTAACAAATTCTATATACCTCACTTTAAAAGGGGGGACATATTAGTGGGGGAATGTTATAAAGGCATGATCTCCACATTTACATAATTTATAGATTTTATTAGGGGCATGTCATAAATACATGACTTCAACACTCACTTATTTCTAAATATCTCCACATTTTAGTGGGGAAATGTGATAAATACATGACTTCCACATTTTCATAATCTCTAATATAGTTAAATGATTCAAATATACACTTGGGTTAGAATCCTATACATTTCACCAAATTTTCACAAGATTTGAAACATATATTTTCATATTTATGACACATATAATTTAGTTTGAGACATAATATAGGTGTATATTCCATGCTAATACATCAAAAATTATAAAATTTACCAATTATATCTCTAGATTACTATCACTAGGAAACACTATTTTACACAAAGAAGTACTGTTATTGAACATTTTCTATCTACAATAATTGGTCCTATTTATAGATTTAATTGATTAAATCATTCAAATGCACCATAATTATAGGTTGGTTTGATCAAATCACACAACCTCACCATCTTTAAAGGATGAGTTGATTAAACCACTCACCTTCACCATATTATATATTCACACTTAAGTTATGTAATTGAGATTTAGTGATCTCTATGGCCATGTAACAAGTCATAATTACACCATATTGGAGGAATATTACCTTATAATAACCCTTTTTAAATATCCAAGGTTAAGGTATGAACCTCTCTCAGCTCCAATGCTTCATAAGGAAACATCTTTACCAACCAAAATATAAAGGGGCAACATGGTTGCATCGACACATAGGTGTAATACTTCTTTGTTCTATTTATTTTCATGAATTTAAATGATTTAAAATTTAATATTATATGCACTAATTTATATTGTAACATTCTCTTGGTTATAGTTCATACACCAATAAAACACTCAAAGTGGGATCAAGTAAAGGCAAGGTGTGTTGTATACACCCAAGTGCACATTTATTTTATTTAGCCTAGTAATTTCATCCTTATGAATTACTAGATTAAAGGGGGGTAATGTATATACTAAAAATAAAAATTTATATCATATTAGTCTTATAGATTTGAAAAATACCATTCAGGGCTCTACCCTTTAGTTTTGGACCTTCTCACTATCGAAAGGTTCACATTCACCATATCATTGTGCCTAAATGATTATCTTATATTTTGACCCTTATCATTATAATGACCTAGACAATTTATAAAATATAAAAAACTAAGACTTGATGTATATCCTTTACTTTCAATTATATATCTATACATGTTTTCTAGCCTTGTCAACACTACCTACCATATAAGGGCACTGGCATTGACAACAGTGTCCAAATCCTTATCTAATGTCTAGTCCTCAAAGTCATCCAAATTAAAAAATATTCAAAACCTATGGGTTGATATATTTATCTTATTAAACCCTACTATGAGATATTTTCAAAATTATGCAATATAACTACAAGTCGAAGAATTCTCATTAATCATCTATCAAATACCAAGCAAGCACTTACCAAGGTTCATTCAATCAATCACATAACTAATTTATTTTTCTCTATTGACCCCTATTTCTATATCAATCCTAAGAATAGTTATATAAAATGTCTAAAGTATTAAAAAATCAGCCCATTAATAATATTTGTCAATTTATAAGCTAGATCATTACATGCATCTACATATATTATATTACACCATTACTCACACACACTCTCACAAATAGGGGAGAACTACATAAATCTAAGGCCCTCTTTAAAAAATTGGTTATGTAGGTAAAAATCAATGATAAAGGGATATTTGAGGTCAACTCGACACCATGATCCCACTAACCCATTTTTGACAAACATATCCCAAGGGTGAGTAAAGGTGAAGATCTAGGGTTTGATCCATAAGTAGATATATATAACCTATGTTCTAGATCTAAATACATTAATAGAAAAGTGAAAAAAACCCTATAACAATGAATTTGGTCACATCATAATCCAACACATATTTTGTATTGGATAGTAGTGTCATATAATGGATAATAGTACTGATAATAGTGTCTAAATGATGATATTGTCTACAACTCCAAAAACATCATTTCTAGAATTTGATGACTATCTTAGAATCATGATCTGCACACTTTTACTTGTGCATAAATCATATCTATTTTCACATTATAAATATATCTAAGTATCATTTATCCTTGGTATTACAATCAATAAAACATATTTCAAATTTGGTAATTTATATATTTAGCACATCTTAGTATTTTATTTTAGAATATTCATTTATTAAGTTTGTAATTAATTGGTATGATATAAAATCATTTTATTCATCTTTATATATAGGGTTTTCTATCCCCTTAAACCTTAACACCATACTTTCCAAGAAGATTTAAATAACCATTCACTCCCAGTCATTTCAATATCGATTATGACATGCATTAATATCTATGAGCTCAACTTGATTTATTTGACAAATTGATTCCCTATGCCATGCAAGGTTTCCCCAAAATACATCCTTAAAAAATTACTAAATTCAAAATAACTAATTATTTCCATATTCACTTTTTTACCATGAATCATTCTCCAACCACTAATAAGCATTTTTATAATGTACCACTAATTCATGGCTAAGACATTAATCACAAAGAATTTAATCTTTTGTATAATGATGCCCAAAATTCCCTCAAAATGTCACCTAGGTTATACATCCTTATGGAGATTTAATGTTTTAAAGACTTTAACCCACTAAAAGGAATTTCATTCAAACAATATGTTAATTAAATAATTGTGCTTATTATAACACCTTTCTTCTTCATAATATGACTAAGCATATATTACATCATGTAATAATGTAGGTAAAAATGAGTATTTGATCAATGTAACATACTCCCATCAAGCAAGATCAAACACATAGAATTCTGAATTAAAAGGTTATTATGTATGCAACTCAAAATACACTCATCATGCAAATAAAATGTTCAATAACACAAAATTATGATTCATACGTAAAAAATAACATGATCAAGAAATCATAACGATAATATAGAAGACTATCTAGATAAAAAACACGATACACAAAAGCAATGAAAAATGAATGCAGATACAAGTGAATCTTATAAGACTAAAAAATTACTCAAATGAATAATATGGAAGTGTGTGTTAGTTATCGATTCTTTATTTTAACTCACAACTACCATGATTTTCAACCCTCTTCTATATGATACTCTCCTTGAATACGATTAGTGAGGCTAAAATTATCCTAAATCCACCTCAGATAAATAATAAGGTAGTTATTTTGTTATATAAATATAATTAAAAACATCACTAATTAGTAACTGATGTGAATACCACTATATTATTGATGTAAAAAAGTATAAAACTAAACTGTAGGCCTACATTTTATGATAAATAGATATACTAAAAATAGAGATTCAAAATATAAAATGTAATAATCTAAAAAATAAACATAAAAATATACATCATCCACTCCACTTATTGTAAAATTTAATAAATCCATAGTTAGTTGTTTGTTCAAAATAAATAATGTTCATTAAGGATTAAGCAGGATGTAACATTGTAACACTGCATAACTATCACCTTAGGCTAATTTTTAGTATTATTATCCTTAGATTAAAATGTGTATTTAATTTGAAAATTTATACTGGAATATGTTGGAGGATTGGATCCATACTTTAGCTTATTCATAACAAACAACTTAACTTCAAGATATTTGATCATATGACACAAGTCATTGAAAGATTGAAAATGTTTAAACAAAATAGTCATGTAGTGGAGAAATTAGGATTTTCTTAAATATGTCTTAAAACTCATTATAAACCATTTTATTTGTCATATTATAAATTAGTCTTGTAAATAATCACATAATCACATATAGGTTTATTGTGTGTTTGCTTAATTTTTATAATTTGAGCACACGACAACTTCTCACTAATGTTAACATAAAATTTCATTAAGAATTGATAAACAAAAGGATTTAAGGTATGCATTGACTATAATGGGTGGTTATAAAATAATTTCAAAGTGCATTCCTTAATACTTATTAGAAAAAAACTTGGTTTACAACTTATCATTAGATGTACAATCCAGACATGTTGCATGTAATAATATATGATGTTGTTTTGGATCACATTTACCATTGTATAGTGTAAACATAAGGAAAATAAACCTTAAAATTAAGGGATAATAAACAATATCTAGGGTTAATGGGTTGTGCAGTAATGATTGAGAATTAGTCAAATGGTCTACTCTAGAATAATATTGTTCCAATTGAGAAAATTTAGCTTAAAGATCAAGGATGTGAGGATCCTTCTAAACAAATTTATGAAATACAAAAAATAAATGAACAATGAAATGGACTTTGGAAAATAACCCAAAATAAAATTTAGATCATAGGCCACTTCGAGGGGGCAACCTCCTTTGAACAAAATCAATATAATAATATTAGAGGATGACTTCATTAGGCCTCAACACTTACTTAAATACTAAATGTATTATAGTAACTACTACTTCCCATGTATGTGGCATAATTCAAATATGCTCAAGGGATGACAAAGTGTATGCATCCATAGTGACTAATACACTAATAATGCAAAGATAAGGGTAAGACATGATTTCCTAACATCCCTTCCTCCTTAACAAAAGATTTTTCCTTAAAGCTTTAGATGTGGGAATCATTGTTAAATTTGGAATAGTGGTTCCCATGTTACATATTCTAGTTACATTTCATGCCAATAGATTAAGACTTACATGATTGAGAGGGAAAAAAGTTGGTGGCTATACCCATCCAGAATTGATTTTGATTTGAGAAAGATGGAGACTTCATTATCAAGTTTTGGTAAAACAATTTTCACTCTATTGGTAGTTCTAATAACTTTCTTAAAACAAGAGACATGAAATACTAGGTGCACTTAAGAGGAATATAGAAGCTCAAATTGTAAGAAAAAAACCTAATCTATTGAAGAACCTTATATGGCCCATAAAATTTTATAAAGATATTATGACACCCTTTTATTTTTAGGTATGATTTCTTGTATGACTATAAATGAAGAAAAACCATATTTTCAAGTTAAAATGTATGCTAATAATGCTGATCAACTTGCTACTTCATTCAATTTTTTGCTAGATGGAGATTGATCTATAGAGTGCTAAGAATCTGATCTCGATGTTGGAGAGTATCATTGATTACCTAAACTAGTGAACTACCAGGGCTATGTGGGAGAAGTCATGGGGGCACTTGACCATAAATTGCTTCATATGGAGTCATTTCAGTAAAATGAGGTAGGAGGTATTATACCACCATTTTGAGGAGAAGCCACTTTGACCACTATTGATGTTGTTCTAAATTAAAGAAATGAAGGAATATCTCCAATCATTTGTTGATAATTTATGTTTGTCCATTTGTTTAGAGGTGATACCCATAACTCATTTTTAGTTATGTGCCTATACATTAGAATAAATTTATCTAAAATTGGCTAGTGAAAGTTATATCATGATCAAATATGATTGAAGAAGGGATGTGATTAATATGGAAGATATGATCCAAGAAAACTTGTTTGACCATGGAGGATGTATAGGGATGGCTGAGGGAACAAAAATGACTATATTTAGAGAGTAGTCTACCATGACAAAGATCACTATTTTTACTTCATATTTAGGGATCCTCTCAATTGAATCCATAGAAATATATATCTAGATCTTAGTAGGAATGGGAAAGGGCTCAAGAAAACTAGGAATCACTATTGTTTCACCTTTGTTGCATTGGTAGATATCACATTTAGCCACCATCTATTTAAATTCTCCTTTAATCCCCTTCCAAAAGAAGTTTTGATGTGCCTGGTCATATGTTTTGATAAATATTGAGTGGGCTACTAATGAAGAAGCATGGATTTAATAAAATATGTATTGATGAAGGTCTATGCTAAGGGTAATCACTAGATGACCATTTTATCATAGAGAAGCACCATCTCATAAATAATGTGGTATTGTAGAGGGGTTAGTGGCCAATTATTGAATGAGGTGTGCAAGGAGGGATCATATACATACCTTTAGTGTACATATTAAAACTAGTTTAGAATGGGCATGGAGATGACATAAAGGGAAGTCTAGTCCTTGAATGTACATGAGAGAGAATCTACCATAACATTATCTTTACCATTCTTATAAGTGATGTCATAATCATAGCCCATGAGTTTGCTAACCCATTTTTATTATGATAGTGATGAGACTCATTATTCTAGGAGATATTTAAAATGATTGGTTTTGATAAAAAAATGATTCCCAAGTAAGTATGGCCACCATTTTTGTACTACTTGCAGAATTTCCATCATTTCATTTTCATATATAGATAAAGTCAAATTTCATCTAGAAAGGGATTTACTAGTGAAAGTAATAGGAAAAACCTCTTGGAGAATAACATCACCTAGGCTATTTCCATAGGCATCACTTTCAATGGTGAAAGTTTTGGTAAAGTATGACATGGCCAAAATGGGCATGCTACACATAGCTTGTTTGAGTTCCATGAATGCTTGGTTAGTTATGGCATCCCATGTGAATGCATCATTCTTAAATAAGGAAGTCAAGGGAGATGTGATCTTTCCATAATCCTTGACAAACTTGTGGTAGTATCTTATAAGGCCTAGGAAGCCATAAAGGCTATTAAGGGTTGTTGGTCAAGGCCAATGTTGTATGACATTGATTTTTTATACATCCATGTAAACCCCATCAACTGAAATAATGTGCCCAACAAATTTAAATTCTTCTTGACTGAAAGAACACTTGGATTGGATAACACATAATTGATTATCTTCTAGAAGTAGTAATGCCCTGTCAATATGATAGAGATTATTGGTCCATGTGCTACTATGAATCAAAATATCATCAAAGAAAACCAAAGTAAATTAACAAAGGAAAGTCTAAAAGATTTTCTTCATTAGTGCTTGAAATGTTGAAGGGAAATTTTTAAGTCCAAATGGAATGATCACACATTTTAAGTTGACCATCATCGGTGCATAAGGTTGTATTTGGAATGTCATCAACATGCATATAGATCTGATTTGGGGACATTTTTTGCCCCATAGAGCTCATCAAGAAGCTTATCAATTACCAAAATTTGGAATTTATCTTTGATAGTGAGGTGGTTAAGGAAATAAAAGTTAATGCATAGGTGCATGACCCATCATTTTTGTGGACAATAAGCATTAGTGAAGAGTATGTGCTGGTAATTGGAAGAATAATTCTAGATTTAAGGAGTTCCCATACGAGCTACTCAATCTCAATCTTTTTTATATGGGGATAATGATATGGCTAGATATTGGGTGGGATGCTTCCTAGAAGGAGAATACTGTAATGATATTTAAGGAATGAAGGGAGAAAATCACTAGATCTATAAAAATGGTTGCATGATTGTCAAAGATGACTTATAAATCAACATGGTAGTTAGTATAAATGAGGAGATGGAGTTGGATGGAGTGCAACTAGGAAATGACCCATGTGAGCCTTTATTTAGAAGCTTTTCCATGTGAGGGAATTGATGATGTGAGTAGATATCAGAAATAACCCTTTTAAGGTGTAATTATGGCCATTATATGTGAACTACATCCAAATATTAGAGAAGTCCCATAGAATAGGTCCCAATTTATGGAACCACTATGACCATAAGACCACATCACATCCTCCTAAGGGTAGGGAAAACATATCTAAGTAAACAATGTAACCATCTATTGTGATATGCACCTTCTTAAACTTCCATTTACATGGAAATGTTACCCCATTAGAAATCATGACTTCAAATTTAGAATAGGGGTGTACAAAGCAATCTTCCTACTTAACAATGTGGGGATTAATGAAATTATGAGTGTTGCTAAAGTCAATGAGGATTGTGATGGATATTTTTGAAGAAACTCTTAACCTTCATGGTCTGAGTGGTGGTAAAACTTTTTATTTGATGTAGAGAGATCTTATGTTGAGTCTCTTGAGCCACTAAGTCCCTTGAGGGTCTTTATTCTTCTTGAGTATCCTAGAAATCCTAGATGTTAGGCTCACTATCCTACTTTGGTAGTGATTCCACATATAACAAGTATAGATTTTGTGTGATGCATTTATTAACCTTAACTTATTTTTAATAAAAATTATAACATAATAATTTATCTTTATGAGCCCACATCTCTACCCCAGTAAGACAATTGATTAGTGTGGTTATGGCTAGCTGCTAGTTCACTATGTTCTTTATAGGTGGGAAAGTGGGAGGTCGACACTACTATGAGAGTTTTTATTCTGATAACTGAGGTAGACCCAAGGTATCCATATTGTTATTGGGATGAAACATGTTCACCTTTAAGTGTACTAGATATTTGAGGCCACTAATACAATAACTCTTAAATAAGACATCTGGTAACCCGTCAGTATGAATAGCTAGTGTCTCAAATTCAATCTGATAATCATGAATGGTACCTATCTGGCAGGGTTTGGTGATAAATCTTATAAAGTCATCAATTGTCAAGGGATAAAACCTACTAGAAGTAAGGATGAAAAGGTTTGACAATTAGTTTCATCATTCGAACTGAGATACCAATGATACCATTAGAGTTCTTCTTGTTCTAAGTGGAAGGAAGCAATTGGGACTTTGTTGATAGAATAAGTATTGTGAAGGTTGAAGAATTACTTGGTCCAATATCCATCCTGTATATTTATACCATTAAACCTTGGAAAGTATAACTTAGGCCCACTTGATGTGTGGGGAGAAAAACTATTCTATGAATAATACTCTTTCAATTTGTTAAGCAAAAGGATATTCTACTGATCTACGCATCAAATCAGTTAAGTTAGTGACATGAGATTTCAATGCTATGATTTTTTCCTCCATGATAATTGTACCTACATGGGTGGCTACCATAACCAATGTTTTTTTCAATGGATATAAAATGTGTTATAATAAATGGTCAGTAAGGAATTTTTTGAATTTGGGTTCAATTGGAAGGGGTAAATGTACTTTTACTAATTTTTGGAACCTCTTGGTTAGGATTGACAAAGTACAGGACAATTTTGGAATCATAATGGAAAAATTATAAAATTTTTACCAGAGGGATAAAGAAGAAAAGGGAAAGGAACATTATGGTCAAGTTATGAATAAAGAGGGAAAACATAAAGAACCCCATAAAATAAAAAAATGAGATTTTGGGCTAATAGAAGTGGAATTTGGATATGGACCCTCAAGGCAAAAAATGTGTAGAATGGAATTTTTGGTGTTCCAAGAAATTTTGAGAGTTAAAATAGATATAAAGGGTGAGATATGGTAAAAAAATGGTTTTTTGAGAAACTATTTACCACTTGGTTTCTCCTACCAAAAGCCTATCTGCAAGTGCATGGTTATCAACTATTCTCAACTATGATCACTCTATTGTTGGTATTTTAAAACTATTATGTTGGATATGGGACCTAAGACTAATATAATTACTAAGGGTTTTAAGGATTATCTCTGTCCATCTCTAGAAAATATTTGGCCACAGATTTGCCCCTAAGTGATAGCTCTTGTTTTACCTCACAAGTGAAAACTAGTCAATTGAGATGGGGCCATTGCCCTTTTTGTTGGTAGATCCTTAAAATGGGATAACTACTTTAGGGTTCTTATGGTTCTCTTCACAATGAATTTCAGGTCTTATGCATAAGTATTTCCCATAGTTATGGAGAGGGGTATGTACCCTTATCTAAACCTGCAATGAATATGTAGAAAATAGAGGTAAGGAAAAATATTTCCATAAATGGCATAGCCCCTAGAAAGCCACTGTTGAAAAAAAATTTCTCTAAAATCTACCTACAGGCTGAGAAAGTATTTTAATACTAGATGTGATGATATTTTTACACAAATTTACAAATAACAAAAAATAAATGAATAATGAAATGAACTTTGGAAAATAACCCAAAATAACCTATAGATCATAGGCCACTTCAAGGGGGTAACCTCCTTTGAGAAAGATCAATTAATTAATATTCATGGATGCCTTAATTGGGCCTCAAAAATTACATGAATACTAAATTTATTATAATAACTACTACTTCCCATGTATGTAGGATAATTCAAATATGCTTAAGGGATGAATTATAAATCATATGCATCCATAATGATTAATACACTAATAATGCAAAGAGAAGGGTAGGACATAGGTTCCTAACAAAGGATAGTTTTCATAAGAGCTTGAATAATAGTCATAAGATATTGGATAGGAGTAAATGATGTAACATGAGTAGTAGGTCTATGAGGCACACAAGTATCTTTTGTAGGTGTGCCCATATAAATATAAGGAATTATTTGGGTTTCCCCCATACTATGTGTGGGTATCACATGTATCCGTAGGTGTAGACATATGAATAGTGGTATTAGAATTAGTGGTCTCAACACCTATTATGTAATTAATACCTTTAAAAGATAAGTCGGTATCATTTAATAATTTATCATGTTTTTCCTTGAATGTAGTGACCTTAGTAATATTTTCATTCTTAGTGTCTAGGATTATATTTAAGACCTTATCCAAATCATTAGGTTGGATATGAATTCAAATTCAAAAATTAAATAGTGCTAAAACTTGTGCTAGATCTTTGATGTTAAGTTTTTTAGGATTTATTTTATCATAATATTCATTAGTGCATTAATTTTCATTTTCACAAGCATTTTTGAGTTTAGACATATCATCATTAACATTATATTCCTCTATCTCAATGCATTTATTATTAACAGTTGCATCAATAGAAGAAGGAATTTGTATTTCATTTATTTTTTCCATTTTAGATTGCACACATGATTGTATCAAAGGAATATAATTTTTTTTAAGTAAAACACCACTTAACCTATAAATTTTCCTTACAGTTACAAGAGAGCTAAAATTATTAGGTGGCATATAATATGTTGATGAAAACACCAAGCTAGGGATAGAAACACATAGATTACTATGTATTGAAGGGGACATTAGAAATAATATATGAAAACCTAATGCAAGATAACTAAAAAAACCTAATAAGGAAAGAATAAAACCTAAGGAAATACCTATGGTTTTTCATGCTCAAAAGAAAGATTCAGTTTAACAAAATGTTTTAACTTATTTTCGATTTAGGGAATCTAAACAAGTGTAAAACTATTTAAATTTAGATTGAATAAGATATAATATAAACTACACAAATATTAATTGATTACTATATCTTTATTTCACATTATAAATATATAAATGACTAAGGGAAAAGGTACTTAGCTGATATTCTATTATGTATTTCTCATTGCACTTACTAAATATATAAATAATAAAGGGATAAGGAACTTAACTGATATTTTGTTTAGTATTGGTCATTGATTTTGTACATTATTTTGACATGATCTAAAATATATATTTGATTTTTTGGCTTAGGAAACAAAGTTTCAAAAATTTTATAGACATTATTGGTGAAGCCCAAACACTTATGGCAACCAATATTGTCTACTATATGTCAAAATAGTCCCTTTATAATTTTTTATTTTGTTCTACCATTTATTACTACACTTACCTATCAATATGACCTTTGTGTAACTTTATAACCTTAATCATATGTGTATATCATAATTTAGTCTTACTTTTCATTGAAACCCTAACTCTATTTCTGACATCTAATTCATTTGAAAAGGAAGGGGTTAAAAGATGTGTCAAAAATAATGTTTCTAAATGTCTAATGCCAAATATATGTGTCTAAACCACTATTAATGACTTATGAAATGTATCTAGGATAATCTAATGAAGACTTCCCAATTTGGAAAATAACCATTGAGTGTCCTTGGACACTACTGAAAAACGCAAACACTTGTATTAAACCACAACTTTCTAGTTATTGTCGATATTATCTTGGGAGTAAAAATCAATGATTTAAGATATGGAAATAGTATATTTAGGATTTTGGAAGGTTATTACACAAAACATGGTGCTCTTTAATATGTGTATTTGGTAAATTAGGTTGGCTATGATAATATGTGGGTATAAATATATGGGAAAGTGTACACAAGAGTCAAATTATTACATAATTTCATGTATGCCAAACTATGCTAAAGTTGATGTTTAAAAAGTGTTTAATACAAAATTTAGGTGTATAAAGATTCCCCCATTTAAATCTAGTATTGAAATTGATAAATTAAAATGATAAAAAGAAATAAATTGGTATTTGTGATAACTACATTTGGTGTTGATAGGTATTCCCCAAAGGTCCCACATGATTCATTCAAAACCTGCAAGGAAACATGCATAGATAAATTTACTCTTAGGATAATAAATATGAAATAATATATATATAATTGAAACACATGAAGTTGAAAAACCAAGGAATAAATAAACTTAAGGGTGCGTAAATAAAGCTTCCACATATTAAACTTATTTGGAGAATGCCATGGGGTGATTATGCCCCAAGGAGATGCAGCCACTAAAATGATGAGTTGAGGAGTGCCAATACATAAATGCGCATAGGATAAAGGAGTTATATAAGTTATGTGATGTAAAAACCTAAATTTCATTACCCTAAATATCAAAATAATTATTTTTTGGAACCCATAAATTAGGTTCATATGTAAAGGTTGAACCTCAAAATAGTTTTGTACGTTAAAATGGAATCCCAAAATAGTTTATTATGTAAAGGATCATTATGTGAAGGATCAATAATTGCAAATATAGTATGGATAAAAAGTGATTATGTAGTACCATCTTTCCCCATTTATACTTAATATAGAAATGGAAGAGTGTTTAAATGAACAATATTCATGCCTCAAATATGATTAAACTATACCTTAAAATGTTATATAATGCCAAAATTCATCTATCATAATATCATAAAATGTTATTAAATCTACTCAATCTAATTATTATAGTCAATCTTACTCAATTTATCTCATATAATTTGTCTCAAAATGTTATATAATATCCTAATTATTCCTCAAAATCATGTAGAATTCCCCATTTATGCCTCACACACATCTCAATCTATCTAAATTATCTAATTTGTCCCATTTTAATCATATTATCTGACACAAAATGTGAACTATCTATATGTTATGGCTTGAATTTGTAAGAGGATAACTATATGCCCCATTTATGATGATGGATGAAGCTATAAATTACTCATCTCAAAAGAAAGAATTATGCACACCATATGTTATATAGAAAATGTAAACATGTAAAATATGTACAAATAAACATGATAATATATACTATCATATAAATATTTGACACTCAAATTACATATGAAACATGTAATCCAAGATAATGGGCATACAAATGTCATGTCAAGTAGATATATCAATTAAATATGTAATATTGAGCATCATAGTAATGTTTTACACTATTTTTGATAAAACATTAATTGAGGTTAAGAAATGTTACTATGTATATAGGTGTAAAACTAGAAAAATAAAAATGTTAAAGATGTATAACAATTAACTATTCTGATTCTAAAAAATTATTAAATATAATAAGTTACTATTTTGGGAAAGTACTAAGAAGGAAAAAAACATAGCTTGCAAACTAATCTCTATTGACTATCTTGACTGTTTGACTATGAAAACCAAATAAATATATGATTATATAGGCATAGTGTAAAAATTTGGAATATAAATAGAATTTGGACATGTCCACTGTAAATGGATAATGATGTAGTATACTCTAGTTTGTTTATTGAGGACTAGTCTATTTTGACTAGGAATTGTTAGAGAATTTGTCACCAAATTCTTAAATAATCATCAAAATCTCATGCCAACTCAACTGTTAGTGCACCCTAATATAGGTACTCATTTAGGCATTATACGGACTACTAGGGATACATGAACTTGAAACATTGCATATCAACTTCTCTGGTGGTTCCATCTAGTTCATAAATGTTATCTCTATCATTGAAGGTACTTACACTATTGTCAAGGTTTAGTTACCCCTTTGTGTGAAAAATGTCTCATTTGCTTCTCAACCTTGTAGACAACATTGGAAAAATTTAGTGTGTTTGAAAGTAACTTTGAGACCCCAAATGACCCTTTTCCACTTACCATTATCATTTAAAACTTTACATAGCTCCTTTTCCTAGGTGGACGATATACTATAAACATATTATTAGGAATAAAAGGTGTTAAGACCTTGTTGTATGGTGTTTCCAAAACACCCTTGGACCTCTATTTGGTCATTTTAGAGAAAGTTTCCTAGAATATGGTCCTTACACCTTTTGAGATAACCTCCTATCTTATGTATCTAATTAACACTTAAAAAAAGGATGTTATGGTATCTCATAATGATAATAATTTAATCAGCGTGTTAAAAATAATTTCAACTTTCTATTTAAGAGCCTATAGACCTCTATTCAGCCACCTGTAGGTGGATATTCACATATACACAGGCATCAAAGAGCAAATATGAATAATGTGCATGAGAAAGACTTCATGAGTAAACCCAAACTCATTAAAATTTGAACATGAAACTTACCCAATTTGTTAATTCTTGGATCAAGTCAATATAACTTGATCTCAATGTAATTTTTCTCTTCAAGCTCCTGTATATGGCATTTTCATGGCATATTGGCTAGCAAGTAGCATATAACTTCAAATTCATAAAGATTGATTTTGAAGAAGAGGTTGAAAAGTGAAGGTGGATAATATAACATTGGATACATGCAACTCAACCCACTTTCATCCTCTAAAACCATTATCAAAGCAAGAATATCCTTTAAATGGTGGAAAAACTACTCATAACACAATAATTGAATATTCCTACAAATGTCATGTAATTGACCCATAAAAATAATTTTAAATGTGAAAAATATCATGTAAGACATTATATAACATAGATAACATCATTTAGAAACAATCTTAATAAGTTATTTATATGGAATTGCCCAAACAAGACCAAAACCTGAAGAGTGCATAGATTGATAGGCAATTTTGAAAGCTAAACTTCAAATGGATGGTTCATAAAGCATGCTTGACCAAAATAAAACTTATTGATATGAAAATTGAGCTACCTAAGTTTAATATCAATTCCTAGAAACATTTGACTTGAAACTCCTTATGCTGACTGTACCAAGAAAAAACCTGAGTGTCACTTTAATTTGCCAAAAAGGGCAAAAATACAATAAAATGCTTTTGGGCCAAAAATGGAAATTTAAAAGAAACTCAAATGTGGGGGAGATGAAGAGAAAATTTTCACCATTTTCTAAGTGACACACTTCCTAAGGAGGTGGTGCAAGTGCTAAACTTTTCCATTTCTTTAAGAAAATTGACTTTTCTTCTGATGAACCTAAAATTTTTAGTTTTATCAGTTATTTAAGAGCTTTGTGTACACATGAGGCATGAAATCACCCATTTAAACTTTAAAATTTCCTAAGAAACCCATACAAAGCATTAAAATTCACTAATTTGACCCCTAAAATGACCCAAAAATGATATAAGGACATAAAAAACTAATTGACCAAAGATAATATAACATTAATTAACCTATGAAACACCTAATTATAATATATTATACCCCATTATAGGCATACAAATAATTTTTTTACAAGGGGTGCCCCAATTTGACTTAAAAGTCAAATTTGGTCAATAAATCAGTGACTCAGAGGGTTAGTATGCCTACTATACTAACTAGACTAGTAGCCTTATTAGTCCATTGGGCTTAGGATTCATATAAGGACTGATACAAATAATAAAATTTTGGACATGACTACCAACTTTGATCAAGACAAGATACTAAGACTACCTTAACCACACAAAACAAAGGACACACACAACAAAGAAAATAAACACACAAGACACACACATGTGCTCCAAGCACTTATGGGAAATTAAAAACAACTATTATATATAGCTAAAAACCAATCATACCTCCCTTTCTAGGATTAAAGGGAAAGTTTCTTAAATCTCTTTTTACATGAGATGGATGAGGATGCCAAACATGTTGCTCTTGATATTAAACATTTAATGGACCAAAAATATTCCTTGACACTTAATTTGACTTATTATCAAGTATATAATCTTAGAATAGGTCTAAAATGTAGACATATTCCCCTTGAACTTATGCACACATTTCATGTTGCTGCCCACTCTCTTTTTTATGATCAACTTTCATCTTATTTGTAGGCATGGTCTCAAAAGGAATGATCTCTTGCTCTTTGAAAGATTGAGGCCAATAGAGGTTTGACTTTATCTCCAAATTCTGGTGTGGATTTTTTTCTTTCTCACCTATGACATGTTGGACAATGTCATTTTGCTCATCTATGACACCTTGGACAATGTCATCTTTCTTATCATCACTTGTAACCAGTCCTAAAGGAGTTGTATACTCCTTTAAAGATTCAAACTCTTTATAAGTGTCATAAAATATCTACCATAAGTCATCATGATCATCATCAAGGGGAAAAACAAGATAGACTCCTCCAACTTATTCTTTATATTCCAAAAGAATCTCTTCCAAGATTTTTTCTTCAACACAAGGAGTGTATGCTTCATCATCAACCAAACAAGGAAATTCAAGACAAGAACTCACATCTTTTTCATCACTTAGGATCTATTGAGAGTTTTAAAAGTGCACCTCAGCTATCAAAATCTAATCTTGTTTGTCAAGGGTTGTAACATCTTCAAATTCCTTCCTAGTGCTGCCAAGACTAGGTATCTTGAAATCCAGTGACCTAGCTCAATAAGGTTGCCAAAGAGTTTCACTTTCCTCAAGTAAAAGTTATAAATTTTCATAAACTAATTTATATTCTTTAGGTTTCCACAGCATAGGTCCATCAAGGAAAAGTGTTATGGAATGAGGACAAGATGAACTAGTTGGTGGAGGCGGAATCTAGGGCTCAAAACCAGATCGAGATTGTAAAGTGAGAGGTTCTTTTGGGAGCTCTTGAAGAAGGATAGGAAGACCTTGGGTTCAAATAACTTGAGTTTCTTCCTTCAACTTTACATTTACTTCATTCACATTAGATTCAACCTAATAAATCTACTAAAGGAGGTTATATGGGGTGTGTTTAGGCATAGGATCTTCTTTTGGGTTTAAACCTTCCATCTCACCTTGACTTAACAATCTCATCTTTGCCTCTAACTCTTCAATTTGTTTGGCTAGGTTATTTTGGAAAAGATTCTCTTGGAGATAATAGGAATAATCATGAGAACATGGAGTGCATGAGGTATGCCATGGAGCATAAGAAGCTTCTTGAGGAAGAGTGGGAGGGGCTTGCAAAGGATCAACTCCAGTCTCCACTTCACACTCTTGGACAATGCTTCTATCTTCCTTCTTTTCCCATGACTCTAATATCTTACTCTTGATAAGGATTTTAGGATTAGAAACATTTTAAAGAGGAATGGTAGGAGTATTTTTTATAGTATCAAGAGTATCCTCAACTTCACATTCTTTGTCAAGACTATTATCCTCTTTCTTTCCTCATGACTCCACCATTTTATTCGAACTTCAGACATTGGAATTATGAGTCTCCTTTTGAGGTGGTGGGGATGTAATATGAGATGGAAATGAGGGTTTGAAATCCAATTGATTTGATATCAACATGGACTATTTCATATTCATATTTTCCAATTCAATTTCCCTATCAAGATTAACTTCAAACACAAAATTTCTTTTTTCAACTCTCTCCTCCAACTAATTTGGAAAAGGATGAATTTGATGGGATTGATTTGGCTCATGAGTGGGGGTAATGTATGGTGGTATGAAAATTGGAGAAGTGAATATGAAGGTTGATAGGTATGGTGAGGTTTCCTTTCATGAACTTCTAGCCTATCCTCTAAGGAATAGACTAAACCACTCACATCAAGCATCTCACTTGTGAGCCTTTGCCAATTGGCTCTCTCAATAGGTACCCACTCTCTTTTGATCAAATCTAATGCTTATCTCACCTAATGAATAAAATTATTAGTAATTTATATAACACATTCCATTTGAATATCAAGATCTAAAATATATCTCTCATAACCCAAGAATGTCTTCTTGAAGGTGGAAATGGGTTGGCTTGAGGAGTGGCTAGGTTGACTAGGAGGAGCAAAACATTAAGAAGGATAGTTATAGGATTGATATAATTAATGTATGGGATAAAAAGGATCAGATTTGAGATGATTAAATTCATATTTAGGTTTATAAGGATCATGAAAATATTGATCAAGGACTTGTTCATATTGATAACGAATGAAATAAGCTTGAAATGTCTCACCAACTTGTAGGTAACGAAACTCAACACCAAAGTCAGCCATAAATCTTCATTAAAAGTAAGAAAATTAAGGAAAAATGTTACCATAAATATTAAAATGATAACCTGGGATGCTTGACTAGTTGGTATGTCTTCAGAGTCACCATTGATGCTTGAAAAGATGCCTCCAAACGCTGATTATTGAGAGACAACACCAAACATTTCTCAATCTTTTAGAACAAGAATCCCATCAGGCATGCCACTGGGTGTGAAAAAACTTATTATCACTTGGATTTTAACCCTTTAATTTGATTAAAATATATCCTCATCTAAGTGGCACAATGGAATAACATCTAGGCTTGTGGGTAGCCTAAGGAATGAGTTGAGTCTCTAAATAGGGCTAGCTCCCTTGGTGTACGACTTAGGATTGAAACCACTACTAAATTTGGGTGTTGAAAAGGGAAAAGGATAAATTAAAGAAAATATAAACTAAGGAGGTGTTACACCAAATCAATTTTATGAATTCTAACCAACTACATTCTACACTTGAGACCAAGAAACAAACCAAAACACACACTCCTTCAATCTTCATCTTTTCACATCAATGTTACATTTTTAGGTCATGGATGAATGTGCAAAGCTAGGAGGAATATAAAAGAGAAATTGAATATAAATAAATAAAATAATAACTCATTCAACCCTTTAAATCCCATAAAACACTTCACATTCCCTATAATAAAATTTTTCCAACTGTAAACAAGGTGAAAGAATGAGACCACATGCTAAGAATCCATAGTCTTCACTAAACAAGATTCATCATTAAAGTGGAAAAAACTTATGAAAATTCATGAATAGGTAAAAAATATTCATTTAATTTATAAAAAGGTATAAAAATGAGTATGGATTCTCCATACTCAGGTGGAGCATAGAATACAATGGGCAAAATGGCTAACTCTTATAGAGTTTGAGAGAGAGAGAAAGAGAGAAGTCCAAGGGTCATAAGGATACTTTTAAAGCTGAAAAAATGAGTTAATTTTAAATTTGAATATTATATGGGATGAACCATGAAAGGTATAAAATTAAAAATTTCAATTCAAGTCATCAAAGTTATGAAAAGTGGCACAGAACTCCTCTTTTTGCATAGAAAAACTACCTTCATGATTAGATCCATTTAGACATCCTATAACTGACAAGGAGAAATAAAAATTATTTTATTAGAATGGGATCCTCTTAGTCATGAATTTAAATTCATTGGTTTCTTTCTTTATTCTCTAGAAACCTTTGAAAGTGAGCCATCATCATCTGCTATCTAGAAAACTACCCTTTCATGCACCCTACACACTTGGCCTCAAAATTGGCTTAAATTATCCATGAAAATATGTGGGAGGAATTTTATGACACCTATAAATACCATAAATTTACTTATAGGCATTAGGGACACTTTAAAATTATTTCACTTGAAGTTTTCCATCTTCTTCACTAGCTTGTCTAATCTGTCAGATTTGACTGACTGAGTTGAATCACTTGGTTGGAAAAATTATAAGTTGTTTCTTGAAATGAAATTAATATTTGGAATTATATTAAGTCTTAATATTATACCAAAACTTGGTTTCATATCTTGAGTCTTATTTTATCCTGCACAACAAATAAAATAGTGAGAAAAACCCTATTTTTGCCTATATCCATACAATTTCATAGAACTAAAAAGGTGTGGATCAGGCTGGGTGAGTCCTCTACAAGGTAATTTTTTTTCTATGAGATAAATATTCCACTTCGATATCTTTCCATCTCAATCTTCCCAAACTAGTCCTTAATAAGGGTTTACAAGGTTTCTAAGCAGTTTTGGTCTTAAAGATTATTAATAAAATTTCCATGTCCAAATTTCAAAAAAATACCACAAAAGTGATCTTAGGGGACCCTCATAACCACCCTCAACTTATTTGGTCTCCATGAAAACCTTCATGGGAGATATGAGTAACTAAACCTACCTCATCGAGCTCTTTTTCTCATCTTGCACAAGTCTGAGTTAGTTCAATGTCCAAAAATGGGTTCTCCTAGATTTCTTTGCACTCTGAGAGTTTGAAAACATTTTTTATAGCCCCATGAACATGTTTCCACAAACTACAAGGCTTAACTCATGCTATAAGTGATGGTGAGCCCCCATTTGAATGCTAAGTTTAGCCATGTCTAATAGGCCTACCTATAAATTTAGCTCAAAATGATCTTTCTTGGTGGATTCTCTACATTTAATAGATGGAAAATCTCCATTATACCTCTAAATACATGACTCAATCAATTGGTAATATTTTCCAAAGTTGGGGATGAATATTATCCTCCATTTGGCTTTTAAACCTATGAATGCCCATCATGTATGACTGCAACCTTAGGAGTGTATGGTGTCATGTTTGGTTTCAATCATAATTACTTTGTTCCCCATGGTTGCATAGGTGTGATTAAACTCTAAAAATCCTCCTTAAGGCTCTCATTGACTTCTAGTTCATCTTTTTTATCACTTTCTCTTAAATTTGCAAGGTTCTTGCTCCTTAAAAGTGCTCTATGCTTGAGATAGAATAGAGGGGTGTTACCCTATTCCCTAATAAAAACAAAGTCTTAGATGGGATTATAAAAGTGTTTAGGATGCTCTGTAAAAAAATTGAGCCCTTGGTTTGGTGTTTTTACCCTTTAATTCTCAAAAAATCCAAGACTAAGTTTTTATAGGTAGATTGTGCAAGGGTTAATTACATAGAGTGATATGTTGCTTGATGGGAGTTCTAGCTCTCATTTTTTATGATATGTGGGGATGTACTTATTTCATCATAAAAAACTTGACCAAGGTATAATTCATCACCTCATATTTCTTCACCTTTCTCTCATGCTTTACTTAGCTAAGACTAAGCACACTTGTCTTGACTGTGACTGTATTAGGAGGTATACCTGTAGGTATACTTGTATGAATCTAGGTCTTTGGAATGGTGTTTGAGGGTTTCCATGAGGTCATAAACACCATACATACTCTTATTCATCCACTTATTATTTCACATACACTCATAATTCTTGTTTGAGATGACTATGTTACCATGTTATGACATTAACCCCTGTTAGATGACCTTATTTTATATGACTGGTGCATGATCCAAGCTTGGAGAATAAAAATAAATAACCTTTTTGTAATTGTCTAGTGTCATTTGATACTTATTTCAAGTGATTTTCCCCATCTTCATACACCTTGGTTCATGAATGAATTCCCCAATGCCTTGAATGAGACAACTCTCTTTTTACCCTACCTATGGGTGCATCTCAGGCTTGTAGGTGTTGAATTCCATGCTTGAGACATTGATTATCTAAATTTTTAGGTCTATAGGCTAAAATAATTAAATCTTCCTACAAATGTGATGTAATTGACCCATCAAAACAATTCCAAATGTGAAAAAAAAGCATGAAAGACATTATAAGACATAGCCAACATCATATATAAACAATCTTAGTAAGTGATTTTTATGAAATTGGCCAAACAATACTAGACCCTAAAGGGTGCATAGATTGATAGGTAGTTTTGGAACCTAAAATTAAAATGAATGTTTCATAAATCATGGTTGACCAAAATAAAACTTATTGATATGAAAATGGAGCTTCATGAGTTTAATATCACCTCCTAAAATTTTTTGACCTGAAACCCCTTGTGCTAACTGTACCAAGAAAAAACTTGAGTGTCACTTCAATCTGCCAAGAAGGGAAAATATGCAATAAAATGGTTTTGGGCCAAAAATTTAACTTTAAAAGAAACTCAAACATGTAAATTAGTGTGGGGTATCTAAAGAGACACTTTTAACCATTTTCCAAGTGGCACACTTCCCAAAGAGGTCCTACAAGTGCCAAACTCTTCCATTTCTTTAAGAAAACTAACTTTTCTTCTGATAAACCTACAAATTTTAGTTTTTTCAATTATTTAATAATTTTTTAGACACATGGGGCATGAAATCACCCATTTAAACTTTCACATTTCCCAATAAACCTATATAAAGTATTAAATACACTAATTTGACCCCTCAAATGACCCAAAAATGATATAAAGACATAAAAACTAATTGACCAAAGCTAATATAAAATTAATTGTCATCAGTTAACCTATAAAACACCTCATCATAATATATTATACCTCCTTATAAGTGTAAAAATCATTTTTTACTATGTTTTCCATAATTTGACCTAAAAGTCAAATTTTGTCAACAGTAACCTACAGGTCACTTAGACCCCAAAACTCAGTCAATGCCAATTAGGCCTAAAACTTAGTCCTAATCCTTGAGACCCATCATCACATTTGAAACACACTCATACCATCTTGAGTATAGTGGACACCATGAAGAGGTATAAGAGGTTATCTTAGGTGTTATATATAATGAATCAAGTAGTGTAAATGCAAATAAAGGATTAAATTAATCTTAAGACCCTACTCAAACTACACAATCTAGGAAACCAACTTAAGTTGCCTATTAAATTTCTCATATCATTCATAGCATAAGGTCTCATGAAAAATTCTCCTAAGGGAATTTAGGCACCCTTATGTAATTGAAATCTATAAAAGAGTGATCTATATTGAGAATCCCATGTTTATGAATCATTGTTAAGACTTCAGATAGGTCTATAAGGTTGGAAAAGAGCTTGAGGTCCACCATCTTCTGCTCATATCTCCACACACAAGCTGCATGGGAACCAAACCTTTTTATAATTTTTAGGGGGGTTTATGGGATAAACATACATGACTATAAGATTGAAATTAGAGGTATCATCTTTATAAACCATCATTAAGATAGTAAACCTCCAAAACCCTACTTAAACCCTAAGACAAACCATACCTAAGAAAAATGGAGATAATTTCACCCAATCACCCTAGATTGTGCTATGTACCTAAAGATATGATATATTAATGTATATGGGTTGATGGAGATGCTGACATGTGGCACACATCCCCTTAGTTAGCTATATGGGTATAATATATTAGGATAATGGAGTAACTTGTGGAATTAGTACATTGGGTAATGGTCGGCCTACATTGGGATTAGGAGGTTACCCATCCATGGGTTAGATATATGTCTATATATAGGAGATGATTATTATGGTAAAGATATCAAGTAAGCATTGAGTCTTCTATTGTAAGAGGATATTGGAGGTTGTCCCCTCGAAGAGACAGTATAGAGTTATTCCTTCCTAAAGGAGTATTATATGGTGTTTCCCTACCTTAAGGGTATTTATGCATATATTAAATCTTAATAGTGGTATCATAGCTTCGATTTGGGCAATTTGTGTGGAGCAAAAGCCTAGTTTTTTGAATCATCAATAAATTTTGATTGGTTTCTAATTTTTCCACAATTTTCTTACTAGATATGGAGAATATTTAATATAAGCATAGTAAAAAAATTGAGATTTTTTGATTAGTTTTGAGGGAGTTATTTCTATTTTAGGGTTTATACTAATTTTGCTATATTTTATGAAATATAGGGAATTTTTATTCAAAATTTTTACTAGAGATATATGATATATAACAGAAGCACAGTCAAAATTTTAGAATTTTTTGAGTTGTTTTGAGTGATTTTTTATGATTTTAATAAGAGGAAAAAAAATGATGATAAAGAAGAAGAAGAAGAAGAAGAAGAAGAAGAAGAAGAAGAAGAAGAAGAAGAAGAAGAAGAAGAAGAAGAATTTGGAAACAAGCTTGGAGAGATATCACTTGCCAAGATCACATATGGATGGCTAGATGATTGAGATTGGAGACAAGTGTGCAATGATTTGAAGCACACTCATTATTTGGTTTCTTCATATATTTTGGGGATGAAACATGTCAAGGAGGGAAGTAATGCTATGTACCTAGAGATATGATATATTAATGTATATGGGTTGATGGAGATGCTGACATGTGGCACACATCTCCTTAGTTAGCTATATGGGTACAATATATTAGGATAATGGAGTAACTTATGGAATTAGTACATTGGGTAATGGTCAGCCTACATTGGGATTAGGAGGTTACCTTTACATGGGTTAGATAGATGTCATATATAGGAGATGATTATTATGGTAAAGATATCAAGTAAGCATTGAGTCTTCTATTGTAAGAGGATATTGGAGGTTGTCCCCTCGAAGAGACATTATGGAGTTATTCCTTCCTAAAGGAGTATTATATGGTGTTTCCCTACCTTAAGGGTATTTTTGCATATATTAAATCTTAACAATGGTATCAGAGCTTTGATTTGGGCAATTTGTGTGGAGAAAAACCCTAGTTTTTTAAATCAACAATAACTTTTGATTGGTTTCTAATTTTTCCACAATTTTTTTACAGGATATGGAGAATATTTAATATAAGCATAGTAAAAAAATTAAGATTTTTTGATTATTTTTGAGGGAGTTATTTCTATTTTAGGGTTTACATCGATTTCGCTATATCTTCCAAAATATACAAAATTTTTATTCAAAATTTTTACTAGAGATATACAAAGATATAAGAGAAGCACAGTCAAAATTTTAGAATTTTTTGAGTTACTTTGAGTGATTTTTTTAAATTTTAATAAGAGGAAAAAAAATAATGATGATAATGAAGAAGAAGAAGAAGAAGAAGAAGAAGAAGAAGAATTTGGAAACAAGCTTGGAGAGATATCACCTGCCAAGATCACATATGGATGGCTAGATAATCGAGATTGGAGACAAGTGTGAAATGATTTGAAGCACACTCATTATTTGGTTTCTTCCTATATTTTGAGGATGAAACATGTCAAGGAGGGAAGTAATGATATGTACCTAGAGATATGATATATTAATGTATATGGGTTGATGGAGATGTCGACATGTGGCACACATCCCCTTAGTTAGTTATATGGGTACAATATATTAGGATAATGGAGTAACTTGTGGAATTAGTACATTGGGTAATGGTCAGCCTACATTGGGATTAGGAGGTTACCCATCCATGGGTTAGATATATTTCTATATATATGAGATGATTATTATGGTAAAGATATCAAGTAAGCATTGAGTCTTCTATTGTAAGAGGATATTGGAGGTTGTCCCCTCAAAGAGACATTGTGGAGTTATTCCTTCCTAAAGGAGTATTATATGGTGTTTCCCTACCTTAAGGGTATTTTTGCATATATTAAATCTTAACAGATTGACTATATAAACAATTAGAATATATAGTACACTCAGAAGATACCTTGGTCATGGTACTTGGTTGTATGGACACTATAAAATTGTAATTTTTCAAAGAATTAGGTATGGAATAGTGTGTAGAGTTTTTTAGAAAGTTGAAAATATTTGGAGGTGAAGGTTTGAGACTTGTTTTATATTCTCAAATCCTAAAATTTCCAAAAATCTACATGAGAATTCCTCTGTAAGTCTCCCCCAAATAGTCATTCTATAGATATGAAGGAAAAGGTGATCTAGTCACCTAATTTGGCAAGGTTGCAAGTTTATTTTTCTTAGAAAGTCCTATATCATGGTATAAAATGTTTTTTAAAACCTAAAATTCACTTATACATATGATTTTAAGGTCTCATACAAGATTTCATGGACATCAAATGCAAACAATTAGGTAACTAGGCCTAATTGGCCTAGTAGACCTACTTGGTCAACAAGGAGATATCAAAGTTGACATGGAGATACTATTATAAGGGTCAATAAAAAGATATTATGTCTTGTAACTAATACACTTAAGGAGACAATTTCACATTCCATGGTCATAATGGAGAAAGAAGTTAGTTTCTTGACTCAGATAATATTCTCAAAAGGAGGATATGCTCTTATATGCTTTATAATAGATTAATTACATCTAATGTTGTAATTAATAGGAATATGAGGTATTTGAAAAAATAGGTCATAGCCATTTTTTGAGAGAGGTTTAACAAGTCAACCACATCCTCCACCATTACACCTCAATGCCTAAAGGGGTCATTGAGGAGACCAATGCATAGAGAGTCATTTGGGAGGATGTTATGACAATTGTAATTATTTATAACTAATGTAATGAGTGGACTATGGTCATTTATGACCCCTACCTCTCATCTCCACACCATTATCTCTCTCTCTCTCTCTCTCACACACACACACACACACACACACACACACACACACACACAATTCCCATTCTACTATATATTCAATCCTTAAGGCCTTGATTTATATCCCTCACCTAGGTATGAGGAGACTCTACCTATATTGGCACTTTTTAACCTATTAAGATAAGGTAAATGACTATTTTAAAACTCTTTAATACTATTTTAGTGTGTTCTATCAGTTTTATTTGCACATGTGGTAGTCTTTCTCCCTTGCTTCCTAATCTCACTTAATTTCTAGTATATGATCTTATGTAGGTTACATATAGTGTTTGAATGACAAGTGATTGATATTAGAGTGGAGATTTGATTGGTAAGTGACTTGATCTATGCCTTCCATCATTACCCTAATGTTTTGATCACTTAGTGCAACCTCTATGTGAAACACTTTTGCATAGGAGTCCTTGGAATTAGAAGATTTAGTCACTCATATTGCTTACTAGTGTTTGTTGATGTCAATTTGAGTGGATGAAATATTACATTAGTGCATCACCATCCCTTAGAGTAGGTTTTATTTTCTACATTTTCTATCCTTTTTCACCCCAATAGTAATTATTATTAGTGAATCGATCCCAAATAGATGCACTAGGGGAGTTAGCCCCATAATCTAGAGTTTTGGTTTAACTATAGGTAACCCACAACCTTTAGATCAATCCCATGTTAGTAAAAGTTTGAAGTATAATTAAAAAATATTCTTAATAGGGTGAAACTTGGGTTGGTAATAGTTCATGCATGCCTAATGAAACCAAATTCAACCATTAGATCACTCACTTATAGCCTTATAATTATATCGAGCAGCTTTAGGAACTTGGGAAATGATTTGTAGTTAGATTTCATACTAGAAGGCATCATAAGTCATCATATCAGAGGTAGGAATAGTTCTTGTTCATGGTTTACATTGTTATGCTTATGAAACATGAAGAGTTATGGATGCATATGGGGTAAACTTATATTATACATCTCTTTATCAACATCCCTATCACCCATGTCATCCTTGTGGTGCTTACCACCAATAACCTATTGAACCTTACCCCCTTATGGATCTTATTCACCTCATTGGTAGCCTTCTTATCCTCATGAACAATCATGACACTAACCTATTATTCCTTCTAGTTAGTCTATAATAAGAAATGGTGAGTTAAGATTAGAGATTGAGAAGCTAAAGGAGGAAAGAGATAGATTAGAAGAATACATTAGGAAATAAAATGGATTTGAACACCAAGCCCTTATCTATTAGAAAAATGTCCTTAAAAATCAAGAACAACCTACTAAGTTAACCACTCCATATCCTTTTCTTACCTCTCTGATCATTAGATATTTCCTAGTTCATAATTGCTTGTTTGATATATGGCAAGCAATTTAGTTATTCCTAACCTAGTGATTGACAATTTGAATTTGGTATATGAGACTATCTCTAATGTTGAATTAGAATTGATGGATTAGTTAAAATAACATTTATCCTTATCAAAAACTTTCACCTTACTTTTCATGTTTACCCTAAGATCTCAATTACATAAGACATCATTATTATAGAATTGTCACCTTGGTTTAATCTATATCTGTCTAGTGAATTTATGGCTAAGATTGGGGATTGCTTATCTATTGCCTTGTCTTAAATGATTTTCAAGATTGAGTATGGTTTAGGAATCAAAATAAATTATAAATCACTCTCTAAGTTTCATATTAAACTTTACACACTAAACACCTAAATGGTAGATTATAATCAACTAACTAATCCTAATCAATGTTTGTGTGTTCTATATCCCCTCCAAGATCCATCCATGCCTTCTCAAGAGTCTGAAATAACTTTAGATTGGAGGCCTTCATGGGCTAGAACACTAGACTATGTTATGCCTACCCTTGAAAGAGAGAGTAAAAAGGAGGGGAAATGTATGAAGTCTAGTTTAGGAAGTGTCTTAGGATTTCCAAATTCCCCATTAGTACTTCATGTTGTAGCCACTCATAATCATCAAAGTACATATTAGTTTAATAGGGAAATTGAATAATGGAAGAAGAAGAATCTAGTGTTTAAGGTTGATACTCCTAAATATCCAAGTTGTAAGAGTAATTTCATAGCTATAAAATAAGATAATGAGTTACATTTCCCTCCCACCCTCTCCTCTTGTGAATAGGAACCAAATACATTGAATACATACTTTAAGCATCCAAGTGAGAGAAACAATCTATTAGGGCTGATTAGCGAGGTGCCAATCCTTCAAGAGTTGGATAATGTTGTAGCTATAATATAATTTCAAGAACACTTTGGAATAGTCATAATGACATGATGATGAAGTAATGAAGATGAAACTTCTCCTCTAGGAAGAATACATGAAGATAACCTATATGAGACCATTGATGAGGCTAAAAACATTCCAGGGGAGTTAGATGACCCTTGGCAATAGCTGTACCATGAATTCCTAGGTGAAATTAAATAAATCAACATGATAGCTTGGAATGACGGATTTAAACAATAGTTTGATGCTTTAGATGAAGGTACCACCAATGTTTTAGAGCCTTGAGAAAAAAATTTAGTTTTAGAAACACTAATACAAGAAGAGCTAGAGCTTTAATGGATTAAAGAGATCCCATTATCCATATAAGAGGAATATGACCAAGTTTTAGTAGGTCAAGGGCCTTTTTATGACTCTATGAGAGATTTGGAGATGATTGATCAACATGATGATTCACAAGCAAATGGTAAGAATCTTAAGGAACTTTATGTCTTCCCAATTGATCATGAGGAGATGGCCTTTTGGGAAGATTTAGATAACTTTTATTCAATATTAGACAATCCACCTTTATTCCATGAAAAACTTGATAAAGTTCTTGAAAATAATGCTATGGAAACTAAGAATTTTGAGTTTCATATGTATAATTAGGAATAGATTATGACTAAGGCATAAATCATATTATTGATGCAAGGAAGGCAAGTGTGGAATGAGTATGATTGGGTGCTGAATTCATATAACCAACCCATGCACCTAGGAGTATAAAAAGAAGGTCAAACTACTCCAAAAGTCCATGAACATGCCAATACCCCTAGTTACAAGTGGGAGTCCTCATATAGTGAACAATTCCTGGTTGGAATCAAATCAAGGCATGGCAATTAGACCTCATGGTGTTAGAGTGACTAAACAAGTTTTACATTTGATCTTGGAGGAAAGAGTTTGACCTCAGGTTAGTTGTTAATAGTGTTTGTTTTCTTGTTTTAATAAGTGGTTAGCACAAGTTTAGTTTTTTATTTTATTGCTTTGTTGATTTATTATCTTTCCTTGATCATTATTAGGCTTAGGTGTTGTGTGATTTGGTGTCCTTTATGTGTGTTTTGTAGTTTTTTGTATTCCTAGAGTTGTCATAGAGTAATAAGTCTCTTTGTAAATCCAACCAAGTGGTCATATGAGTCATGATGTCAATATATATGGCTCATCATTATCCTAAAAAGTGAATGGGTTCTCTAGACCAGCAGGCTGGTCAACCCCCACGAGTCACCAAAAATGTTGGTAATTTGGCCTCCCAAGGCCAAATACCAACCCTTATAACCAAAAAATTTTCTATGACAACCATAAAAGCTTACTCATGGTGATCTCCTGCATGGTCATGTCCTTATTGATCCTATTTTAAGCCTTGGTAACACTATTAAAAGTGTCATTATGTGTACTAGAGGCTACTTATGAATCCATTGTGTCATGGTTACCTTGATTCTAATTAGTGAGGTAACAATGGTTATAGTGATATTTGAATGATAAACGAGGGTGTCAAGATGTCTTATGAAATATAATGAGTGGTTGGAACATTATTTGATAATTTTAAGGATCTTTTGACAAACTTAAGGTAATTTGACAAGTTTGAGGTTATTGGTTCTTATTATATATGGGCCTTTTTAAAGATATTCATTGTGAGAGAGGCTTTATAAGCATTTTTATTGGTGTCTACACCTTGTTCAAAGTCATGATATGAAGGTCTAATGGTGTTTTAAGTCATTATTCATGGTTTGGTCATTCAAGCACTTTCAAGTTGTCATAAACCCCTTAAAATCCCTTTCAAGACCCTTAAATGCCTCATATGAGTTTATATGCCTTATAAAATCTATAATAAATTTAAAATTTCAAGTGTTTCATAGATTGATAAGGGTATTAAAAGGTTCCATCTTAATCTTATAGCCACCACTAGGTATTTCACATCATAAAAAGTCCTTTTTAAAACCCATTTCTACTTCCCACTCAAAAAATGGACCCCACACATGGAAAATATGTTCCTTTCCAAATTCCCCACCATGATACTCAGTTTGAAATGTCATTTGGGTCATGTTTTCCTTCCCTCTATCCTATAATGGTTATTCAAAGCTTTAAAACATGGTGAAAATGTAGAAAAAAAGATTTTCAATTGTTTTTTGAAGATTGTATGAAATTCTAAAGTCAGTCCATATAGAGGGGAGTCATAGGTTGTAGGTGTGTTCATTACAAGTGTCTTGGTGAATTTTCATGTAAAAATAATGAAAAACAAACCAAAAACTGACCTTCTCTCCCCACCAAGCTCTTTGGAAACCTAGGAAAGATTTTAGGTTTGTGGATAATATGAGCATGAAATAGAAGATCAAGAGATGATATATTAGGAAGATCAATGGGGTCCCTTGACCTTCTTATCCATTGTAATTTTATGCAAGCTTATGGCCTAATAGTTATGAACAAATGTTAACAACCTGACCATCCCAATGAGATTTTTCATTTATATAGGGAGTTGAAATGGCATCAATTTTGGTGCACATTTGAAGTTTTTATGATAAAAAATACTTGATTTATGTTATAGAAATATCCCATTTAAATCATCCTCAACCCATGTTTCAAATGTGTGTGGGTGTGGAAGCAAGCAAATCTTCTAGTTTCTTCCCTTTGTAGACTATAGATGGGTTTCTTAGGTTCTAGATTCCTTATACATAAGATGGGAGTATGGATAATGTATTGGATTTTATTATGAGTTTATTAAATATTTTAAATCTCTTAATGCATCCTAAACTCAACTGATCCACTAGATAGTCAAGTTATCCTTCAAAGGTCTTACCTCCAAGATGACTATCATGAGTAGATGTGTCCTCTTTATAAGGTGAAGTCAAAGTGGATGTAGAAGATGTTTTATTGGTGTTTGAGATGTACACATATAATTAATTAAATATATTATATATTACCTCATTTTAATCTTGACCTACACACTAACCATCTCCATACTCATCCTACTCTGCAACATCAAACTTTCACTCAGTCATTACAAGCCTTTAAAGAAGACTGTATAAATAGGGTGGTCACTACTGTATTGGGATATAAAGGTGAGAAGTTTAAAAAAGGAAAAAAAATAGGCCTAAAATACATAAAATATGGGAATAAATGGGCATCAATATGAGGATAACAAGATAGACAAGGCCAACACTATCTCAACTGTCCTCAAAAGAGTGACCTAGCCAAGATTTTTGGAAGCATTGGTTGTGACTGTAGGGATGAGAAACGCTGATAGCATGAAGAATTTTTTGGAAAAATTAAAGATGATGGAAAGAATATGAATATGTTATATACATTTTTAATAGTCATGAAACATCAATCACCCTTCAGGAAGGTATCCACAGTCAGAGGCCTAGAGTCTCCACCTACAGGCCTGACTGTAGGTGAAGAACAAAATAGACATAATACTAATCGAAGGAGAATTTAGAATGGAAATAATGATTTAATTTTATGAATACATAGGGAAGTAAATTATTATTTATAATTGAGTAAATATTCTCTAATATAAGAGGTCACACTTGAATAAGCTACCACAATCAAGGTGTAGTCAAACACGGTCATGTGAGAAAACCAAACCAAGAAACCCTATATAGGGATAAAAGTGTAAGCAAGGAAGATATGAATTATTGGGTTATTAATCATTTGATAATACCTTAATATATTTTATATGTGTTTAATTCTTGGATGATCTAGTTAGGCTTAGTTAGGCCTAAGCAACTACTTGCAGTCAAAACCAAATAAGATGGAAGGTTGAATTGTGAAACCCTAAAGGAAGGTGATTACAAAAGTCTCAATTGTTCCATAAGTAATATAAATTTTCCCATAGATATATTTGATACCATTTTATATTGGTTGTGGCTACTTGATGACCTAATTATCTTAGTCTAGGCCTAAAACTAATACATATAGGTTTAAACACAAGATTTGAGAATACATAAATTAGGGAAGATGTTCTAAGTTAAGGAGCACACAAAGAGGAATTGTTTAATGAAGTAAAGAGGTGAGAATATCTCCCTAGAAAATATTTCAAAAATTCTATAATACACTTTTATAATTATTTGATGCTTGTAGATGTCAAAGAGCCTTAATAGGCTCATGAGACCTGCTAGGCCTAAAAGGCAGTCTGAGTGGGTAGAAACATAAGGAAGAAGAGTTGGAGTGTTGATCTATGTAAATAGGTGAATTTGAAAGATTGAACGAGTGTTTATTACTATTCCTCACAAGGATATCTTATTATTTCATATTTGATGTCCTTAAGACCATTGAGAGGTTAATAAGCCTACACAGGCCTATTAGGCTTAGATAGACATAGATAGGCCTATGCCTAAATGAAAGACGTTTTGATTATTTAAAGGATTGGTTAAGATCGAAGGGAATATTAGGAAGGATTTATGGTGATAATAAACTCAGGTAAAGAAGGAAAAGGCACCAAACTTAGCCCAAGGGTTACATAGGCATGATTTTTACCAAACTCTAAGATTATTTTACAAGAATATACAGGAATAGAGTTGAAAGAGAGTTTGGACCTGAAAGTTTTTTTAACCTTGGAAATGTGTTATATAAGTTTATAAATACATAAACTCTTTAGTGAAGCTAAAAATACTTAGACCCCATACCACCATCAAACACTCATTTTTGACAGTGAACAATGCCACATATAGGCAACCACATGAGATAATAAAAATAGGATTAGAGTTTGAAAAATTGAAGGTAAGAATAAGGGTGAGAATAGGTAAGAAAGGGGGTATTATTATAATGTTGATCCCCTTAAGTAACCTATAGGTCACTTGGACCCCAAAACTCAGTCAAGGCTAATTAGGACTAAAAGCTAGTCCTAAGCCTTGAGACCCATTATCACATTTAAAAAACACTTAAACCATCCTAGGAAGAGTGGACATAATAAAGAGGTTTAATAGGTTGTCTCAGGTCCTATAGGGAATTAATCAAGAAGTGGAAATTAAAATAAAATATTAAATTAGTCTTAAGACCTGTTAGAGATTTAGATTGCACCTAGTTGGAAGTAGAAGTGTTCAACCTCTACTTCCAAATATAGCTCAACATGGGAATGACCCCAAGTTATGGGTATCCTATGATGGGATCAGACCTCTAGGATGTTTAATGAGCCTAGCTCCTATGATGCATCATTTTAGCTCATTTCCACTACTAAAACCTATTAATGACCAGGAAAAAGGGGGAGAGAGAAAACATGAAAGGGAAACCTAAGATAAAGATGGTGATGTAACTAAATTATGGTTTTTAATTTTATTGACTCATAAACACTAATAAAATAAGCATAAGACTAGATGTAGGATTCTAAATATCTATCATACATCAGTGTTTCATGAAGAGGTTCACCAAATGATCATAAGTTGAGGGAAATGATGGATAGGTCTAATGAAAGACACTAACCAGTCATAGTATCCACATGTGAGCTTTAATAAAGAGATGTAGAACACTAAAAATTACCTGCATAACAAGATGAAATAGTAACTAGGTGAGATCATGACTTGACAAGGGAGAATAAAGATACTACATATGTAAATCTAACATGTACACACTATACTAGAATAATGAAATCTAAGATAGTCTTGTATTCATCTCAAGAGGTTACAAGCTCCATCTTGGTAGAGTTTAGTCATGCCCAGGAGAAGGAGTAGAGGGATACTAAGAGGATCATAGAGAGGATCCATGTTTTGGGTCAAAATCATCTATATATAGTAGAAAGAGAGAGAGATGGGAATAATACCTTAGAGAGTGGATAAAAAATTATCAAGATCAAGAAGTGAGGTGGTAAATCATTTATTTATTTATATATATGTGATTTGATCAACAAATAGATCTCCTTTTATCCTAATAATCCTCAAGCTCCTCTCATTGGATGAGAGATCCCACTAGAGACAAGGGTTTTTTATGCATGATGATAAAGTTTGTTTAAGTGGAATCAATGCTCTTAACTTCTTCTCCAACTACCATCTCACCACCTTGAGACCCTAAGTCTACTTGATGTGTTCATGAGGATCAAATCCTTGAATCCTAAAACTAATAATGCCATGCCATGACTGGTGATTAGTACCTAATTTTTTGATGATGAAGCTATGTTGATAGATGAGCCCCTTTGAATTAAACACATATCTTCTCTATTTTCATATTTTGATGATAGGTTCATCTATAAGAAGAAAAACAATATAAGAATATTGATTTTCCCATAATTTTGATGAACAAAATAAGTTCATAGGTGCATGTTCTTTATTTAATAATAAAATACCACCCCCTTTGGTCTATATTAGGTCTAAAAGACCTATTTTGCCTTTATGAAGCTCTGCTAGAAATGTTTTATCCTATTTTGATATTCAAACTATCAACCCTTTATCTATATTAGGTCTAAAAGACCTATTTTATCCTTGTGGAGCTTTCATGGTGATGTTATATCCTACAATATCCATTTGGTTTAGCTCATACCATGATCGAGCTAGGTTCCTTTATATTTTACCTTTCTTAGGTCTAAGAATGCACTATAAAATTTTATATAAATGTCTTAGGATTTATCTTTTGGTTTAATTGGTTATTGATATATGATTCAGATTATTGACATATTAACCTTTGCTGGCACCATCAATATTGATCTGTACAATCAAGTGAGAGTCATTGATCTTGCCCTTGACTTGTCAACTCTATCCAAGATTATGCCATGTGATAGACACATATTGATTTCAAGATCCTATTTTTATCTTGCTAGATTCAACACTGCTGTGTGGTAGCTTCTTGATCTCTTTGACCTTTTGACTCATCTCACATCATCAGATCAAGATGTATGATGCAATGTGAAATGTTAGATCTATTAGGACCCAATGTTTGAAAACTAATGGCTATTTCATGAGATTAAATTTGACATCCATGTTACTATCAATGAGATTCACATGATTTTCATTGAGATTTATGCAACCATCAAATTTAATCTCAAAAGAGTTTGTTTTGGTCAAGCTTTATTTTGACATTTTTGTGAATGTCTTATGCTACAAGTCTAACTTTGAAGCTTCATAACTTGAGTTAGAAAACTTTCATGGAGTTGAAACTTTATAGGATGATCATGGCATGGAGAAATCTCTGGCATTACAATCTCTTGGCTCATAGGGGATTCCTGAATGAAGATAAAAAAATGCATAAATGAACTAGTTTTTTCATTTTTCCATGACATCTTGGTGATGTTCTGGCCTTCCAAGCTTACAAAATTCATATTTTGAATTTTTTTTAAGGTTTTGATGAATTTATTAAGATTTTTGTAATTTGATCCATGCTCTAAATGCCCTAAACACATGAGAACCTACATGGTCTTATTTATTTTTCAATCTTAGACTTATTTCTAAGTCTTTGATCCACTACTTAATCAAACCATGCAAGAGATTCATATGTGGGCCAAAAATGGCCAACATCTTTGGTGACTCATAAGGGTTGCATGCCTATTTATGTAAGAGAATATAGACCATGTGTCTTTTTCAGTCCATTGGGCATGGAGTCTGTTCTCTAGTTTAATAAATTGACTTGGATTTAAAACTGGCTTCCAAAATTGCTCTAACCTCTTTAAAAAATACAAGGACCAAAAGGAGAACAAAATAAGATAGAGTGCCTAAGGCACTTATTGAAGGGAAACTAACCTAGAGAAAAATGGGAATAATAAAAAAATGTGACATAAACTACACTTAGAGGAATTTGAACAAAACAATCATGATATATATAACTTAAAACTATGTGTACTTTTTTCCCTAGATCAAAAGGAAAGTTTGATAACCTTCTTGCATCATAGGCTAAGGAATTGAATGAGGCATGTAGTTCTTTGACCTTTAGCTTTGATTCCTCCTTATTTATTATATCTACCAACTTTATTGGCATGATGATCAGTGAGAACCATGTAACTTTAAATAGGTTAGCTATGTGCATCTATATAGTTTCACTTTCATTATATGGCTCCTCAACTATAAACTCCAAGGTGGTTCAACAAGGTGTACCTCCTTGGTTTCCATGGTGTTTTAAATAAGTCTGGACTTCTTCTTTGATTTAATTTATTTAGGCTCATCAAGGAGATCTACATATTATACCTAATCTTGGTCATTTTCCTTCATGAGAAACTCTTTGTCCACCTTCTTAAGTACTTGATCCTCAAATTGACAAAGATCTTCAAGCTCTTAAAAGAGATTCATTTATAGCTACTAATAATCATTTTGTCCTTCACTTTGGTCAAACTAGATAAAATTAGTTTGATGAGTATCTTGATCCTTCTCAATAGGATATATCTCAATCTCATCCATGTCTACCATTTGTACCAATCTCTCATCAAGACCAACCTTATCATTTTGATTGGTCATACCTAAAGTATCATTATCTTCTTGAAGCTCCAAAACATTGATGGAATATTTAGGTGAAGATTCAACTTGTTGTACTATCTCATCATCCAATTTTACCATCTTAAGTTCATCAATCTCATTCATGAAATCATGGTACAACTGCTACCAATGGTCATCTTCCTATTAGATCTCATCTCCAAATTTCACTTGATCCTAAAACTCATCCTCTTTAACATTATGAAATACTAAAACATGCTCACTCTTTCTGAGTGGTGTCCCAATAATGATCTCCTCTTCTGACTCTGATAATTCATCATTATTAGTTATGAGTTCAACATGGAGTTCACTGCTTACCTCTTCAAGGAATGGCATTGGATGTTCTTGGGATGACTCCAAGAGAGATGAGATATATGTGGTACCTCTTTGGTTGAACTATTTATCTTTGATAGTCATTTCCTCCTCCTTTTTCACACTACTCTAGATGGATTTCCAAGAGGGAAATGACCTAGATTCTTAAGGAGGGAGGGATGGGGGTTGGATGACTTTGGATTTGTTTGACTCCATGACTTGTCTCCAAGATGGGAAAGATAGAGGTTCCCCTTTGACATTTTTATTCTGGTTCTCCTCATCCTCCCTTGTCTTTAGATCTAAATCTTTGATTTTCTTCACTATATTCTCTTAAAATAACTTTCATTTAAGGTAGTCAGTGGATTCATGAAGACAAGGAATGTAAGAAGAATCTTGAAGAGGGATTAGAGAGGTTTTTAGGGGTTTAGATTCTCCTTTAACTTGGGATTTTAAATTTAGATCTATCTTACTTTTCCCACCCCATGACTTCACCACTTAATTCCATCTTGGAACCTTGAAGGAAATCATAAGGGGTTCTTGAGGAAGGATGAAGTCTTGGATCTCAATAGTAAGATATTCCATAATGATATCCTTATTTCTTTGATAGCTCTCTTAGATAGATATCTAAGAAATAAAGGTTTGGGGAACACATGAGTAACTTGGCATACTAAAATGGTCATTTGGAATGGTCTCTTGGGGAGGAAAGGGTGGCACATAAGAATGTTGAGGTGGTGTCTATGAAGGCACATAAGATTGGTAAGGTTGGACCTATTATTACTCAAGGCCTTTTAGCTTATACTCAATACTTTGAATGTGGCCACCTACATACATCATCTCACCTTTGATATTATTCTAATTTGATCTCTCAATAGGTTCCCAATATTATTTTATTTGCTACAATGACTTCCTCACATAATAGATCTAGTAATCAGGGGAATTTTGGCCATAATACTTTTGTGAGCACAATTCTAGTGCATGATTTTTAAGGCTTATTAAAGTTTGCCTAAGTGTTGGTATGGATGGATAATGATAGGGTTGATGAGGAGCAATATTATGATGGGCTTGTTGTTCATATGGAGGATCAAGGCAATATTCTTACATATATGACTAATATTGGTCCCCATATTGCTAGTAAGGATCATGAGGAAGGTAAGAGCCACTTCCTTGATATTAAGGATCCTAAAAAACTTGACAAGGCTCCTCATAAGATTTGATATAAATCTTAGTAGGGATGATTAGGCTCATATGGATCATGAGGATCATATTGGGGTCACTAATAAGGAGGTGGATAGTAGGGATATTCATTATATCTATTCATATTGACCTCATTTATTAAATGAGATGTAGGAGATGACTAAAATTTTCAATGAGGCATACTTGGTCTACTCATAACTAGAAGTTTTGATTTGGATTTTCCATTGGTGTTAATGCGCTTGTTTACAAAATATGATTAGGGGAAAGACACCAAGATCTTCCCACTCTTTTGGACCTTTGTCCCATCAGGCATTCCATAACTATTGGAGATCTAGATTGCACCCTAGCTAGAATCAAAAGTGTTCAAGATCTACTTCCAAATCTAGCTCAACATGGGACTAACCCTAGGCTATGGGTATCCTATGATGGGGTTAGACCTCTAGGATTTTTAATGATGATAACTCCTATGATGCATCATTTTAGCTCATTTCCACTACTAAAACCTACTAATGACTAGGGAAAAGGGGGAGAGAGAGAACATGAAAGGGAAACATAAGATAAAGATGGTGATGCACCTAAATTATGGTTGATTCACTTTTATTGACTGCTAAACACTAATAAAACAAGCACAAGACTAGATCTAGGATTCCAAATATCTATCATACATCAATGTTTCATGAAGAGGTTCACTAGATGATTACAAGCCAAAGGAAATGATGGAGAGGTCTAATGCAAGACACTAACTAGTCATAGTTTCCATATTTGGGCTTCAATCAAGAGATTTATAAAAACATGACCTAAATAATAAGATGAACTAGTAACTAGGTGAGAACATAACTTGAAAAGAGAGAAAAACTCTACCACAAATGCAAATATGACATATACACACTATACCAGAATAATGAAATATAAAATAGTCTTATATTCATCTCAAGAGGTTACAAGCTCCATATTGGTAGAGTTTAATCATGCCTAAGAGAGGGAGTAGAGGGATACTAAGAGGATCATAAAGAAGATCCACTTTTTGGCTCAAAAGCCCTTATATATATAGTGTGTGTGTGTGTGTGTGTGTGTGTGTGTGTGTATATATATATATATATATATATATATATATATATATATATAGAGAGAGAGAGAGAGAGAGAGAGAGAGAGAGAGAGAGAGAGAGAGAACTAATGCCTTGGAGAGTGGAGAAAAATCATCAAGATCAAAAAGTAAGGTGGTAACTCATTGATTGATTTTTATATGTGTGATTTGATAAACAAACATATATCCTTTTATCCCAATAATCCTCAAGATCCTCTCATTGATTGAGAAATCCCATTAGAGATAAGGGTTTGTTATACATGATGACAAAGTCTATTTGAGTGGAATCAATGCTCTTAACTGCTTCTCTAACTTCTAGCTCACCAACTCGAAATCCTAAGCCCACTTGATGTGTTCATGAGGATCAAATCCTTGAATCCTAAAACTAATAGTGTCATGCCATAAATGGTGGTTAGTACCTACATTATTGATGATAAAGCTATGCCAATAGATGAACCCCTTTGCATTAAACACATATATTCTCCATTTCCATATTTAGATCATAGGTTCATCTATAGGTGGAAAACAAATATAAGATTATTGTTTTTCCTATAGTTTTGATTGATAAAAGAAGTTCATAAGTGCATGTTATTGATTTGATAATAAGCTACCACCCCCTTGGTCTATATTAGGTCTGAAAGACCTATTTTACCTTTATGTAGATATACTAGTAATGCTTGATCTTGTTTCAGTGTTCAAAATATCAACCTTTTATCTATATTAGGTCTAAAAACCCCATTTTATCTATGTGGAGCTTTCATGGTGATGCTAGATCCTGTAATGTCCATTTGGTTTAGCCTAGACCATTGTTGAGCTAGTTTATTTTGTCTTTTACCTTACCTAGGTCTAAGAATTCCCTATCAAATTTCATCAAAATGTCTAGGGCTAGATCTTTTGCTTTAATTGGCTATAGATATTTGACTCAGCTTGTTGATATAATGACCTTTACTTACACCATTGATATTGATTTGTATGATCAAGTCAGAGCCATTGATCTTACCCTTGAATTGCTAACTCTATCTAATATTGTGCCATGTGGTAGCCCCACATTAATTTTAGGATCCTATTATTAGCCTACCAAATTTAGAGCTTGTGCCATGTGGTCGCTTCTTGATCTCCTTGACCTTTTAACTCATCTCACATCATCGAATCAAGATTTATGATGAAATATGGACCATTAGATCTATTGGGACCCACTATTTAAAAACCAATGGTTGTTTCACAATCTTAAATTTTATGTCTATGATCCCATCAAATGAAATTCATGTGACCATAAAATTTAAGCTTAAAACGGTTTTTTTTACTTGAGATTTATTTTGATGTTTATGCAAACATCTTATGTTACAAGTCCAAGTTTTAAGCTTCATAACTTGACCTAAGAAGCTCATGCAGACTTGAAACTTTTAGAGGATGATCCTTGCATGAAGAACCATCTAGCACTACAATCCCTTAGCTCATGGGGGATTCCTAAGTGAAGATAAAAAATGAATAAATGATTTGGTTCATTTATTTCTCCATGATGTCTTGGTGATGCACTGACCTTCCAAGAATGCCAAATTCATCTTTTAAACATTTTTTATTGTTCTAATACATTTTTTAAGATTTGTGTAATTTGGTCCATGATCTAAATGAAAAAAACACATGAGAAACTATATTGTTTACTTAATTTTTCAATCTTTGACCTATTTCATAGTCTTTGATCCACTACTTCATCAAACCATGCAAGAGCTTCATATGTGGGCTAAAAATCGCCAACAAGACCCTCCTCTAACTACATAATCTAGGAAGTCATATCAAGTTGACTATTCAAGTGATCATATCCTTTATATCATAAGGTTTTAGGGAAAATTATCTTGTGGGAATATGGGTACCCATATGTAATTAAAATACATAAAATATTGAGTTGGATTGAGGAGTCCATGTTTATGAATCATAGATAAGACTGTAGACATGTACATAAGGTTGGTGAAGACCTTGAGGTCCACCATATTATATTCATATCTCCACACACAAGCTTCATGGGAACCAAAAAGTTTCAAAAGTTTTATAGGGATCTATGGGCTAAACATCCACGACCATAAGTTTTGGATTAGAGGTCTCATCTTCATGAACCATCGTTAAGATGGTAGGCCTCCAAAACCCTACTTAAACCCTAAGATAAACCAAATATGAGGAAAATGGAAATAATTTCACTCAATCACCCTATATTAACACTTGAAACATTTATTACACTTAGAAGAGACCCTAGTCATGGTACTTGGTTATACAAACATTGTACATAATTGTCAAAAAAATAGTACTTTTTCATAGAATTAGGTAGAGAGTAGGGTTCATAGGTATTTGGAAAGTTTAAAATCATTGGAGGTGAAGGTTTGAGACTTTTTATATATTCTCAAATCCTAAAATCTCCAAAAAATCTACCTGGGATTGCCTTTGTAAGTCTTCCCTAAATAGTTAGTCTATAGATATGAAGGAAAAGGTGACCTCTTCACCAAATTTGGCAAGTTTACAGGTGTATTTTGATTAAAAAGGACTATATCATGATATATGATGTTGTTTTAAACTTAAAAATCACTTATTCATATGATTTTAAGGTTTCATATAGGATTTTATGGCCATCAAATGTAAACAGTTAGGTAACTAAGCCTAATTGGCGTAGTATACCTACTTGGTCAACAAAGAGATATCAAAGTTGATGTGGAGAGGATATTATAATGGTCAATACAAATATATTATGCCTAGTAATTAATTCATTAAAGGAGGCAAGTGAATATTCCATGGTCATAATGGATAAATAAGTTAATTTTTTGACTTGGTCACTATGCTCAAAAGAAGGATAGGCTGTTGTATGCTTTATGATGGCTTAATTACATATCATTAATGTTTTAACTACCAAAAAAAGGAGGTATTTGACAAAATAGGGGCATATCCATTATTTGATATAGGTTTAACAAGTCAACCACATCCTCCACCACTCCATCTTAATGCCTAAAGGGTTCATTGAGGAGATCAACACATAGACAGTCATTTAGGGAGCTATGATTATTGTTATAACTATTTATAATTTATTTAATGATTATACTATGGTAATTTATGACCCCTAACTTTAATATCCATGAAATTATCCCCCTCTCTCTCTCTCCATTCCCAATTTTCTATATATTTAGGCCTTAAGGCATTGATTTGTATCCCTCACTTGTGTATGATGAGACTCTATCTAAATTGGAACTTTATAACCTCTTAAGCTAATGTAAATTAATGTTTTTAGAATTTTAATACTAGTTTAGTGTGTTATATTAGTTTTATTTTCATATGTGGTAGTATTTATCCCATGAAAAATATCACCTAGATACTAGTCTATGATCTTATGTAGGTCACATATAGTGTTTGAATGATAGGTGATTGAGCTTGGAGTGGTGATTTTGTTGGTAAGTGCCTTGATCTAGACCTTCCATAATTACCCTCATGTTTTGACCACTTAATTTAACCTCTATGTGAAACACTTTTGCATAGGAGTCCTTAGAGTTAGAAGATTCAATCACTTGTATTGCTTACTAGTGTTTATTGAGGTCAATTTGAGTGGATGAATGATTACATTAGTGCATCACCACCCCTTATAGTAGGTTTTATTTTTGACATTCTCTATCCCTTTTCACCCCAACATTAATAGGTATTAGTGAATTTATCCCAAATAGATGCAATAGGGGATATATCCCCATAATCTATAAGTTTGGTGTAATTATAGGTAACCCACAACCTTTAAGACAATCCCATGTTAGTCTAGGTTTAAAGCAAAATTGAACAATCATATTCACAAGGTGAAAATTGTTTTGCTAACAAGGCACATTATCAAGGAAAAACTAAGAAAATTTCAATGAATAAACACAAAAGATCACATATAATAGATTTAAACCACTTGGGAGTGACCCCACATACCTTACTCAAGTTCTTACACCATCGACTAGTGAAGATGATGCCAACAATGATGTAGGGTTTGATTATAACATATATGATGACCTTGCCAATACCAATTTATTTAAATCTTATGTTATATGTACTATTAATCATTTTTTCCCCTTCACCACTTACTCTTTACCATCCCTAACTAATAGTCTAGGATTAAAAAGAGTTGATAATACCACTAGATGAGTTTGAGAATTACGAGGCCATTTGTAAATTTTTGGGTTTAAGGGATCATATTCCTCTAGGAGATCACAAATAAGGTTTCTCTATTAGATTAGATACTACTACCTATTTTAGAGAGTGGGTAAACTTACTTGGCCAAAATAAAAAATGAAATTAAACATTAAGGTCTTAAAGTGAAAACCTCTTTGAGGCACTTTTAAACCAAGAAAAAACTAAATAAAAAGGCAAGTCTCTAGGTGAAAACTTGTTTTAGGCACTGTTAAATAGGGATGTTCACCCCTCTTCTCATGAATCATAGGAGACCACTAATCCAAGGTTGATGTATGGATCTAAAGTAAGTATTGAAGTATTATGCCCTTAACATTTGGTGTGTCTAAGAATATGTGTGGCCAGCTTGTGGCTTACATACCTCTTTTATATTCTTATTACATTTATCTATGTTCTTAGTTAGGTCAACCTATGGAATAACCATGGCTAAGTAGACTATATATAAGAGGTATTGGTTAGTATTTGACCATCATATTAAGTATTTTTCTCTTATTTCATTATTGTGGAAGTTTCCCCCTTGAAGTGGCTCTACTATATTAACTAGTATTCTACTCTGTTGTCAATTATTATTGTGTGATCTCTTATCTTTGATTGTTATGTGAAATATGTAATTATTCTACACAAAAATCTAAGTAATTTCCTTACAATTGGTATCAAATCTTCAATTTGGGCAAGTTTCCTATGGCATTTTTTTTTGATCTAATGACGCACAACTTCTATGAGTGGAAGGAGCAAAAAAATCTAACTTACAATATGGGAATATTTTTTTTTGTTAGAATACTATTGTTCAAAATGATTTTTTGAAAAAAAAATGTTAAAGAAAAAAAAATCCATTTACACATTTGTAGTCATGGGATTCATCTTGATGAGATGATTGCAATGATATATTTTATTGGTACAATTTTTTGCATTGAAAATTTTTACCCTAGTACACAAAAGCAGTCATTGGATTCATCTTGGTGAGGTGATTGGAATGGTACCATCTCCTAATACAATTTTTTTGGGGTGAAAGTCTTCCTAGGGTTTAAGCATGGTAGGTCCTACTACTTGGAGAATAAAAGGGTGCAAGGAAACTCTAAACACTCCTTATAGGGATGACATAGAATTCAGAATTTTAAATTTGATGATTTCTCAACTTCAGACTGACATAAAGGGCTTGGTGCAGTAGGATGAAGTCATTGTAGTTAAAACTAATGTTTTAGGGATGTATAGAGAGATTAATGGGGTGAACACTCAATTGCATTATATCACTATGAAATTGGTTGAAATTTCATCTCAGTTATAGACAAACAACCCTTTACTTCATCATTTGGGTCCTCCTCCTCTCAACACTAATAGTTCCAATCTTGGTGTGAAATTGATGTTGTAAAAAGTGTAAATGCATAATTTTGATGGTAAGGATCCTCTCATTTGGATTTCCCAAATTGAGAATTTATTTGATCTACATCAAAATTCTAGTTCTCATAAGGTGATAGTGGCATCTCTTTATCTAGAACTTGAGTAGCTTTGGTATCACTGGTTGTGTGATCAAAATAAAAATAATGGTTCTTTCATTATATGGTATATTTTCACTAATGAGTTATTGGTTCATTATTAGAATAATTTCCCTAAGAACTACTTTACACTATTAGACAAACTACATCAAACATGAAATATGTAGGATTATATTCATTAATTTTAGAATCTATCCTTATGGGTGGAAGATATCACTGAGGCAAATTTGATTGATCATTTTATATAAGGAATCAAAGATAGAATATAATTGGAGGTTCAAATGTTTAGTCCATCATATGTATCAAAAACTATCCCAAGGTCACACATGGTAAAAAAAAGAGATGGTCAAATGGAAAACTTTCACTACTAGTTGTGATCAAACCTTTCCAATACCATCATTTTCACAACCCATCAGATTGACACCTAAAAAAATTTAGGAGAAATGATCCAAAGGGTTATGTTATGGGTGTGACAAAAAATGCATTAAAAGACATTATTGTGTTGAAAATAAGTTATTTTACATTGAAGGTGCCAATGAGGATGCAGAAGGACCTAAGGAAGAATCTAAAAAATCTCTACCTACTATTTCTTGTCATGCCTTTTTAGGTATTAATACTCCATAAAATCTTAAGGTGGTGGGTTTCCTTAAGAAATAGAAGGTCATTATTTTGATTGATTCTAGGAGTATACACAACTTCATCAAAAATAAGTTGGCTACTCATTTGAACTATTTCATTTATCCCACTTCAGAATTTTAGGTCATGATTGTAGATGGTGGAATTGTCAACTATTTAGGAAAATTCCATAGTATTAAGTTGGCCATGGGATACTACCTATTAGATTCTCCTATGTTTTTTATTCTTATGGGTGGATCCAACATTATTTTGGGAGTACATTGTCTCACCATTTTGGGCACTATTGAGATGAATTTCTAGGAGTTATTCATCCACTTTCATTACGAGGGAAGGAAATTTGAGCTAAAGGGATTAAGGAATAAATATCCATAACTTGTTATCTCCCATAAAATGACCAAAAATTTCCAAAAGGGTATTGAAGGATTTTTGTCTCACTTTTTTTCAATTAAAGTCCAACTAACTTAGCCATCTACAGCTCTTGATCTACAATAAGTGATGGACACCCATTATATTATTTTTGGTGACATGATGAAAGGACTTCCACCCAATTGCATGAATTATCATTCCATAAAAATTATTCTTGGTAGTACACCACCAACATCAAGCCATTCAAGTATTCTTATGAACAAAAAAAAGAAATTAAAAATATGGTATAGGAGATATTGGATGCCAAAATCATTTGTTATAGCCAAAGTGAATATTCTTCACCTGTTATCATGGTGAGAAAGAAAAATGACACTTGGAGGATGTGACCCAACTATAAAGAGATCAACAATTACACTATCAAAGATATGTTTCCTATTCCTATCATTGGTGATTTAATATATGAATTGAATGTTGCTCTTTATTTTACCAAGTTAGATCTACATTTTGGGTATCATCAAATCTAGATTCATGTAGAAGACATACCCAAAATAGCTTTTAGAACTTATGAGGGATATTATGAGTTTATGGTTATGATTTTTGGTATAAAAAATGCACCATATACCTTTCAGATTTTGATGAATACTATTTTTAGGCCATTTTTGAGGAAATTTGTTCTAGTGTTTTTTGATGATATCCTCATTTATAGTAAAAATTGGAAAGACCATTTGCATCATGTGAAATAGGTACTCTAAATTCTTGAACAACATTAGTTATATGCTAAATCTTCCAAATTTAATTTTTAAGATCTTGAAGTTAAGTATTTGGGTTAAATGGTTTCATATGAAGGAGTGCAAGTGGATTCTAAAAAAATCCAAGCAATGGTGGATTGGCTGATTCCTAAAACACTCAAGCAACTAAGGGGATTTATGAGGATAACTAGTTACTATCATAGTTTTGTCAAAAATTATGGTATCATTGCAGCCCCACTCACCTCTTTGTTTAATAAAGACTCTTTTTAGTGGATTGATACAACTACCAGGGCATTTGAACAATTGAAATTAGCTATGTGCACCACTCTAGTGTTGGCCACTCTTGATTTTTCTAAGAATTTTGTGGTTGAATGTGATGCATTTGGATATGGTATGGGTGTTGTGCTCATGTGAAAATGTAGACAAATTTCATTTGAAAGTCACCAATTATAGGGTAAAAATTGGCTCAAGCCCATCTATGAGAAATAAATGGCCATTTTGCATGAATTCAAACAATGGAGACCTTATTTGATGGGTCATCAGTTTCAGGTAAAGATTGAACATGATAGTCTCAAATATTTTTTGGAATAATTATTTTCATTATAATAATAATAAAAATGGGTAACTAAGATGTTAGGCTATGATTTTGAAATAGTGTACAAGAAAGGCAAGGAAAATGTGGTGGCAGATGCACCATCTAAGAGGGATGAATCAATTAAGGTATTGCTATGTGCGATGACCATTTGGCAGGTATATTGGCTAGAGGAATCAAGGTCATAATGGGAAAATGATAGTTCTACCCATGATTTGATTTAGAATATTCAATAGGATTTGGGTGTATTTGAAAAATTCACATGGAAGGGTAATGAATTATGGTATAAAGAATGATTATACCTATGTAATAACTCTCTTTTCAAAAAAAAATCCTTTAGGAACTTCATATAACTCCACTTGGGGGTCATTCAAGATTTTTGAAAACCTATCATAAAATCAAGTAGTATTTTTTTGGGAAGGAATCATGGGGGGTGTATAGAAATATGTGGATGAATGTATGATCTGTTAACAAAATAAAGGTGAAACCATCAAAACCCTAGGTATTTTTTAGCCTTTATCCATCCCTAGCTAGCATTGGGAAGAGGTGTCTATGGATTTCATTATAAGGTTACTAAGATCTGATGGTAAAAATGTTATCATGGTTGTTGTGGATCATCTTATTAAGTATGCTCATTTTTGTTCTTTATCACAACCCTTTAACGATAGTATAGTAGCTTTTGATTTTCTAAATATAGTTCAAAAACTGTATGGTACTCCTAAGACCATTGTCAGTGATAGAGATCCCATTTTCACTAGTAATTTTTGGACTAAATTATTTGCATGTTTGGGAACCATGTTGGCTCATATCTCATCTTGTCATCCTCAATCAGATGGACAAACTAAGGTAGTCAAAAAATGTTTGAAAGGATATCTCTATTGTTTTATTTTTGATAAACAATATAAATGGGTTTGTTGGTTGTCACTTGTTGAATGGTGGTATAGTACTTATATTCATAGTTCTTCCAAAATGTCTCCCTTTATGGCATTATATGGATACCACCCTCCATCCATCACTTTAACCTTGAAGGTCCATCTTAAGGTTCATGCAGTTGAGGAACATATTCACCACCAACAAGAGGTCCTTGTAAGTTTGCATGAAAATTTAGCCATGGCCCAAAATCATATGAAGCAGTAGCCAGATAAACACAAGAGTGAGAGGCATTTTGACATTAGTGTTTAGGTCTTTTTTGACTTGCATCCATATATGCAGATGTCCTTGAAGCAATAGAAAAAGGATAACAAGCTGTCCCCCAAGTATTATGAGCCTTATTAGATCTTGCATAAAATTGGTAGTGTGGCCTACAAGTTAGAGTTTCCTTCATCCACTCGTGACATTAAATATTTCAAGTATCATGCCTAAAGAAAGTCATTGGACATAGAGTTTCTACTCAAACCAAGTTACCAAAATTGGATGAGGAAGGGAGAGTTATTATTGATCTTGAGGCAATACTTTAATGTGCACTAAGTAGCCATGGTATAGAGTAATTAAGGAGTACCTGATCAAATAAAAGAATCTTCCATGTGAAGATGCCACCTGGGAAGATGAATCCTTTATGCATAAACATCTAGAGTTGATTCAACATTGAGGACAATGCTGTTTTTAAGGGGAGGGACATGCTACGCCCTTAGCCTTTGATCTATCTAGGGATATGTGTGGCCAAATTGTGGCTTACATATCTCTTTTATATTCTTGTTAAATTTCTCTATGTTCTTAGTTAGGTCAAACTATGGAATAACCATGGCTAAGTAGACTATATATAGGAGGTAGTGTTTAGTCTTTAATCATAATATTAAGTATTTTTATGTTATTGCATTGTTGTGGAGGTTGCCTACTTGAATTGGCTCTTCTATATTATCTTTTTTTCTACTTTACTGTCGATTATTATTGTGTGATCTCTTATCTTTGATTATTTTATGTGTTATATATTTATTTTGTGCAAACATCTAAGTAATTTCCTTACATGAAGAGTCAAAATATTTTGAGTAGATAATATAGGATTGCCCATAGGTATGAGTTACATGGAATTTACCACCATTGGGTAATTTTAATTCATCTTATTTGGGAGAGTTAGATGAACCAATCCAATTAGAAGACTATAACATTGATAACTAGTTTACTTATTTTCCAACTCTTTTATAAAATGGTTTTAAACTGTTTGTGAATGACACTTATAACATAAACATTAGGAATCTAGAGGACCAAAAATGGATTAAATTAGGTACATCCCTCTTTGAGGAGGAATGCGAAGTCTTTATAGCCATTCTAAGGATTTTTTTGATATATTTGCATGGGTCTATTCATATATGCCAGGTTTAGAACCCACGTTAGTTATGCATCATATTATTATACACATTAATGAAAAACCAATTAAGCAAAAGTTGAGAAAAATACATCCTCATATTATTATATTCATCAAGAAAGAGTTTGAGAAACTCTTAGACATGAGGTGAATTTTACCTATTGATTATTTAGAGTGGATTTACAACATAGTACTAGTTAACAAGAAGCTAGAGGGTATTAGACTATGCAATAATTTCTAGGATATTAACAAAGCCTTCCCAAATGATGACTTTACTTTACAAAACATTGACATGATTTTTGATTCGATGTCTAGATATGAAATGATTTCCATTATGGATGGTTTTTTAAGATATAACAAAATTAGGATTACACTAGAATATCAACACAAGACAATATTCACCACTCTATGGGCAATGTTTTTTTATTAGGTGATGCCATTTGGACTCAAGAATTCAAGAGCAATGTACCAAAGAGCTATGATAGTAATTTCCCATGATATGATGCATGCCATTATTGAGGACTATATTGATGACATCCTGGGTAAATATAATACACATGTTGACCATCAATTTTACTTTAGATAATTTTTACTTTGCACTATGATGATGACATTTTTGAGAGTACAAAGTTAGGTTCAACCATAAAAAGTGTGTATTTGGTGTAACTTCTATAAAATTTTTGGGCTTTATTATTTCTCATTGAGTCATTAAAATTTAATCCTTCTAAATTTTAGGACATTACTGAGATGATGATGCAATCTACCTTGAATTAGGTCTATAGTTTTCAAGGAAAATTATAGTTAATTAGATGATTCATTTCATAGCTAGTTGAGAAATGCCATTCTTTTACATACTTGCTAAAGAAGGGCACCACTTTATCATGGAATGAATATTTATAAAAAGCATTTGACCATCTCAAAGAATAATTGGTCAACCTACCTATTTTATTGTCACCTATGCCAAACAAACCATTGTTACTTTACTTGTTAGGCACAAAAAATGCCATGGGGGCACTTTTGGCACAACATAATGAATAGGTTAAAGAACATGTCATCTAATACCTAAGCCAAAAATTGGTCATGTATGAACATAATTATACGCTAATCAAGAAATCCTTTTTAACTATGGTTTTCTTAGCCAAAAATTTACAACACTATAAGCTAAATAATAAGACTATTATAATTGCCAAAGTATATCCTCTCAAGTATCTACTATTTGAAATAGATTTACAGGGTTACATGGAAAAATGGATCATGCTCTTGAGCAAATTTGAGATCAAGTATGCCAATCAAAAATCCATTAAGGGAAAATTACTTGTGGATTAGCTTGAATAAGTTCCTCTTCCTTGTTAGCTAAGGAATATGTACACTAACTACTTGCATATATGAACATGCCATGTGGATAGGGATCATGGTTTATTTTTTGTTAGTGGTTATTATACAAGATTGTCATGAAGATATTTTATTTTAAGATTGAATCATGTATGTGGAATATTTAGAAATAGAATATAGGTTGGCATACCTAGACGCCAAGTATAGACATCATGATTATAATAATATAGTTTTCAAGATTATATATTCCTACAAATTATAGTAGAATGGGTTATATAGTGTTGGATAGTATTGGTTAATATTGTATATGAGCCTTTTGAGTAAATCCTAGGATATCTGGAATGAAAGTGTAGTGAGTGATTTATAATATGAAGATTATAAGTAAATTTAGTATTTTATGGTTAATATAATAGCTCTATGCTTCCTATGTGAGATAAATCTTTTAGGTAATGATATGTGTTACAATACTATCTCTTATGGAAATGGTTGTCTTCTATTTGATATTATCTTCTCATTATGAGGTTGGGTGATATTTCATAATAAATTCATGAATTGATAATCTTCCTCTATAAACATCTTGAAGTTACCATCATCTATTATAAATATTATTATATTAATTAATAGAAAAAGCTCTTTTCTTTGGGATTTTGAAAACTATGTTGTCATATCTGAGTTTTACCATTAAGTACATATCTAAGTAGATAGTCATAGGATTACTCAAGATTGTATAAACCTCTATGATCCTAGAATAGAATTTGAATGCCAAGTAATGATCTTAATTTCATATAATCTCTTCCAAAAATCATACGAGTTATCTCTATAATTAACATGTTATAGTGAATGTAGAAACCTCTACTAACAATGGTGTGGTAAGCATGGAACTTACTATTTGAGGATATGCTAAGGTGCTTACCTATTCAAAGATACATGGAATGCTAGCTAGATAAAAAAATAGCTGAGTTTGCATAGAAGGAAGCTAAAATAATAGGGTGTTCTAAATAATAGATTGTGCAGGAACATATTTATGTGAAATTTATGAGATATTTAGGTACAAATTACCTGGATTATGTTTATACCTCTAAATGTATCATATGTGTCCTTAGTGTTTAAATAACACTTCTCATGTTAGAATTTTGGGAATTTAGAGCATGAGTAGAAGGATTTGGCAACTTGCATTACCTGTGGTGAAATAGAGGCAGAGCAATGTTTAAATTGTTCCACAAAAATTATATTAATTGGTGGTTGGGAGCCACCATGGAAAAAATATTTAAAAAGTGTAAGTATCTATGTTAATACTAGTGAATTATGATCAAATCTTAAACTAGAAACTAATCTAAATGGATACTTAAAATTAAATCTAAACTAATGTGATCTAGTGAAAAAAAGAAGCAAATGAGAAAGGTAAGGTAGAAAAAAGAATAAGTGATTACTGATCTTAGCCCCAAACATTATGACAAATTTTTAATTACAATTGAGTATGCATTTAACTAGTATATAATGAAAAATAGTGTAATCTCAAATCTCACAACACACTAGGCAAACCTTGAAGGATGATATAAAGAATTACAAGTAAGAACTAAATTTAATTTAAACATTTTCTAACACACTCAAATAACATTGGCACATTCAAAAGCAGAGCAAATAAAATGAATCAAATTCAAGATCATTCAACTAATATACCATAAGCACAAATTAACAACCATATAATCAAAGATGCAACTCAGAATTCATAGAAACTATTCAAATCTAAGACTTAAGACTAGAAATTGAGAGAAAAACATGTAATAATTGATGCAAACAAACTTGGACAATCCGTTTGGAGCTCTTTGATTATATTAACTACTTAAAGTATATAAATTTTGCTCAAAATTATTTCCATTTACAAGATGGTAGTACTGGCTTTTATAAGAGCTCTAGGCAGTGTACTGGTTAGTTTACAAGATACAAATGTATAATAAGTAAGGAAAACTATCCTTTTTTAGAAAGTTCTAGAATACACTTGTTTTTCGAAACTATACTGACCTGGAGGAAAATATGCTATTAAACTAGCATGTGATTTTACAATAGAATATTCCATTTACAAATATTACAATGTTTTTACAAAGAGGAATATTAACTAATTAGTGGGCCCATTACTTAAGGGATCCCTTATTACTCTTGTAGAAGCTCCATAGCTTTTGGATGTTATTCTTTGACAAGCTCCAAATCTACAATTGGCTTTAGGAGACAGACATATTCTTTATCAACTAAGTCATCGAAGTCTCTATCATCCCTTGGCATAGCTTCTTTGATGCTCCTAGATTTTTCAATCTTTCTTCAGTAGTGAAGATCATGCCTATAATTATACTATTGTCACTACTATATTGGCCTTGGCTTTTCCTTTGTACTTCCTATATCACTAAAGTGACTAGATGATTATATTATTCATTATCAATAATGACCAGGGATATAGAATTCATAGGATTAGCCAACATGGTGCCAAGGAGATATTTAATTCTAGTCATCAGCTCTTCATCATCCCTTAGGAGTCGGTCCAACCCTACTGACCAAGCACTTAAACTCTAGATCTTATCCACCACTATCCTAATATAGCATTTAAGTGAGCTAGGCTAATGGTTTTGAATTTAGGAATTCTATTCCTAATTAGTATATTGATGAGATCCCTTATTTTAGCCTTTGCATGCTACCATTCTATCATCAATCCTTTGGCCACTTCACTTTGCTAGTTCAATGCATCTTGTCTTAGTTTCATTGATTTTAAGGAATCAAACATGTCAAAAGGGGATTCTTCAAACACCTTTATTATGGATCAAGGAATTGATAGGATAGCTTGGGTCTCTAAATTATCTTTTTCCCTCTCTAAGTTATGTATCTTTTTCTTCAAGCCTTTGATCCCTACTCTAATTTGAGTTAAATGGGCCTTGGCTAGGCTTTCTATGTCCTCTTCATGGATGGGTAGTTTACCAGGCTACTATCCCCCAACTAGAGTTAAGCCTATAAATGGTTCAACCTTTTGGCATGTGAAATCTTCAGTCCCCAAAATGGATTTTATTATTGTTACTCTTTTTAACCCAACTATCTCTTGATTGAATTATATAGTTGTAGTTGGTTCAATATATTTTGAAGGCTCAAGGGCCTCCATCTGGGTATTGTTTCATGCTCCTAGAGCACCTATCTACTTGCTATTTAACCCTGTAATGGTCACTATTCTTATTTATTCTTCCTCCTTCATCAAAGACCTTAACTATGGCTTGATATCATCATGTACATCAATTTTAACATCTTTAGTCAAGGTCCAAAAGAGACAAAGTGGGAATCTTTTGAAATTTTCCATATATGAACCAATCAAGGATGATTGGTCCATGAATAGGGTATTCCTCACTAGATAAGTTGATTTTACTTGTAGGATGAATGAAATTCAACTTTGGCCTCTTTGTCCAACTAGGACCAAGGCTAATTCTACCTTTCTTTTATATGGGGGTGCTACTAGAACTAAATCCAAAACAACCTCTTTTCTTTTGTCTTTCTTGACCTATTGAATTTGAGCCTAGGGTTATTAAGCTTTCTCCTCCTCTTCTTTAGAGCCATATGCTTCAACAATGACCTTTAGGGCATCTTCCACTATTTCATTTGGTTCCAAGGAAATCATGTCCAAGTAATCAATGGGAGATGTTGGTCTTTGGGGTAGAGCTAAGGATGAAGGTCCCTCACCAGGCCTTTCTTCCAGCTTTTCCTTTCTAAGACCTTATTTAATTTTTGTATTGGGATGAATTTCTCTCTGTGGTTGATCCTAAGTTGGCATGGAAGATCCAGGTAGAAAATGGTATTAAAGAGGTCCCATTTTCCATATGTCCCCTAGTGGTTTTTCATTAATAATCAATTTATGTTCAAGTATAACATCATGCTTCTTGAACCTAGTCAGTAGTTCTTCAAAACTTATAGCCTCGATGCAAAGAAGATCATTAAGGACTAAGTTGATGTACATAAATTGGCTTGGGTATCTATTTTACCTTCAAATTCTTGCCCACCCTATCATAGGGATCTCAATGCCTTAGATCAACCAGATGAAATCCAAAATAATCTTAGTGCCTACTAATGGTGTCCACATGTTTTAAATCTTGAAAAATAGTTCTACCAATTATTAAAGGGAAGGGATGAAGGAGGAATTTCCTTTTATCCTTTCACACTCCATCAACACCGTGAAGAAGTTAACTTGCTAGTTTGTTGGGAACATAGATAATCAAATTGAAAGGTTGAGTTAGAATCCCTTCAATTCTGATCATAGTACAATATGGATACAACTAAATGTCTCCCATTAGTTCCACATAATTATTGATTAGAGGGATTACCCTTGGCATTGGGATACCTATGATGGATTTTACTAAAGTAGGATAAACATAATCACAAATGAATTTCATGTGGTGTATATATTTGAAGATATGTAGCTTTAAATAATTGTGGGAGCTTATGAATTTGCCCTCAGGTGACCAATTTTTGTTGTGAAGGATCCTGCTGGAGGCTATCAGGGAATATAATAAATAGGACATCATAAATAATTAGTTTCTAGTCTTCTTCTTGATGGTTTTAAATTGACTCCCTAGGTGGATGCTAATCATATCTCCAATTGAGGGAGTGATCCCTTTTTCTACCATGAAGTAGACATAAGATACCCATATCTTATTAACAAATGTGGTTTAAGGGGCCCCAAATATTCTATTAAATAGGGTTATAATTACCCTAATTTCCTCTTTAAATTGGGCAACTGGGATGTTGCCATTAGGGTCTCAGATCACATGGTTCCCTTAGAGCAATTATAGTCTAAGGATGGTGTTAAGATCAATCTTGCCAGTCCATTCCTTAATGGTGGGTAGGTCCACATGGGGTTTTAAAAGTTTGTAATATATCTCAAATGATAGTGGGGAAATATATGCAACTCTCCTAGATCTCCCCTCGTGAATGATCTAGTCATTTTAATTTTTACAATCTATAAAAATGAGAGCAAGGATGTTAATACAATGGAGTACCTCTAGTTTAGCTATGACATAATAGAGACTATCCATTTGAACTAAAAATAGGTCATAATACCTCCTACTAACTATGGCAATCCTTTATTCTTCCTTGGTGATGGCTTGTATCTCTTCAATGGTACAAAAGAGCTTGGACTAATTATTATTTTTAGTGTTCAAGGCCATAGTGTCCAAGTTAGTGTCTTTGAAAACCCTTACCTCACTATATATAGATAGATACAATTGTATCTTGTCCCTCAATTGTTTCCTTTGAGATGCCATGGCTTCCACGCTTAAAAATTACTCACAATTAGATTGTAAATAGTCTCTAGGTTAGTTCTTTCATTCCCAAATAAAAATTAAACTTTTTCAAGATTTACTATAATCAATACGAGTTTGCTTAGGGATTTTTATGGAAGTTTTAGGGATTTAAAAATTTAATGGTGGTAGATTATTCAGACCTAGGCTTATATGTGCCTATGATTTTATTTTGACCCTTTGCCTTTATACATTTGCCCTTAGACCACATAAGATCTATTTTATCACTTTGTGCTTGTGTGGTACTTATTTGGCATCTATCTGACATTTCTCATGGCATTTTTCATAAATGCCTCTAAGCACTAGCCAATGTTTTTTGAAATCTAACCTTTAGATTCATATCATTAGATCATGATAAAGGATCAACATGGACCATTTATTATGATCCAGGCACTTGCTTATCATTGGTTCCTTTTGGTACCGATCCCCATGGTTGTGCCACTTGGCATTTCCATGGGCTTTTTGAGATCTAGCACCTTTGTCAGTCACATATTAAATGCACACCTACCATGTGTCAAGCCTATAGGCTCTCTAAGCTTCATAGAAAATTTGTTTACAATTTCACAGTGTTGGATCATCTTTATGATGAAGCATGCCTTGCCAGATATTGTAAGATACATGAACTTTAATCAGCACATAGCTATATAAAGGACTTAAGATAAAATTCTTTTACCTAAGTCTATTTCATATTAATAAACATGAAAAGACATAGGTTATAACATTTTATGATAAGTTTTAAAGCATAAATGACCCCTCAAATGACATAAAACATGCCCCTTTTGCCTAAGTAAAAAAGTTAGATAAGCTTAATTTTGACATCCTCACAGATGTCAATGGTAGCTTTGTGGATGTTCAAATGATGTTTATGAGGATGTCAAATTTAAGATTGTGAATTATTTTAGGTTAGGTGGGCTTAAATTTCATGGTTGTATGGATGTCAAAGATGGTCTCGTAGACATCAAATGATGCTTTCATGAATGTCAAATTTAATCTCATGAAATTCCTATATTATAATATGGGAGCACCATGTTGTAGCTCCATGGGGCTTCTTGGGATCTCAAATTCAATTCACTCTATCTGATTAAAATCCATGATGAAGCAAGAGCCATTTGATCATGATCTAATTAGTCATACCCCATTAGTTCCATTTAATCTATGAGACCCTTTACTATTAAATATTGAATATGAGAGTGCTACATGGTAAATCTATGAAGCTTCATGAACCTTTAAATTTTCAATATTGGCTTTGCTCTATTTGATCTTTAGTCCATGGTGAAGCATGAGCCATTGATCATGATCCAAATTCTCAAACATGATTGGTCGAAAGGAATAAGTGCTTAATTCTATCAAATTTTATTCATGTTATCTGATTAAAAGCCATGATGAAGCATGAACTATCAGATCCTACAAGATGCATGATATTTAAGTCAAGGATCAAGGTGAAAATAAAAACATAGGCTAAAATGTTAAGTCTAAAGTCTTGTTCTTGTCAATAAACATGAATGAGGCTTTAGAATTAAAACTTTAGGCTAAATAGGTAATAATAAAGGGGACTATGCTAGGAAAATAAAAGGACCCTACTAGCATAACATTGGACTTGGTTATAAATATAAATAATAAAAGGGGAAAATAAAAGGGACCAAGGCATAAATTTTAGGCTAAGGTTTGTTCATGTTAAAAAACATGACCAAGCTTTAACATTAAAATTAGGCTTAAGTTCAAAAAAAATTTAAAATATTCTTGCCAAATGCTTCCACCAAATGCAAATTTGAACCAAAGGTTTAAGCCAAGATTTTTTAAAGCATGATCCATCCATAAGGGTTCTATGAAACTTATAACTAGAATATATGAAGACCAATCATTAGCAACATTAGTCAAGCTCAAAGAAAAACCATAAATCAGTAAGCCAATCTTATCAAAGTAGATGATCTTCAAATTCTAACAATGATCTAATCACATTGAGTTTTTAGGGTTAAGGCTCAAATTATCTCAAGGGTCCTAATTTTTTAAAAATGGGGGTATGTTAACCTCAACAAATGGAGAGTTCTAAGGGAAACATAGTAATATGTTATAACCTAGAGACTCTAGTTCATACAAACAACTAAGTCATCCACTCCACTTGATCAATGAAATTATCTAGATTAGTTTATGGTTGAAACAAACCTTGCACTTCCATAATTGGGATAAAACATTAGGACATAGTCATATTGTGTGTGTATTTTTATTCCACTTACTATTTACCATGGGATTTAGGGGACAATTTCTAGGTTTCATATCTTTAATCATTGACTTGGAGTATGTTTAGATATTCATTAAGAACCATGCTTCTAGTTCAAATAAGGTTTGGGCATTGTTCTTCTACTATCCAAGCATCAATAACCCTGATAGATATGCCTTTATCTCCACTCATGGCCTTGTTACACTACTAGCTAGGCATGCATAGCATTGGTGGAGATTACCAGAATAACCTATGCTTAAAAGCTTTTGATTTTGCATTACATTCTTATTTTTTGTATTTTTAGATCTTTTATGCTTTCAACAAGGTTGGGAACTAGGGTATCTAGGTTTAAAGATTTGGTCAAGTGTTTGATCCTAAATAAATCACCTATGGTTTCAACCATTATCTTAAGAAAGAATGTTTGTTAAGTGCAAGCATGACTGTGCCTCAATAGTTTAAGCTTTCATCCTACAATTGAAAATCTTATTAAAACCAAATTTAGGTCAAGACAATGTTCAAATTATCATAAAACAACTAACCTATTCATTAGTCTTTACTAGTTTTTTCAAATCACAACATTAGGCTCACATTTTAGATCCATTATCAACACATATATTAGGTTCATACCACATTCCTAGACTTTGGAGTTTCAAGAAAGCTAAATAAAATTTGAGCTCAAGGTTGTCCAAAAGGATTTATTGGAAATAAGGAATAAGATAATAAAAGAAAACACATAATAAAAGCAACAAAGCAAGAAATAAAGGAAACAAATATATATACATGTTTATATACAAATAAGGGACAGGAAGGATAAAAAACTAAATGAAACTGACTAGCCTACGTACACTAAGTCTAACCATCTTACAATTTAATCCATAAAGACTTTAGGAGGGGTAGCATAGAATTAATGCTTGAAGTAATGCCCATTGGTGGATAGTGTGAACTCTACTCCTTGTTGATCTTTGAGCTTGAAGGTGTTATTTCCCAGTGTGTCTATAATCGTATATGGGTCAATCCATAAAGGTGTGAACTTTCCATGTTTGCCCTTAGGCTCAGATGATTTATCCTAAAGGAGAACTAAGTTACCTTATTTTAACACCTTTATCTTTAATCTTTTGTCAAACCATCTATTCACCATGGTCCGATGTATGCTAAAATCAGCAAAATCCTTCTCACATGCATCTTCCATCTAGATGATGTCTAGTAATCTTGAATTTTCAAACTCCTATATTTATTCTATATAATCTTGCATGAATTTGTATATGGGAAACTTTAGAGTGATAGGGAAGATAGGCTTTTAGACATACACCAAAAAAAATTGTGATGCTTTTAAGGCTTGCTTGATCCTTATCCTGTTTGCCCATAGGGCATACTTGAGAAGTTTGTACCAAGTCCTGGGCTTATTTGTAATAAACTTATTAATTACTTTCATTAAGTTCTTGTTGGTAGACTTAGACACTCAATTTACTTAGGGGTGATAGTTGGATGAAAAATTGAAATAAATGCCATTATCATACGCCCATACTATCATCTCAATGGATATAAATGTAGATCTATTATCATACACCAAAGAGACTAGAGTTCCAAACCTAGTATAAATGTTCTCCTCCAAGAAACTAATCACTTCTTCCATCCTTCATTATTTGGTGGCTATAGCTTCAGTCTACCTTATGCGATAATTTATGGTAGTCATGATGTACTTGTGACCTTCTAATAAATATGGGTTGATTACCCCTACAAATTCCAACCCACATTATGCAAGTGGGTTATCAACCATGACTGGTTGTAAAGACATTTCTACCTTAGGATCTTTGGTGCTAAATATCTATCAAGAGTGACATTCTCTCATGTGCTTGTGAGCATCTTTAAAAATAGTTGTCCAATAGTATCCAACTTTGAAGATCTTGTGGGCTGATGTCTTCCTAGATGGATGCCCATTACCAAAATTTTCATGGAATGTGATCATGATTTGGGTAGCTTATTTTGAGATAGATCTCAAATAGACCCCTTTAATGTTATTTATATATAAGACCCCATATTTGATCAGATAATGGGCTACCTTGAGCTTTAGAGCCCTCTTTTTCTCCCTTATCAGTCCTGTAGGACATGTACCACTAATTAGTAAATGAATGATGGAATCATACCACTAACTAGCTTGAAAATTTTACTGATCAATTTACATAATACTTAGCTTAGGGATGGTATTAATGATCATTTGGATCAAGCTTTGACACCTTACTAGTTTTACCATTTTCATTTCTATGTCATATTATTATAAAATTGACATCCATTTACCTCTACGTTCTCTAAGCTCATTCTGGCTCAGCATAAGTTTTATGGCAGGGTCGAGTAGAATATCATGTACCTTATTTCTAAGGATATAGTGCCTAAATTTATTCACTACCTTAACTAATGCATATGCTTGTATATAAAATTAATGAATAGTTCAATTTAACATTCTTAAATTTATTACTGATAAAAGCTATTGGGTGATCATACCCATCAAATTTTTGAGTTAAAACTATAGCCATAGTATGGTTACATGCAAAATAATAGAGATATAATTATTTTGAAATGTCAAGACTTATTAATACTGGAGCTTGGCTAATTGCTTCTTTGATTTCATTGAATTCCTTCCTAGATTCTTCATTCTAAGTGACCTTGGCATCCTTATTTAGCATGTCATTCAATGGCTTGACAATCTTTGCAAATCTATAAATGAACTTCCTTACAATGTTTATCCTACAAAAAACTGATTTTAAGTCTTTCCTACTATTTGGAGGCTCTATCTTAGATATAGCTTCCACTCTCTTAGGGTTTATTGAGATCCTATCTTTAGTTATGACATGAACCAAAATTTTTCTTTTAGTAACACAAAAGATGATTTTCTTGGGGTTTAGGAAGATTTCATACCTTTTTCATCTCTCAAATACTTGATGTAAATATATAAAGTGATCTTCACTATTTTTATAAAAAATGGTTAGATCGTCCATATATATAATGATACACTTACCAATTAGACCTTAAAAGACATGGTCCATGGCCCTTTGAAAACTAGCTCTTACTTTTATTAGCCAAAAATGCATTATCTTGTAGGTTAAGGTCCCCCATTTTATTGTAAAGGTTGTCTTCATCATATATTCTTTGTCAACCAACACTTGGTTATATCCTGAAAAGCCATTAAGAAAAGACATCATAGTTGATCCTAAAAAAACTTGTATCACCTAGTCAATAGAGGGAAGAGGATAGTTATCCTTTTTATATGATTTTAAAAAATTTATAGTCAATGTATAACATAATCTCACCATTCTTATTTCTAATTGGTACCAAATTAGCCACCCAAGTAGAGTGTCTGAAGGGGAACACAATTCTAGCATCTAGTAATCTCTTGACCTCTTTGAAGATCATTGGTTCTAAGACATGGTTCAAAGACATGGTTTACATGCCTTTGATTTTACCTAAAGGGTCTACAACTTTATTTAAGGGGTATAGTATGGGTGATGACTCTTGGATAGAATATCTTCAAGTCATCATAGGACCAAGCTATGATATCCTTGTACTTGGTTAACAACTCTTTGGCCTTCTTGTTCTCAATGTTAATGTAGGCCTTCCCAATATTAACTATTTGGGACTGATCTTGAGGGCCAAGATCAACAACATTGTAATCTTTTCCACTTACCTTGGGAATATTAAAAACCTTAGCCAAATTATCTTGATCAAATAGCCTCTTTAAGGCAATCATGCCTTTGGGAATTTTATTGTCATTCAATTGAATGGCTTTGATATCAAATTTGCCTTCCTTCCATGCATTTTCATCAGTCTCATCAAGGATGCAATCCTCAAATACTCTAAAATTAGTCATGAAATCTAATATCTATTGATCATCACTAAAGACTTGAAAGTGATTTACATTATTTGGGACCAAAGGACAAGGTAGTAGCTCAATGGTAAAGTTATGGGAGTCTTGGTTGGGCATGAGGTTGGCTGCAATAGATGCCAACTCATCAATAGCTTGGTTCTCCTCTCTAGGGATGGAAACAATACTAAAAGCATCAAAAGACTCAATTATATCCTAGATCCCAAATTTATACCTCTTGAGGTATGAGATTTTTCATTGATATTTGCTTCTCACTTGGTTGACTATCAGTTCTAAATCACCATAGACTTGTAGTTTTTTGACCTTATTTTTTATAGTAAATTACAAACCTAGGATGAAGGCTTCATACTCATCAAGGTTATTAGTGCATGGAAACTAGAGCTTATAAGATGCATGATATTTATTATCAGTAGGATTAGTAAGGACAACACCAACCCTATATCTAGCCTTATGCTTAGCACTATCAAAATGTAGTTTCTATAACCCAAGAATAACATGAATATTCTTAGGATCACATACCTTTATAGTCTCTAGAGTGAAAACCCCTAAGTCTGAGTCAATTATGTTGAACATTTCATTGATAGAATTGTACTTAGTGATCATGTACTTCATCCTCAACTCTCTTTCAACCCTAATTTGGTTTGCAACTCCCTTCCAAGGTAGCCATAAATATGAACAATTCATGGACATGTAGCCATTTAGAGTTTTTGTCAATTTTATGGTTAGAAAGATTTCATAAACATCAAGAATGTCAATATATTGGATATAAATATACTATATTCTAGGCTCAGAGGCAAATTACATATGAACATTTAATAATTCCCCAATCACCTTGACTCTAGGTTTGTCTAATTGAGTAACTCTATCAGACTTAATATGTGTTAAGCCAAGTTATTTACAAATACTTGATAGCATGATATTGGTGGATGCACTAGAATCCAATAAAAAATTGTGTAGATTCTTACCAAACATCCTAACTATGAGTAGGAAAGGAGGAGACTCTACATTAACTTTGTGCATAGTCACATTAACATTGTCAGCCTTGGGTGGTTTATTGGATTTCTTTGACAATGATTCTAACAAGAAGTCATTTTATTCTATGATCTACATTAATTCATGCAATGTGATGTTAGATTTTATATTATGCATGTCCTCAACAATATTATAACTAGTTTTATTTGAAGAACTAGGAACATCAACATTATGCTTAGAGGTACTCCCTTTCAGTGGTTCTGGATCATTGCTTGAAAAAGTGTCTAGAGGAGTTATAAAGTTATTTGGAGGCATTAAGGTAGTCAAGGGCTGCTTCTTCTCTCTATTTCTCAATGGATAAGTTTTTATCAAGAATTTTTGAAAGGCCTAAATTTCTTTAGGGACATCATTAGGTTCATTGTCCTCTTGAAAAGGGAAATCAAACATCTCCACCATGAAAGTTTATTTAGTAGGCTTGGACCCTGAAGTACCTGCACCACTATCCTTGTTAGGGACCACTTAAAATGTGTCTAATTCTTCTTATAAATCTTTAAAATCCTTACAAAACTCAATGCAATCAATCTTGCCATGTTTAGTTGTACAATGCACTCTATAATAATCAGGCAAAGTAATATTAGTAAGATTAATGTCTATAGACCTCTTTTCATAAGATGGTTCATTATTATTATTGTTGTGAAAAATATCATTCTAAAACCTATTATTTGGCTTACTAAGCCTTTGGAATGAGATGTTCTTACCAGATCCCTCTCTAGTATTGCCAACTTGTTTCTATAGCTGAAGGAAATTAGTGCTTAACTTTTAGACCATTTTCAATATAGACTCATTCTCATTCTTGAGAGTTTTAGAATTATGAACCTAGTTATTGTTAGTACCTATAGTTATTAATAAATATATTTGATCATTTATATTGAATCCATTGGTAGTAGGATGACTTAACAATCTTAGGTTTTTATTAGGATCAACATGACTCAAGGGCAATTGATTCAAATTTAAGGGTTGATTCAAGGTTGGGATATTTTGATTATTGTTGGGGAAGATATTCAAGATGGGCATATGTGGGTTGATATTTGGGATAGAGTAGGCCATTTATCCCTAGGGATATATTTGATCATTGATGGTTAAAGCTTTAAAATAATCCCTGGTTAATGAAGTTATAACTAGAAGATATCTTTTCAAAAATATAGAAGTCGTAGGATCTATTGCATCCTTATAGATTTATATAGTTAAAACCTCATTAGGTTTAAAAGGTTATATTGTCTTGATATACATTTTATATAATATGGCATTAAAGGAACTTATGGGCTCACTTGCATCCCTCCTGATGGTGGTGAACTAGTGGTATATGACACATGGACTAACAATTTTACCAAACTAGTCTATAAAAACGTTAGTGAAACCATCCTAGCTAGTAATATAATAGTCAGGCAAATTGAGAAACCATTCATATGCAACATGTGAAGGGGAAAAATCTATATGATACATCTTCATGTATAACATTTAATAACCTTAAAGTAGCTCTAAAATATTTAATGTGCTCTTCATCAGTTACAATACTAGTTAGACTAAATATTGGTAAGTACTTTTTAGGGTTATGTGGGAGATCATGTACCACACCTGGCACATTAATTAAAGAGTATCCCATCCAAGCCATACCTAGATGAAGGTTGAAGGTAGGGGTACCTTGAAGAGGTAAGATTGGCAAAGATTTGGAACATCTATGCCTACCTTTATCTCACTTGGTTCTTTTATGGACTTCAAGCTCGAGCAAAGACTCTCTTGTCTCTGATTATGATCTTGTTTAAATCTTTGGAAATTCTAGCTTGAATATTGAAGAACCTATTTGAAATATGATGTATCAAGTTAATATTTATAAAAAATAAGGATTAAACTTGCACATTAATCTCATTTTGTAAAATCTATATAAGAAATAGTAAAGGACATCAATCTTTGACTAAAATAGCTTAAAAATGTGTCGAATTATGTAAATATGGTCTATCTTTATAAGTCTAAGCTCAAATAAACCTAGATCTATGAAAGATATACAAATCTTTAATCAAAACAAGCTATTCTAACCTCAAATACTATATATTTTTAAATGTTAAGTTGTAATTTAACAAAATTAAGCATCAAACTTAAAAAAAAATGATCTTTGTCTAAAGGAAGCATAATGATATGTCAAAGACCAAAAAAATTGATGACCTTTATGATTTTGAGCAAATAATAATGAAAAAGTGCAAAGATATCACCAATATTAGATCAAAACACTAAGATTAACAAAGATACAACCAATTCACAAATATGACCCTCTTTCTAGCACCAATGGGACTTATTCATGCCTCTGAATGTATCATAGGTGTCCTTAGTGTTCAAAGAATACTTCTCATTTTAGAATTCTAGGACTTTAGAGCATGAGTAGTAGGTTTTATTAACTTACATTACCTATGGTGAAATAGAGGCAGAGCAATGTTTAACTTGTTCCACAAAATTTATATTAATTGGTGGTTGGGAGCTATTATGGACCAAATATTTTTAAAGTGTATGTATCTATGTTAATACTAATTAATTATGATCAAAAATTAAACTACAGACTAATCTAAATGGACATTTATAATGAAATCTAAACTAAAGTGATCTCATTAAAAAAGAAGCAAATGAGAAGGGTAAGACAGAAAGAGAATAAGTGATTACTGATCTTAGCCCTAAACATTATGACAAAGTTTCAATTACAACTAAGTATGCATTTAACTAGTATATAGTGCAAAATAGCATAAGCTCAAATCTCACTACACACTAGGCAAACCTTAAAGGATGATATAAAGAATTACAATTAAGAACTAATCTACCACACTCAAATAACATTGGCACATTCAAATATAGAGCAAATAAAAAAAAGCAAATTCAAGATCATTCAACTAATCTAGCATAAGCATAAATTAACAACCCCATAATCAAATATGCAACTAGAATTCATAGAAACTATTCAAATCTAAGACTTAAGAATAGAAATTGAGAGAAAATCATGTAAAAATTGACACAAACAAACTTGGACAATCCTTTTAGGATTTCCTTGATTGTATTAACTGCTCAAAGTATACAAATTTTGCTAAAAATTCTCTCCCTTTACAAGATGGTAGTTATACCTTTTATAGGAGGTCCAAATAATATATTGGTTAGTTTAAAAGATATAAATGTACAAGAAGTAAGGACAACTATCCTTTTTTAGAAAGTTCTAAAATACACTTGCTTTTCCAAACTATACTGACCTCAATGCAAATATGCTAACAAACTAGCACCTGATTTTACAATAGACTATTCCCTTTTCAAATGTTAAAATGTTTTTATAAAGATTAATATTAACTAATTGGTGGGCCCATTGCTAAAGGGATCCCCTATTGCTCTTATAGACACTCCATAATGTTTTGATGTTGTTCTTTGACAAGCTCCAAATCTACAGCTAGGTTTAGGAGACACACATCTTATTGATCAACTAAGTCATAAATGTCTCTATCACCCCTTTCCATAACTTATTTTATGCTCCTAGCTTTTGCATTCTTTTCTTTAGTAGTGAAGATCATGCCCATAATTCTACTGTTATCACTACCAGATTAGCCCTAGCTTTTGATTTTTTACTTCTTGCATCACCAAAGTGACTCTATGCTTATATTATTCATCATCAATAATTCCCAGGGCTATATAATTTTTAGGATTAGCCAACATGGTGCCAAGGAGCTACTTAATTTTGGTCATCAACTCTTCATCATCCCTTAGGAGTTGGTCCAAGCCTGCTGACCAAACACTTAAACTCTAGATCTTATCCACTACTATCCTTAATATATCATTTAAATGGGCTAGGCTAATGGTTTTGAATTTAGGAATTCTATTTCTAATTATTAATTTATGAGATCCCTTATTTTAGCCTTTGTATCCTACCATTCTATCATTAGTCCTTTGGACACTTCACTCTGCTAGTTGAATGCATCTTGTCTTAGCTTCATTGATTTTTAGGAATCAAACATGTCAAAAAAGGATGCTTCAAATAGTTATTATGGCCACAAGAATTTATTAGATAGAATAGGTCTCTAAATTCTCCCTGTCCCTCTCCAAGTTATGTATCTTTTGCTTCATGCCTTTGATCCTTGCTCTAATTTGAGCTGAATGGGCATCGGCTAGGATTTTTATGTCCTCTTCATGGATGGGTAGTTCACTAGGCTACTATCCCCCAACTGGAGTTAAGCCTATAAATGGCTCAAAATTTTGGAATGTGAACTCTTCAATCCCCACCATGGATTTTATTATTGCCACTCTCTCTAATCCAGCTATCTCTAGATTAAATTATATAATTGTAGTTGGCTCAATATATTTTAGAGGTTTAAAGGCCTCCATCTAGGTACTGATTAATGCTCTTAGAGCATCTATTTGTTATATGTCCTTATAGTGGCCACTATTCTTCTTTTTTATTCTTCCTTCATCAAATCCCTTATCCATGGATCAATATCATCATGTACATCAATACTAACATCTTTGGTCAAGGCTTAAGAGTGAGACAAAGTGGGAATATTCTACATTTTTCCATAGATGAACTAATCAGGGATGATTGGTCCATGAATAGGGTATCCCTCACTAAATAAATTGAATTCACTTATAGGATGAGTGAAATTTAACTTTGGCCTCTTTGATCCAACTGAGACCAAGGCTAATTCTACCTTTATTTTCTATGGGGGTGCTACTATAACTAAATCCAAAGCAATCACGTATAGGTGATCAATGGGAGATGCTCGTCTTTGGGGTAAGGCTAAGGATGAAGGTCCCTCACCAAGCCTCTCTTCCAAATTATCTTTGATATAACCTTGTGTAATTTATATTTGGGGTTAAATTTCTATTTGTGGTTGCTATTAAGCATGGGATATACTGAGAGGGGGGTGAATCAATATATCATATATCTTATAAAATTTTACTTAATCAATTTCCACTTAACCATACATTCAAAATATACTGAGAGAGAGAGAGAGAGAGAGAGAGAGAGAGAGAGAGAGAGAGAGAGAGAGAGAGAGAGAGAGAGAGAGAGAGAGAGAGAGAGAGAGAGAGAGAGAGAGAGAGAGAGAGAGAGAGAGAGAGAGAGAGAGAGAGAGAGAGAGGAGAGAGAGAGAGAGAGAGAGAGAGAGAGAGAGAGAGAGAGAGAGAGAGAGAGAGAGTATATTTTATCATGGAAACCCAATGTGGGAAAAACTATGGAGAAAAATCTCAAGTATATGAATGGGCACCAACTCAAACTATAATATTTTCAAGCACCAACTTTTAGGAGCACCAAACCCTTTGCTGAGCACTAACACAAAAACTATTCATGAGAACCAACCCATAAGAACACCAACCCCTATTGTGTATACCACACAACTATCTCTCAATGTTTCTTTCTCAACAAATGATAGCACATTACTACATCTCTTTATTTTCTCTTTTATACTCTTCTAAGCAAGTTATAACAATTAAAATCCATGCTCTTTCTCACATATTACAAATGGATTCGCAAGCCTTTATTGATAGATTTCTAGATGACCTTTGTAATTCACCCTTTATGACTCTTCACTTCTTATAGAAAATGGCACCAAACTTGCATGACCCTTCAAATCCTTGTATTTGAAAAGTCACATGGTGACCCGTCATAAGCAAATGCATCCTTTCCTCTTTTATCTTTATCTTGGTGACCTTTCAAATTCCTTAAGGTGACTCTTCATGGAAAAAATGCACCATACCATCTTTTGTCTTCACTTGGCGACTCTTAGAATTCCTCAAGATGACTCTTCATGAGAAAATGTGTCTCATTCCTCTTTTGTCTTTACCTCATGACTCTTTGACTTCTCCATGGGCCCTCTTTTGGCTTTTATGAAACCAAAAATATATTCATTAATATTAAATAAATATAAACACATTTTAGCCAAAATATAAACATTAAAAACACCTTTAGACAATAAATGCTATGGGATTTTATCACCAATGCTAGACCTTTGACATCAATGGCAATATTTCCAACAATCTCCCTTTTTGTCATTGATGGCAACCTCAAACTAAAACTACCACACCTTGAAACCTATATTGCACATGCCAACCTACACATAATTCCATCTAAAAAACATACAATAACTCCCCCTTACTATAACATCCTATACCTTTTTCCCTTACCTATTTCTGCACATGTTCCCTATACCTATTCTTGTACCTATTTTCTATACCTGTTTATGTTCTTCTCCCCCTTTGACATCAATGGCAAAGGGCCTATCCTAGAGTTAACACTTATCTCCCCCTCAACTGATGCTAATCCTTAATGGTAGGAAGTAAAATAAATTACTCCCAACTTCTCTTGTAGATACTCAAATGTGTCTTTTGGTAGTGCCTTTGTGAAAATATATATAATCTATTTTGTAGTACTGATATATTCCATCTTAACCTACTGATCTAAAACCTACTCTCTCAAGAAGTGATATCTAATAGGAATACATTTTGTTCTTGAATGCATCACTAGATTCATAGAAATATTAATAACACTTGTGTTGTAAAAAATAATAGAAATAGTTTTATCATATTTTACTTTGATATCTTCCAAAATTTGCTTCATCCAAAACACTTGAGTACAACAAAATAACATTGAAATATATTCTACTTCAGCTGTATAAAGTGATATTGAATTATATTTTTTTTCATAGCCATGATATTAAGCTATCACCAACAAAAAACTATCCTCCTCTTGTACTCTTTTTGTCATCCAAGACACCTACCCAATCTGAATCTATATAAGCAACCAAAGTAAAATATTTGCCTGTGGGATACCACAATCCATAATATAATGTCCCCTTGACATAATCGAATATTCTCTTCACCAACTAAACATGACTCTCCTTCAGGGCTACTTGATATCTTCAAACCATGCCTACTACATGCATGATGTCTCACCTTAATGATATCAAATATAAAAGACTACCAATCATAGATCTATAAAAATATTGATTTGTAATAGGTGAATATTCATCCTTACTCACCTTGTTCCTTGTACTCATTAGTGTGCCAACTAGTGCACAATCCTCAAAACCATTTTTTTTAAACATTTCCTTGGCATACTTACTTTGAGATATGAAAATTCCTTTATCTGACTAAAATATTTGTAACCTTAAAAAAATGACAATTCTCTAAGCATATATATCTCAAATTATTTTTGCATATTATCAAAAAATTATTTTGTCATCTTTTCAATGTTTCCTCCAAATATTATGTCATCAAAATATACCACAATAATCCACTGATGCTCACGTTTTATTTTGATGTAGATATTAATATCATCAAAACCTCTCTTGAAACCTTGATCTTGTAGGTACTTATCAAGTCTTGCATACCAAGATTTGGGAGTTTGTTTCAATCCATATAGTGCTTTCTTCAATTTGTATACACGGCTACTATAATTTGAGAGAATAAATCCCTTAGGATGCTCAATGTAGACCTCCTCTTCTAGATTCCCATTCAGAAAGTAGACTTGACATCTATCTTAAACACTTTGAAATTCTTAAACACTGCATATGCAAGAAAAATTCTAATATCCTCTAGCCTTTCCACTGGTACAAAAGTTTCTTCAAAATATATACCCTTAATCTGAGCATATCCTTTACATACTAGCCTTTCTTTATTCCTGGTAATTTCACCATCTTCATTCAACTTATTTTTGTATACCCATTTTATTCCTATCACATTTTAATCTTTTGATCTAGGCACTAATTCCCAAGTATTATTATTTCTATTTGATTTAATTCTTCATCCATTAACTTAACCCAATGCTCATCATGTCTAGCTTCTAAAAAATTTCTAGGCTAAATTTTGAATAACAAAGAAAAATTTACTTGTTTAGATTCACTTACCATCATCCTTTTGGTGTGAACTCCTTTATTTATGTCCTTGATGATGTCATGCTTGTTATGATTTTTAGGAACATATTTGGATGGGGTCTTAGTGTTTTTTTGCTCCTTTTCATCCTCATTTTATTCTTTAGAATCTTCTTCTTGAATGATTTCAAGAGTGTCCGTTGGATCACTAGCTCTTTGTGCTATATTTTTATCTATCCTGACACTTGCACTTTCAAAAATCTTCTTGGTTCTTTTTTCATAATATCTATAAGCTTCAATTTTGATAGAATATGCAAGAAATATACCTTCATCTGTTCTAGATTCAAACTCACCCAATTTTTTATTGGTTCTCTTTATGAAGCATCTGCTACTAAAAACTCTAAAATAATCAACTGTAGCTAGTTTGTCTTTCCATAGTTCACAGGGACTCTTTTCACTATTGATTCTTAACAATGCTTTATTATGGATGTACACTATTATACCTACTACCTCTCTCTAATATTTATCTGGTATCTTGGATTCATTTAGCATTATCCTCACCATCTCCTAAACTATTCTATTTTTCCACTCAACTACTCTATTTTGCTATGGAGTTCTAGCTACTGAATAATGTCTATTTATCCCATGGTCTTCATAATACTAAATAAACTCATCTGACATGAATTATCCTCCTCAATCTGATATCAGGGACTTAATCTTCAAATTAGTTTCATTCTTAACAATTTTTTTGAATGCTTTAAAGTTCCTGAAAGATTATGATTTTTTCTTCAAAAAATTTCACCCAAGTCATATGTGTAAAATCATCAATAAGCAACATGAAATATTTATCACCTTGAGTACTTTGAGTTCTCATAGGTCCACATAAATCAATGTGAACAAGATCTAACATCTGAGTGGTTGAGTATTCTTTTGTTTTGAACCATCTTCTAAACTACTTCCCATGTTGACATGGTTCACAAAGTGTGTTGAAGGGATTTGCAATCTTTGGAAGATATCTAACTGCTTTCTTCTTGTTGATGTTGACAAGATTGTCAAAATTTATGTGTCCCATTCTCCTGTGCCATAGCTAACTTTCCTCAACTTGACTCAAATAATATTTTTGACCTTTGATATCTGATAACATAAAAAAATTGTTGCCTATTCTTTAAGCATCTACAATCACCACATCTAAATATTTTATCCTAATTTTATAACCTTCTGCATAAAAATTTAGTGTGTGTCTCTGATCACACATTTGACTTACACTCAAAATATTAAGCTTAAGATCTTATACATATAGAACATTTTTAGTCTTAGTTATACCATTATCCAAACTTATTGTACCTTTTTTTGGCAATTTTGATAGTAGTATTGTCTCTAAATTTCACTGTGCCACCATTGATCTTATTCAAGGTTATGGAATTGTTCTTGTCTCCTATCATGTTCCTTAAATATATAATATCAATGAATAATGGATTTTCTTCATTTATTTCATGCAAAGTTGTCTAGACCAACATAGACTTTTTATGTTGTTTCTTTTACCATAAACCTGTCTAAACTTTCTTCTTGATGAATGGAGCCTTGAAACTCTGGTCCTTCTTGACTAAATTAAACATGTTTATACAGTACTAGACTATGTGTCTGAATTTATTACACTTGTAACATATTATGGCCTCTTCATTAAAACTTGATAGAGGAGCAAAAGAGTTTTGGCTTCTGCTTGACTCTGCATGAGTTTTCTTCTCCTTGTTTCTAAAATTGTTAGCCCTTTTTTGACATTCTATTTTATTATGACCATATCCATTACAATAAAAATAGTAACCATAAAAATAGAACCTATTTGTATATTTCTAACTTGATTACCTTATTTAGCTCTATTCCTTCCAACCTTCTTTATTTGAGATGTCCTCTGTATTCTTAACTTTTTCTTTTTTTATTTCCTCTTTTGTAAGAGATTTAGCATAGCTCTTTCCTTTTTCTATGTTAACCTTATTTGTGAAAGTAGTGGCCTCCCCTTTCTCTTTTTCAAATCTGATACCTATCTTATCTGACATTGATATTTGAATTTTTAGTATCTTATTCAACATATTAGTGCTATTCTCAAATTTTAAATCATTTGCTGCTCTATCATTGAATTTTTTATTTTTTTCTCAAGATCTGATTTTAAAGAGGTAATTTAAACAACATACCTTTCACATTCTTCACTTAATTTTTGTAACTAAGTTTTTAGATCCTCTTCAGTCTTTTTAGATTATTCAATGTGTTCTTGTAGATCTTCAATTATTTCTTTTTAATATTTTTTATTCTTCTTTATTTGGTGCTTTAATTTGTGATTCTTCTTCTCAAGAATTTGTAATTATTCTACGACACAAATGAGTTATCCTTCTAGATTAACTTCAATTTCATCTTGTCTTATTATTGATCATCTATACTTTTGATCGTGGAGGCATCTTCATGTATGGTCATGAATATAATATCTTCTTCATCTGAATCACTGATTCCATTGTCTTCGCCTAAGCTAAGATCTTTAGAGTATAAACTCTTCTTCTCAAATCCATTCTTGAATTTGCCTTTGAAATTATTCTTGTATGTAGACCTTCCTTATTCATTATCACCATTACTCTTATTTGGGCACCTAGATGCAAAATGTCCAATCTTTCCACAATTAAAACATTTAAAATGTAATTTTCCTTTATATTTACCTGTGCCCTTTTTTTGTCTTGCAGATGAATAGAGCTCTGTTGTCATATTCATCATCACTAGAGCTGCCACTTGATTCTTGAATCTTTGCCTTGTCTTTATTTGATGTCTTGAAAGAAAATTCCCTCTTTGAGGGTTTCTCTTATTTGGTCTACATCACATATGCTATAATAATACCATGTAGTTTATCCATCTTTAACTTGGCTATATCCTTCATATCCTTGATTGACAAAACCTTTGCATCATATCTCATTGGTAGAGATCTCAAAACCTTTTGGACTAATGTTTATTATTTTAAATTTTCTCCAAGGCCTTGAATATGATTAAATATTTGATCAACCTACAAAATATAACTCACTATATTTTCTTCCTCTTCCATTTTCAAACTCTCAAACTATCTTCTGAAAGTCTAGATCTTAGCTTTTTGAACCTTTCCATCACCTTTGTAAATATTTTCAAGCTTTACCCAATTCTCATGAGTAGATTTTCATTGCATAACTTTAACAAATTCTAACTCACATAAACCACATAAAATAGAATTTAAAGATTTAGTATTATTTTCACTTGCTTTCTTTTTTACCAGAGTAGTCACAAGTGTTTGTGGCTCTTCATATTCCTCCATAACCACTTGCCAAATGTCAAATATAAGAGACATCAAATAAGTACTCATCCTTATGATTCAAAAAACATAATTTATTTGATCAAACAAAAGTGCCTTATTTATATAAAAACCTTCATGTGATCTAGCCGTCATGCTTTCCCTGATCTACCTTCAAGCTGTAAAAATTTTTCACAAAGAACCTGGCTTTGATACCAATTATTAAGCACAAGATATAATGAGAAGGGGGTGAATTAGTATATAATATATCTTATAAAATTTTAATTAATCAATTTCCACTTAACCATACATTTAAGATATGCAATAAAATCAAAACAATAAACACCACATAAGAGATAGAGAGAGATACATACTAGATTTTACCATGGAAAATCGATGTGGGAAAAACCATGGAGAATAATCTCAAGTATATGAATGAGCACCAAATCAAACTAAAATATTTATAAGAACCAACTTGTAAGATCACTAACCCCTTTGTTGAGCACCAACACAGTAACTATTCATGAGCACTAACCCCTTTGCTAAGCACCAACATAGTAACTATTCATGAGCACCAACCCACAAGAGCACCAACTCCTATTGTGTATACCACACAACTATATCTCAATGTTGCTTTCTCAATAAATGATATCACATTACTACATCTCTTTCTTTTCTCTCCTATGCTCTTTTAAGAAAGATATAACAATTACAAACCATGCTCTTTATTGCATATTACAAATAGCTTCCCAAGCCTTTATTTATAGCTTTCTAAATGACCTTTGGTATTCACCCTTTATGACTCTTCACTCCTTATGGAAAATGATTCCAAACTTTCATGACCCTTCAAATCATTGTATTTGAAAAGTCACATGGTGAACCTTTATAAGCAAATGCATCCTTTCCTCTTTTGTCTTTATCTTGGTGACCTTTAGAATTCCTTAAGGTGACTCTTCATGGAAAAATGCACCATACCCTCTTTTATCTTCACTTGGTGACTCTTAGAATTCCTCAAGATGACTCTTCATGATAAAATTCATCCCATTCCTATTTTGTCTTTACCTCATGACTCTTTGACTTCTCCATGGGCCCTCTTTTTGAATTTTATGCAACCAGAAATATATTTGTTAATATTAAATAAATATAAACACATTCTAGCCAAAATATGAACATTAATAACACCTTTAGACAATAAATGCTATGAGGCCTTTATCACCAATGCTAGACCTTTGACATTAATGAAAATATTTCCAACAGTTGCTCCTAAGGTGGCTTGGAATATCCATACAATAAATGGTATTGAAGAGGTCCCATTTTCCATATGTCCCCTAGTGGTTTTTTTATTAACAGTTAATCTATGTTCAAGTCTAACATTTTGCTTCTTGAACCTAGCTAGTACTTCTTCAAAATCATTAGCCTTGATGTAAAGAGGATCATAAGGACCACGTTGATGCACATAAATTATCTTGGGTAACTATTTTCTCTTCAAATGTTTTCCCACCCTATCATAAAGATCCCTATGCCTCAGATCATCTAGATAAAAGCCAAAAAAATATTTGTGCCTGGTAATGGTGTTCACATGTTTCCAATATTGAAAAATAGTTTTACCAATTATTAAAAGGAAGGGATGAAGGAGGCCTTTCCTTTTATCCTTTCACACTCCATCATCATCATGAAGAAGTTAACCTAAAATTTCTTGCTTTGCTAGCTTGTTGGGAACATAGATAGGCAACTTGTAAGGTTGAGTCAAAATCCCTTCAATTTTTATCATAGTATAATTTAGATAAAAATAGATGCCTCCAATGAGTTCCACATAATTCTTGAGTAGAGGGCTTACCCTTAGAATTGGGATCCCTGTGATGGATTCTACTAAATTAGGACAGACATAATTTCAAATAAACTGCATGTGGTGTCTATATTTGAAGATATGTAGCTTTGAATAATGGTGGGAGATTGTGCATCTACCCTTAGGTGACCAATTTTTGATGTGAGGAATCTAGCAAGGAATCCAATAGATAGGACATTATAAACAATTAGTTTTTAGTCTTCTTCTTAATATATATAAATTGTCTCCCTAGGTGGATGTTGATCATATCTCCAATTGGGGGAGTTATCTCTTTTTCTACCATGAAGTAGACATAAGATACCCAAATCTTATTGACAAATGTGGTTGAAGGGGCCCTAGATATTCTATTTAATAGGGCCATAATTACCCTAATTTCCTCTCTAAATTTGGAAATTGGGATGTTGCCAATAGGGTCTTAGATCACATGGTTCCCTTAGAGTAACCATTGCCTAAGGATGGTGTCAAAATTATTCTTGCTAGTTCATTCCTTAATGGTGGGTGGGTCCACATGGGTTTTCAAAAGTTTGTAATATCTCTCAAATTCTAATAGAGAAATATATGTAAATCCCCTAGAGATCCCCTCATGAATGATTTAATCATTTTTAATTATATAATCTATAAAAATGGGAGCAAAGATGTCAATGTAATGGAGTACCTCTAGTTTAGTAGTGGCATGATGGAGACTATATAAATGAGTTGCAACTAGGTTGTAATACCTCCTAATGAATATGGAAATCCTTTGTTCTTCCTTGGTGATGGCTTACATCTCCTCAATGTTCTAGAAGAGCTTGGACTAATTCTTTTTGCTAGTGTACAAGGTTGTAGTGTCTAGGTCAATGTCTTTTAAAACCCTTCCCCCACTATCTATAGATAGATACAATTCTATCTCATCTCTCAATGTTTGCCTTCAAGCTATCGTGGCTTCCACACTTGCAAATTGCTCACAATTAGATTGCAAATGGTCTCTAGGTTAGTTATTTTATTCTCAAATCATAATTAAAATTCTTATAGATTTATTGTAATCAATTTGATTTTAAAATAATGGATCATGGCTAACACACATCAATGAGAGTTATCATTATTTTATAGGCAACCTTTGATTCTAAAGCAAGGTAGTCTCTATTGCATTTGTGAATGGATCCTCTTTGGTTTGTATACCCACATCCAATAATTATGCTTATTAAAAATAATGGGGAATTATAATATAAGTCTAGTCTTATAGTTTAAACACTTACAATGTTTTTTTAATACCATTTTTGGCATTATACTAATTATTTTCTTGAAATATAATTATTTCTTCATCTAACTAATGTTGGCAGACTGCTTACCTCAAAGGCAATTAACATCACCAAATTTTTGTTGAATCATTTCGTTAGAATATAATGAGACGACACATACTACTTATGAGAGGACAAATTGGCAGACTATAGGTGATGAGTTATTCATGTTTAAATTTCTCTTAAAATAATTTTGATTAATTTTAGACCTTGCTTGACATGTCTTACTTATCCATTGCACATGGGCCAATATGGTTGTTTGAGTAGAGTCATCAATTTTACTTAATTACAAACACATTAATTTCCAAGGCAAATGGATTAGTTTGTAATTCCCTCCTTACGATGATATACTATACATTTTTTATAGATATCTTTGGTTTCATTCTTATGAAGCACCACTATCCCTCATGATGTTGTACTAGAATTTTTTTTATAGATATCCTTAGTTTTTTTCTTATGAAGCATCAATATCCTCTATTTAGATTGTTAGACATTATATATGGGATCTAGAAACCTCTTATAATTATACAACAATTTACTGTGTTGCATACCTTTTCAACTAAGAAGAACTTAATTTTGGTGATATAAATAGTTCTTAAATTCATTTTGGCAAAGATCATATCATATTGAAAATTTGAGTTATTGGGTTTATCATGGTTGTATATTAAACTAGTTGGGTACCTCTAGATATATTACATGTTATTTGAACCCTTCACAACATTTTCAAATTAATGTATATTTTAAAAAGAAATTTTATGGAATAAACTATGTCTAGTTTTAAAGATCAATGTGTTTTGGATCCACCACTATGATCCTTCATCAGGAAAATTGATATGAATTTTCTTGATGAAGGATCACAGTGGTGGATTTAAAATGCATCAATCTTCAAAACTAGACATTTTTGCTTCCAAAAAAGTTCCTTGTTAATTTACGAACTGTGGAAACATAAAATCTTTGATAATGTATATTTTGTTAATTCTAATATATAACTATTTCAACATATTAAATTAGGGGTAATTTTATAGAATCCTAGTGTATTCTTCACTGAGTTGAGTTATACTAATGTAGCAACATGAAACTTGTATAGAGTCTCATTGCTTGGTATATTGTTATCATGAGAACTTTTTATTATCAAGATATACATTCTCTAAATGTATTAGTCTCATTTATAAATTTAAAATCTTAGATGCATTATATAAGTAATCAATTTGAGGTGGGATCATGACTATATATTGGAAGTTACTTAGTAAATATAATGAAATATAGAGTATTGTTTTAGAGTTTTGGTTTTTTTGTTTAAAGGATATATTTTTAAATTATAATTCCTTTTGAAACCCAAGCTATTTATATTTTAAGTTTAATTGGGATTTTTATTAGTTATAAACCTGAGTGTCATCTTGGTAGTGCTAAAAAATCTATATTGAGGACACTTAAGTAATGGATAAGTTGATTTAATAGTTATGCTCAGGTTGATATCTTAACATTCTCCCTACCAATATGTAGTCTAATACAAATTATGATACTAGCATGAATATTTGGTTGCACATAATTGTTAAATTCTATAACCCTTTAGATTATCTCAAAAGTTCTTAAATTTAATGTTTTTGGTCACCTAAAATGGGAAGTGGATGAATAAATAAGTTTATGTGAATTATGGAATCACTTTGTGTTTTGAAGAGAATATGATAGTATTATATCTTTCGGTCATTATTTTACATCTTTAGAAGGAGAATAATAATATTTTTTTAGTATAAAATAAATTCTTAATCCTACTCTTCAAACCTTTTCCAAATATTAAAAATAATAAAGATTAGAAACATAAGATAAAACATGGATACTTTGTTAAGAAATCCCAAATTTCTTATGAAATTATTTTGTTATAAGGATAATAGTTTTATAAAATAAGTGTGATTAAATGGAATGGGAAAGAAGTGATAGTTGAATTCATAAGAGTTGTTAGATAATAATTATCTCTTAATGAGATCAAACTATAGATTGACTCTCTAAATTACTTTTAGTCCCCTTGCATCGATAATTGAATTCATGGACATTTTGTCTTTAGTATGTTTTATTCAAATTACTACATACAATTGGTAGTTTAGTACCTACCTTATATTGTTTATCATTTAATATATTTGGACTAGTAGTATGTGTCCTCTTTACTTAATTTCACTTGATTTAATGATCTTGTTATGATTTGATTATTACCTATATTTGATTGGGGTAAAAATGGAAATGTATATTTATATAGCCAAATTAATAATGAGTAAGAGTTTTTTAAAATTTTGTCTTTCATTTTATTGAGTCATATTTGGTATTATGTATGTAGTAATACATATTAGTATTAAGGATTAAATTATTACTCATGTTTGAGGTATATCACTTGTTACTTATTTTTTTGATCAAATGCTTAGGGGAAAAAATGGGTCCTTATCCCATAAACATAGTACTCAAAATTTCAAAAGTGGCATGGCTTAACAAGATAATCATCAAGACACATGGAAAACTAAGAACTAAATTAACCAATAATTGAAATTTTTTTACTAATTATATTTAGACCAAATTAAAAAATAAAAAACAAACTCAAAATTACTACTCTACCATCATTCATCAACTATGAATGATATGGCCTTTATTTCTATTTATTACAACTTTCCATTCTTCTTGATTACTTAATTTATTTGAGACCCAAATTTACATGACTATTCTGGTCCCTTTCCCTCTTATCACTAGATCTAATGATCTTAGAATTCAGAAAAGAAAACACAACTGGTTGTTTACTAAACTCTAAAATATTTTATGAAAAGGATTCTGCTATAATTCCTAGACACAATTCTAGCTTACTATCAAGAATCACTGAAAGAAGATCCTATTTATTATCCTTTCCCAAATAAGAGACTAATTTTATCTTGGATTTGAACATGAAGCTAAAAAATGACATAACTAAAATTAATTTCTACGTCTAAAAGGAATTCCTTCAAAATCAATGGGTTAAGATCAACACCTCTCTTTTACTTTTAATTCAATCTTCTCTAGTAAATCCTATGATATATTTAAACAAACCAACATTCTATAAAATGTTGTCCAAGAGAAATTAATTGAAGAGGAATCAATTTACATTAATTATCTCAAAGCTTTACCAATCACTAAAAGCCCAGATTCATTCTAGAAATGCAGAAGAAGATATGACAGCCTTACCCAAATTGGGTGAATAGAAAGATTTTTAGTTAAAGGGTTAAAAGCAAGAAACCATGGTCTCAACAATAGAAGGTGATTATCAAAATTCCAATATTTAGCTTGAAAAATCTTATTTTAATTGATAAAAAAATAAAAAGACATAAAAAAATCCTTTTTTACATGGATAAATTTCCATACATTCCAATAACATCTTTTAGGTAAGTGAAAGCCACTTATGTAGATCTGATAGAGATGGTCAAAACCTGCCAAATCGATAGATTAAGCCCCTTGCCAATAACCATTCTTCACTTTCAAAAATATCTTCCAGATCTTTTCCTTAAAAATTGACCACTATGGGATTCCTTTCCTTTGATTGATCAATATTGACCAAATCCAAGCAAGCCCTAACCTTGATATCCGACCTAACTAGAGTTGATTATTGGGTTCCCAAAATTTATCTACAAACTCTAATTTTTGCTATAGACTCAAAGGATTTTAAAATTTCAACCTAGGAATGATTATATATCTATAAAATTGGTCAAAAAACCTCACCTTATATCAAAGTATCCAATTTTTGCTCATGATCTGCCCATGCCCTAGTTCTATACCCTTCATCTTTCTTGAGTGGCATCCCCTTCACAGTTACTCATGTGATAGTCATTTTCAAAATTAGATCGCAAGTCCACTAGGTGTAGGAGGAAGATCCAAAAGTAAATCCTTGGCTTACCTAGGAAGGAAGCATGGATCATCAAAGGGATGGGCCTTAAGCCCATTCATAGGCAGGCTCCACCATGCTAAAAAGACCAAAAAAGAAAGGTGCAATTTTTTTAAATATATACTATTACACTTGTTACTCAAATTTTATAAATGACTATTAACTTAGAAACATATTTATGATTAAATTACTTCCATCATTTCATTATAGTTTAATTTACTAAGGTATACAAAATAAGGAGTTGTATAAGAATATAATGGTTTGCCTGATTATGCAATTGTGTTAGTTGTTATTACATACTTTAAGGTTAATGAACTTGTTTCCTCTCTTGTATTTTGAATTGTCATAAAAGACAAACTAGTAAAGTGGTAATATTACATGTTTGATTTCATGTGGATAAAAAGGTAAACACCTATAGGGTGGGGTTATAATTAAAATTTTCTAGGAAAATATTTTGTAAAATAAAATATCATTGATTATTATAGTAATTTACATTGATAAATGCTAAATAATGACATATAATGTATCTAAACTAAATATAATTTTGTGTAGCAGTTGAATTGTTCAAGTATTCACTAAATCATGGAATTTAGTAATTCAATATCATTTTGTCTAGTTGTTCTGATCTTAAAGGTTTAATATCATTAGTCTTATTGAGATGCATAAAAAGGTTTCCTTGAAGTGTTTGTCTATATATTTCACACTCCCAAGGAAATGCCTTTCACTATGGAATTTACCATAAATGATAAAATTTACTCTATGTTGAAATGCATCTTAAAGTTTTCAATTGTTAAAAAGTAACAAAGGATAAATATAAATTATAATGTACAAATAATACTTTGTAAATCATTTTTTTATTTTTGGTCACTTGGTACCAATCAAGGTCATCAATGATGTTCTTCAAAATAATTTATTAAAGATATTATTGTTTTAAGGCAAAATATTTATGGGAAATTATAGGAAAGTTTAATCCATGAAATATAGAATAATTTAGTCTTAGTGTCATTAAACCCTAAATTTGAACTATGGTCCAAGAAAGGACATTGAGCTAGGTTGTGTCAAACTAGATGTATAATAGGCTAATGATCAACAATGTGTCCTACAAAAAAGGAAAGCCAAAGCCATTTATAGTAATGATTATATTACCAAGTTCATATAAATTATTATACTATGATTCAAGGAATTCCTTTATTTTGATTTCATAACTCATTCCTTACATAATTTTTGTGAAAACATTATTAAACTATACTTATTTGTTCCATGTGTCTAGTGTTGTGTGAAGTTATTCTTACTTTAACCTAGAATTATTTGTGTTTATGGCTAAAATGGTGTTAATTTTGGTCATCATTCATGAGGTGAGTTCAATGATTAGGTCCTTGGATGAATAAATTTGGAAGTAAACTTGTGAGAGTTATATTATCTCATGTGAAAAATTGTAAATCATACACATGATTTTTCAAAATTTTGAAGTTCAATTTTTTGGTATTTTAACCATAAAATTATTGAATTGGACACCCATATATAGGAATACAAAACAAAAAAATTTAAGTAACATGTTAAAAATATTTAATGATTCATTTACCAAGCATGAGATGATAGAGACTAAGGATACTTTGGAAGTATATTATGCATACAATATACATCCTCCACATGTGACATTTGATCACCCAACATATGAAATTATTAGTGAAATTTTATACAAATCACCATATCCTATGATCACATTTGATGATGGTGAGATTGTCAATGATGATTCAAATTATTATGAATTATTAATATGAACTTATATCAATGAGAAACCCATACTTAATATCATGATTGAAAATAAGCTAAGTGATAATGTGTGCACGATAAAATGTATTCACTCCCTTAGGTATACACAACATGATATACAAAATACATCAACAAAATTTAAGGGAATCTATGGGAAAAAATAGAATATTGTGGGAAAAATTGTGCTAACTCTTCAAGTGGGATATGTGATCAAGGAATTTGACTCAAGAGAGGGCGTTAGTATAGTGTTATCAACACACTATCAAGTTAGCATATCTAGGCCTAGATCATGGGTGGAGCTTAGTGAACAAACCAATTGAAAATACAACTAAAATACAAAGAAATGATAACTTTCCTTACCTTCCTTGATTGCTCCAAGAGATTTCTTCATTGGCTTGCTCAGATTATGCTTAAAAGGTCTTCATCAATGGGGTTTGGATATATCCATTTCCTCTTAGCACCATGGTTGGCTTGATGGCTTAGCTTGATTTTGGCATTATAACACTATGAATTTTCTTCATGAATAAAATCCAACATTATAACTCTACTATGTTTTTCAAGGTCTCTAAATGAAGAGCTATAAGCTTGCTTTTATAGGCTTTGAAATGAATTGGAATGAGTTAAATCCTAACCTTTATTGGATTAGTTAATCCCATTAGGGTTAAAAGGTGTCCAAAATCTCATGATTATCATGTAATAGGTGTGATTTGAGATATTTTATGTTTGGACAACACATAAAAGGTATTGATTAGCTTTTTAGGATATTTATGGATATTTGAATTTTACTTTTTGGTAATTGATTTATTTGTTCAAGGATGAATTCAATTAGGATTTGATTTTTTAATTAATTACTTTTAGGTATTTGAAATTTTTTGTGAAATATTTGATTTAAATGATTTGGGTATTTATTTCATTTAATTAATTTTTGGGACAAATTGATTTAATTGCATGTGATGAAGCCAAATTCAAGATGATTAAAAATTTTTAGGCTATATTTTCAATGATTGGTAAGAATTGGTCTAAACTTAGGTAAAACTCTATTGGTGGCCAATTTTATATGTTTACAATTTTCCTCTATTTAGGAAGATGTTGCAAATCATAGGCATAACAATGTGTTCTCAAATAATGAGAAAAGGCCTATATGCCTAAAATAAGATGATGATTAAAGGAAAAAAAGATCCAAATAAATATTTAGGAAGCCTATAATGATGATGCCCCCTTGGGGGAGTGTCTGTCATATGTTTAATGGATGGTCCCTTAAAAAGAAGCAAGAAGAAAGGTAGAATTAACCCATAGGTGAGATTAATTGAAAAGAAAAAATTATTTCATGCATTGATGTGTTAAAAAAGTACTAATTTACCCAAAGATAATTATAATCAGTAATAAAATTTAAAATAATGGTTTGACCAAAGGTGGTTATAAGCATTACAATGACTTAGATTAAATAAATATGATTGATTGATTATGCCCCAATAGGGTAGATTAGCAAGCATAATTCAAGGATATAACCTATTACATAGATTAAATATGAGTGGGCACAAATGTAGATGCATTGGTCTAATGAATGAAAAAGCCACAAATAACCAGGCACACGAGGATGTACAAAGTGATGAAAGAGATTAACAGAAGAATCAAAATTTATTAATGGAAATGATTTGATTATACCAACTAATGAGGAGATGCTCATCCTTATTAGCATTGATATAACTATAATGGTTAATGTATTGATTTGATCAAGATGTGAGGGAGGCTTTACTAATGTACCAAAAAGATACTTCTTTTCCACTCCATTACTTGTAAGACTTCTTGAGCTAATTTTTGCTATTAAACTTGATGGTATGCCTCATGATATAAAACACCATGAGAAATTGGCCAAAATGTGCATAAGGACTGGATCTAGATCCAATAAATAATTTAAAATAATGTAAAAATGATAAAAACCATGATGATAATGTTGACATATGAATATGGATAAATTCAATTATAAATGTACAAGGAATCACCCAATGAATGCACATAGACTGAATCAAGGAAATAATGCTGAAAACAAACAAACATGTAAGCGAATAAAAAACAAATAAATATGAAAACAAAAAAATCCTAAAAATAAAAGTAATAAAAAGCATCCTATAATATATTTTCCCTAGTAGGGCGGATTGAGGATAACTAACAAGGATTGGATAGGACAAATATTTTTGGATTTTGAAAATTTTAAATGTTTTTAGAGTTTTGGAGTATCTCAACTCAATTAAGAACTATGAGATCTTAAATGGTCTAAGCTCATAAAATGACAAGAGTATGGATAACTTGAATGGATGCTCATAAAATAGTGAGAGTGTGATGGCAAAGGGGGACTGATCTAACCTCAACATGAATCAAACATGACTCACATAGTCCAAAAATGGATTTATGTCATATTAGGTCCATAGTTTAATGGATGAATCTAACCATTGTAGTAGCTAATTCAAACAAAAAAGGCATAGTTGGCACAGTGGCATAGTATAACATATGCATGGCTAGGTTGGTTTGTCAAAGCACAATAAATAAATGTTTCCCCTAATTTTCCCATAGGTAGTTATATCTAGGATATAACAGCTGAGATCAATGATACTAATTTACCCATAGGCAAATATAATTAGTAACAAGACTCGTGAGACAATAATTTTCCCCTATAGGTGGATATAATTAGGTTCACATAAACAAACTTGATATAGATAGGAATAATAAATGAAGGATGCAACTACCAAACTTCTTTCATACTACTCTAAAATAATGCCTCTATCTAGATTTATTGAAATAACTACTAAAATTGATCTGATTTATCATGCTAAAAATGTGAAACTGATGGATGAACTAAGGTAAAATAAGATAGGTAGGTAGTGATCCAAACTATCAAAAATATGATTTTCATTGATTTTAAAATGGATAGATGCTCAGGGTTGAATATGGTGATTATAAGATGTGCAAAGGATCTTATTAGAGGTCAAAGATGATTGGAGTGCTTCTGTACATGATTGGAATTCATCCATTTCTTTATATTAATCATTTAGATGTTTTGGGTTTATGATAGGAAAAGATGAGAAGGTATTTTTCCAAGTCACCATTACCACATGTGAATGAGTATGGGGGAGGTAGTCACATGATTATGATCACATTAGTCCCTAGTTGTTATGCACAAGATTTAAAGACATGTAATAATGTGAAATAGAAATATAGGGATGCAAAGTTGATTACTCAAACAAAAATCACTATGTTTCTATACTTAGCCAAATTTTCAAGAGGGTTAAATAAATCCAAGTAAGCATATTGATGAGGTCAACATTTGCACATATAGAGGTTTGAGGATAAAATGATCATATGGGTTTGTTTATTTTTATGCTTAGTTTTTATGGGCTAAATATTTGGTTAAGTAATATAGCACAATAAAATATATGCATGAACAAAGTATGGCTCCATAACATTTTGATAGTGTTTTCCAACATAGTCAAATTTATAGGTTGTAAGATAAAGCTAAGTAGGAAATTTTATGATGCCATATCTTGCACATGTGAAGGCTTCAAGAGAAATTGGATATATGGATGGAATACCCTATGTAATATGATCATATGCACTAAATTATAGGTCATGTGACTAAGTACAATAAGAGTTATGTAGGTACAAAGTTAGCCTTCCAAGCATATTGAAATGGTCTCCATACTTAGTCAATTATTCACAAGGTCCTACAAAGTTGTCATGATTTTAAAAATATCATTTATGGACATTTTCAAAGGAAATATATAGAAAATCCGTTATGATTTTTTCATGAGCATTCTAGACATATGGTCTATAGGTTCAAATGAGAAGAAATGAACTTAGAATTAAATTATCTTTGCTCTTGAAAAAAATAGGGTTTCTCAATTAAACCCTAAGGGTTTAAGTCATGGTGTCAAATAGGATTTTATATTTTGATTTTGACTGGATATAATTGGGACCCAATAGCTTAAGGTATAGCTTGAGCCTTTGTCATCATTGAAAAACTAATCCCTCAACCTGGAAATTACCAGCTCAAGCAGTGATCAATGGAATTAATATTTCCTAAATCTTAGAATTTATATCTATCCAAAATTTATCAATGAATTTAATTTAATTATACATAGAAGATCCAATAAAGTGTAGTGAGCTCAAATCGTCAACAAGCAATGTGAGGATGCCAAGTGTCTCAATAACGAGAACTAACAACAATGTACATAAGGCATGCACTAATGCTAAGTAGAGATAAAGATCAAGATTGTCATAAGATGTGATAATGAGAAGATGATTGTATAAATAATATACAATAGAGTTAGTGGACTCAAATGAGATTAAGGGATCAACATTTAATGAGATAGTGGTGAGTTAAAGACTGAGCAAGTTCAAGAAGATCAACGAAGTGAAAGTAATCTAAATATGTAGGAAGAAACAAGATGGGATAAAGATATCAATGTTTAACCAAATATAGAGATAACATTCATGAATATATGGATATCAAATGGCTCATAGGAGCTCAAGACAAGAAAATCAATGGATACACTTTAAAGTTAACAAAGATAAAATTTGAAAGCATGCAAAGATCAAAAGGACAACATGAGCCTATTAGAGATAAATCAAATGGATGCCTTTCAAAGTTGAGCCATTTTAATATAGACCATCAGATTGTGGCACCAAATATAAGATCAATGATCAATATTTAAAGATAATTCTAGACTAATGGTCAGATATAGGAACATGCAAGAACATGTAAGTAATTCATGAATCATGACATAGACAATGAGATTGATCGATATAACTAATCAATTCTATGTAAATGTGCATGTTCATCAAAATTAGATTCCAATAAATGCTATAGATAGTAATGATACTAGGAGTCACAATGATGATGCATAAATTTGAGACACAAGAAACTTACAATTCAAGTCATAATGAACTAAGTCTAGAATAAAGTGTGATGTGTTTGTGAATAAGTGTGAACACAACAAAAATATGTAACCCTAGATCAATTATTTATATATATGAAATCTAGGACAAAGGCAAATGTTGCTAGAGCTATTACTATTGAGTAGAGTTGAATAGTGAGATAGAGGTAGAGAACAAGAGAAATGAAGTGTGTCAAATAGAGACATATATAGACACAGAGTCAGAGGGGAAAAGAGGAAGAAAGACACAAAGAGATTATGTGTAGAGTATGAATATTTAAAGATCAAACCTATAAAAAAGAATAGAACGATTAGATTCATTTATAAATTTATACTATAATGTCGAGTTGTAGCTCCATAGAAGAATCTGATAGGCTGGTTCCATCAAACAAATTGAGTTATTACTCAGATTATGGAGTGGGTTATTCCTTATAGTTTAAGCTTTCAAATCAAGGGATTAGTTTCTCCTTAGGGTTGGTGCCCTTCAATGTGTAACCAATGAGATTTTGACTATGAGGTTGGATTAGAATAGTAGATTCTTGTAGCTATTCTCACCATAGTTTTTTTGAATGGGATTTCCATGTATACATCTAGTGTCACGTGTAATTACATGTGTGTATGATCTAAATATTTGATTTGATCAGCATATATCTCTTAATATAGTTGAAAAGTATTTATAGGACTAGTTTTAGTTGATATACTGATTTAACCCCCCCTCTTAGTAGCTAGTTATATTCTAATAATTGGTATTAGAGATAGGTTCCTTAGAAGAAGCGTAATCATCTTAGGTATGTCTTGGAATAGTGAACACAAATGGTTAGTCAAGAAGGATATTCATTAAATAAGGCACCTCTCTTTGATGAATCAAACTATGCATTCTAGAGTATAAGAATATAAGCATATTTATCCTCATTAAGGTTTGATGTATGGATGTCTATGGTAAATGGATATACATCCCCCACTATAACTACTACTAATCAAGTTACCAAGAAGGTATATGAGAGAAATACCTAGGAAAAAAATTCCATTCTTTATGGATTGTTAAACTCAGAGTTTGTCAATGTGATGCATTGTCAAAATGAAAAAGATATTTAGAACAAATTGAAGATCATCTATGAAGGAGATGAAAAGGTAAATCAAGCCTATCTAAAAACTTACAAAGGTAATTTTGAAATCCTTAAGATGAATGAAGAGGAGAATATTTTAGACTACCTCCTTAGGGTAGATGAAATTATCAATGAAATCAAAGACCTTGGAGAAGAAATGATAGAATAAATCATTGTCAAAAAGGTTTTAATATCTTTTACATCAAGGTATGATTCTAAAATCTCTACAATAGAGGAATCAAGATATCTAGATAAACTCATTATTGATGAGTTTCATGGAACCTTCACTACCTATGATATGAGAATATGAGAAGTAGATAATTTCAAGAGAGAAGTTGCATTTAAAGCTTCTAAACTAGTAAAGGTAGAAGCACCTACATTTGGATCTGAGGAGACTAATGAAGAAGAAGCTAGCTTTTTTAGAAGACTAAAGAGAGGATCTATAAAATACAGAGGTAAGTTACCCTTTAAATGCTTTAACTATGGTAAAGTGGGACATTTTACTACTAAATTCCCTTACAATAAAAAGGATAACTCTGAGCAAGTAGAGAGCAGCAAAAAGGTGAAACCCTAGTATCCCAAGAAGAAGAACTTTTTCAAAAATAAGAAAGGTCTATACACAAAAGAGGACATTGATTCAATGAATGACATTGATAGTTCTAATGATGATCATGACTATGATTTTATGCCTAAGGAAAAGGAAGTCCTATTCATGACAATAGAATCATATTTTATGGAATAAGAATAATTTGAAGACTCAGCTAAAGAAGAAGAAAGATAAATATATCTATAATGTGAACTTATCTATGATCTATAAGAAATAGACAAGCTAAGAAAAGAAATCTCAAAATAGAAGAAGATTAGACAAAATGAAATTAAAAAAATGTCCAAAAGTCTTGAGAAATATAATTAGATGGTAGTGAGCCTAAAGACACAAGTTAAAGAGGCCAAAAGAATAAAATATGTAGTCAAAATTGAACTACAATCTAAATCTAATGAGTGCATGAGTCTAGAAACAGAGATAGTGGCTTTGAGAAAAGAGATTATGAAAGCTAAAGGAAAACTAGATAAAAGTCTGAAGTTGATGGGAGGATAAAAAATTCTTGATGAATTGATCAACTCTAAAAATCCCTCAAAATAGAGATTAGGTCTTGGTTATGAGAAGGGAAAAAATTCCACTACTAGTACATCTGCTAACCTATATGACAATTTTAAAGTAAAAGGAGAATCTAGAGCAAAGAAAGAGGAATATTGAAAGGATACAAAGATAGATTCAAGCATTACTAATGTGAAGAAAGTTTAAGGAGAAAATAATCTCGAATAAAAGAAGACAAAGGTAGCTAATGCAGATGGATACACAAAGGTGAGAGACTTGAAGAAGTTAGAGTTTAGAAGAGTTCCTTATACTACACCAAGAAATGCTATGACCAAGTATTATTCATCTTTCTATAGTTATTTTTATATTTTTAATAATTTTGTTCATAAGGATAGTAATTTTAGAGTTATACCTATAAGGATAACCAATTTTGTAAAAAAAATTCATTTACAGCTTTGTTAGATACACATGTAATGTGTTATAATTGTAATAATTTTTGTCACATAGTTAAACATTATAGAACTAGATTTGTAATATCAAAAGTACACAATGTAAAGAAATACAAGTAGATAAGGGTAAAATTTCAAACAAAGGAGTATGCAAACCAAACCTATAGACATTACTTGTAAAGAATGTCAACTAGGCAAGTAGATAAGGGTAAAATTTCAAACAAAGGAGTATGCAACTATAGAGCCTCTAAAATTAGTTCATACTAATATTTGTGCTCTTCATAAGACAAGAGTATATAAAGGAGAAAGATACTTCATGGTGTTTGCAAATTATTACTCAAGAATGACATGGGTAACCTTTTTGAAGGATAAGTCATAAGCATTATCTAGATTCAAGATCTTAAGAGCCATGGTATAAAATGAGATTGGATGAAAGATCAAATGATTAAGATCTGGTAAAGGTGGATAATTCACCTCAAATAAGTTCATATAATATTTTGAAAATCATGGGATCAAAAGGCATTATTCTGCAATAAGGACTCCATAGCAAAATGGAGTTGTTGAGAGAAAGAATAAGATAGTCAAGGAGATGGCTAGAAAAATGAAAAAAAGAGGCCAAATTACCTAATGCATATTGGAGAGAAGTATTCCAAACAATAGTATACATCTTGGATAGATTTCAACTAAGGGTAAATGGTGACAAAACACCCTATAAGCTATGGTATAGAAATCCTACCTTTGTTAAGTACTTTAGAGTGTTTGGAAGCAAATGCTACATCAAGAGAAAAGATGAAAAATTAGGAAGCTTTTAATAAAGATGTGATGAAGGAATAGTTCTTGGTTATTCTACTAAAAGTAAAGCCTATCTATGTTATAATAAAAGGCTACACAAGGTTGTAGAGAGAATCTATGCCAAGGTTGAATAAGGATTGAAACATGTTGAACCTAGCAAGGAAATCAGTATTGAAGATTCAGATCTTGAAGAAGTAGATAATGAAGAGGGTAAGGAAATGAATGAAAAGGCACCTTCAATATTTGTTCAAAAGGATCATCCTAAAGAGAAGATAATTGGTAATAATAATTAAGTTCAGACAAGGAGAAGAGTTTCAATGAACAAGGAGCAAATAAGTTTTGATCTAATGTTTGAAATTGAGCCTAAGAGCTATGTTGAAGCCAAAAAGGATACAAAATGTATAAAATACATGGAATAAGAACTAAGCTAAATTGAAAAGAACAAAACTTGGTAATTAGTCCCAAAACCTTCAAATAAGAATGTGATAGATACAAAATGGGTCTATAAAAAAAAGCTTAATGTGGATGGAGTTGTTGTAAGGAATAAATCAAGATCAGTGTGCAAAAGATATGAAAAATTTTGAGGGCATAGATTTTGAATAAATTTTTTCTCCAATTGAAAGATTGGAAACTAAATAATGTTTCTAGAATTCTCAATTTACAAGAAATTCAAAATCTATCAAATAGATGGTAAGTCAACTTTCTTGAATGGGAACCTAGAAGAGGAAGTCTACGTAGAATAACCTAAAGGTTTTCAGTTGTCAAAATAAGAATATTATGTGTGTAGACTAAATAATGCTAAATATGGTCTAAAATAGGCACCTAAATCATGGTATTCAATATTTGATTAATACCTACAACAACAAGGTTTCAACAAAAGATGTGCAAATAATATTCTGTACTTCAAATCATAAGGTGAGCATATGTTGTTTATATAGATGACACCATATTTGGTGGTAGTAATAAGAAAATGTGCAAATAATTTTATACACAAATGCAAAGCTAGTTCAAGATGTCTATGCCAAGAGAACTTTATTTCTTCCTTAGTCTACAAATGGCAAAAACTAATGAAGGGATATTTATATCCCAAAGCAAGTATGTAAAGGAAATGATCAATAAATTTAGAATCGAAGACAATAAAATAGTTAGTACTCCCATGATAACTAGATATAAGTTGAGCAAAGAGGATGAGTCCCTTGATTTAAATTAGATAATTTACAAATCAGTGATAGGTAGCTTGTTATACCTAACTACATCAAGACTAGATATCATGCAAGTCATGTGCATGGTTACAATATTTCAAGATGCTCCCAAATAATCACATGTCAATATAGTGAAAAGGATATTTAGATACATCAAGATCACAATTGACTATGGCCTATGGTATCCTACAAGTGAAGATTTCACTTTGACAGCTTATACAAATGCTTATTGGGTAGGAAGTGTGGATGATAGAAGAAGAACTAGTGGTGGTGAATTTTTCCTTGGAAACAAAATTGTATAATGGATAAGAAAAAAGCAAGAGTCAGTTACTTTTTCTATAGTAGAATTAGAGTATGTAGTAGCAGTGCATGTTTCATTCAAGTATTATAGATGAAGCAAATGATCAAAGACATCAAGGTAGAGTACAAAGCACCTATCTTTATTCTTTATGATAATCTAAGTGATATAAATATATTAAAGAATCTAGTGATGCATTCAAGAACTAACACATATCAATAAAGTATCTCTTTTTTAAAGAAAAGGTTACATATCAAGAGGTCACAGTGGAATATGTGCCAATTAAGGATCAAATTATGGACATATTCACCAAACCTCTTCCCTAGGAACAATTTGAATATAGATATAATTCAAGAGTGGTGGCTCCTACACCACATCTCTAGATCCTCTGATAGGGCATGAGTCTAGGGGGAGTCTCATATAAGCTTTGTTAATCCCTAGAAAAATATAGAAAAGGCAACTTAGTTATGCATACTTTTGAAAAATTCTTAGACAAACTCCTTTATCTAATAAAGGGGGAGAAACATTTAGACAAATAGTTAGAAAGAGTCTATTTTCCATTGATTTTAAAGGGGGAGGAAAAGTGCAAATGTTCTTTGTGGGAGAGGAAGAGCAAAATGCTCTCTGCACAAGTTTGGAGGAAATGTGTAAATGTAAAACAAGAAATAGAGTAAGTGTCCAAGTTGAGTATTAGGTAAATGTATCATTGCCTAAGGGGAAAAAGTTTGGTATGAACAACCTTAGTTTAAGTTCATATAAGTCAATGCAAGCAATTTTAGAGAAAGAGAAAAGTATTAGAAGATCAAATTATTTAGTTTTCCATCAATGACAAAAGGGGATATTGTTGAAAATATGATTGTCATTAATGTCAAAAGAGACAGATGCTTAGGGTTAAATATGGTGATTAGAGGATGTGCAAAGGATCCTACTAGAGGTCAAGGATGATTAGAGTGCTTGTGTTCATGATTGGAATTCAATCAATTCTTCTTATTGATAATCTAGACATTTTGGGTCTATGATGGGAAAAGATGAGAAGGCATTTTACTGATGTCACCATTATCATGTGTGAATGAGTATGGGAGAGCTAGTCACATGGTTGTGATAAAATTAGTCCCTAGTTATTATGCACTAGATTTAAAGACATGCGATGATGTGTAGTAGAAGATATAGGGATGCAAAGTTGGTTACTTAGACAAAAATCACTATGTTTCTATACTTAGCCAAATTTGCAAGAGGGTTCAATAGAGCCAAGTAAGCATAGTGATGAGGTCAAAATTCACACATATGGAGGTTTGAGGACAAAATGATCATATGGGTTTATTCATTTTTATGATTAATTTCTATGTTCTAAATATTAGGTCATTTGATTTAACATGGTAAAAGATATGCATGAGAAAATTATGGCTCCATAACATTTTGATAGTGTTTTCCAAGACATTCAAATTTGTAAGTTGCAAGATAAATATAAGTATGAATTTTTATGATGCCATATATTTCCCATATGAATAATTTAGGAAAAATTAAATATATGGATGGAACCCCTATGAAAGAGGATCATATTCACTAAATTATAGGTCATGTGACTAAGCACAACAAGAGTTATGCAGGTGCAAAGTTATCCTTCCATACATATTGAAATGGTCTCCATACTTAGTCAATTATACACAAGGTCCTAAATTTTTTTCATGCTTTTAGAAATATTTTTTATGGGCATTTTCAAAGGAAATATATAAAAGATTTATTATGGGGTTTTTATGAGCATTTTAGACATATGGTCTGTAGGTTCAAATGAGGAGTGAGCTTATAATTGAATTATCTTTACTTTTAGAAAAAATAGGGTTTCATAGTTAAACCATAAGGGTTTAATTCATGGAAGAAAACAATCTTTCTATTTTTATGTTGATTGGATATAGTCAAGACTTGGTATCTTAAGTTATAACTTGAGCCTTTATCATCATTTAAAAACTGACCACTCAACCTAGCAATTATTGGCTCGAGAAGTGATCAGTGGACTTAATATTTGTTAAGTCTTAGAATTTATATCTATCCCACCTTGATCAACAACTATCACTTAATTTTACATATAATATCTAATGAATCATAGCAAAGTAAAATCATTAATGAGCAATAAAAGGATCCCAAGTGTCTCAATAACAAGAAATGATAGTAATGTATAGAATGCATGTGCTAATTCCAAGTGTTACATTCTCAAGGGATAAGTAAAGATAAATATTGAGATTTTAAAAATATCTAATAGTGAGAGTATGATCATATAAAAATATAATAGAGTAAGTGGACTCTGATGAGATTAAGTGCTCAACATTTAACAAGACAATGGTGAGTTAAAGATCGATCAAGTTTGAGAATATCGATGGAGTGAAAGTGATCTAAAGATGTAGAAAACAATAAGATGGGATAAAGAGATTGATGTTTAAATAAAGATAGAGATAATGTTCATTCATATACGGAGATTGAATGGCTCATGGGATCTCAGGTCAAGAAGATCAAAGGATGTGTTTTAAAGTTGACAAAGATAAATTTTAGAAGTGTACAAAGATTAAATGGACAATGTGAACCTGTCAGATATCAATAGAATGAACATGTTTTAAAGTTGAGACATTTGAATATAGGCCATCATATCATGGTGTTAAATTAATATCAATGATCAATATTTAAAGATAAGTGTAGACTAATGGTTGGATGCAGGAACATGAGAGTAAGTCATGAATCATGACACAGACAATGATATTAATAGATATAATTAATCAATTATATGTAAATGTGCATGTGCATAAAAATTAGAGTCCAAAAAATGCTATAGATAGTAATGAGACTAGGAATCACAATGGTGATTAATGAATTCAAAATGTGGGAAACTTACAGTTAAGGTTATAATAAACTAAGTCCATATTAGAGTGTGATGTGTTTATGAACAAGTGTGAACAAAACAAAAATATGGAACCCTAGATCAATTATATATATATATATATATATATATATATATATATATATATATATATATATATATATATATATATATATATATATATATATATGAAATCTAGGATAAGGGAAAAAGTTATTGGAACTATTTATATTGAGCAGATTCAAATAGTGAGATAAAGATAGAGAGAAAGAGAAATAAATTGTGTTGAATAGAGAAATATCTATACAAAGAGTCAGAGGGGCTGAGATGAAGAAAGGAACAAATAGATTATGTGTAGAGCATGAACAATTGAATATCATACCTATAATAGAGAACATAAGGATTGTATTCATTTATGAATTTATGTTTTAATCTGGAGTTGTAGTTCCATAGAATAATTTGATAGGTTGGTGCCATTAGACAAACTAAGTTGGTGCTTAGATTAGGGAGTGGGTGTTTATTTAGAGTTAAAGATCTTAAATAAGGGGATTAGTGTCTCCTTAGGGTTGGTTCTCTTCAAAGTGTAACCAATGAGGTTTGGATTTTAAGGTTAGATTAAAATAGTAGATTCTAATAGCTATTCTCACCATGGTTTTTCTCAATGGGTTTTCCACGTATATATCTAGTGTCATGTGTATTTGTGTGTGTGATCTCTACATATTTAATTTGATTAACATATATCTTTTAATCTACTTGAAATATATTTAGAGGACTAGTTTTAGTTGATATACTGATTCACCCCCTCTCAATATATAGTTGTGTTCCAACACAAAACTTACTTTGGTTGATAGAATGTATATGGTAGAATGGATAAGTGATAGGCAAAGTGATAGGCTAATAGAATGATAAGAGGGTTAACCCCAAGTGATGAGGTAAATGGTTATGGTATGAAATAATGACAAAAGTGTGGTAAATGAAAATGACATGGTACATGTTATTGGTTGATGATGGTTGTTGGTTTTTGGATGTTTTTAGCTTAGGTATGGTTTATGATTCTATTATTCCTATTGACGATGAGATGCATATCCTAATCAACAAATGATACAACCAAATTGGTTAATCATGTTAATTACTATCCTACACCTCATCTAAATAGATTTTCTATTAAGAACTAGTTGTAGATTTGGACATCAATAGTGTTGTTGTGATATTCATTGGTCATTCATTCAATTTCCTTCAAATTTTGAGACAATTTATCTTTGTAGCATCTACAAAGGAAATTTCATCCAAGGATGGATCAGTGTTGGATGATATGTTTTATTGGGAAATAGAATGGTGGAGGGTAATGAAATGAATGATGGTTGGGAAATAAATGAAGATCAAGATTTTTAGGCACACATAATGTTGTTAATTCCATATTTGACATAACTTTGGATATGGTGGGATGAAGACTTATGAATATTCTCTTGATAGGACCACCATATTCTTCTATTATTTGGGCCTGAGAGTATCTACCATCTGATTAGGTTGTAAATTGGAAGTTATTTTTATTTGATCATTGATAATGTCTTCATCAAGTAGTGAAGAAATTTTGTGCTCAAATTTTGTGCCTCAATGAGGCTTCTACCAATGAAGTTATCTTGATTATCCTATATCACCTCTAAGAAGGTTTCACTAAGGAATGTTGAATTTGATTGTCTTATAGTGCCTCTAAAAAGATTTCAATAAAATATGTTGAGTTTGAACTTTGATTATCCCTTAGTGCCTCTAAAAAGGTTTCATTAGGAGATTATTCTTCTTCTACATGAATTTGCTCTTGGCCTCCTTGTTCTTCAACTGATATGTCACCATGGATGTAATTTAAAAAGTGTGATTCTATTGGTCCCAATCAACACTTTTGGGAGATGGAATACCAATAATATGGCTATGTTGGTTGGTGGTAATGACATATAGAATAGTAATGGAATGGGGTGAGGCATCATAATCCTCGTAGAAGATACTAGGAGAATTTTTTTTGATGTTGAAGTACTCATCCTCAAAAACAATAGAAGGATCACAAATGTATTAAAATTAGTTTACAAAGCATGTGTAATGAATATTGTAACAACCACCAACATATTCTAATTTTGAATTTGATTCTGACTTAATGAACTCTGAGTTTGATGTTGAGACTGATGTTGATTCTTTTTCTAATGCTAAATTTGATGTTGTTTTTAGAATAGAACCTAACTCTAATGTTTATTCTTCATTTTCTCTAGATGTTTTTATAATGATGTCTTATTGAATGCTTGCTATTAGATAAGGAATGGCCTGTGATGGCATGGTGGGATCCATAGAGACTAATTTATCAAAGTGAGATTCCTTGACAATGGGAAATAGGTCAAGAGATAACTCCTTAGAGATTGGATAATCAAAGAGAGGGTATTAAAAAATAGGCATATGGTTGAGGAAATGGTTTGCCCAATGGTGGTTATAATCATTAAGAAGTGACTCAACAAAGACTAGATTGTTAGAGTGAGACTCGATAATAGGAATAGGATTAGAAGGTGATTCATCATAGGTTTACTTATCACAAATGGTTGGTTTAGTAAAAACATCTTACATTGGTTGGTTTTCTTGGTCTTGGTTTACACTCAATTGTAAAATGCTAATTTTGAATACATCTTGGTCCTCGAATGATTGGCTTGATTAAGGTGTTAATTGGATTGATTAGGGTACTAATTGGATTGGTTTGGATATTTATTGGCTCGACTGGGGTATTGATTGGATTAGTTAAGGTTGTGATTGGATTGGCTAGATAGGTACTGATTGGATAGTTGGGGTTTTGATTGGATTGATTAGGGTTTTGATTGGATTGGTTGGGTTTATGACTGGATTGGTTAGGGTTTTCTAAAGTGGGGAATGATTGGCACTAAATGATGAATGGTCAATAGTTTTATAATGGTAGGGAATTGGGGATCATGATTAATTACATGAGCCATAGGATGAAGTCTTATAATGGTAACAATAGGGCATTGTGAATCTTGGTTGCTATCACAAGCCAAAGGACAAAGTCTTAAAGTGATATGGATGAGGCATTATGGAGCTTGATTTATTATACAAGCCAAAGGAATAGGTCCTAATATGATAAGTATAGGACATTATAGAGCTTGATTACTCACACAAGTCAAAGCATTAGGTCTTATAATGGTAGGTTTTGGCCATTATGGATCTTGATTACTCATAAATGCCAAAAGATGAGGTCCTAGAATGGTAATGTTTTTCTTTGGATGTTGTGGAGTTAGGTAACTCACATTTTTAAGAAGGGTTAATGGTATAGGTGGGGGTATGAGTGTCATGATTGTCATGAGTATAATACCAAATTGACCACAAGATGTTATCATTAAATTTTACACTTAGCTTTGTCCCATAGATGGGATATTTTAAGAAGGGTATGAATCTATCTCACAAACAACATCATCCCAATAGGGGTCTTCACCCAAGTCCTCCTCATAAACCATATAATCCTAGTTGGTAACTTGATTTAGAGCATAAGCAGATTATTGACTTTGTTCCTTAAAGAGGTGATGATTATAGTTAATTTGTGTGACCATTCTATCATAACTTAGATTGTATGTGATTCCACCATAAGTGTAGCTAGACATCCAAATTAATGAAGAAAGCTCTAAAATAAAGAGGTCTGAGAGTTCTACAAACTTTGAAAAATAATGTCCAAAGGACAAACAACTCAAATTTGGTCTAATGTGGTAAAAAAAGAGGGGTGGAGCTGTATCTCCAAAAAATGATCTAAAAATGGAGCTATATCTCAAAAATAGTCTATGCTAAAACTTGGCATAAAATAGTCTAACGTCAAATGTCTAACATAAAATGTCATACATATAAAAGGTCAAGCATCTAAATAAAAATTGACATGTTAAAATTTATGTCCAAAGTGTTCCAAGCAGGTCTAAACTAGGAAATGGAAATGTTGCTAGGTCATTTATCCAAATATGGAGTAAAAAGCTAGGCTCAAACAAGTTGTGCAAGGACTTTTGGCCAAATGTGGAATTAAAAGATAGACTTGAAACAAAGATGATGTTGAAATTTTAATCTAAAAATCTTGAAACACTTTAAAATAAACCTAATACATGGAATCAAACATAAACATGATTATTTGGTATAAGGAAAAAAGTAAAAGGCACTTAGTGAAAGGTTGTGTTTTCCCAAATAAATGCATAAAAAATGATGATGATAGGCTTGATGAACAAACAAACAATATTTTTCAAATTTGGAATCAATAAATTAAGTTACACAACTAAAAGAGAAATATTTGTGTATCAACACTTGTGAAATGATGCCTAAACAAAAATTAATCAATGTCTATAATTAAACATGTCAAAGTTAATTAAAAAAACTCAAGTGTTGAAAACTTAGGCTTTAGTTGATTAAACAAGCTAGGCAAATTTGAATAACATGACCATGCTAAACAAAGATCCAATAGGACTCAAATGATTGGTTTTAAACAATGATCTTTGAGACATAGGACAAGACATGTCTTTTGAAACAATTTGAGCAGCCTAACGATGTCAGTGCTCTCAAAAGATTTGATCAATATTTTGTTTCAAAGACTTGTAAGGCTCAATACTTAAAATGATTTGGGCAACAAAATGGTACCCATTTTACAAAAGTCTAAGATAAATGTGTGTGACAAAATGAATAGCATAAAACCTCCTTGAACAAAAGAGTGATGTATAAATAAACTCAATTGGACGTGGTTTAGATAAAAAGCAAGAGTTTTAGTCTCAAAACACCAAGTAGTAAAAGAATAAATGACCAAAATATAACTAAGTATAATCATCCTAGATCCTATATAAAGACCTTACGACCAACCTCAAGGTAATACTATTCTTCACACACACATAATATTAATTATTTGAATCATATTAGTTTTACTCAAATAATATGTGTAAACATATTATAATCTTTAAGATATCACTTTAACTTTTACCTCTATCACCTTCTTCTTATTTACACTAATTTGACCTCAATATTTTTATATTAGCTATATGATTATTAGTGATATTCATCAATTAAATTACATGAATATAATTGAGGGAGTTAATTTTTTATCAATTTACAAAAGAGTTCCCATTTAAGTTACTTAAGGTGATTAAAATATCTTCTTTACTTCTTTTTACATGCACATTAGGATAGTGAAATTTATAAAAGCATGATAAACATGCCCTTACTTTGTTGGAATCATAATGTTTAGCTCAGGGGATTATCCACATTGAAGACATTAAAAGTTATGTCATGAGAGCTTGGAAAGCATGGATAATGACGAGTGGAGATATCACTTATTGTTTTTATCAATTTATAATAAGTTATAATAAAAATAATTTATTGTAAATTTATAAAAAATTAACTCCCTCAATTATATTATATTATAATTGAGGTAACCATATCTTTTTTAAAATTACATAATTTAATTACCATGATACATCCATGCTCGACATTATCCTAACAATCTTCAAGCAGTGTCTGCAAAGTTTACACCTAAAATACATTGAGGCCAAATTAGTGTAAATAAGAAGAAGGTGATAGAGGTAAAAGTTATTAGTTGATGCAATAGTAAAACAATATATTGAAGATATCTGTAAATTTTATTCTTTGTACATACTTCATCTACAAATATATATTTATTGTAAAGTGTTGGGAGAGATATCCTCCCACCTTGAGGCCAATTTATTATCACACTATAGAAGAGTTTAATGATTTCTTAGGTTAAAATATCTACATAACAAATAATATGCTTATAAAAAGATTGACCTCCTAAACCTTTAACATGGTTTTGTAATTGTTTGAATTAAATTACAATAAGTTATTTTTATTATAACTTATTATAAAGTGAAGGTGAATCTAGGGTTTTTGATAGGGGTTGAGAATCCATTTTTAATTATAAGAGTCCTATATTCTTTTTATGATCACTTCTCTTATTCATTTAAAGAAGAATAATCCTTGACTAAGTTATATTTACGACATTATCTACGACATAGCAAATATATAAGGGAATATTTGTCATTAAGTTATCATGGTTGGGTTCTGAGTGTGTTTGACTATTTTGGATAAAGTAAAAAGAAGGTAATTTAGATTATAGTCCATCCCCTATGTTCTTATGGATGGAGTTATATTTATAATAAATTCCAATAGTATGATATTGAGAACTAGATAATGATAACACTTTACAATAAATATATATTTGCAGATGAAGTATGTACAAAGAATAAAATTTACAAATATGTCTAATATTTGGGCTATAGATCAAGAACAAATATGTATAATCTTATCTTAATAATCCTAAAATATCTACATGACAAATAATATGCTTATAAAAAGATTGACCTCCTAATTATATTGTTAAATAATAATTTTATTACTATAGAATATGTTTTTGAATATCTCTCCCACATGAAACATCTAAAATAAGAGTATTTTACTATAGGTGGAAGGATTTATGTTGACATGATCATATACAAAAAACTCTTTGCCCTAGGAACCTTTACTTTATAATGTAAAGGTTTTTTTATGTGGGGTTGACTAAAGCCTACATGTTTTCAACCATCTAGATTGATCCCATGTGTACACACTTTAACATATGCACATAAGAGAGGCAACATGTCAATTAATTCCATGCCAATTAGTTTGTTGTGAAAAGTCTTTGTCCTTTTCAAAATCACTACATCCATCAATTACTCAATGTAGTGTGATGTATAGATTGATCATACATCATGGGCTTAGCTCACCACTAATAAAAATGGTTTAACCACTCAAATCATCATCCTAATGGGGTGATCCCAATTTGTATACCCCACCTATAAAGGAGGGTTGAAACATTGTCAGGAGATGAAGTCACGGCTCAATGCTTCCCTAAATAACTAATGAGAGGCAATGATACCCCTTTAAAAATCTGAAATTCAAAAATAAAAGATGAGTATAAAGACTTTAGGATTGATTTTAGATCACCCAATACTATGCAAGTTTTGGGGAGAGCCTAGGAAACTTTCTTTCTATGCCTTGGACTAGGCACAAAATGCAATGGAAAGGCACTTTTGATCCCATGAGTTCCTTATAGGGAATGGGGGGATAGCATACACATGATATAATTTTTATGAAACAAAAAATCAACAAACAAACATGGCATAAAAGTTTTGTGAAGTTTGGTCCCTTGGCATTAATAAAAACTTTCTAAAATATTGAAAAACATCTAAGGCATAAAAAATGAACTAAATTCTTTTTAAACACCAAAAGATGATGTGATCAAGATTGATAACATGTTCAGATTTGATTAGGTTCATTGTTATGCACCAATTGAAATGTTTTTATTAGGTTCATGGCCCCTTGGCATATTGGCAAATTAAAAAGAACTTGCACAAACACAAACTAAGCAAAAACATAACCATGCTCATTTTAATCCCTTAAGTTCAAATGTGTAAGATTAGACTAATTTATTTTAAACACCAATTTGAAATGTTAAATATTTAAATATGTGTTTTAGGAACCAAATTTTAAATGTTTCTAAGACTTAGCTTGTTAGATTCATTTTAGGCCCGAAATAGCAAATGTGAAAGATGTAACATGTTCATTTTAGACCCAAATTAAAATGTGCAAATTTTGATTTTTTTAATACCCAAAATGAAATGTTTGATTAGTCTAAGCATGTAAACTTGGTGTTCAACTTGATCTTTCAACTTGATATATCTTAACCCCCTAATTTTAAGCACTTTATTAGTTAAGCAAATGAGGTTTGATTTTTTGCTCTCGTGTTTGGATTTAATTTCACACAGTGACCATTGATGGTCATAGATAACCATTGATGGTTTAAGGCAATCATGATGAATGGTTAGTAGGTAACCATTGTTGATCAAGTAGAATAATCACCAGTCAATAAAGATCATTGATGATGACCTGTGAACCTGAAGGCAAAACCACAAAAGGCAAATACATTAGGTTCATCCTGGTTAGTTCAAAGATTGAGAAAAATTGTAAGGTAAACTTAAGTCTAACAATTTAAAAGCCTTTGAAACCAAAAAGTTAAGGATATAATTATGAAAAAGAATTAGCATGAAATATTTAATGAAATTTCTACCTTGTAGTCTATCTATTAGTGGTTACACATAATCTGTGGTAGTTAGATAGAACCATGGGTAGTTTAGGCCAAACCATTGATGATTGTACCTGATCATCATTAGTCTCTATGTAGATCTAAGAGACAAAAAGAACACCAAATACAATAAAAATAAGGTTAGAAATGGAATTTTAACAAGATTCAAGCATCCATTTCTTAGTTTAATACTTGCAAAATGATCTCCTTGCTATGTGGGATGCATTGGATCCCATCAGGTGTGCCATTTATAATCAAGGAATTTGACTCAAGAGAGGAGGTTAGTATAGTATTAGTTTCAAAAATAATGAAATCAACACACTAGCAAGCTAACATCTCTAGGCCTAGGTCATGGGGGATCTTAGTGAAAAAACCAATTGAAAACACAACTAAAATGTAAATAAATGATAAATTTCCATACCTTCCTTGTAATGAAATTACTTAGATGTTAGCACAAAATAATTATATATCACATAAAATAAGCAAAGATAAGAGATCACATAACAATAATTGATAGCAGAGAAGAATAATGGATAATATAACAGAGCCACTTCAAAGGGGCAACCTCTACAATAATGTAGTAAGAACAAAATAATTAATATGATGATCAAAGACTAACCACTACCTCCTATATATAGTCTACTTATCCATGGTTATTATATAGGCCGACCTAACTAAAAATATAGAAAAATGTAACAAGAATAAAAAAGAAGTATGTAAGCCTCAAGTCAGACACACATATCCATAGACAAGCCAAAGATTAAGGGTGTATCATGCACCTCCCCTTCAAAACAATGCTTTACTCAATGTTGAATCAACTCTGGATGTTGCTATACAAAGGATTCATCTGCCTGGTGGCATCTTCACATGACATATTCTTCCATTTGATCAGGCACTCCTTAATCACTCTTGAACATAATTGCTTAGTGTGGATTTGAAGGATCAACTCAAGATCAAGAATAACTCTCCCTTCTTCATCCAATTTCGGTAACTCACTCTGATTAACAACTCACTATCTAATGACTTTATTCAAGAATGATACATGAAATAGTGGATGTATATGAGTGGATGAAGGAAACTCTAACTTGTAGGCCACACTACCAATTTTATGAAAGATATGATGAGGCCCTTAATACTTAGGGGATAATTTTTTATCCTTTTTCTATTTCTTCAAGGACATTTTATTATGTGGATGCAAGTGAACAAAGACCTAATAACTAATGTCAAAATGCCTCTCACTCCTGTGTTGATCTACTTATTACTTCATGCATTTTTGGGCCATGGCCATTTTTTCATGAAAACTTGCAAGGACCTACTACTGATGGTGAATATGTTCCTGAAATACACAAACCTTAGGATTGACCTTCAAATTTGAAGTGATATATGGAGGATGGTATCCATACAAGGACACAAAGGGGACATTTTAGAAGAACTATGAATAGAAGTATTATACGACCATTCAGCAAGTGGTAACCTTATCCCTTTTATCAAATACAAAAAATGGAGATATCCTTCTAGACATTTATTGAATACCTTAATTTTTCCATATGACTGAGGATGATAGGATTAACTATGAGCCATCCTGGTTCCCAAACATGCAAATAATTCAGTCCAAAAATTACTAGTGAAAATGGGATCTTTTTCACTAATAATGATCTTAGGAGTACCATACAGTTTCTAAAATATATTAAGAAAAGTATAATCTACTGTAAAACAATAAATGGTTGCAATAAATAACAAAATCTAAGCATACTTAATGAGATGATCCATAAAAACCATGATAACATTTTGACCATCAGATCTTGGTAACCTTATAATGAAATCCATAGACACCTCTTCCCAATACTAGTTAGGGATGGATAAAGGATGAAAAAGGCCTAGGGTTTGATGGTTTAACCTTTATTTTTTTGATAGATCATACATTAAGCCACATATTTATGGACATATCCCTTGAGTCCTTCCCAAAAAAAATCATGCTTGATTCTATGATAGGTTTTCAAAAATCCTAAATGACTCCCAAGTGGAGTTGCATGAAGTTTCTAAAGTATTTTTTGTTTGAGAAGAGAATTCTTACATAGGTATAATATGTATTTATACCATGATGCATTACCCTTCCATGTGATTTTTTAAAATCCACCCAAAACTTGTTAAATATTCTGAATCAAATAATGGGTAGCACTATCATTTTCCCATTCTGATCTTTCTTCCTCTAGCCAATCTACCTACCAAATGGTCATGGCACATAATAATGCGTCAATTGATTCATCCCTCTTAGATAGTGCATCTACCACCACATTTTACCTGGCTTTCTTATAGACTATTTTAAAATCATAGACTAACATCTTAGTTACCCATTTTTATTATTCTTTTGATGACAACCATTATTCAATAAAATATTTTTGACTATTATGATTAATATTTACTTGAATGTGATGACATATCAAATAAGGTCTCCATTATTTGACTGCATGCAAAATGGCCACCATTTCCTTCTCATAGATGGGCTTGAGCTGATTTTTACTCTTTAGTTGGAAAATTTCAAATGCAAGTGGTCTGCCTTCTTGCATGAGCATAGTACCCATACCATATACATATGCATCACATTCAACCACAAAAGTCTTAGAAAAATCAAAAGTGGCCAACACTAGAGTGGTGCACATATCTAGTTTCAATTGTTTAAATGCCCTAGTAGTTATATTAGTCCAATAAAGGGAGTCTTTATTAAATAAAGAGGTGAGTGGGGTTGTAATGCTATCATAATTTTTGACAAACCTATGATAGTAACCAATTAGCCCCATAAATCCCTTGAGTTGCTTGAGTGTTTTAGGAATTGACCAGTCCACCATTTCTTGGATTGTTTTAGGATCCACTTTCACTCCATGTGAAACCATATAACCCAAATACTCAACCTCATGAGCTCCAAAATTACATTTAGAAGGTTTAGCATACAACTAATGTTGTTCTAGAATTGAGAGTACCTATTTCACAAGTTGAAAATAGTCTTCCCAATTTTTATTTTAAATGAGGATATCATCAAAAAACACCAAAACAAATTTCCTCAAAAATGGTCTAAAAATAGTATTCATCAAACTCTAAATGGTAGATGGTGCATTTTTTAGACCAAAAGGTATAACCATAAACTCATAATGGCCCTCATGAGTACTGAAAGCTATTTTGGGTATGTCTTTATTATAGATCTAGATTTGATGATACCCAAAACATAAATCTAACTTGGTAAAATAAAGAGCACCATTTAATTCACCTAGAAAATCATAAATGATAGGAATAGGAAACTTATATTTAATAGTGTAATTTTTGAGCTCTCTATAGTTAGGGCACATCTTCCAAGTGTCATCTTTATTTATCACCATGAAAATTGGCAAAGAATATTTGATTTGGCTATGGCAAATGATTCCTACTTCTAACATATCCTATACCATATTTTGAACTTCACTTTTCTAGGTGCAAGGATACTTGTATGGCCTAATTTTTGGTAGTGTACTATGAAGAATAAGTTTGATGGAATGATCATGTGTGCAGTTGGGTGGAATTCCTTTTAGCATGTCAATAAAAATAATAGAATGGGCATCAATCACTTGTTGCAAATCAAGAGGTGTAGATGGCTGAGTTGGCTAGACTTCAATGCAAAATAATCAGGCTATAAATCCTTCAACATCCTTTCAAATAATCTTGGTCATTTTATGGGAACTAACAAGTTATGGAGATTTAGCCCTTAATACCCTTAGCTCAAATGTCCTTCCCTTAGAATGAAATTACATGAATAATTCTTTGAAATTCATCTCAATAGTACCCAAAGTGGTGAGCCACTATACTCCTAAAACTATATCAGCTCCACCCATGGAAATAACAAACATAAGAGAATCCATTAGGTAGTCTCCCATGGATAGCTTAATACTATGGCATTTTCCTAAATATCTAACAATACCACCATCTATAATCATGACCTAAAGTTTTGGAGCAGGATAAATGAAATATTTCAAATGAGAATCCAACTTACTATTAATGAAGTTGTGTGTGCTCCCATAATCAATCAATACAGTGACCTTTCATTGCTTAAGGAAACCCACCACCTTAAGAGTTTGGTGAGTAATAATACTTGAAAGGACATAACAAGAAATATTAGGCTGAGAGTCTTTAGATTCCTCCTTAGGTCCTTATGCATCCTCACCAATTACCTCATCATCAAATTCATCCTCATTGCAACTTTGATGTAACATATCTTATTTTAAACACAATGATGTCTTTTTATCTATTTTTTATAACCATAACATAACCCTTTGGCTCTCTTCTCTTCAATTCACTAAGATGTCAATTTGGTGGGTTGAGGAAATGATGGTTCTAGAAAGGTAAGATCATGACCAATAGTGAAATTTTTCCATATGACCATCTATTTTCTTCTACCATGCATGCCCTTAGGATAGATTCTAATAAAAATGATGGGTTAAACATCTAAACCTCCAATTGGATATTATATTTGAGCCCACCCAAAAAATGATCAGTCAAATTTTCCTCAATAATGTCTTCCACGCATAAGGATGTTGGAGAGTTTTTAGTAATGTCATGATGGTGGCATGAAGGTGTCCTGATGAGTAGATGAAGTGATTTGATATACTAAGTGATAATGACAAAGTGTGCAATATACTTGTCCTAGTGTACCTCAAGTATGCTTGGTTGATCTTCAGTGGTGACATGGATAAATTTGTTCAAGGATGAGTATGGATTATTGAGAATGTGAAAGGGGTCATATATGAGGTGTTATATGATTTGAGAGATTATGCACATGAGTGGTATTCACCCAGTTCATCATTGTGTTTATCTAGACTTTTGGTCCAGTGGTAAAAAATTTGAGTAGGCCGTTTAATGACATCACCATTACCATGTGGGAATGAGTCAAGGGGAGTTGGTCATATGGTTATGATAACATTAGTACCTAGTTGTTATGTGATAGATCTCAAGTCATGCATCAAATTATGGTCAAATATATGAGGGTAGAAATTTAACTTCTCAGTAAGAATTCATTATTTTCCCATACTTAGCCAAATTTGCATATGGCCAGAAAGAGCTAAGTAAAAAGTTTGATGATGGAATATATCACATGTGTGGACATTTAAGGAGAAGGTGATCATATGGGTTTATTCAATTTTGATCCTATTTTCTATGTGATAAATTTTAGATCATTCAATGAAGTGTGTTAAAATATATACATGTGCAAATTTTTGCTCCAAATCAATTTGACTATGTTTTCCTATAGTCATTTTTGCAATGAGGCAAGAAGAGTTGAGTAAGAATTTTGATGGTTTTATATATTTCACTTGTGAATGTGTCAATAGAAACTAATCATATGGGTTTGTTAAAATTTGAGCATAGTTAATTTGTGATAAATTTGAGATCATGCACTAAAGCACGATAAAAGTTATGCAATAAAAAATTTGGTCTCCTAGACAAATTCTAAGCATAGTTGGCTTTGTGACAAAAGATTTTGAGAAGGCATTTTAATGGAATTATATCTCACATGAATAAAGGTTTTATAAGTATTTTGATACATGGTTGGATTATTATTTGAAAGGAGAACATATGGTGTAATTTATAGGACATGATATTGATCATAGCGAAAGATATATCTTTCCAAAGTTATCCTTCTAGGCATATTGAAAGGGTCCCATAGTCATTTTTGTAAAAGTTACATTTCAAGTAAGATCGATGGTACAAATTGCTCCAAGAAGTTAAGAAGTAGTGAGATGGGGGTAGGTGCATGATGTTTAGTGATTGAGAAAAGGTATAAGATAAGGATCCAATGATGAGTAGGTGTTTGTATAGATTGATTCAATGGTGAGCATTGATCATTAAAGATCTGGTTGATCCACAAAGATCGATAGAGCATGTTGAGTCAACAATTCAAGATTACACAAGATGAGGTTAAAATGATTGAGGTTTAACATTTGGCATTGACATATTATGTGTTAAATATAAAACAAAATATATGGTGCATATTCGATCTGAGCTAAGAGGACATAAGATTTGAGCATTGTGTTCAAGGGTTAATTATGACCTTTTGAATTCAAATATTTGAATTTAACATAGGGAAAAACTAAATATATATATTTTTTCCATATATTTATATAGAATTAAAATTTACTAGTGATATAAAAATAAAAGATGAAGAGGACTCCATGGTGCATCTAATGAACCTAATTTGAAGATATGAATGTGTGTACAGTCAAAGACATTAATGTTTAAAGTTGACTATGTGTTCATGATTGTCCTATAAGTGACCTAAAAAGAATATTTGAGATTGTGTTGATGTTGTTTCTTATTTAATGATGAATTAGATATTGGGGAGTGTTTTAGACTCCATGAGGATGCTCTATGAGCATTTTGGAGGTGTGATCAATCTATCTTGAGTATTAACAATGCTTAAGAAGTTGATTGTATGTTTAGTAATGGTGTTCTTATGTATAAGGTCTATATTTATGTTGTTTGAGCATACATAGAGGTGATCTAAGATGAATATGATCATTTGAGGATGTTGATTGGGATATAAGGAGTGGATCCATGTATTTTAAAGTGGTCATGTGTTATTTTTTTGTTTGATGATGTGCTAAATGGGTGAATAGATCTCCATGAGACCTATAAGAGCTATAAGGGCCTTATTAAAAGGTGTAGCTACTTTAGGGTGACCCAGATGACCTATGAATATTTTTTTGAACCATGTATTCTTATGAGAGATTAATTAATGGCTAAGATGTGCCTAATGGCTGACCAAGGTAGTGATTATCAGGATCGCTCTATAAATAGTGAAATCAAAGATGGTGATTTTTAGACTTTGAAGGAGAGACTTCAAAGGGATTTTAGAGAAGCTTGTGTGTGTTTGTGGAGAAAACAAAGGGTAGAATGCCATGTGGATGAGTTTAAGAGTAGATTAGTTTGAGGACTATTTTTACAACCTATTGGTCATAATTCTATTGGTATAATAGTGCTCTTATTATTTGAATATGAGTGAAGGTTAGGAGTGATAATCAGTGGTCCATCATCAGGTATTAGAGACATCAGTGTAAAGGTGATTGTATTCATAGGTGTTATTATGTAATCTCAACATATAAGGTGGTAATAGCCTCCTTACAAGGTGATACTTGCTAAAAGGTCTAGTTATTCTTGCAACTCAACTAGATAAGTGTAGCAGTACCTTATGGGATTATAGTATCACTAAATAGGGATTATAGTTCCTTGATAATTTATAGATGGTCTAAATTGGCTCTTTTATTATAGGATTGTAGTTCTATTATAGGTTCCTATGGGTTTTATTCCCTAAGAGGGTTTCCCATATATGTCATGTGTTATGTGATTAATCTTGCATTGTCTCTCTTGATCATTGCTATGAATTTTGCATATGCTTTATGAATGCTTGTGGTAACTAATTAAGTGTTTGTAAAGATCAAAATTGAAGTTGTATTATTTGGGATCATTGATTCACCCCCCCTCTTAGTGACTATACCTCTAAAAATTGGTATCAGATCAGGTCCTTTGGTAAAGGCTTGAAACTTAAAGGTGATCTAAGGTACAATATGGGTAGTCATCAAGGAGGTTTCTCTACTAAGTAAGCACCAATGTTCAATGGATCCAATTATGTTTTTTGGAGTGTAAGGATGAGGAAATAAATTTTTTCCCTAGGAGTTGATGTATGGAAATCTATTCTAGATGGTTATGTTACTCCAATTAATCCTCATCTAATGTTGTAGACAAGAAGCTATTTGATAATAATTCCAAGATGATGAATGCTATCACTTGTGGTCTTTCAGAGATTGAATACACCAAGTTAATTCATTATACATATTCTAAAGAGATATAGGACAAAAAGAGGATCATTTTTGAATGAGATTCAAAGGTAAATCTTGCTAATTAGCATACTCATAGAAGGCAATTTGAAAATCTCAAGATGAAGGAAGAAGAATTTGTGGCATCCTTTCTATAGAGAGTTAATGAGTCTGTGAACATCATCATAGGTCTTAGAGAGAATATTGAAGAGGAAACTATAGTCCAAAAGATATTGAGGTATCTAAATTTAAAGTTTGATCCAAAATTATTTGCTATATAATAGAGTCATGATCTTACTCAGTTGAAGATGGATCAATTGCATGGCACCTTTACTGCATATGAGATGAGAATAAATGATGATATACCAAAAAAGAAGGAAGAAACATTAAAGATATATATGAATCCTGAGAATAAGTTTAAAGGTAATAAATCCAAAGATGATGACACATTTGATATTGATGATGATGAACTAATTTCTTTGATTACTATAAAATTAAACATAAGCTCATGGAAGTATAAGGGTAAAATACACTTCAAATGTTTCAATTATCGAGAGATAGGACATTTTGCTCATAAGTTCCCTCATAATCATGAGAAGAAATATTATAAAGAGCATGTTGAAGGCCAAGATGATGACAAGAAGACATATATGAAGAAAGGATTCATAAAGTTTAACAACAAGAAGAAGTCCTTCAAAAATAAGAAGAGTCTCTAAACCAAAGAAGATTGCAACTCATCAGATGAGAGTGAAGATAGTGACTCAGAATATGATCATGAAGATGATGTTCCTATTGAAGATGAATCTATGTTCATGGCTAAGAAAGGAAGTTTCTCACATCAAAAGGTGTCTAATTGGAGTGATTTAGATAATGATGAAGATGAGGTAGACTGTGAGACTATTTTGATGAATGATCTAAAAAGAACTAAAGATCAAGAAGAAGATAAATAATAAGATGAAATATAAATTCAAAGACTATGAGAATAAATTTAGTGTGTATGAGATAAGATTGAATGATGACACCAAAGAGCATGAAGATATGATCAAGCATCTCAGTTGTTAATTAGAAATTCTATCTACAAGCCTAAACGCTAAATAAAAAGAATGTTCAAGGTATGTTTCTAAAAATGAGTCTTTGAAATATGAGTAAGATAAGACATCTAGTAAGATGAAGTCATTTGTGAGATTTGAAAATATCTCATGTGATCTAGACAACATTATGAGGGATCAAAAACATGCTATTGATAGAACTAGTCTTGGATATGAAGAAGAACAAAAGAATGTTACTCAAGACAAGATGAAGACTAATGTGAACCAAGAAAATAATACTTTAAAGATAAATCATTAGATCAGGACTAAAGGTGCTAGAAGAATGAAATATAAATTAGATTAAATAGCCAAATGCCATAAGTTATGTAAGATTTAATGGATGTTGTTACACATGTAATCAATTTGGTCATAGGGATAGATAATTGAAGAGACCTATTAGAAATGAGTTTTCATGGGACTATGATGGGGGTCATCAATAAAAAAGAGTGAGGAAATTTAAGTGCTTCAATTGTATTGATGTGGGACACTTTGAAAACCATTGTCTACATAATATTAGACAAGGCGAGTCCTCTTCAAAATGGGGAGGTTATTTTATCTATCATGATATAGGATATATGGAAAGTTTCTATCCAAACATGGTAAGATAAATTGTGTTTCCATCAATGAGTATGGTGTGCTACAATTGTGAATAGAGAGGTCACATTGCTAAATTATGAAAACAAAGGCCACCAAGTCAAAATGAGTTTCATCAGGCTTCTAGAGTGCAAGAAAGAAGGCATGGTAACAAATGGAAGCCAAAGATGACAAATATGAGTCATGATGAGATTGCAAGTCCAAGTAATTTATTTGATATGGTATAAAATGATTCAAATGTTGAAGAGTTCAAATGGCTCACATTGTTTTCTCATGTTGAAAATGAAGAGATCAAGTTCAAATAGAAGACCAAGGTGTTGGTTGAAGCTAGTCCTAAGGTATGTATGGATCCAAGTGAACATCCTACTATTGTTGAGCATGTATCATGCAAAGATAATTAATTATCTGTGCCTAGTAATGAGGTTCCTTACTATAAGGTGGATCCTTTAGATGAAAAGGTATGTAATAAATCTATGTTATCTCCATGTATTATCAATCAATCATAAAAGAAAAGGATAATGTTGTAGTGAATGAGGAAGTTGTTTCTCTTAAGCCAAAGAAGAAGAATAAGAACTATAAGTATCAATTGAGCAAGGAGGAGAAGGAATATGAGGAGTTGTTTTTGTTTTAGATCATTGAGGTATATAGGGTACTTCTATCTATGATTCTTAAGAGACTCATTTTAGGTGAAGAAGCAAGTGTTGTTATGGTGTTTTTTTAGTTGAAACAGTCTGTAGGATCAAATTAAAGGTTCCCAGATGGAAAAGGAGGATTTGTGATTTGTCAAGGTAATATTTTTTCATAGAAAGGTCTGTGACCTTATTCTAGCATGCTCTAGATGGTTATATGATTTGAAGGTATGTTGAAGTCAAATTGATTTTTTTTGAGTGCTCTCTTATTTCTCAGTTTTTGGATTAAGGGCAAGTAGGACTAAAATGGGTTATTGAAATTCAAGGATCCCAATGGTTTAGAAGCTCAATTTTTGGTCTAAAAATGTGTGATGGGTGTTTCCAAGTGTGCAAGAAGTTTTAGAGGTGTGCAATGACCAAAAGGAGGTTTGTTGACCCCATTTATTTTGAGATTCGAGGATTTTGGGCTTTGCTAGAAAAGTGGTTTGCCTTATGAATTTTGGTCTAAGGTTTCTTAATATGTTGAATGGGAAAAATGGGTGGAGGTTTGTGGTTCTCAATTTATTCAAGTTATTTGTTAATTTGGAGGGTTAATTAGCTAGTAGGTTTGTGAAGGAAATATATTGTAGATGATGTAAATTGGTGTGCTTGAGGGGGATTATGAAAGTGCTCCAGATATGAAGTTTTAGGTCCTAAAGATATGTCTACTAAAATTTGTGGTCTCTACAAGTTCTAGGTAGGGCTACAAGGAGGCTAGACGGGCCTAGCTTGAAGAAGAGTGATATTTTACTCAATTTCTCCAAAAGAGAAAGTTTTTTTAATTTCAAGGATATTTTTTTAGGTTGGTTGAGATAGTGTTTCCTTCTTTGTGAGTGGAATGAATTTTTTTTGGTGGTCCTTATGGTGGTTTGATAGATAAGGCTAGTAAGCCTGTATATTGGTTCTTCATGGTGTGTGGAGATTTGAATATGCTCAAGATGTGAAATGGCTTAGAAATATTAGTGGGAGTCCCTCTCAGATATTTCTTGGTGAGTTCCATCAGATTTTAGTTTTTTTTGTATTCTTTCTTCATTAGTTGTGGTGCTTGGTTGAATAGAGTAATGACATAGAGTAAGAGAAAGTTTGTTAAGGCAAGAAGAGGTACGTTAAAGTTAAGGTGGATTTTGTATCTTTATAAGATGGTCCTTTCCTATTTTTGGTATTTTTAGGTCCTAAAGATTAGTTGGTGCCCACTTTGTCATTTTTTCAAATGGGAGAAAATTTCTATTGTGAGAGTGTTTGAAGAGAGAGAAGGTGAGCTATATATTGTTATATATGATGGTTGTTGACATCAATGAAAAAGGAGGAAATTATTGGAGAGTTTTTAGTGATGTCATGGTGATGAAATGGAGGTGTTGTAATGAGTGGATAGAGTGAATTTATAGCCTAAGTGATAATGACAAAGTGTGTAATGTAATTGTCTTAGTGTGCTTAAAGTATGCTTAGTTGATCTTCAGTGTTGACATGGATAGAGTTATTTAGGGATGAGTATGGAGTATTGAGCATGTGAAATGGGTAATATAAGATGTTTTATATTCTTTGAGATCTTGTGTGCATGATTGGTATTCATCTGGTTCATCATTATGTTCATCTAGACATTCTTGTCCAGTGGTAAAACATCTGAGTAGACAATTTGATGACTCACCATTGCCATGTGGTAATGCGTCAAGGGGAGTTGGTCATATAGTTGTGATAAAATTATTCCCTAGTTGTTATGTACCAAATCTGAGGTCATTCATCAAAGTGTGATCAAATATATGAGGGTGTAAATTTACCTTCTCAGTTAGAATTCATTGTTTTCCCATGCTTGGTCAAATTTGCATATGGCCAAAAAGAGCTGAGTAAGCATTTTGATGATGAAATATCTTTCATGTGTGGAAATTTTAGGATAAGGTGATCATATGGGTTTACTTAGTTTTGAGCCTAGATTCTATGCACAAAATTCTAGATCATGTGATAAAGTTCATCAAAATATATGCATGTGAAAAGTTAGGATCCTAGGTAGTTTGATTGTGTTTTCCCATAGCCATTTTTGTAATGAGGCAATAAGAGCCAAGTGAAAATTTTGATGGTGTTATATCTTACACAATTGAAAATGTCAATAGAAATTGATCATATGGGTTTATTCAATTTTGAGCATAGTTGATTTGTACTAAATTTGAGATCATGCACTAAAGTGTACCAAAAGTTATGTAGGAGAAAAGTTGGTCTCCCAAAAAAATTCTAAGCATAGTTGGCTCTATGATAGAAGATTTTAAGAAGGAATTTTAATGGAATTATATCTCACATTCATGAAGGTTTTAGGAGTAGTTTGATACATGGTTAGATTCTTATTTCAAAGGAGAATATATGGTGAAATTTACAAGACATGAGATTGATCACAACAAAAGATATATCTATCCAAATTTGGCTTCCAATCATATTGAAAGGCTCCCCATAGTAATTTTTGAAAGAGTTAAAGTTAGAGAAAGATTGACAGAGGCATTGCTACAAGAAGTCAAAAAATAGTGAGATGAAGATAAATGCATGATGTTTAAACTAAGTAAAGATACAATATAAGGATCTAATGGTGAATAGGTGTTTGTACGGATTAATTGAATGGTGATCATTGATCATTAAAGATCTAGTTGATCTATAGAGATTGATGGAGTGCATTGAGTCAACATTTCAACATTGCATGAGATGAGATCAAAGTGACTAAGGTTTAATGTTTGGCATTAACAACTATGTGTTAAATATTAAACAATATTGATGGTGTGTATTTTATTTTATTTGAGAGGACATGAGATTCAAGCATTATGTTCTAAGGTTAACTATGACCGTTTGAATTCAAATATTTGAATTTAACACATGGAAAAATTAGAGCTTTATATTTTGTCCATATCTTTTGATAGAAGTCAAATTTGATGGTGATGTGAAAAGAAAAAATGAAGAGGACTCCATGGTACATCTAATGAGCCTAATTTAAAGATCTAGAAGTGTGTATAGTTATATATATTAATGTTCAAAGTTGATTATGTGTTTGTGCTTGTTCTACAAGTGACCCAAGAAAGATATTTGAGCTTGTGTTGATGTTGTTTCGATGTCTCATGATGAATTGTCTATTTGGGAGTGTTGTAGACTCTATGAGGATTATCTGTGATTATTTTGGAGGTGTGATCAATCTATCTCAAGTATGAAAAATGCTTAAGAAGTTGAATATATGTTCAGTAATGGTGTTCTTGTGTATAAGGTCTTTGTTTGTGTTGTTTGAGCATATGTAGAGGTGAGCTAAGATGACTATGATCATTTAAGGATGTTGAAGGAGACATATGAAGTGGACCCATGTATTTGAAATTGGTTTTATAATATTTTTTTGTTTGATGATGTGATAAATGGGTGAATAGGTCTCCATGAGACCTATAAGAGCTACAAGGGCCTTATTAAAAGCTGTATCTACTTAAAGGTGACCTATAGATGATATATCCAACCTATGAAGATTTTGTTTAGTCATGTATTCTTGTGATAGATGATTTAAGGGATAAGGAATGCCTAATGGCTGACCAAGGTAGTGATTATCAAGATAGCTCTATAAATAGTGAAATCAAATATTGTGATTTCTAGACTTTAAGGGAAAGCCTTGGGAGAGATTTGAGAGATGCTTATGTGTGTGTTTTGTGGAGATTAGGAAGGGTAAATTTCCCTATAGATGATTTAAAAAGTAGATCAATTTCAAGACTATTTATATGACTTATTGGTTATAATTTTATTGGTAGAATAGTGCTCTTGTTGTTTGAGTATGAACAAAGGTGAAGGGTGATAATTAATGGTCCATCATCAGGTGTTGAAGACAAAAATTTAGATATGGAAGTGTTAATAGGTTTTATTGTGGTAGCTCAAAATTTAAGGTGGTTTTAACCTCCTTGTAAGGTGATACTTGACAAAATGTTTGGTTGTTGTAGCTTAGCTAGATAGGTGTGGTAACACCTTGTGGAATTGTAGTCTCACTAAATAGGGATTGTAGTTCCTTGATCATTTGTAGATGTTATAAATTTGTTCTTGTTTTATAGGATAGTATTCCAATTTAAGGTTCCAGTGGGTTTTATTCCCCAAGAGGGTTTCCCACGTATGTTATGTGTTATGTTATTGATCTTGCATTATCTTTATTGCTCATTGTTGTGAATGATGTGTATGCTTCATGAATGCTTGTGGTAACTGATTAAGTGTCTATAAATATTTAAATTGAAGTTGGATTATTTTGGCTCACTGATTCACCCCCCTCTTAGTGATTGTACTTCTAATAAATTATAGATTCTAACATTGATGAATATAATCCTTTAAAATTCCTATTTGATGTAGTTTGGCTAACTGGATAAAGTAGTTATTAGAGACATTATTTTGATAATGAACCAACAAATCATTATTGAAAATAGACCATGTAATAAGATCACCATTCTTTTTCTTTTGAGCACACAACTAGTGATACCAAATAAACTGATTAGGTTCCAGATACAGAGATGCCATTATCACCTTCTCAGAACTAGGATTTTGGTGTAAATCAAATAAATTCTCAATTTGGGTAATCCAAGTGAGAGAATCATTAACATAAAACTTACGCATGTCCACTTTTTTAAACATCAGTTTCAAAATAGGATTAGAGTTGTTAGTGTTGAGAGGAGGACCTGAATGATGAAGATGAGGGTTGTTTAGATGTAATTGAGATGAAATGTTATCCAATTGCATAGTGATCTAATGCAATTTAGTGTGTACCCCATTAATCTCTCCATGCATCCCTAATACATTAGTTTGAACTGTAATAAAGTTATCCTACCACACCAAGCTCTTTATGTTAGCCTAAAGTTGATAAATCAATAGATCTAAAGTTCCAAATTTCATGTCATCCCTAGAAGGAGTTTTAGGATTTTCTTTCCCCCCTTTTTTACCCAGGTAGTAGGATCCACCATGCATAAAACCTAAGAGGGTTTTTTACCAAATAAAGTGTACTAGGAGATGGTACCATTGCAATCACCTCACCAAGATGAGTCTAATGACTACTTGTACACACTAGGGTAAAAAAATTTGACACCAAAAAAGTTTACCAACATAATATATTGTTGCAATCATCTCATAGAGAAAAATACAATGATTATAAATGTGCAATTTTTTTTAAATATATTTTTTTTCAAAAAATCATTTTAAACATTCCTACACTGAAAAAAATTAATTCTTCTTAGATTGCAAGTTATGTTTTTTCTCTCCTTCCACTTATAGAAGTCATGTTTCATCAAATCCAAAAAAAATGCTAAAATTTGTTCTGCCCAAATTAGAGCTCTGATACCACTTGTAATGAAATTACTTAGGTGCTCACATAGAATAATTATATATTACACTTAATAATAAAATATAAGATATCACACAATAATAATTGATAGCAGAGCATAATATTGGATAATATAGCATAGCCACTTTGAGGGGGAAACCTTCACAACAATGTAATAAGAGTAGAATACATAATATGATGATCAAGACTAGCCACTACCTCATATATATAGTCTAACTAGCCATGCTTATTCCATAGGCCAACCTAACTAAGAACATATAGAAATTTAAAAATAATATAAAAGAGTTATGTAAGCCACAAGTTGGTCATACATATCCTTAGACATGGCAAAGGTTAAGGGCATAACATTCCTTGATTGCTCCAAGATATTTATTTGTTGGATTACTTAGATTGTGATTAAAAGGTCTTCATAAATAGGGTTTATCTATCTCCATTTCCTCTTAGCACCATGGTTGGCTTGATGGATTGGCTTGATTTTGGCATTATAACACTATGCATTTTCTTTATGAATCAAATCTAACATTATAACTCTACTATGTTTTTCAAGATTTCTAAATGAAGAGCTCTAGGTTTGATTTTATAGGATTTGATTTGACTTGGAATGAGTTAAATCCTAAAATTGATTGGATTAGTTAACCTAATTAGGGTTAAGAGGTGTCTAAAATCTCATGATTATCATGGAATAGTTGTACTTTGAGATATTTTGCATTTGGACAACTCATAAAAGGGAATGATTAGCTTTTTAGGATATTTGTGGATATTTGAATTTTAATTTTTGGTAATTGATTTATTTTATCAAGGATGAAATAAATTAGGATTTGCTTAGGATTTTATTTGTTAATTAATTCCTTTTAAGTAGTTGAATATGTTTGTGCAATATTTGATTTAATTGATTTCAACTTTTGTTTTATTTAAATAATTTTTGGGACAAAGTGATTTAATTACATGTGATGAATCCAAATTCAAGATGTTTATAAATTCTTAGGATAGATGTTCAATGTTTGGTAATAATTGGTCTAAACTGGGGTAAAAATCTGCCAATTTTAGATGTCTACAGGATTTGACATAATAATCACTCTATTATTAATTATATAAAGTCACATGGCCTCTAACATGTTTTTAAGATGCCAATGGATGTAAAAACTTTGTGTAGTACCATCTACACTCTATTTATGTCTCAATTAAATATACTAAAATAAGATAGTCATAATTACATGCATATTAACCTCTATAGTTCTTGGTATCTCCTCTTAGACTACCAAAACCACTATATTTATTTGATAAACACATACATGACTAGTATATTACACATGTGGTTACACATATTATTATATGTTATACATCCACCTCAAAGGAAAGTGGTTAGGTATAATAGATAACTATATATTCAATTTCCACTACATTAGAGAGTTATTCAAGGTTCACATAGGCCATCATATCCAATACCATGTACTCAATTAATACCATATATACTTTAACATATTTTGTAGTGAACATATGTAATGAGACATTCTCTTACTATAAAAAGGAACTCAAATAGTTCTCAACCATATTGATTTACCCATCACACATAATATTATATGATCAGTTACTATGATAGTTACCATATAGCATGTGATTACTTATTAGATTTAGACACACCCACATCGGGTACCTTTCATCAATGACATAGGATAATTTAAATATTCAATATAGGCACCACCATGGTCCTTACATTGATGTGATCATCAATTGGAATATTTCAAACCCAAAATATTTACTAAAAAAAATACAAAAAAATAAAATAAAAAAACATTCAAATAATCAAAAAACAAAATCAAAACATGAACATGACATGATTAATAAATTACACTATTTACATATGTTATTTTATCACATGTTTTGTAGATGACATATTATTTTTGTGCACATAAAATTCATGGTATATAAGTGTGATGTAGAGATATAGGATACACATAGACATATAGATGTTGAAATTTCCTCTACCTAGTGGCCATGCTAATATTGGGGTAACTTATTGCATATGTTTCACTATCTCATGTTATATATTTATATAACCTTATACCATGCCAAAATACTTATATTTATTACACATGTATTTGTATTTACTCATATCTTACATAGTAATATATGATTATGCTATTATACTAGGATGTGACACTGATACATATGGATGGTGTACGCTAGTCTTTACTTATGTTATGCTCAATTGATGTTGTTACTTTCTTACATGATAGGCTAGTTTTTACTTATCTATTATGTGTGGCCATTTAGAATTGTGTGTGACATATTTATCCCTTGTATGTAACCCTTGGCCTTTTTTGATGTGACATCTATATGTCCCTTATTTGTGACATATTTATATCCCTCACATGTGTCACTTGGTCTTGTTTATTGTGACATCCTCATGTCTCTTTTATGTGGCCCTAGGCATTATGTGTAGCACTAACTCTTGATATTATTTCTATTTTTTAACTTTTTAACATTTAGTGTTGCCATGATACATATCATGAACTTCCATAGGGCATAGTCTTATTTAGTGAGAGTTACTATTGCATGTTTCATTAACATAACTATCTAAACATGACACATATATTCCATACATTACACATGTTACATACATGCCTTAATTTACATATACATAAATATGATGACATACTCTCCACATACTCACATGATTATACATAATGTTATCTTTATACATGACATGATATAATTAGCTCTTGTTTTGATATGAGTGACTCACATGAAACATCACACATATAAAAATGGGGGAATTACAATGGGATTTTAATAGAGACATAAGCCTCTATGAAAAAAAATTATATTAGACTATAAATTTTAGAGATTATGAATGGTTTAGGTATCATATGGGTTAGTTACATGAAAGATATTAGCACATTAGTACAAATTATGGGGGAATATGCAATGCATATGAACTCACTTTATCAATACTTGAGTAAAAATTCACACACACTTGGGTGAATAATAATAGGAATATGTGCACAATATACATGAACAAGAATGATAGGTTTCCACAATCACATAAATTTGAGACACATGTTCTCAAATTCAACATATAGATGCATATATTTTTATACCAATTTATATATATTAAGGGGGTATGATACTTTTTCATGAACATATACACACTTCTAGATTAATGAGGCATCATATTTGGTCATGCACATACATAAATTCACCATTTATAGTTGAATGACAAATGGTTGTCATTCCACTTCACACCTATAGAATCTGTAGTAATGATGGGGGTAGTAACATTGTTCATTATGATTATATCATGTATATAATTATACATTTAGTAAACTTGAGTTAAAATATACAATAAAACATTTGTAATTGTTTTTTAGTTTATTTTAGTGAATTTATCATGTGGTTCTCTCTTTATTTACTACATAGTTATTTTTTTTAATACGTTATCTACTTCTCCTCCCATTTATGGGGATTGAGACATGTTGTATTTCAAACCCAAGGGCCTTCATATTTACACAAATTTAGGTATAATCACCCAAATTCTCCATGTTCTTCATCAAAGAAGTAAAATTTATCCAACACTTCAATAAGGAAGCATAATTTCCATCAAGTTTAAAGGGAAACATGATTTTAACCAACATATAGGTGTACTCTTTCCTTTCTCTCAATATTTCAAAATTCAAATTTAGATTTTAAATATTAAATTTATGGATATTTAATACTACATGTTTGTTGTAGGTTTTTATATTGAGTGACCTACACAATTGGAGATTCATCCCAAAGAAAAGGTGTGTTGTACACACTTAGGAGGTACTTTTTTCCTTTAATTTATAAATTCCATTAATAAAATAAAAGGATTAATTTGTAAATACTAAAATATGGTATTAGGTACTTGAAAATGACAAGCTTGACATAAACTTACCTCAAATGAATTTAGTACAAAAATATAATACTAATAAATCATTCTCTCATACCTACATTCTATCTTACAAGTTAGATCCTTTTTTTATGTTATTAAAAACTTATAAGAACCTAATTCTCTATTTTAAAACTACATACTATCCTACACAAACATGATAATATGCTCAGTTTATTCCACTTGTACATGGGTTGGCAATGTAAGATTGGGCCAATATCACTAATCAATACAAACCTGAGCATGATTGTATTGAATCTATCCCATTAATGGATAAGTTTTTTAAAAATATCTTTCATTAGGGTTGTCCCATTTGCATATCATGTCAATGGTATGATAAATTACCCATTGAACTCATACACACACACACAACACACACACACACATACAAATTAAGGATTCATTTGATTTTAAATTTATCACTTATCTGGTATGCATATATTAACTATTTTATAGTGAGGAAAGATGTCATATTCTTCCAAAATTATAAGTATATCACTAGGAGTAGTCAAATGGCAAGTTTGAATTATATCAAATTCAAGTCAAATAAATCATTGTCAAGTATCAACACCAAATCATTAGCTACATATATATAGTGAAGGAACACAATTGAATAATCACATTAGTTTGGATAACTACACATTTCTTATTTTCCCTCCTTAGAGTATCAAATATGTAGGAAGTGTTAAATCATCAAATGAGGGTGATTGGGGTAAGCTCATCACATTCAAGCTTCACAGTTTTTATATGTTTCTATCCCTCAAAAGAACACCTAGGTTTTCAAGGTGAAGGAGGTTATTTTATGGAAGTTTCATGCATCATCATAGTTTAACATCACAAATACAAATTTTTTAGAGACACACAAAGGTGACCATACAATAAAAGTACCTCATTCCTACATAGGTTAGTACCAACCACTAAACTTAGTATACATAGTTGATACTAACCTAGATTTGATATATGCAACCCTACATATAAAAAAACACAATTCTTAAACCAAATGGATCATAATATTTATTTATTCTTATTTCTATTTACAAAGTATGGCCACAGTTAGACAATCATCTTGAAAATATAATTACTTGTACCTTTGTTATGCTTTCTATATTTACCATATATCACCTATAAAATTATTACAATTAGTTTAAATATCTTACATTCAAATGTATACTTGATTACCATTTTTATCAAGATCTAATTACTCTACTATTTTCTATCTTATTAGGGTTTTTAAAATTGAATTAGGGTAAAACACATAAAAATGAGGTTAGTTCCATTATTTCTTATTTAAACAATGGAAATTTAAAAATATTATTTATATGCTTACATGAATGTAAATAAAATATTAGATATGACACAATATGTTGAAGAAAACAAAAGTGAATGTTTATAATTGCCCACTTGCAATGGTCATGAGGACCTATATGGGATTATTCCTCTAGATGGCTTCCATCTTGTATATCTCTTTAGATGAATGAAAATAATTCTAAATTTTTTAAATACCCTTCTACGGATTTATCTTTTACCATGTTTACCTCTAGGAAATAGTTATGGGTACTCCTCTTTGGGATGTAGCCTCTTGATGGATTATTTGTTAGATATTTATGATTCTTCATTTTCCAGCTCTTGGCTTATAAGTGCTTAAACAACCTATTTGTTACTTGTAGATGTCTCTTCCCTCTTGAAATTATCATTACAATTATTTGAGTCAAGTTGTGGATGAACCTACCAAAATTTTGCATGCCAATTCCCTCTTATTTTGTTGTAGACACATATAATTGATATTGAACACTTTTAAATTCTATATTTGACTAATCCTTAACATATATGACTTGTGATTACACATATGACTCTTGATTATAGTATCTCCTATCCATATATCTATATATGGGATTAATATTATTGAATTGATATCATTACCATACAAGATCTCCCTATTCAATGCCTAAAATTTTGATTATCCTATGCAAGCTATTTCCTGATCCTAGATCACTATGTCCTATATCCTATATGTTTCAAATTATAACAAGATGAATCTAGTTAACATAATTTTCCACCTATGCAGATCTATTTTCATGCCATTTAACATATATTTTCCTAATTTAAACCCTTGATTTGGGTCAACCCACATGTTTCACATTTTAATTCAGATGGAAATTATCTAAAGAGTATATGATATATACATATCAAGCCTAAACTTATTTATATCTAGCAAACATTTAACACCTACCTAGATAAGTACTTGCACGTTGAAGAACACATTTAAAAATCCTTAAAGCACTATCCTAAAACATCTAAATCTAAATAATCACAGAAGGAAATACCACCAATCCAAGAATGCACAATATTACAAGGTCAAAATCATAAGTTATTAAGTTATCAAAAGCCTTATAGGTTGAACTACATACTAATATATCACTATTGACTTTAAGTAAAGTATATGTAGTTTGATCCTCTTCAAAGTATTAAAACATACAAAACACTCAAAAAATTAGTAGGGTGGTTTGGGTCAACTAAACCCATCCTATCTAACTCCTTTTTATAGAAAAATTAAGTGTCAAAAGTGGAGCTAGGTTTTAAGGTAGAGGAGAAAAAATCTAGATCTGCACACAAAACTGAGCCTCTAAAATAACACAAAAATTATCTTAATAGGTAGGTGTAGTGACTTAACATATAATAGATTGGAATAAACATAGAGGATGTTTGTATCAATAAATAAATGAATCTAGTTGTCATAGACATTTTTATAATACTAGATCTATCCAAGTAGGTTTTGATAATTATTTTTTAATCTAAGCAACCACAAACCCATATCAAAGTATTTATGATGACTTTACACTATCACAGACTTAAAAAAAACTAAAATAAGATAAGTATAATGTCTTCTTGGTAATTTATATAAATATAAATAACAATAAATCAATCTAAATCTACATTTTACATTTAGATATGTGTAATTTAGACATATCTTAAATAATCTAAATTATTCAAAATTTATATCTTGTTTAGATCACTAAGTCCAAAATAAGATAAAACATATGGGTGAAACCTTAATTCATTCAATCAAAACAATCCCTAAGCTCCACTATGGTTATAAATTTTAAAGGTTTTATATTTTTACATTAGTGTTTCAGATTTGATTTCCTCATATATGATAATAATCTATCATTGGATCTAACCCTCTTGATGTTTTTTTATTATCATATATTATTCCATATAAGAAGGTTTAGTATCTTATCCATGTACAATGAAGTAATAAGATAATTGGTGTTTAAATTGAACATAATCATATCCATTTGGACCAACCACATGTGTCTATATAATCTAAAATTCATGAAATAGATGAAATACAAATTCCTTTTTCTTTTATTAATGCAAATCTTAATGATGAACACATAAATTAAGGGAACATATTATTAGTGATGATATTCATGGAATTGAAACTATTTATTAAGTTTACAATAAACAAAATAATGATAATAATGATATAATACATCCTAATAAACTTAAAGGTGTAGATCTTGAACAATTTGTAACCTTTTATATATTTTAGGAATGAATCCATATGCAACCTAATGATCTAGATAACATCTTGAATACAATAATATAAAGTTAAAACAATTTTAAGGTTGCAACATTTGAGGAATAACACGATCCCTTCAATGGTACTAATTTACATTTTAGAGGTAATAAATATTGAGTAAGTGTTTATACCACCACTTCTATTACTACTATTATATGTCTACACCTAATATTACACATGTGATGCCTGCTCATGGTGTGGGTAAAACACAAAATTTTCCTCTAATTTTTTTGCCTATCCCTACACAACATACTTTTATACCTCCTATTGTTTTGTAGACACATAAATTTGGTAATCGACACTTAAAAAATATAATTTTGGCCAAACCTTTTTATACATGAATTACGCATACACATATGACTCTTTCTCACATTATCCCCTTGAAATTCACTTACCTATGGGTTATACCTTCTTAATTTTTCATTATTTTCACACAATATTTCCATAGCTCTATCCAAATAGCTAATCATCATACATAGACTATTGCCTAATCTTATATCAATATTTCTTATTTCCTAGATTACTCTAACCATAGTGAAATGGATCCATTTATTGGAGCTATATACTTTGGCCATATTTGTCAACCCACTCTCTAATGACTATTTTTAAATATTTAAAATATTAATTTGGGTTATCCCACATGTTTCACACATAATTTTAGATGTAAACTACACAAATAATTAGCTATAGATAAATATCAAGCCTAAGCCTATTCCTATCTAGCATTAATCTAATACTTCTCTAGAAAACACTTATTATTATGATGAATACATATATACATATTTTAGGAACTACCCTAAATCATTTGAATCTATAAAATCTTAAATTAAAAACCATCAAGATAAGTCTAAATACTATTACAAGGTCAAAATAATAGGAAGTCAAGTGCCAATATACACCTAGGATTACACTTTTTTCTAGTATATCACTAATTGATCACACACACAAATATGTGAATTTTGAGCCCTATTAATAGTATTGGAACATAGGTAGTCCTCAAATAATTAGTGGGGAAGGGGGGTTTGAGGTTTTATTAACCCATTATTTCTAACCCCTTTCAACAATTAAAGTAACCATCAAAAGAGAAGCTAGGGATTTGAGGTGAAGGAAGATAATCTAAACATGCATATATAACTGAGTCTCTACTATTACATATATCTATCTATAGGCAATAATAAAAATATATGATGAAATAGTTTGACACTTTGAATAGGGATAAATTTGGTAGATAAAAAATGGATTTGGTTACCATAGGCATCTAGGCACTACGAAATCCATCCTAGTAGGTTTTGACAGGTTCTTTCCAAATATAAATGACCAAAAACCCATTTTAGATTACTAATATCAACCATAGATTGTTACAAACAAAAAACAAAAGTAAAAAAACTAAGTACCCTATCCTCTTTGTCATTTTTATTTATATCAAGTGGAATAAATATACCATGATCTACTAGTTACATTTTAATTTACTTATAAATAGATTATACCATCTAAATTATTCTATAGTTTTATCTTGTTTAGACCAAAAAACTAAAAATAAGATAAAAAAGGTTATTTTTCATTTCACACCATCCATTTCTAAAATTTTTTCTATGCCTATATTTTATATTTTTCTTCAAACTATTATTTATATTCAAACCAAAGTTTCTTAATTAGAACTTAATTAAAATAGAGTGGGGCATTCCATTGATTATCATGTGTTACTAAATAATCCATTGGTCTCTGATATTTTATTTTATCCCTTACCTATATAATTTTTGACACCTAAGATTAAATTATATGATGGTAAATGTGATCTAGAGTAATGCCTTCAAGTTTTTCATGCAACATGTTTGGACCATGCATCCAATGATAAGTTATTGACTAAGTTGTTTCCATGGAGTCCTAAGGACTACACCTTCTGATGTTTCTATGAACATTATTTCTAATTGGTCCATGCATTTAATCCTTTTGATGATAAATTATAAACACACCTTTTAATCACATCAATGATAATATGTCCTATGGTTATATTGTAAAACTAAATCAAGGACCTAATGAACCCATCAATGATTAAGTGATTTGTTTCAAGAACATGCTCACTAAGATGAAAAATCCCATGGATGATAATGATTTTAAATACATATTCAAGCAACACTTTCTTGCACCACTACATGAGTACATTATATTCAAATAGTTTATATCTTTTGATGACCTATTCCATATGGTAAAGGACCATGAAGTTAAGATCCTTACTATTAATAAATTAAATCATGGGTCCAATCCTATAACTATATATAGTTTAAAATTTTATAGTAAACAAAATTTCAAATCCAAAGTTAACGATACTAGGAATGAGGTAAAAGTCATAATTAATGAAATATCACACACTGTTAATCGACTTGTCTTATTAACTCTTGAAAGGAGGTAATTTAAAAAATTACTTAAACCTCCTCATAATATACTATATAAGTTACTTAAGTGTAATCCCCTATCTCTCCCTCCCTAAAAAGGGGTCGATATTAATAGGGTACCATTTAAGTATTTGATTGTAATGCATATTATGATTAACATAGATGCATTAGAAATTTACTAATAGATGCATTAGTTTATGCCATAATATATAATATTTTTGGATGGAAACATTATTTAGGTCAATACATCTAAAAATTATTTAAGGAGACAATATAATGGGAATTCAAATTTAAGAACATTTTATACCCCTTTTCCAAATCATGTAGCACAAGAGACCAATAGTAAGCTTGAGTTACATATGACATACAATGCTAAACCTTATTGGACTTATTGGGATTATAAAATGGAGGAGGAACATCCTATAGGGTAATATTGAGAGCACACACATACATATACCTACTATCACATTTTATAAACATGAAATTTTTGATGATGTTTTTATTTATGCACCATTTTTTTTGCATGCCTACATTGAATCATAACATACACACAATGTCATGGTAGATAATAGGTCAAAATAAAATATATACGAGATGACACTCCTTAATTTTCTTTGGTTAAAACTTGAAGATTTTATGGATACAATAAAAATAGTGAAAGGATTTGATGGAAATAGAACAAACCCTCTTAGGAGAGTTTTTCTACCAGTTAGGGTACGACCTAAAATAGTTTCTACTTTATTTTTGGTTATATCTAATACATAGGCATATGACATGTTTTGACATAATTTGATACATAATAATCATGTAATACCATATTTTTATTGATGTGTGAAGTATATATATAGTAGTAGAGTGGTTATAGTTCTAAGTATACCATATGAATATCCTATTCAACTAGAGATCATTCTTAGAAAGGCTACATAGAAACTCATTATACACCTTGTAAAAGTTAATTTTATGCAAGAAATTTAGATAAAATTAATTTATCTTCCTTTAATACCATGCTTAAGTGTCCATTATGTTTGAGGTATATTATATTTCATAATACATTACCTACTTGATCATATACTAAGATATTTCTACATGTTGCTTTGTGTGTACCATAAAAAACACAAAACATTATCATACTATATAATTAATATAAGATATTATGGTAACTATAGTTACATATCATACATAGGATAATATGGTTTATGGTGACCATGATGAATATGTCACAACACAAGATCACTTCTTATATTTAAATATAGATAGATGTGTTACTACTTGCCCATGATAGGTTAAATTCACCACAATTAGCCTAAGAACTACATGTGAGTATTCCATTTATGATATCATCAATTGCATTCTCTTAGATAAATAAATTAACATTTAAGCTAAAATAATGCATTTGTGATCACCCTTTTGATACACTTAGGTTATGACCTATTATAGAACCTTTTGACCACTTTACTTCACTTTTAGCATGGTGACTCACTCCTTCAATAAATATAAATGAATTTAGAATGTCTCCATACAATTTTCTCAAAAACCTATGATCATGCTCATATATATTCATATCTTCTTCTTAGATTTTATTTCCATGAGGACATGAGTGCCATATTGGGACAAAAATTCACCCTATTGTTGTCCACATCTGATTGAAGTTGTCCTTCCACCAACTAGCATTTAGATTTCAAAATTAAAATTCGTGTAAGGGTTTCCCTATGATTTTTATAATACTCATCCAAAATAATTTCAAAAATATTACTATATAATAAAATTTCAAACAATTTTTCGCACAAGAGGCTTCCACATAGAAAATCACCATAATTCTAATTGCACATTGAGATCAAATTCCTTGTTTTTCCTTATTATGACTATATAAAACCCTATTACCATTTATTTAAAGTATAAATACATATCTAAGGTTAAAATTAATAATTAAAGTAATTAATCAAACCAATATTGCACCAACATATAACAATTTACACTAGTTTTACACACACCACCTTAGCATGGGAAAATTACATGGAGTTTGATCTCTCTTTGAAGTATTGGTCTATAATAAAAACTCAAAATAGGGGGTGTTGATGTCAAGAACAACTTCAACCACTGACCCCTTTTTACTCCATGCTTGCATCTTATCATCTTGTCTACTGAACTAGGGTTTTTAAGTGGGAAAATAGTTACACAATGGTCACCAAATCAAATCATAAGTTCTTACATAGTCTGATGAAAAATATGTGAATGCACACAAAACATATAAATTTTAGGATCTTTTTCTTTCTATAAACACCAACACACCCTAAGTATAATATCCCCCCCCATTGCTATGTAGTCATAGTTATCCTATCTATGAACCCTTCTAGAGTAGTTAGTCTAGTAGTCTCAAATCCAGAATCATCCCACATCTTAGTTTTCTATCCAAGTTTATTTTCACTTTACATATTTAGTAAGTTTCAAAATTTATAAAATTCCCAATCATTTTTGTGTCATTTATTACATATATGTAGCATTTTGATTTTCCATAAAAGCTTGTCATATTTTATAATCTATTTCCTTATTTTACAAAACATTGATGAAACATATTGGTGAACTCATTTATTTTTGAGATTTGTTCAAAACCCCTGGTTTACCATTAGGGTTTTCTTTATATTTCCACAACCCATATAGTTTTACTTTCCTAGAATTTCTTGATTTCCATCATGAATATAATGACCAAGTCTATTTATCATTTTTGAGTTCAAAGTTTCTTGGTACTCTTTACATGTTCCCTCCTTATCACTTATAAAATATTTTTCATGTGTATAAGCCCATGGATACATAATGTCAGAACAAAGATCACATCATCTATTAGTCCATAGCTTACTTATGAAACATTATATGGAGATAATTATTGCATGGATAAATTCAAGTTACCCCTAGTTACTACTAGATGTTAGATGTATTATTTGGTTCATTTTGTTCCTCATAAATTTAGAAATCATAATTATCTTAGATTATATCCCACCAATATTATTCACCCTATGCTTATAATATACCTTATAGTTAGAGCTATTATCATTAGATGAGGTTAGGTGCTTCCTTAGATGAGATTGGAGAAATTAATTCAAACTATTACTCCTCATCCCAAACCTAATCCAATGGGATTTGTCAATTAGTCTAGAGCATATTATATTGTTGATCAAATAAGGAATACACTAGCTAATATTTACATGGTAAAAATTATTCAAAGACTACTATTTTTAAGGATGTTCTATATCAAAAATTGAATCAAACATCAATGTCTCATGACATAGAGCCATCCTTATTTACATCAGTTATGAATAATTTAAATAACATTGAAGATGTTATATATTTTGGCACTGATGATTTACCTTCAAAACCAACTATTGATCAAAACATACTACTATTTATACAAGTTTAAATCCACACTATAATAGTCAAAAGGGTTTTAATTGATAATGGTTCATGGTTAAACATTTGAAACCTTACATTATTATAAGAAATGGGAATTATAATGGCTATCATACAAAATACATTTAATAATATCAAAGGATTTGATGATGTATTACTAAATGAATTTATACTATTGCAATGTCAATGCTAGCAATTAGTGATGGAATATATCATCATATTAGATTTTACAATAAGACCCAAAAATCTATCTACACAATTCTAAATAATGCTTAATAATTTACATTACAATTTAATATTGGGTAGGCCATAGATACATGTGATGGAGGTTGTACCTTATACTTTACACATGCATGTTAATTTTCTACATGATGGATATCTATATAATTTCTTAAATGATAGTCAACCATTTAGATATTGTAAATTTATATATTCTACCACTTAGAGTCCATTGCATTTAGGGGAACTTAAATCTAATATAATTATACAACCATAGATCATTCATATAGAATATATGCACATATATGAAGTCGTTAATTCCATTATAAGTGATTAGAAGCCACAATCCACAAATAAATTAGAACCATATATTTCACCTCAAATGTAGACCATGATGAATATGTACAATAATTACCTTTAGTATCCAATTCAAGAGATCCAAATTTCATATCTATAAAAGATGATACTGATGATTTTAATGTTACTTATGATTATCACACTAATTAATAACCAATGAACATTTATTATTATTTATACATATTTAATTTTACAATAGTTAGCCTAGGGTAATACATAGATGATTCCAAGGAAATCATACCCATCCATACAAACACATAAGCAATAACCATTCTAGACAAGGTTAAAGAAAATAATATTTATTTTTGAATATACATTACTCTATATACAAATCTATCAGGTGTCCCATGGATAAATGCATTTGTAAAGTATACCATTTAAATATCACATGATGCATAATACATTAATCAATGCACTATGGATACTCATAGGTCCCCATTCATAGATTCAATAAATAATGTGGAATTCATGATCCAATTATCCAAATATAAAAAAATAATGTGCATGATAGAACACACATAATTTTATAGATGTTATTTGATCACTTTACTAAAAATACATCATAGATCCACTAGATGGTTATCAAATCAAGAGGACAAACCCTTATGTCATTTACATAAAATCACAAGACATTCTATTGAAACTTTTTTAACATTACAATAAAAACTACATATATGTAATGCTAAATGCACTATTCATATTATACATCCCACACCACAACCTACTAAGAATCCATAAAAGGGTCACATATGAAAAAATTACAAACATTATAGAAGTAATCATTTAACTATTTAGGTTTGCATTGAGAACAAATATAGACAACATGTGAAAATAGATGAGGACATAAAAAAATGTATGTACACTTGCATGTTTTAATCACAATGTATGATCACACACACACACACACACACACACACACACACACACACACACACACACACACACACACACACACACACACACACACACACACACACACACACACACACACACACACACACACACACACACACACACACACACACACACACATAGAGATAATAGGTCACATTACACTTATAGTATCATGTGGTCCCAAAGTATTGGACACATTATTTTTCCATTATGAAAACATGAACTTAACCAACTACTACATTGGCTCAAACATGGTTATAGGATATGGAAGCTATAATTGACAGGTCAAAGTTATACATAAAATTCAAATTTGAGGATAATATAATTCACATTATTCATGATGGCATAGATGATAATTTTAGATTCACAACTAAGAGATAAGATCCAATGTTGATTTATCCACAAACCATATATAAGGCCTCTTACACAATTTATCAACATGTCATATCTCTACATAGGATTTATAACCATGCCTAACATAAGGCTATAGTTTTAGAGCATGAATGGTATGATGATCACAGTGATGATGATTTACGAGAGTTTGATAGGATCTAGTACCTAACACTTAATGCTCTTGCACTAGATCCATTTTTGATTATCCACATTATTTGGATGTGTTGTTATATATATAAACTATCATATTCATCATATATATGCAAAATAAGAAAATAAAATATTTTATAAATTTACAAAATAAGGACCTATGCATGCTTATGCTTAGCTAATTTGTGCACAATATTCAATAATTAGTTATACCCAATTTTTATAGCATATATGATTCATGAGTGAACATGATTTATTGAAGAACATATAGGTTTTCATCCCTAGATTTAGTTATAGGTCACTACATTATCATAGACTCATAAATTATAATTATAGAATAGTGCCCTATTGGACAAGAGCACACCACTTTATTTTCCATTTCTCCCAATGTTATCCCAGTGAGTAAAGAATATTATTGCTCAATTTTATTCATACATAGGACTTCCATAGCTTGTACATAGATCAAGAAATATCACTTGGGGCATCTCATACACAATTTTCATCCTTGTATGGCTTTCCCTTATTTCTTACATCTCAAATATTTCATTTCATTACATCCATCAATCTTTCTCACATATTAACACATTGATATAATATTGTTTATCTAAGTTACTGAATCTATTCATGTTTTATATTAATTATGTTGATCAATTACATATACTCATGAATGATTGTTTGATTTTCTACTTCATGTCTTGTTTGTGTTTCATTGATTTAGGTCATTTGCATATGTCATTGTGTGTGGATCTAAGCATTCATTTTTTGATTCTATGCAAATGAGGACATTTGAACTTATCTTTGTGTGTGTTTATTTGTTAGAGGACCTTTGAATATGTGTTTGATTGTAAATTTAAGCCTTCATTCTATATTTTCATGTGTGTGAATACATTTGAACATGTACTTATATTTTATTCTATGTGTGTGAGTGACATTTTAATGTATCTTTTATGTGGCCCCTTATCCTTATATTTGCATGCCTTATTTGATTTATGTGTACTCTATGTTCGTGTGCATCATGGCCATGATGCTTGTGTGATTTTTTTCTCAGTTTTTAATGCCATGGTTGATATCATGCATCCATCCCAAACTAGTTTTATTCAATTTTCAATAGTCATTTATCTATGTGCCTAGTTACTAACATCTATCTTGAATTTTACATAATGTATTATTATTAATACATGCATCCCACATTATTATTATTCTCATTTTATAAATATTATGATGTTATGATCCTAAATTTTATCAATAATACTTAGATTTACATCTTTTACATATAATACATTGCATAATTTTTTATTTTGAGTTAAGTTATTGAGTAGGCTCAAGAAATCACCTCAAAAGAGAGGTATACACAATGGTTTATCTTAGAGACTTAATCCCACTTAGTAAAATGCACAATAGAAAAAACCTAACTTTTTATTCCTCATAAAAAAAATCACAAGGTACACTTAGAAAATAAACAAAGAATTAATTTAGATAGTTGTGCTCGAAATAGATAGGAACACCCCCAACTATTGTCCAAATAGGGTACAATTGTCCTATAACTATAGTCAATTCTATAATCTATTGGAATCTTAGGTAATTCAAATCAATTTGCAATAGGTTCACAATATCAATTATTAAAATTTACTTAGATTTACTTAGATTGGGGGCATCATGCATGGCATGTGTTCTATGGTAATGAATAAGTTTTTTAATTAGAATTTGAATTATTATTACTCAATATCAAAATATAAATACACTAGTTATCATATTGGAGGAATGTGCATGTAACATGGATTCCTTCTTACTTATTTTTGCACTAGTTCCATAGATGGAATGGAAACACTTTTATTTTATCCATTATGCATATACTATAAAAAGAACATACAAACTATTTACACTAGGTATGAACTATCACTAGGTTTATAATATTTTTTGCACCATAATATTCTATTGGGATTCATATAGGGATTCTAAAATATTTCAATCCTTTAAGTATGAAATGATGAATTTAATCATAACCTGAGTACTCAAGTACACTCTCCTAATCATTCAGGATTAGGAAATGTATAATCCAATCCAAGATTTTAAATAAAAATGAAATATCCAAGGGGCCTACCCTCTATAGTAATTAGTTTTGCATTAGTTTTTGCACTAGGAACATAAAAGTTCACACACCCAATCATGTGTATTAATTCCTTGTTATTATATCTATAATTTTTATTGTCTTTACTTTTTGATTTTCATCTTAAGTAAACATTGATTTCTACACATGTTTCATTATAGGTCTGTTTGAAGCACAATTCAATGTTGTAACTTAAATTCAAGATTATACTTCACAAGTAAGTTTAGGTACACACTTTTTCCTTTTACTCTAATACTTTCACTTTACCCCATTACTAGAATAAAAGGAGGTAAATGTAGACACATAAATCAAAATTTAAGATAAAATAGTGCACTTGTGATCACCATTTTGACACACTTATTTATTGACCTATTAAAGGGCCTATTAACCTTTTTAATTCACTTTACACATGGTGATTCACTCTTTCAATCACCCAAAATCACTTTAGAATGTCTCCATCCAATTTTATCAACAACCTAATCTCATGCTTAGATTGATTCATAACTTCAAATTAAATTTTATTTCCCTTAGGACATGAGCATCCCATTGGGATAACAACCCACCGCATTATCATATACCCTTGATAAAAATTTTCTCCCACCAACTAATAACTATTTTCTAAAACTAAAAGTTATGTGAGGGTAAACCTATGAGTTTATAAACCCCTTCCAAAGGAATTATAAAAATAGTACTATGTAAGCACATTTAAAACCATTTCACATGAAATAGGCTTTGACACATAAATCATCAAATCTATAATTACACATTGAGATAAAATTCCCTATTCTCCTAATCCTAATCATATACAACTGTAGTATCCCTGAGATAAAGTTTAAATACACCTCCAAGGTCACAAGTCATAATTGAAGTTCTTAATCACAACAATATTTCACTAACATCTAGAATTTTTCACAAGTTCACACACACCACCTTAACATGGGAGAACTACATGGTGTTTTATCCCTCTTTAGAGTATTGGTATGTAACAATACTCAACACAGGGGTTATTGAGGTCAAGTATAACTTCAACCACTAGCCCTTTTTAATCCATGATTTAATCTTGTAATATTATCTATTGAGATAGGGTTTTAAAGTGGTAAAATAGTTACAAAGTGGTCACTTAAGTGAATTAGAAGCTCCCCCAGATTTTGTAGAATAAACATGTGAAACCACATAGAGAATAAAAATCTTAGGATCTTGATCTTCTACCAGACACTAGCACAACATAGGGATAATAATTCCCCCAATGTTATCTAGTCATATCACTCCTATATAAGAACCCTAATAGATCATGTTCTTAGTATACACATATTCAACACAACCATCTTGTCACTCTCAAATAAAAAATCATCTTGCATCTCAATTTTCTAGCTAAGTTTATTTTTTTATCTCATACTTTCCATATTTAGTAAGTTTATAGATTTATTAATTTCTAAATTAGTTTGTATCATTATTTTCATATCTATAGAATTATGATTTTACATAAAAAAATGTCTTATTAGGTAATTTATTTACCTAGTTTTCAAAAAAATGATGAAATCTCATAATTCAAATTAAAAAATAAAAAATAATAAAAAATACAAAAAATATAAATATGTAAATAAAATAAAATACTAGGACCTATGTATGACATGTTTTTATAATTTACATGATTAATTTATTATTTGTGATATATAAGGTAGATTATATATCTAATTTCTATATGCACATGTGTTTCATGGTATACATGAGTGGGATGAATGATGTACAAGTTATATATGGCATGGAAATTTAGATACAATATATTATTAACCTAAGGGTGTTGGGGTTTATTTTACTTCATCAAGAATAACTTACCCTAAGCACATACATCAAAGTGACTAAGAGCCCAACATGCTGGTGCACTAGCATTTCACACTAGAATGAGTTCTCGTGCACTCACTCAAATCATGCAATGAGGAACTGGTTCCCATTGGTTTTATTTTATGAGGGTGTACTAACATATAAGGGTGATTTAACATATACACATTACTATGCTCATTATATAATCCATATTAACATGTTTATTACTCAATGATCCAAAAGAAAAAGAAAGCATAAATGGTAATTATGAACTTAAAGTTAGTTAACTAAAAAAACATATAAGATAAATAAAAACATGATCTACATAGTCCTCAGAATATAAATATTAAGGTAATACAAGTTACATTAATTATATTTATAAGTGATTCAAAGATTACATAATTCTAGTGTATATTAAAAATAACTTGTACAAGTGATTCTAGTGATTCAAAGATTACAACAATAATAACCTCAACCACATCAACCAACTTAAAAAGTTTTATCCAATAGTATTTAAACTTGGTTTGTATTAAACAAATAATTACAATCATAAGTAAGCTCATAGTGATTTGCAAACACTTATCAACACACTTGAGTCATGGTGGCTATTTACATTGATTTCCTAAGGACATAGGCCTTTCTACCCCCAAATTATCTCTTTGGTGTTGGATCCTCATCATTGAGTGCCTACCTTCCCATGGGCCAGTACTAAAATTGTGTTTGAATTAGTCTATTTCATCCCTAAAATATGCTCCCTAATCATCTCCTTCTTCCCTTATGATCCCTAAGTATTATACTAAGTTATGATTCCTTCATTCTTAGGTTCTCCATTTATTATGCACATTTATTCTGAATTGGTCCTTTCTTGACATAGACTCCCATGCCAAGGTCTTTTGTGCGATGAATTTCTTGAATTGTGCCTCTTTTGCATCAATTATTCCAAAGAATACATATCCAAATTTTGGGGTCCAACATCACCCCATATTATGCCATTAGTCTATCCTAGACTAAGCACTAATATTAAGATCCATAAAAAACTATGGGTTAATCTTCTCGATCTAATTTTGAAACTTTCCCAATGGGATAATGTGTTCATTAGCTTTGTTTTTATTTATTTAGTTGCATATTTGAGCTTCTTGGTCTCTTTGGGTTGGTTGAGAAACTCCCCTAGTTTATTTACCAAAAGTTTAAGAGATGTGAAAGCATCCTTATGAATGATTTTAAGCGTAGTGACCTTGGAAACAACCTATCCTCAAAATGCCATAAATTTCAAATTTATTTCTTATATATGCGTTATTATTATTTCCTACATGGCCTCCATATATTTAAAGGATTTGGCACACTTTGAGTGATCATTTATTATTAAGGTGTTATCATCCAACTATTATTATTAAAGATCTTTTACCTAAAGTTGAGCCTCTAAAATCTTGATGGGCCATGCCAACTTTTTAAAAATCCCATATAAAATGGGAATGGTATCACCAACTATGTGTAAAAATCATTTTCATACTTTCATAACTTTTGTGAACTACTCTGTTGCCCAAGTTTATTCATCCCTAGGGTTAGGTTTTTCTTTGTATCATTTTAATAGGAACTCCACCAAGGTCTGTAGCTTATCTATCACCTCACCAAATAGGGATAATCCATCCATGAGTGCTAGTTCTTAGATAAAAATTGCCTTAAAAAATTTCAATGTTTTTAATTTGGTAGCCATTTCCACTTCCAACTAGCATTTAATCTTGGCCAAATCTTCCTTTAGCTTTTTCCTAGATGTGATCTCATTCTTATACATCACCACCATCTCTATTTGTTTATTCTAGGCCTATCATGCATCTAACCCTATGAATGCATTATACATTGTGACCTCATGTGATAGTTTCAAGAGTGCCTTCCTAGCTTGTATAGGGGTAAGTTGTCTTGGATCTACCCAAAGGGTATTGGGAAGTGCCACCACTTTTGAATCTAGAATAAGGCTATTAGAGGGCATCTCAAAATGGACTTCTTCATTATATATATTAAATAATAAATACATGTCCCATTGAGTATGATCATATCCATCTTCCTATGTAAAATGTGAATACATATATAAAATCTTTTCTAGTACTCCCTTCTGGTACTGGGCATAGAGGGTCATGGTTTCATCTGTCTTTTATATCCTTAGAATGAATTCATTAATTGGATCCTTCCACTTTGAGGGATATTGCTCAAGTATCTCAAAAATCCATGTCTTCACCTTAGTGATTAGTCCCAATGTCAAGCTCACTCATTCCCAAAATCATGTTAGAACCATCCCTCTCTTCACCAAGTATATCTTCAACTTCCATCTGTGCATCTTTGAGGGTGGTTTCTTCATGTCACATTAGTTAAGGTTTCTTCTTAGAGTTAAGATTTGATTGATATTATTCCATAAAAAATATTTCTAGTGTCCCTTATGGAATATATATTTGATCTTCCACATCACCATATGTTGATGGAACCATCTCTTATTCCAAGAGAACATTTTGTGTTATTGGCTCGAGGCCTTTAGGTTGACTAACTAGTGAATTATTCTTTAGTGGTACCTGGGAAGTCCTTTGTCTTTTTGAAGGTTATGGCTGAGTTATTGTGATAGAATAATGCCCTAAGTGATTATGCTTCTTATCTCATGATTATTATGGAGGGAGTTTCCCTCTTTCACACTTAGTGCTCCCTAAATATTTATTCTTGGGTTTTAACATATAGAATAAATAATGAATTAAATTATCCACCAATTTTTGCTTAAATTTAATGTTGTTTTTGTTAAACTATAAATTTTACCTATAAGTTATATTTTTAAGGTATATGTATAGATGGAAGAGGGTGTGAGTCTCTACATCAATTTTTTTGACAACAATGTTCACTAGTTATGCATTGTATATCTAGTTGATGGTGTTCATGAATTATCACATTGTGAAAGAATATGTTAACATAAGGCATGCATATAAATCTCTAGAGGGATCCATTCAGAAGCACATGAAATAAAACTATTTCTTAAAAGAAAAATTGACATGGTTTCCAAATTGTGTAGGTAAGTCCTTTAGAATTCACCATTCATTCCCAAAGGCTTCTTTCATCCCTTTATTTTGACTTTGTGGGATGGGGTGATTGGTACAAGGTAGGTAAATTACTTGTAACACTCTATAGGTAACTTATTCTCAGGTATATATGCCCATTTAATCTCTCTATAAGTGTAATTAGGTACACCAATCTCATCAAACACCATCAATAATAGGAATATACCCCATGCAAACCTTTGGTTGGGTAAATGGTGGGTTTTTTGTATCTTCTATAATTTTAGTAGTGAAGTACTATACCTAATTATACTTTAGTCTATCAATGACTTATTGAATAACATAAAGTTGTTCAATATCCATCTCTTTCCACCTATCTATGCCTCTAACCTTGGTTATTATGATACATATTACCACTGTAAGGGTAAGATCTTGAACACTCATGATATACATGTAATGGTCTTGTTTCTTATATTCAACCATTGTGGCTATCTTTTCTATCTTATCCTAGTCCTCTAAGTCATAGGAAAGGTATGCACTCAAGTAATATAACATTGTGACTTTGCTTATTTATTTTGATGTAATTATCATCTAGCACCTAGAAAATAGATATAATCCTCATGTACCTATGAGATCAAAAACTTCACTACTTTAACTAGCTTTCCAAAGTATGGAAGATTGAATATTTAGAAGTGGCTAGCATCATTTAAATCATTAGAAATATTTAAGTCATACACTTATTCACTCTTAGTATTTTGACTCTCTACCTAGTATTCATGTTATAACTCTAATTCATTTCTATGCTGATGGTGGTTGTAATTAAAAACATTGTAAATGGGCACATTACATGCCCAAGTTTCCACACATAGTATCACCTCTAAATATCACATCTCTTCAATCATCAATGGGGGTGGAGGGGGTAAAATAGCCTTATTTTTTTCCTAACACACCATTTCTATCTCTATGTCTCTTTTACATGCTCTAAGTTATTTAGATGCCTCTTTTTTGATCAATATAGTCTCTCTACCCACAATCAATCCTTCTTCCTCTAGTATTATAGGTAATGGTTCACTTTGTTGGGCCTTTTTATTTTTCACATCACCCTTCATGGATATTTAAGGTTGAGGCATGACCATCCAATCTTCCCAAAGGAATACAAGGTTTCTTGTATATCTTACTTCAACTCTCCTTCTTCAATTCCATATAATGGTAGACATCAACCTATACAACCTACAACTCTAAAAATCCATGCATCATAATAATTATCATAACACTTTATATATTATCATTAACTAATACACTCTAAATTACTTGAAAATAGTCTTAATTCATTACTTTTCACTCATTTAGAATCTTAGAAATCAATTTATAATAGCTTAAATACATTCCTTCAACTCTATGAGTTCACAATCATAGTAATAGTAAAAATTTAAATGACCCCTATTTATCCTTTTATAAGATCAAGAGGGTAATTTTAATTTACTACCCCCTACCTCTACCATCACTTCATTCAATAAATGATAATAATGATATTAACATGATGAGGTTTTGGTAAAATTTCCATTACCATTACTCTCTTTGTATTAATTACATGTCTCCTCTCACACTTTTCCCAAAGTGCATGATAATTGTAAAGAATTTGAGTATTTTCTATTCCAAAAGTAGGAATCTTTATTTACCTTATCTAACTTATGGTTATGCATCATACCTCATGTACCATTTTATCCTTATGGACTTATACTTATGTGCCTCTATTCCATCACGCATTCCCATAGACCAAATTTTGGTACTCCATAGATGTCATACCCTTACCCCGCATTAAAATTTATTCTTGGTCTTCCACAATAATACCAAAAATCATAAAACTAAAGTATTGACCCTAGAAATACTCAAGGGAATGCAATGAGTGCCATTATTTATTATAAATAATGGAAATACTAGATTAGTATAATGGAATATGATTTATTATTATAAAAAGGAAAGAATAATTATAAAAATATGGTCTCAACCAACTACCATTGAAATGACTAAGGAATGGGCTATCGATTCACTTTAACCTACATGCACCTATGGGATGGATACTATGAATAATGAAGGGACCATCCAAATGTACATGAATATTTATAGAGTGGTGTATGAACTTAGAGTCATATACTAAGACTTGTATGTCAGGAGTAAAAGTCTTGTTCTTCATATGTTGATCATGCCATGCTTTCAATTCGCATTCCTACACTCCTTGGCTCTAGTATGCAAGAAAATAGGTCTCATCTAGATTCAAAAAATCATTGAGGCATGATTTTAAGTATGTTTCATCATATATTTTACCAATGTATGTAATGCAAAGAGAAGGAACCAAGAATTCAATTGCAAGAACTACTTTGATACCAAGCACAAGATTGAATGGTGTACTCTTGTTTAAGCATTTGTAAGTGGTTTGATAGGCCCATAATACTAAAAACACATGATCATCATAGTTAGTGCATCTAGTATTACATATATTGGTCAATTTAGTATCCAATATCTTGTTTAATTCCTTAGTTTTACCGTTGTCTTGGGGATGACATGGAATTATTTTATGGTACACAATGATGATCTATGCCAAGAGGATATGAATAATCTCACTAAGGAGATTGGTGCATCTATCACTATTTAAACTCAATAGACATACAAAAGTTTTAATTATATTCTACCAAATGAATCTTGTAGTAGTGGTAGTGGTACAAGCCCTTGTTGGGGCAATTTCATCTCAACAAGTAACATAGTCAGTAGAAATGATAATGTAGTGTGCACTAGTATGCCTACTTATTGGGTTTATGGGGCCAAAAAATTTAATATAATACTTTTAAAAGGGTTATTGTGTCAATATAGGATCAATAGAAATTAAATAACTTATTTTAATCTTCCCCATGCACTAATAAATGGCACATTGGTGCATATAACTCTTATCATCCTTAAAAAAAGTAGGCCACCATAATCTAACCAAAACAACCTTCTGCACTATAGCTTCACCAACATAGTGTCCTCTAGAGACACCTTCATTAAATTATTTAAGTACCTACACATGTTCATGTTACATAAAATAAAATCAAATTAATTCATCTTGACCAAGATTATAAATGTCTTCACTATAATATGGAATGGAGCATCTAGAACAACTAGATGCTTCATTTCTGGAGTGCTGAGGTGAGATGGTGTTGAACCTATATTCATAAAGTCAAAAATATATTCTAACTCCTTATGAAAATGTGTGGTGTGGAATAAATGAATTTTAGGCAAGTCATCTTCTATGGTGTGCACTGGTTCACTAGATTCAATGCATGAAAGATGATATGAATTATAATTAGCCTTATCTAGCTTGACCATTATGCAAAATTGGAAGTATTAAAATAACACAATCTATGAAAAAGTGCTCCCATGTAATAAAAAATTGTTTACTAAGTAATTTAGTTCCTCATGGTCCATAAGTGAGATAAATGGAGTTTCCAGTACATACTAACAAAACTTTTGAAGGGCATAGAGACTATGCAATACTTTTTGCTCTCTAGTTATGTAGTTATATTCAATTGGAGTAAGATTTTGAATTACAAAGTAAATAGGGTGATCCAAATTTCCCTCACCATACTAAGTAAGGATAACACCAACCATTATTCTAAAAGTATTGTCATGGATGTGAAAAGGTTTAGTTTAGTCAGGAAACTAGAGAATATGTATGATTATAAGATTATATTTGAGTGTAACAAAGACTTACTAGTGAGCACTAGTCCAAATGAACTGACCATTTTATTTCAATAATTCCTCAAGAGGCACAAAAATCCTTTCATATCTACAAATAAACTTTATTATAATATCCACTATGCCCTAAGAAGGTGCAGACTTCTCATTGGGTGGTCAGTGCTAAAATTTGAAGTATAACAATAATTTTAGATGGGTCTACTAAAAGTACATCATAGTATATGACATGGCCAAGGAGATGCCAAATGGGGTAGTAAATAGGAATTTCTTCAAATTTAGAGAAATCTAAAGATTCTTAAAATACTCAAACATTAATCAAAGATTTAAATAATGGTACTGCACTAATTTATAAATAGTCTATTCATCAAGGTAAACCTAAAGGAACTTATGAATAATGTCCTTGAAAGCTTCAACTATGATTTAGGATAACATAGTAGGAGAATTATTCAACCCAAATGGAATTAGATTATACATAAAGGATCCTAACTTGGTTATGAATTTCATTTTTGGCTTATCCTGATCTGAACTTGATGGTACCTTGAGAATCCATTTGTAAATGTATAGATTTCACACCCATCACCTCCTTCACATATCTATTTAGTGAAAGGTTCTAGGAAGGGGTTGGTAATGTAATCAACATTAAATACCCTTTAATCTAAACATATATGTATACATGCATACTTATTGATACTTATAACCATATGAATCACCCACTTAGACTTGTTGATATGATTAATGACTCCTGCACATAACATGATATCAAAATGTCCTTGACTCAAGTATGAAACTTAGGATTCATCCAATAAGGTATATTCTAGATAGGTCAAGTGGCTTCTACCAAATTATTTATTTTGGATAGGTTAAGTGCCTTCTACCAAATTTATTTGCATTTTCCCCAAATAATAATTCACACCCTTTATTTTAATATAGTTTTATTGTAAGACATATTGATACTCTTTCAATAGCTCAAATAACTTAGTGATCTTAATATCAGACCAGTAATCCTCACTATATCCTACTTAGTCTAAATTGGCTCTAAGTATGGGTGTTATTTGTCATGAATAATTTCATGAAAATTGTGCATGCCATACTCTGTGTGCCCAACCAAATGAATAGTTGATGGGTCAAGTAGACCAAATCTAACACCTTCATCAACTTGGTACACAACATCCTACTTACCCTTGAGGTTTTTTTCTCTCAATGCATGGTTGAGGATAGGTTTAGGCAATAGAAAATATGATTACTCATCATGTTTGTGAAAAATAGTCAATCCTTCCTCCCATGTACCATGTATGCATCTGGTCTAATTTTTAAATGGGGCCATGTCACCTATGAAAAAATAACATGTAGCTTATAAATTAAGGCATAGATCCATCTATGCAGATGAATATGATAGCACTAATCTAATGTTATTATTGAGAAGATGAAAAAAACTCATCTCTACATAACACTCTTCATGGACATACCACACTCTAGCCTAAGTGCATATAGTACCATAAAATGTGTGGACACAAAGGTACTCAGTCAAGAAGGTTTCATCTACCATTGTCATAATCTCTCAAGCTTCTAGGTAAGGTTCCATAGGTCTAATGCTAATGTAACTAATGGTTCCATATATAGAGTTATCATGGTGAGAGTAATGGTACAAATTAGAATGAACTCAATCCCAAGTAATCAAATTCTCTCAATGAATTTTCCACCACTAAGTAGTTTTCCCATAAAAAATATGAATATTTGAGTGTACCCAATAAACATTAGAGTCATAGAAGGCTTCCAACTACTAGAAAAACTCATGGACTTCTATTTTACCATGGAACATCAAAACATCATCTAATCATGTTGGTGGCATAGCCATGATTTATCCATGGAGAATATGAAAAAAATTATGGAGTTTATGATACATTTTTAGAGTATCATCATCACTACCTATAGTGATGCATATCCTCCTAGTAAGATCATAGTCACCTTGAGCCCAATAGTCATAAGTGTTACTAGTGGTGTTAGCTCAAGATTGTGCATCTATCTAATGAAAGATGCCATCTAGGTTGGGGTTAAGGAATTTAGTAACTTGAGATGTGAAATTATAAATTCCATTGATGTCCTCATCAACATTGATTGATTCAACATAGGGAGGCCCATGAGCATGGTCTAAAGGAATGACAACATGTTGCTCATCATTCTCAAATCTTATGTACCACTTATTAAAGTTCAAATCTATATTATTAACATAACACCATGGGTGACCCAATATATCTAAGAAGTCATAAACCTCATCCAAATCTATGACTTCAAAATCAAATTTGAATGTGACACCAAGGATATACATAGTGGCATATTTAAGTACACCAATGGGTAAAGTATAATTATTTTTAGCCCTAAACAAAACATGAGGTGAAGGTTTAAAAGTTAATATATCCATTGTCTACTAGGTATCCTTTGTAATAACATTGACTTAAAAATTGATATCAACTAAGATATATTGGATGACTCATACATATATAGAGGTGTTAACTAATATATCCTTTTCCTCTTTTGGGCTAGGTAGGATGGGAGTTTCTTACCATTATGCATGGTTTAATTGGTGATCTTTAATAGGCCTAGGTGTATGATACCTTATAAAATTGTATAATAAGGTTATAATGTAATCATCCAATATTCATTTATATATCTCTTGAAATTCATCCCATGTTGTGTCATGAGGGTCTATAACTTTTTATTTATCAGCATGTGTATTAACATCATGATCTTTAAGGAACTAGATCTCTCCCTAAAATTATATTAAAAAATTAATAGTTTTCATGGATCATATCCCTATGCTAAAGCATATGAATAGTGAATATCATGAGGCTCTTCACATTGAACTTTCTCAATAAGTGGATTGGACAAAGAGTAGGACTAATCACCACTCTATGTTGTAATATTAACTTAGGACCCATTAGTGCTATAACAAATGGTATCCATTATGTATTTTAAATATATATCATGATAGAATTCTTATTTTTTATTACCTTTATAATATCAGTGTACAAGTCAGGCCACTCCTCTAAATAGTGTTTATTTTTACAAAAGACACATGTAGGATATACTGGGAAATCACACTAGTAGTGCTTAGGGGAACTGCACTTATAATACATTCATGGTGGAAAGCATCTAATTTAATTACCATGTATTATATCTCATCCAAAATAACCACCTCCATTATTTTGGTTATTAATAACATATGTCTTATGCATACCACATGCATGTGCCTCATGAATTTCACTAATGAGATGAGAATCATTGATGTTATGAGTGTATGCATCACACATCTTACAATAGGTTGATACCTTTGACTAAGTGGAATTATATAGTAGAGGATAATCCCAAACATCATACTCTTCCTATAAAATCTCAAAAGAATGCTTTAACATGACTCAAATATTCTTATGAGGATAACTTTTCTAGTTATGGCCTTTAGACTCATAGTTGACACACCATAAGACACTACGAGTATCATGAGCATTATGTGTAGTAATATTTTTTAGTTGAAAGGCCATTATAGTGATATTAGCCTCCATGAAGGTGTTAATCCCTATGTCAATACTGCCAAAAACTTTAGAATCAAGGGTAGCTTCTAAGGCCTCATGTGGGTTGGTGAAAGTTTTCTATGACAATACCTCTGAAGGGGAGCCATAAATATCCCATTAATCATTAGGCTTATTGATAAATTTTAATCTCAAAAGAGAGTTTAGAGATAAGCGTATTAGACATACATCATACGCACACATGCTCTCAGTGAGTTCTTTATTCATATCTTTGAGGGTAACTATACTTTATTATTCAAACTCCAAGATATAAAATTCATAAAGGAATGATACCTTGAGCTGATCATAACCCACCATAGGTTTTGAATAGCATAATTACAATATGACTTATGCACACAGTCCATGAGGATGGTTGTAAACTAGGTTGGATTTTTTTTATAAGAGGTGATTCCATACACTCACTAAACAATGTCACACTTATAAACATGCTCTGAAGCATTATCCACACCTTGATACTTTGGAAAGTGGAGTTTCCTCTCATAGTATATAGTGGAAATATGGTGTGCTTGTAATGGTGGCTACTAAGAATCACTTATATTCCCTCTTGTACCTTATGGGGGAGGTCCACCACTACTTCTTATGCCTCCTCCAAGTACTTTGATGGAGCCACCACCAGTTACAACTACTACACCTCCCAAAATAATAAAATCACCTAAGATTGTAGGCACTGAGGTAGGTTGAGTAACTAAAGTTAGGTTGGTAATTTTCCCACTAATTATGTTTGGTCTACCAAGCATTAAAAGTTGGGCCATAGAATTATTGCACAAAGGAAAATAAATAGCTAATAAACTACTATATAAATATTGTTCTATAAATGTCCCTCTCACAGGTTTAGTTTTTAACTATACACTATCTCTATCCTAGTTGCATATAAATATATCATCTAACTCAAAATCATGAGCTTATGTTATGGGTGGGGAATTGGGCCCATCCAGGTTTTGCCATCACCACTTCCTGAATTGCTTTTCTTGCATATACATGAGTTAATGTTAGGTGTGTTCCTATTGTTGGGGAGTCCTCCTTAAGATCTTACACTCCCCTACAGATCCTTACAACACTTCTTGAGTCCTCCCATCGACTTCCTAGATCATTTTCACTCATAATCTTTCATTGATATTCATAATACTTGTTCTTCCACAATTCCAACTAACTAGATACATTACTAAAAAAATAATTCTACTTCACAAGTGCCCTTGCATTTCCCCACCAACCACACTACTCATGTAATAAATATTTTATACTTCCATAGAAAAAGTCTCAAGACCATAATCTATAAAGAGATTTTTAACCTCGATCAGAAAGTGTTTGATATATGTATCATGGAGTTCTTGAAATAAGTGGAACTAAGATTTTTATGGACAAGAATAGGTCGAGACCATATATTCTAAGATGTAACTATTTAAAACCTTGTGCCACCAAACATTAACACCATACATCCAAGGTTCTTCCAACTGTGTTAGAGTTGACTGAAACTCTAGTTTCCAATCTGTCTTCCATCTATGGTTTCTCGACCAATCTTGAGCATAAGCCACAATAAAATCATGAAGGTAAATAAATACCTCTACAAATAATGTCTCATATAATAAGTTTTATAGATTATATTTGGCCAATGCATGTGTATATATTCCTAATTTGAGAAATGGTACTATAAAATTATCTTCAACAATAGTAATCCATCACTCAATATTCTGAATGGAAAATCATTCAAGCATATTCCACCATCTTGAAGGAAAGCGATATGGGTCCTGAAAATAGAACCAAAATGTTTGGGTTTACTTTCTTTACTCAAGCATAACCTCCTTTAAGCACGTGAATTAAAGTGGCTAAGATCCAACTTGCTAGTATGTTGGAATTTCACATAAGAATGAGTTATCACATGCTCACCTAAAGCATGTAAAAAGGGACTAGTTCCCATTAGTTTTGTTACATGAGGGTATACTAATAGATAGGGGTGATCGAACACATACACATTAATATGATCATTCTATAATCCATCTTAACATGTTTATTACTCAATGATCCAAAATAAAAAGAAAGCATAAATGGTAACTATGAACTTAAAATTGGTTAACTTAACAACAACATAAAAGATAACTAAAAAAATTATATCCATAGTCCTTAGAATAACAAGATTAAGGTAACATAAGTTTCATTCATCATATTGATAAGTGATTCAAAGATTACATAATTCCAGTGTTTATTACAACTCACTCATATAACTCTATCAATACTATCTCAGTAAAACAATAATAAATTCAACCACATCAACCACATTATAATGTTATATCCACGGCCATTTATACTTGTTTTTCCTTGACCAAATAGTTAAATCATAATTACACTCATAGTGACTTTCCAATAATCAACAACACACTTGAGCCATGGTAGCCATTTACATTTATTTCCTAAAGACCCAGGCCTTTATATCCCTATATTCTCCCTTTGGTGTTGGATCCTCATCACTGAGCACCTATCTTCTCATGGGATAGTGTTATATTTTTTCTTGACTTAGTCTCTTTTATCCCTATGAATCACTCCTTAACCATCTACTGCTTCTCGTGCAATTCCCAAATATTTGGCTAAGTCTTAAGTCCTTCATTCTTAGGTTTTCCATTTATTATGAACATTTATTCTGACTTGGTCTTTTCATTCCATGGACTCTTGTGCCATTATATTATGCATATTATCTCTCCTATGCCATGCTTCTTCTACACTAATTATTCCACAAAATACTTAGCCAAAATTTGGGGTCCAATAAAGGGATACCTTACCACATTGATAGTAACTTAAATTGGGGGCAAATTGGTATATATACACAAGTTAAATATTTTTATTACCATTACATTAATCATATCGAACTACTTATACTAATTACACATGACTTGATCTTACATATACTACTTAGAGTGTTATATTCTATGGATATTATATTTTAATGTGTATCATGATGACAATAATTGACTATGTAGATTAACCTTTCTTGTTCTATAAATGATTGATGTTGTTTTATGATACATGATTATCTATTACATTAGGTGAGTCAATATTGTGTGGTATGTGGTGTGATCCTTGATTTTTTGTTACATTGTATGCCTCTTAATCTATGTGAAATTGAGTTCACATTGTGTGAATATTTTTTTGTGTGACATTTATTGTTCATTGTATGACTCCTTTTATGTTTTAATTATTTTCTATGTGACTCTTATTATATGTGACATTGAGTGTTCTAACATGTGTTTATCTGATTGATTTTGTGTGTCATGGAGATGCTATTGTATGTGATATGTGTGGATACATCTAGTGTTATTTACTAAACTTTTGATTGTATGATTAATATCACACATTCTTCTACTTATGTGTGATGACATGATTCATATCATGCATCTTATACATGGTTAATAATAATTATTTTTATGATCATTAATTCTATGACTATTGTTGTGTGTCTTATTTCTATATTTACTTGACATTACACGTATACACCTTTGGAAGTATGCTTCATCTATGCTATGGTGCTATAATCATTCTACAATGACATAATGAAAGTATATTAATGTATGTAATACATTATTACATATTTATATATGAATAATGTGTATAAATTTTCTATTTTGAGATGAAATATTTTAAGGTTACATCCCTCACCTAAAAATGGATACATAGTGGGATTGTCTTAGATACTCAAGTCTTTAAAGACATAATTGACAGTCTAGACACATTATTTAATATTTGAATATATTTAAAAAAATATTATAAAATTGATACATATTAGGATATGATTGATAAAAATTAAGGGTATGTGAAAGGCATAAGAATGACATTTTATAAGATTATGAGCTATAGTTTAGAAATATTATGATATTATAGCACAATTTATATGATTCAGAATACACAAGTTATCAGATTGAGTGATAGATTATGTTATTATATTACCCATATTTACTTAGGTTTTACTTATATCAAGTGACATATTATTCCATTCCAATTACTCAAAATTACTCATGTGTACTAAATCATACTAAGATTAAATATAAAATCCTTCTACAATAGATGATTCACACTTACTCAAATTTATTGGAACCCCTTTTAGGTTTCATTCTAAAAAAAATATTATGAGTAGTGTAGTTGAAATTTTGTATATTTTAACTTATAAGCACTTCTCCATTTCTAACAAGGGTTAAAGCGCATTCTTTCCAACCTATGGTTTTAACACTATAATATCCTTGGGGCATAATCTCCCCATTTTCTAATAACTCAATATGGTATCTTGGATCACATACTTACACATGTATTTGCTCATTGATTTTCCAATTTCAAGTATGTTCAACTATTACTTCATATTTTTTTTATAAGTGGACATTGATTTATACATGTTTCATTGTTTGTTCTACATGGAGAAAGCTCAATACTCAGGTAATACCTAATGACACCCACTAAAATTACATGTAGGTAATTAATTTGTCACTCTATCCTTTTTTAGCATTTTAAATACTAGATTAAAAGAGGGAATTTATAGACACATAAATATGGTATTAGATAATTGACACAAATTATTTCTATTGATGAAGGATCACAAAAGATGATCCAAAATGTTGAACACCAAAAATTGTAACATAGTTTTCCAAAAAAAGCTATCTGTGACTATATAGAATGTGAAAGCATAAAAATATTTAATGTCAGTTTTGACTAATAATTAACAAACATGACTTTTTCACACACATATTACTCTTCTTTAGACTCTTTCCTATCATCTCTATATCTAAGGGATTGTAATTCATGATTTGTTTTCATTCACATATATGATCTCCCTAATATATGCCTAAGTATATCATTATCATAAATATATTATCTCTTAGTCCCATATCAATATTTATATATCCTAGATGTGTTTGGTAACAATTAGGACATTTTTTCAAGTCATCCACCTATGTTGGATATGTCTATGTACCTTTCAATGACTATTTTTAAAATTCAAGACCTTATTGTAGGTTGTCCCACATGTTTTCCACATTGGTTAATAGGGAAAAGAGTCTAATATATATACACACTAAGACTAATATTATTCCTATATATAAAACATCTAGCACATGCCTATAAAATCACTTGTACACTGAAGAATACGTTTGCACATCCTTGAGGCATTTCCCTAAAGCATAAAAATCTACATGCTCCTCAAAGGAACAATAATCAAGATAATTATGAATAATATTCCAAGGTCAAAAACATAGGTTGTTAAGTGTCAAAAACCACATAGGTTTCACTACATACTAATATATCAATGTTGAGCACACACACTATTAGGTGGGATCACTACATGTTATTTTGGCCATAAAAATAGTATTGGAAAGTAGCCAAGACTCAAAAATTAAATGTGAGGGTGGTTTGGGTTATCTCAACCCATCCTACCTAACCCATTCTTATAGGAAAGTTTGTTTTTGAAAGTGGTGCTAGGTTTAAAGGTGAAGGAGAATGAATATAGATATGCACATAGGGAAAAAGATATGTAATTTATCAAGAAACATATTACAACTCAAGTGTATAAACATAGCATGGATTATAATGAAAAAAACTTAAATGACATTTGTAGTAGGAAATTGATCAATGTTGTAGGTACTTGCACATTACTAGATCTATCCAAGCAAGTTTTGATAGTGTTTTCCCTGATCTTTGTTACTATAAACCTATTTATAAGAATTTTTATGTCTATACATTGTCATAGACTAAAACATAACTAGAAAAAGATAAGTACCCTATCCATTTGGTCATTTATATAACTATAAAATGTAATAAATCAATCTTACTTTGCATTTTACATCCATATTTGCATAATTTAGATATATAGTATACAATATAAATTATTAAAAAATTATATCTTGTTTAGATAACAAAATACAAAATATGATAAAATAGATTCAATGAGTGAAATTATTATTAACATGTTCTTATACAACATGTTCTTCTTTCCCTTATTCACATTCTCATTTTGATAATGGTATTTACAAATTACATCCTTCCTTTTGAAGTAACTATACTTCTTATTGTTTGATTTATTCTTCCAACACACGGAAACCCAATGGTTATTCATTCTAAAAAAGATAATATGGATATGTACATCAACACATATGTGTTATAGGGCTACTCTTATTATAAATAAATCAAACAATGGAAGGCTTTCTCTTTTCATACCTTATTGGGATTCCATTTATGCAATTATGATGAAATGGTAATGTGATACCTCCTCTTTTGGGATGTTATCCTATTTTGAGAGATGATTTGTATTATTCCTTGATTAATTTTCCTTTTTTAAAACATAGTCCAATTCTTTAATTCAAATTTCATTCAATCACATAATCTTGGAGTGAATATGTGTTATCTTTATTATATTCAACACACCCTACCCTATATTTTTTCTCTAAAAATTGGGGACCCCTTTGATTTGGGGAAATATGAATGTTTTATTTGGGTATCTAGGTGTTTTTTAGGGTTATGATGGTTTTTATTATATTAAAAACTTGGTGCTTTGAAAATTGAATCATGTTGGGGTATACTTATTTCCATTTAGAAAGACTTGGTCAAAGTAATTTATTAATGAAAAAATCAGGAAGAATGGCTTTGCATGATAGGAATTTAAATTAGCTTTGTCTTAGAGATTTTTTATCGATAAATTTATTTTAGAAGCTTTATCTTCAACAAGTTTAATCTTTGGCTACTTTATTTTGGAAGCTTTACTTTGGAAACTTTATTTTGAAAAGTTTTTGGTTAGCAACTTTTCTTCACAAAGTTTTCCTCTTTAGAGACTTTTCATCAAAAACTTTTTCATTGGAAGCTTTATTTTGGAAGCTTTATTTTGATGGGTTTATTTTATAAACTTCCCATTTAGAATATTCTCTTCAACAAGTTTTATTTCAAAGACTTTATTTCAAAAGCTTTGTTTCAGAGACTTTTTCATTGGAAGCTTTCTCTTTAGGAACTTTCATTTAGAAGCTTTCTCTTTGGGAACTTTCTGTTCAACTACTTATACCTAAATTAAAATATTCCTAAAGAGTACTTAGTTTCTAAAAACTATTATTTTGAAAACTTTGGGATAAAATATTTTGGAACCAATCTCTCCTAAGAACATTCTAATTTTTGGGTCTTTTTGCTCAAATTTAAATTTTTACCTCCCTTGACCAAACCACATACTGATAAATGGTAAAATATGAAAGGTAACACCGTGGTACCCCAAATAATAAGGCATCCTAAGTGGCATGTATACTAGGATAGGGTGGTCAAATTTGAATTGAATGAAGGTGATGATATCATAGACATTGGTTATTGGTGGCACATGAACTAGAAATCAATCTAAAAATGTATTAATATCAAGCCCCAAACCAAGTTCACATCATTCAATTTTCAAGATATCAAGTAAAATTAAGACTTAAAAAATCTCAAAATCCCTAATTGTGACTAGAGTGATTTGGAATTTGAGTAATTCAATCCAATACATGTCATTTTTAAAATCTTAAAGAATACTAGTGCCCACCAAGCTGCCATGGCATCTTCAACTAGGTCATATAAAGAAGCCTTGGCACCCTCCAAGTTCTCCATTAAGGATTATACAAATTATTTAAACATAGTGTTTGACACCACTATATTTGATGGTCACTATCCTAATTACTCATACTTATGAGAAGCTATGGAGAACATGGACTCCTTTACACTAGAATAAGACATTTCAATAGAGGATAAGTAGTTAGTAAAGAACCTTCTTATATTCAAAAGACATTCCCTACATTACTTAGATATTAAGCCAAAGGTTATGCCATGTATAGACTTACTACAAGGCCTCTTTTTCAAGGGAATAATAACATATGGTAGTTACCTTCATTACATCAACATTAACATAGTTATCATGTACATCTCAAAGGATGCATTTAATAAGCATTTGAGTCTACCCATCCTATATGTCATTTTTGATTTGATACTATCATTACCTGGAATGAGGCCAATAATGTGGAATGAGTGTTGACAAGATGATTTCTCCCTAGAGAAACATTTACTCTAAATTAACATGTCAATAACCCTATTCTTATCACTCAATTTAGAATGGGTATTTGTGTAAGAATGACACTATTGAATTGGATTTTCATCCATGTAAGCATATACTTACTACATCTATAATGGATTCCCTTGATATACCTTCTAAGTACCTCAGAGTGTACCTACAGATTAGGGGAAGTTATTAACACTCATCTCTAGGAGAAAATTTTACATAAAGAGAATATGCCACATGGGGGCAACTTTTACATGATGTCCTATCTATTAGACATAGTCATGGGGATAATATATAGGAATAATGAATTCTTATGGGATCCCAACACATAAGTTATCAAGACTTGTATTTATTATTACCACTCTTTTGTGCACATATACTCATATGTCAAAAACATATCTAAGATCACTGAGGATCTCTACCCTTAATTCTAGATGGCCATCCATAGGTAGCCTTTGGCTAGAATCTCACCTAGCATTGCTAAATCACTTGTCAACAATGTGGGATACTACTAGATCTATCCTAACTACAATATTATTATGGTTACTAGCCATAAGCCATATCTAATTAGTTTCCTAAGTTTATTCTAGATAAGGTAGCAAAATAGAAGATTGCATACCAGATTATGGAATGGCACTAATGAGGAATTGATAAAGAATAAGAAGGATACTTTCCATGCATCCCACATCACTATTAGGAGAATGAAATACACTATATAGAGGAAATTAAAGTAAGTTAGAAATACTAGGAGAGCATATGCATTTCCCACTCTCTCCCATACAGACTGGGACCCCATGGGAAAGTTCAAAAGAATATTCACACCCTTGGCATCACTTACAAACATGAACTAATTGATCATGATTTTTTATTTCTAAATGCCAAGGATGATGAAGAGGTAAAATAAAGAGTAATTATTGCATGCCAAAGTGAGGATATATTAAGGGTGATATAATTTTAACCCTCTCTCACACTCATTGAGGAAAACTTTAGGATCTCACCTCCAAGAGGATGGATATCTTCTAACTTTTAGAGTGGTAGGACATCTCAGTAAAAAGAAAGAGATGGAAAAGATAACCAAGGTCCATTCATATATTAAGACCAATCATAGACCAAGAGTAGTTGGTAGGTGAGGCACCACTTTCTATAGGATAGGATGAATAATAATAATAAGAAGAGTTTGTCTCTACACAATTAAAAGAGGAACAAATTCTTTGAGTTCAAACATCAACTATTGAACTAAGAAAGGTTAAGCAAGAGATAGTAGAGGAACAAACTCAACTAAGAGATAGTGAATAAAGGGAATAATTAAAGATCATTTTATTAGACTCTTCTAATGAAGATGAAAAAATGGCTTCAATAGTCTTAACACTCAACGTCATTCCCCCTTCTCTTCCCCAATATACGATCATTTCACAAAATGGTAGAGCAATATGGTGATATCAAAGGAAGTCAAAAGGGGATAAGCTATATAACCTACCCATATAAACACTCAAGGGGGAACACTATTCTCTATAAGGTGAGACAACATAAGTGGTGTATGAGGAGGAGTTATAGTAGGCCAAGGTATTAAGCTTATAAGCACTAAAATTCAAGGCACCTATATTATAACACAACTATCTATTGAGAGGGGGGCTAAATCAGTAGATTGCTTACACTTAGTATTTTAATACATTTTAAAGCAAACAAGATAGGATATGTAGATTAAAATAAATATGTAGAGTCACACACACAAATTCACATGACACCATATTTATACATGGAAAACCCAATATAGGAAGAAGCATAGTGAGAATAGCTATTAGAATCTACTATTCTAATCTAGCCTCACATTCAAAGCCTCACTAGTTACACTTTTAAGGGTACCAACCCTAAGGAGACACTAATCCCTTGATTTAAGAGCACCAACTCTAAGGAATCACCCACTCCCAAACTGAGAACTAACTCAACTTGTCTGATGGCACCAACCAATAAAATTTACTATGGAGCTATAACACTAAATTAAAATGTTGATTCATAAAATAATCCAATCTCAATTCTTTGTTACAAGTCTAATCTATAATTTCTCATAATCTACACATTATCTCTCTCTACTCTTCCACTCTACCTCTTTGCTTATGTGTCTTGATATTTATCTATTTGGCATACTTCATCAATCTCTAGTTTTTTGCCTTTCTCTCTTAGTTTTACTCTACTCAAAGACAATAGAAATATCTCTAATAAATTTTTAATATATCTTATATGTCACATATATAAGAATTTGTTCTAGGGTTTCATATCTTCTCTACATTCACACTAGTTTTCTAACACATCACACTCAGTTCTGTTGGACTTTAGTTCTTGTCTTTAACAACAAGTTTCCCATGTCTTGAACTCATGATCCACCACCATGATTATTTGTCTCATTACTATATTTAACATATCTTGGGATCTATTTTTAATGCACATTCCATATTGCACAAATTTGATCAATTAAAGTAATCAATCTCATTATTTATATCATAATTTGTGGCTTACTTGCATGTTCATATGATTAACCATTAAGATGATCATATATTTAAATATCAACCATTAATATTATATTTCACCATGATCCGATGATCCTTATTTAATACACTTAACTTTAAAATGCATCCATTTAATCAATCTTTGACAAAATCATGCTCTTTGTTGGATCCTTGTATGCTTCTAAACTATAACTCTTCAATGTTTAAAATGTGTCCATTGATCTTTCTAATCCAAGCTCTTGCATACCATTAGATCTTCAAACTAGCATTGTATTTACCTTTTCTTACCATTAAATCTTGATCTCTTTATCTCATCTCAATACTTCTTGAGACTTTGCAATGCATATGCTCCATTGATCTTCTCAAACTAGATCGGTCTTTAACTCACCACTGTGTTATTAAATATGGATCACTTTATCCTACTTAGTCCATTCACTCTATTAGATATCCTTTGCATGATCATCCATTCACTGTCAAATATTCTAACAAGCTCAATCTTTATCTCTACCTAACTCTTGATAATGTGACACTTGGCATTAGCACATGCCTTCTCCACATTGCTATCAGTTATAATTATTCAGACACTTGGCATCCTCACCTACCTTCTACACATTGTGAGTTCCTCTGCTTGTGACATATGTCACTAACACATTCATTCTTGGGTACCTTTGATAATTTGACTTTGCTATGCTTCATTGGATCTTCAACATATGATTAAGCACTAGCCATTGATCAAGCTGGGATATATATTAAGTTCAAGACTTAAGAAATATAAAGTTTTGATCACTACTTTGAGCTAGTAACTACTAGGTTAAAGGGGTCAGTTTTATGGTGATGACAAGGTCTTAAAATATAACTTAAGCTACCAGGTCCTAACTATATCTAGTCAACACTAAAATATAAAATCTTATGAATGCCATGAATTAAACACTTAGGGTTTAAATGAGAAACCTTATAATATCTGAGAGAAAGGATAATTCAATTTTGGGCTCATCACTCTTCATCTGAACTTGTGGACCATACATCTAGGATTCTCATGAAAAACCCATAATATATCTTCTATTTGTCTCCTTTGAAAATGTACATAAATGGTCTTTGTAAAAAAATGAAAAAATTTTAGGACCTTAAGTAGATTTGACTAAGTATGGGGACCATTTCAATATGCCTAGAAGGCTAAATATGCACTTGCATAACTCTTGTTGTGATTAGTCACATGAGATGAAATTTAGCACATAAGATCCTATTACATAGGGGATTTCATGCATATATTCATATTCTATTGAAGTATTCATACATTTAAGATATGACATCATCAAAATGTCTTCTCAGATTTTTCTTGCAACTTGTAAATTTGACTAAGTGTGGGAAAACACCATCATAATTCCTAGGAGCCCTACTTTGTGCATGCATATCTTTTGTTTTGCTACATCATGTGGCCTAAGATTTAGTGCATATCAATAAGGCATAAAAATGTTTTGAAACACAACTATATAGTAAGAGTGAAGGGTGAATCAGTATATTGATTAACTTAGTCCTTTTTTTAATACCTTTTAAAATAGATTAAAAAGCATATATAGATTAAAAAAATATGCAGAGATCACACACACACAAATTCACATGACACTAGATATACCATGGAAAACCCAATATGGGAAAAACCACCATGAGAATAGCTACTAGAACCTACCATTCTGATCTAGCCTCATAATAAAGAACCTCATTGGTTACAATGTTTAAGGGTACAAAACCTAAGGAGACACCAATCCCATGATTTAAGATCACCTACTCTAAGGAAGCACCCACTCCCTAATTTGAGCACCAAATCCACTTATCTAATGGAGCCAACCTATTAGATCTATAAAGGAGCTACAAATACAAATTAGAATATAGATTAATAAATGAATCCAATCCTCTATTATTTATTATAGGTTAGGTTTATAACAGCTCATGCTCTACACTTCATCTCTCTTATCTTTCCTTCTCTTCCCCTTTATCTCTATGTCTCTATATTTCTCTATTTCACATAATTCAATAACTCTAACAACCTCTGCCTATAACTTAGATGCCATATATATAAGCAACTAATCTAGGGTTTCATATCTTTTATATGTTCACACTAGCTTGCTAACACATCACACTCTATACTGGACTTAGTTCATTATCTCTTGAACTATAATTTTCCCATGTCTTAAACTCATTCTCCACCACCATGATTCTTTGTCTCTTACTATACGTAACTTATATTAATCTTTGGTTTTGATGCACATGTATATTTACATAGACTTGATCAATAATATCAATCAAACTCATTGTCTATGTTATGATTTATGGCTTACCTACATGTTCCTACATGTTCTACTACTTAACCATTGGGATGAATCAACCTTTGAATATCAACCATTGATATTATATTTCATGTCATGATCTAATGATCCTCATTTAATTTTATTAACTTTAAAATGCATCTATTTAATTAATCTCTGACAAACTTACATGCTTCGTTTGATCTTTGTACAACTCTAAACTTTAACTATTCAACTTTAAAATGCATCTATTCAATCAATCTTTGACAAACTTAAATGCTTCATTTGATCTTTTTACGACTCTAGAATTTAATTGTTCAAATTTAAAATGTGTCCATTGATCTTCTTGATCTAAGCTCCCATGTGATGTTAGATATTCAAACTAACATGATATTTACTTCTATCTTGAATTTAAATGTTGAGCTATTTATCCCATCTCATATCTTCTTGAGTCTTTGAAATGCTTACATTCCATTTATCTTCTCAAACTTTCTTATTATTTAACTCATCACTATATTGATAAACCTTGAGCACTTTATCTCATTGAGTCTTTGCATGATCACCTACTCACCATCAGATCTTCTGACAAGCTTGAACTTTATCTCTGCTTAGTTGTCAAGAATGTGACACTTGGAATTAATGTGTGTCTTTTGCATATTACTATTAGTTCCTACTATTGAGACACTTGGAATCCTTGCTTTGATCATTGAATTATTGACTTTGAACTACACCATAGATTTATTGTTCAAGCTCTATGATTGTGACACTTGTCACTAGCATGTTTATTCAAAGGTACCTTTGACAATTGAACTTCACTATGCTAGATGTCCTTTGTATGATTAAGTGCTACCCATCAATCAATCTAGGACAAAAATTAAGTCTAATACTTAGTAAATAAAAAGTCTTGATCACTACTTTGAGCTACTAATTGCTAGGTCAAAGGGGCCATTTTTATAATGATGATAAGGGCTTAAGATATAACTTAAGCTACAAGGTTCAAGCTATATCCATTCAACATCAAAATAGAAAATCCTATGAATGCCATAAATTAAACCCTTAGGGTTTAACTAAGAAACCCTATAATGTCTAAGAGCAAAGATAATTCAATTCTAGGCTTATCACTCTTCATCTGAACCTAAAAACCATATATCTAAGATGTTCATGAAAAACCCATAATAGATCTTTTATTTGTTTCCTTTACAAATATCCATAAATGGTCTTTTTAAAAGCATGACAACTTTTTAGAACCTTATGTAGATTTGGCTAAGTATGGGGACCATTTCAATATGCCTAAAAGGCTAAATTTGTACCTATATAAATCTTATTACACTTAGTCGTATGACCTATAATTTAGTGCATAATATCCTCTTACATAGGGAATTCAATCCATATATTCATATGCTCCTGAAGTCTTCATATGTGAAAGATATGACATCATAAAAATTCATGCTCAACTATTTCTTACAATCTACAAATTTGACTAAGTGTGAGAAAACATTGTCAAAATGCCTACGAACCCAAATTTTCTCATGCATATATTTTATCATCCTACATAGTGTGACCTGGGATTCAACACATATAATCTAGGAACAAAAATGAACAAACCCATATGATCATTTTGTCATGTTTAGTCATATAAAATGTGAAAATTTTTAGCTTGAGTGTGGATATGACACCCAACCCATAGGTCCCTCTAGATTATTCTCATGACCCTTGTAGACACCTTTTCACTTACTCCTAATCCTAATTATAGCTCAACCAAGTTGCATTTCCTATTATGATTCTATCCCCTAGGTCTTGTACCTATAGGATAATAGTGTCCATCATGGACTATTGCACTAGACCCTAGGTGTCTATTTCTAGCACTCCTATTTAATTGCATTTTTAGATCCAATAGTCACTTATTTTCAATTCCTATCCTTCTTCTTATTGGCAAACATTGACAAAAAATAAAACCTAAAAAACTTAGGTCTTTAGGATAACATCAGTAAAAGAGGACTATAACACCAGACCCTAGGGTGTCCTGTTTTAGTGCTCCTATCCTTTCAAAAAATGAAATATAGATCCTAATTTGTTACACTGTCCTTGTCTTTCAAAACAAATTTTAGACCATGTCTAAGTTGTTTCATATGATTTTAAGTTAAGTCTTATTTTCTTCATATTTATTACTATTTATAAAAAGCTTAAAAATATAGTTAAATTATACAAATTAGTAGCTAAATTATTGAAATATTATTTACTAATTTAGTCAACTCAAACCCTTAACTAAATTATGAATAAGACTCAAATATTCCTAAAATAGTTAAATCATTTGGTGAACCTGACTTCATTTACACAAAAATCCTAGAAACCCTAGGGAAAATTCCTTCCTGATTTTTCTAATTTTTTTTTCATTTTTTACCTACATATTTAAATCATAAATTCACATTAATTTTTAAAATTCAATAGTAATTTAAAAAAATCATTTTTTTCCAAACCCTAGTTACCTATACTAGGCCCCTTTAAATCAAGAGTTTTTCTAAAAATTTTCTAATTTTTAACCTACATATTGAAATAAAAAATTCATTTTAGTTTTTAAAATTCAATAGTAATTTTAAAAATAATTTCATTCAAACCCTAGTTGCATATAATATGCCCCTTTGTTTTATTTAGGTATCACCTTACATCTAAAATTAGATTTCACATTAAAAAAAAAATGGATCTCACTTATTTAAAAACATTTCTTGCATTTTTTGCAAATAATAAGGAGACCATACTCAATCCTATCATGTACATGAATGATGAAGTTTACCATATGTTAATTCAAAGCTTCATTATTTCCCTTTCATGCTTACTTTTCATAACATGGGATGATATTAAGAAATATCTTTTTAAACACGTTAAGATCCCTTTCCTTCAAAACAATGTTTACTTTTCTTTAATACAAGGCTTCATTACATAATTTCTCTCTCTCATGTGGAATAATTTTCAAGACTTTATTGTTAAACATATTATAAATGTCATATCACAAGTCAAAGTTTTTTCTACATTAGTGAAAAATTATTTGGTTTATATCCCTTTCTTGTTATCTCTCATAAGGAAAAATTTTCAAGTTTATTTTGCTAAACATGTTACAAATGTTATGTTATAAATCAAAGTTTTTTTTGAATTAGTGCAAAATTCCATACTATCTATCCCATGTTTTCTATCTTTTATGTGGAATGTTCTTTATACTCATATTAGTATACAATTTTTAACTCTAATTACATGCATTTCATCCCTTATACATTGTTTCTACCTAGATGTATCTAACTCTTTGACTATTTTTGAGTATCTGCATAAGCTAACAACCACCTGTCAAGTTTCAATGTCATATCTTATACACAATAAATAATTTATTTCTCTTCCTATCCCCCAAGAGGGTGATAGCTAATTTCTCTCTAACTATGTCCATGCTATCAGCCCTTTAAAAGGTGAGGCAACCTATAATATTATTCTTAATGCATACATTCAACCTATAGATTTTTCACAGCCTCTTCAACATAGGTGCTTACATGTTCAATAGAAAGTACCTAGGGTTTACACTTGTGAGACTCTAAAGGATCAAATCACCAACATGAGAAAGTTAATTTCATATTTACAAACATATAATTAGTTATTACATGAAAAGATCACAATATTGGAAAATTAGATTATAATACAAAAGCCTCAAAGGCACCCTAGTGCTAATCATGTATATGCACCTTCACCTAGTCAATTGGTTGTAAGCAATGTTACATATCAAAATAAAAAATCACAACAAACTAACTCTACAACTAGTTATTCAAAAAACATTCAAATATCAAATAAAAGTTTAAGTGAGGTACTAAGGGAAATAATTAAATTTAAGTTGATCAAACCACCTCCACTACATTTAGTGGATGATCTAGATATTATTGTGCATATCATAGAATGCATGGGAATCACACAAATTCATGTTGGGCATTGCAAAAACATATAATTACTAATAAGGACCCTATACAAGGTAAATCAATCAAGTAATCCAAAGTGACACAAGAACACATTCACAAAAGGTCAAATTTAGAAACACTATAAAAATGGTTACCAAAGCATAACTTAGAATATCAAAAGGATCAAAAAGCAAAATCAGAGCAAGAAATAATACCACAAGCATAGGTAAAGCATGAACAAGATGTACATCTATCTCTCTAAAATGAGGCTCAAAATTCAAATCGGTATGGGTTTGGTCAAAAATATCTGCAATAGTTTGATTATCAAGGTCAAGGGTTGGGCAATTAGTCTCAAGGCATAATTACTCCTTTTCTAGCAGTTGATAATGTTTGTCACCAAGGTTTGGGATTTATTGAACATCCTATGGCAAATCATTCATATACATAATTTATCAAAGGACAATATCTAGATACAACAAAATTCAACACTAGCATTCCATTGGTTCAAAATCAAGATGATAATGATGAGTGGAACAATACAAGTTTTTATTATTTCCAAGATATTGATATTGAATCAAAATATTCAGAGTCATATTTTCAGCCATTCCCTCATGTTTTACAATCATGCATGATTACTTAGTTGATACAAGACACCATGATAAGGAGTCTCTCATGAGACTCATTGATTAGTATCGTTCGTTCTCAGTCCTACTTGTATATAGCTTCTTTTCAAATTCCTTGTACATAATATTCTTATGATTGATTGTACATAGCTTATTTTAAAAATACAAAAACAATATATCATTCCAAAAATACCAACAACATTCAAATATTCCAAAATACCAAAAATATTCAAATATGTCAAAATACAAAAGCATTCAAATAATGTAAAAACACAAAAACATTTCAATTGTGTGAATTATCCATGCTTTACATTTATAATACCATGATAGACTTATATTTTGTTATTTTATGATATTATTTGTCAATTCATCTACATTACCATGCTTCACTTGATCTTCTTGGAGTGTGTGCAATGACTTCTAGATCCTTAATTGCTTCACTCTACCTATTGAGGGGGTATCCTACTTCATACATTTGAGACATACATCAATATATCTAACCCTTGGGGGCATCTTCTACATGACTACATCCAATTTATGTCATTACTATACCACACACTTTAGTTATCATGTTTATTTACATTACTTACTAGATTACATAGATTACTTTATTGACACTCACTAGCATATAACACTTGTATATTTCTTAGCATACACCTAGTCTTGCACTACATGTCTTGCATAATTTCACTTATTTATTTAAATAGTTAGATGTGATTGTATTTCCAATACTTAAATGCTTTTATTTATTACTTTACATAGTTAGATGTGATTGTATTTCTCAATTCCTATTTTGTCTCCTACATGTGCCTTAGGACATTTTCTAATGTCCTTTGATTTTAATCTTCTATGTGCCTATGGCCCTTGTGCCAACATTACTTGTTTTAATTATATGTGTATGTGGAATTTGAACATGCCTTGTATGCTTGATTTATAGTTTGAATGATAGGTGCCCATGTCCCTTGTTTTCTTGGTCCCTTGGCCACTCTTGTATGCTTCTTGCTTCTTGCCTTACATTCTTGTTATTTATTTGCTTTTCAATTATTTGTAATGCCATGATCCATATCATGCATTCTCTTGCTTTCTTGGATGCCATGATGGACATCATGTTCCATCCCTCCTTGACAACTAACAACTAAAAACTAACCAAACTTCCAGTTCTAATTTATTTATATTGCACATGCTATTACATTATTATGTCTATCTAGGCATACCCTTATTGATCTAACAATCTCTCATATAAACCATGCTATATCTTGAGATATCTTGTCAATTATCATTGCTATATCATGTCTTTTTATAGCATAACACACTTATAGGGATATTTCTTCTAAGGATAGTCATTATAGGGTATTAATTCCTACTATTAGAAGAGGGGGGAAAATAGGGGTTTTTTCATAGAGATCAAAGCTCCTAGTTGAAAAATCAACTTTCAAAACACCCAAAACAATATCTAGACTTCAAACCAGGTAGAATAGACCAAGAAGATAGTGATAATCACAAAATATTCATTATAATAAACTCAAGATAATAGTTCCAAGATTGGAATACAACATCAAATAATAAGGCGTTTGATTTTAGTGCTCCTATATAAATAGTAAAAAAGCTATATTTTTGAAAAAAATAGGAAGGTAAGACCAATTGTAGTTTTATTAACCAGAATTCTATTTATAATCAATAGTTTTAGTACAATTTTTCTTAGAGAATCTAGATATAGGGGGCATCATGTGTGGTATGATGGATCTCACTTCCAGTTTCATATTAGGTAGTTGATATAAATTCTAGATCAGAATCCATGTTTCAGACACCAGTGATTAGGGGCAATGTGCACAACACATTTAACTTTTTTCTCTATGAGTTTAGTACATTACCTAGGTATTCTTAGTAGTTGTGTGCCTTATTCTATCTATAGGTGGTTGGCATCATTTTTGAGTGGCTTTCACATAATCCTATTTCCCAGTTTTGGAGTGGCTTTCATACAAGCCTAATCTCTACCTTTTCTGAATGGCCAAGAGTGGCCTAGTTTCTAACACACATTCAAATATCCATGCCACATTATCAGATTAAAGAAAATTCATGGGATTCAAGAGCCATCTCATATGACACATATTTCATATCAGTATCAATTCATAACTTCACTTCACAAGGAAATGATGAAGCTAAAATACTAGCTAGCCTTTGTATTCTTGAGCCACCTACTCAGAGGGATTGGACACATAATACGAACATTGATTAACACATGTATGATCACATAACTTTACTTAGTAGGTGATGATAGAGCCAAAGGTTTAGCCTTTACATTCTTAATCCACTCTCAAAGAATTGAGCACTCATATATATTTGATATATTACTCTTGGTACAACATCATTTAGCATAGACTCAACATCACTTAGCATCACAATAGGTTTTGTATTGGTTTATATACCCGATGAGGTGTATTTGTTCCTTTCTCTTCCTCTTTCTCATACCCAACTTTGTAAATTTTTATTTTAGATATAGAATATCTAGTAAGAATTGACTTATTCCTAATTTTTTTTATAGATTTATAGTTCACAATGTGCCCTCTCTATGCACACCTAACATCATACAACTTCATGAACTTCACCCTTATAGGTAAGTTTAGATACGATTTCTATTTTTCCTTTATCCTAGTATTTTGCATTGCTACATCACTATAAAAAAAGGGGGGGGGGTAAATGTAGTCATATAAAATGTGAAAATTGGTAGATTGAGTGTGGCTTGTGACACCCAACCCATAGGTTACTCTTGTTTTCTCTCATGACCCTTCTAGACACCTTTTTGCTTATTATCTGTCATCTATAGGCTTCCAAAACTTGATTCCAACTCAACCAGACTACATTTCCCATGATGATTCCATCCCCCCATGTCCTATACCTATAGGAAAATAGCACCTAACTTGGACTATAGCATCAAACCCTAGGGTGTCCATTTCCAATGCTCCTATCAAATCACATTTTTAGCTCCAATGGTCAATTCTTTCTAGTTCCTATCCTTCTTCTTTTTAGCCTAACATGAATACATTTAACCCATGACCAATAGATATCTATAAAATCCCATTCAAAGTTTATTTGGAAGGGGTTGGAAAATATTAAAAATCAAATAAGAATACAAGAAAGACCATTGAGGTTAACTTACCTATTCTTTACATACAACCATCCAATACAACTAAGAGCACATCCACATCCTCACACTAGTCCCTAGCCACCTCAAGCACACCTAGTTTAGAATTTTTGCATCTTTATAACACTATTTCACAAAGTACATCAATTGGGAGAAATACATATGGATTGATCTCTCTTTGAAGTATTGGTATGTAGGTAGTGTGCCCACATAAGGGGTGTGGATACATGTTTAGTGCATATTACATACACTAACCCCCCTTATTTCTAAAGATTGATCAAAGCATAATTAATTCTAGGGTTTTAAGACTAAATCATCTCTATAAAGATTTTTTTAGACCTTTAGTAGTTAAAATTTCACAATTAGGATCACACAGGGACAACAAACAAAACCCAAAAAACTTAGGTCTATGGGATAATAGTGGTAGAAGAGGACTATAGTGCAAGACCCTAGGGTGTCCTATTTTAACGCTCCCATCCTTTCAAAAAATGAAATCTAGATCCTTATTTGTGATATTATCCTAATATTGCACAACAAATTATAGACCCTATCTCAACTATTTCATTTGATTTTCAGTTAAATATTATTTTCTTCATATTTATTACTATTTATAGAAAGGTTAAAAATATAGTTAAATTATACAAATTAGTAGCTAAATTATTGCAATATTATTTATTGATTTAGTCAACTTAGACCCTTAACTAAATTAGGAATAAGACTCCAATATTCTCAAAATAATTAAATCATCATGACACCTCCATGTGCAAGCAAATGTTGACCTTATCAACATGCTTACTTGGCTCTATTTGAACCCTTTTTCAAATTTGGCTAAGTATAGAATCTTAGTGAATTTTGTCTGAGAAGCCAACTTTGCATCCCCATATATTTAACTACACTTCATCACATGACTTAAAATATGGTGCATAATAAGTAAGGACTAATTTGATCACAACCATATCACCAACTCCCCCAGACTCATCCACATGTGGTAATGGTGATGTTAGAAAATTGCCTTCTCATATTTTCTTGTCATAGACCCAAAATGTTTAGATGATCAAAATGAAGAACCGAATGAATTCCACTCATGCCTACAAACATTCCAATCATCCTTAACCTATAATAAGATTCCTTTCATATCCTCTAATCACCATATTTAGCCCAAAGAATCAATGATACTCATAATTATAATGATCTCCCTTTTAACATCAATGACAATCATATTTCTAATAATCTCCCCCTTTGTCATTGATGGCAAACTAAATTCTATGATCTTCTAATATTTTTTCCTTCTTTGGAATTTCTTGCATTAGATTTTGATGAGTATTAACTAATGTTGTTCATACCAAAATTACTTCCCCTTAGGCAATGACACATTTTCCTAATACTTAACTTGGATACTTAATCTGCTTCTTCTTTGACATTTGTACTTTTTGTCCAAAAAGGACTCTTTTTAATTGTTTGTCTAAGTTTTGCTCACCCTTTATCAAATAAAAGAGTTTGTCCAAGAATCTACAACCATTAATTCAATAATGGAACTTTTCAAAATTATGCATAACTAAGTTACCTTTTCTCTCTACTTTCATGGATTAACAAAGATTCTATGAAACTCCCCCTAGACTCATGCCCTATCACTAGGATCTATTGATGTCATTTAGGATCCACCACTCCAAAATTCTATCTTAGATTCTCAAATTATTCCTTGGGAAGAGGTTTGGTGAATATGTCTATAATTTGATCCTAATTTGGCACATACTCCATTGTGACCTCTTGATTTACAACCTTCTCTCTTAAAAATTGATACTTAATTGATATGTGTTTGTTTATAAAATGCATCACTAGATTCTTTGATATGTTAATAACACTTAAATTATCTCAACGAATAGAGATAGGTGATTTATACTCTACCTTAATGTCTTTTAGTGTTTTCTTCATCCACAAGACTTGAGTGTGACATGCCACTTATACCACATACTCTACTTCTACTGTGGAAAGAGTAATTAACTCTTGATTTTTGCTCAACCATGAAACAGTTTTGTTTCCAAGGAAAAATTAAGCACCACTAGTTCTTCTTTTATCATCCACAATTCCTACCCAATCAACATCTATATAAGCTATCAAAGTGAAATCTTCACTCGTAGGATACCATAGGCCATATTTAATTATGCTCTTGATGTATCTAAAGATCTTTTTCACTGCAGTGACATGTGATTCTTTAGGAGCAACCTAAAATATTGCAACCACGAACACTACTTGCATGATATCTAGTTTTGATGTAGTTAGGTATAATAAGATACCTATCATTGATCTGTATATAGTCTAATTCTCATCAAGGGATTCATCCTCTTTGCTCAACTTCCATCCAGTTATCATGGGAGTACTAACTAGTTTGCTACCTTCCATTCCAAACTTCTTGAACATTTCCTTTGCATACTTGGTTTAGGATATAAATATCCCTTCATCAATTTGTGCTATTTTTAGACCAAGGAAGAAAGAAATTTCTCTAAGAATAGACATCTCAAGCTCACTTTGCATTTGTGTAGAATTTTTTTGCACATTTTTTTTATTGCTACCACCAAAGATGATGTCATCTACATATACAACAATAATAAACATATGATCACTTTTTGATTTGAAGTACAAATTGATGTTTGCACATCCTTTATTGAAACCTTATTATTGCAGGCACTAGTTCAATATTGAATACCATGTACTAGGTGCCTAATTTAAACCATATAGAGCTTTTTTTAGTCTGCATACATAATCTTATTGTCATGAAAACTAAATACCTTCAAGTTTTTCTATGTAGACTTCCTCTTCTAGGTTCCCATTCAAGAAAGTTGGCTTAACATCCATTTGATAGAATTTGAACTTATTATAAACAAAGAATTCTAGAAACATTATTATGGATTCTAATATATAAACTAGAGAAAATGTTTCCTCGAGATATATGCCCTCAACCTATCCTTTACACACTAGTCTTGCCTTATTTTTTATAATAGCTCCATCCTCATTGAGTGTGTTTTTAAAGACCCACTTTGTACCTATCACATCCTTGTTTGAAGGTCTTAGAACTAATTGCCATGTTTTGTTCTTATCAATTTAGCTTAGTTATTCTTCCATGAATTTTAGCCAATTATCACCCTTGCTAGATTCAACATAGATATTAGGCTTAATTTTAGACATAAGAGAAAAATTTACTTGCTCCTTGTTCATTACATCTCTTCTCTATATTTGAACTCCCTTATTCTTATTGAAAATGATCTACTCTATAGGATGATCCTTTTGAAAAAATATTGGAGGTGAATTTTAATTTAATTCCTCATGTTCTTCATTAGCTACTTCATCTTTAGAATCTATTTCCTCATTATAGATTTCTTTGTCAGGTTCAACATGTTTCATGCCTTCTTTAACCTTGACAATGATGCTCTCTACAATCTTTTGTAGATTTTTATTATAATAAATATAGGCTTATTTTTGGGTGGAATCACCAAGAAATATTCCTTCATCACATCTTAATTCAAAGCTTCCCAATTTTTCCTCCTTTCTCCTAATGTAACATTTGCTTCAAAACACTCTAAAGTACTTAACAAAGGCTTGCTTTCCATACCATAGCTCATAGGGAGTTTTATCACTATTTACCCTCAGTTAAAATCTATCCAAGATGTATACTACTATTTGGACTACTCTCTAGTATCCATTAGGTAACTTGGCCTCTTTTAGCATTATTCTGGCCATCTCCTTAACTATCCTATTCTTTCTCTCAACATTTATTAAATCTTAAGCATTTGATTTTTCATCTAATTTCACTCTCCACCATATCCCTAAAGATATTAAATCTCTCAAATGCTAATGATTTATCCTTTAGAAAGGTTACCCATGTCATTCTTGAGTAATCATCTAAAAATAACATGAAGTATCTCTCTCCTTTAGATCCTCTTGTCTTAGTAAGACCACAAAGATCATTATGAACTAATTCTAGAGGCTTTGTAGTTACATACTCTTTTGTTTGAAATCTGACCCTTATTGTTTCTAACTATTTTTGCTTTTCTACATTCAAAAGATGAAAGAAACTAAGATAATGGTCAGGGATTAGATGATACCTGGATGGAGTTTGCACACTGTATCCAGACATTGTAGGGACTCCTCTTTGGCTGTGGAGGATGACACATGTAGAGAGAAAGACTTAAACAAAGAGATTGTTAGATGGATGTAAGGTGGACTGCCAAGCAAAAGCTTGATCCCAGGAGTGCAAAGACTTCCTTGAGGGATGACAGTCCACTAGTTGATAAAATAATGTCAGATAAAGATAAAGAATGAAAAACTAAGCAAAAGAAATAGAGACAATGCGTACCTATATTCTGCTATTGGTCTTCCACAGTCACTGATGCTGGTTAGTCTGCCATCGTTGGTTGGTTAAAGTTGACGATGTTGGTTAGTCTATCGACGTCGATAAGGGCAATGGGCCTAGAGGCTGACATCGGTCTGGGCAATGGGGCTTTGGATGAGTGTCAGGTTGAGTTTGTGGTTGATAAAATGGTCTGAGAGGTAAAAGGGTCTCTACAGGGTTGCAAAGAGACTGATAAGGTCTGTAGAGGGTCAGAGGGAGAGGATAAGTTGTCAAAAAGGAATAAGAGATGAAGAAGGCTTCTCAGCCTATTTAGGAAGAAGTTAGGTCAGGTCTGGTTGATAATACTTAGAAGTAATGAAAAGAAGCTAATTGCTTATACATTCTAAATACATTCTAAATTATTGAAATGATAAAAAGGGTAGAAGAATACTTACCTCCTACTTGGTGTAGAGCCAGAGGTGTTTGAGACAATTGTCCCTATTGTGTTTGTAGCTAGAAGAACATTGGTTGAAGTCTGATGATTGATTTTAGAGAGATCCTGTTGATGTCTAGGTCTGAGAGCCGAGAGAGGAAGAGAGGTCAAATTTTGGGTCTATGATTTTAGCATCCCAGTGCTATGAGTTTAGCATCCCAGGAGGAAGAGAATTTGCCTTTGGGTTATTTTAAACGACTGACGTCGGCGATCCCGCCGACATCAGCTGACTGGTAACCGACGTCGACAGCTAGAAGAATGGAAAAAGGCTATTTTTAGCCTTTCGCCTATTCCTTCGTCTGCCAAGTTCAGTTGCTATTGAAAAATGGTCCCAAGGTAGATTAAATGAGTTTGAGAGGTTAGTGGGAGGAATGAAATGGGGTTTAAGTAATTAAGATTTGCCATGGGGTGATGAAGGTATCCAAGGAGAGGTGAGGTGTCATGGGTGATGTGTCAAGGGGGGGTTATTAATTTAAAATAGGTGATTTATTTTAAATTAATAAGTGTGTGGGTTAGGAATGTTTAGAAGTGGACCAAGGGGACCAAGGGGGAGAGTCGACCAAGGAGTAGACACGATTTTGGTGTCTACACTTATCTTCTTGCCTAGTTGACATTCCTTATAAGTAGTGTTTGTAGGTTTGGTTATATTAGGCATGTGTATAACACACTTATTTGAGCTCATTTTGACTAGGTTATCAAAGTTGACATGACCCATTCTTTTATGCCATAACCAACTCTCATCAATCTTTCCTATCAGATAACTATTACCATTCACTTCAATAAGATTATGGATATTACTTTCAATTATTTTTCCCTTATATAACTACTTTTTTAGATCTATTTAACTTGCATCCTTCTAAATTAAATGTGACCTTATATCCATTATCACACATTTAGTTGACACTTAACAGATTGTGCTTCAATCCTTCAACATAAAGGAAATCATGTGTACGAATTTTTTTATCTATGTTCAAGGTTACTTTACCTCTGATAATTACTGTAGTGTTGTATCCATCTGCATCAGCTACCTTTGTCTTCTTCTTTTCTTTAAGATTCTTTTCTACTTCATATTTTTTCACATCAACTATGTTTAAGTCTATCTTTGTATCCTTGCAATCTTTCTCTTTCTTTGCTCTAGATTCTCCTTTGAAGTTGTCATATACGTTAGTAGATGTACTAGCTATGTCAATTTTTCCTTTTTCATAACCAAGACCTGATCTCTCTTTTGAGGTATTTTGAGAGTTGATCAATTCATCAAGAATATATAGTCCTCTTATCAACTTCAAACTTTTTTCTAGTTGTCCTTTAGCTTTCTTAAGCTCTTTTCTCAAATCCACTATCTTTGCTTCTAACTTCATGCACCCATCAGATTTAGATTGTAGTTCAAGTTTGACTACATATTCTATTATTTTAGCCTCTTCAAATTGTGTCTTTAGGATAACCACTATCTATTTAGATTTATAAATAATCTTGGACATTTTAAAAATTTCTTTTTGTTTAAGATTCTTCTATTTTGAGCTCTCTTTTCTTAGCTTGTCAATTTCTTCTAAAGCATAGATGAGTTCACACTCTAGATCCACTTCTCCTTCTTCTTCATATAATTATTTAGATTCTTCTTGATCCACAAAACTGATCCTATTATCATGAATAGGACTTCATTTTACTTAGCCACAAAAGTGAAATCATGATCATCATTAGAACTATCACTTTCATCCATTGAATCACTATCTTCTTTTATGTATAGGCCTTTCTTATTTTTCAAGAATTTTTTCTTCTTGGAATAGTGAGGTTTCACCTTTTTATTTATATTTTATTTCTCATTATTATCCTTCTTGTTATAATGGAATTTAGTAGCAAAATGTCCTACTTTACCACATTTAAATCATTTGAAGGATAACTTACCTTTGTACTTTTCAGACCTTCTCAATCTTCTAACAAAGTTGGATTTTTATTCATCAATATCCTTAGATATGGATGAGGATGATTCTAATTTTACTTGCTTGGCTACTTTGAATGTAGATTCTCTATTTAAATTGTCTTCTTCTCCCATTCTCATCTCATAAGAAGTGAAGGTTCCATGCAACTCATCAATACTAAGTTTATCCAGATCTCTTGCTTCCTCTATTATAGAGATTTTAGAGTCATACCTTAATGATAGAGATATTTTAACCTTTTTGATAATGATTTATTATTTCATCTCTTTTCTAAGGCCTCTAATTACATTGACTATTTCATCCACTCTGAGAAGGTAGTCTACAATTTTCTATTCTTCATTCATCTTAAGGATCTCAAACTTGCCTTTAAATGTTTATAGCTTGGCCTACTTTGCCTTGTCATCACCTTCACAGACACTCTTTAATTTTTTACATATATATTGTGCATTTTTATAATACATCACTTTGAAAAACTTTGAATTAGACAATCCACAAAGCATAGCATTCTTTGCCTTAACATTGCTCTCATATGCCTTCTTGGAATCATGATCAATAGGAGTTGTAGTAGAAGTTGTATATCAATTTACCACCAAAATATATACATCAAAACCTAATGAAGACAAATATGCTTCCATTATTATGCTCCAAAATACATAGTTTAATCCATCAAAGAGAGGTGCTTTGTTTGATGAAGATCCTTCTTGACTAACCATTTGTGTTCAATGTTCTAAGATCTACCTGAGCTGATTAATCTTCTTCTAAGGAACCAGTGCTCTGATACCAATTATTATAACACAAATATATATTGAGAGAGGGGGTGAATTAGTATATTGATTAATTTAGTCCTTTTTCTAATACCTTTTAAAATAGATTAAAAATCATATGCAGAGATCACACACACATAAATTCACATGACACTAGATATACCATGGAAAACCCAATATGGGAAAAACCACCATGAGAGTAGCTACTATAATATATCATTATAATCTAGCCTCACAATAAATAACCTCACTAATTATAATTTTTAAGGGTACCAACCCTAAGGAGTTACAAATCCTCTACTTTAAGAGCACTTACTATAAGGAAGCACCCACTCCATAATCTTAGAAACAAATTAGCTTATTTAATGGCACCAACCTATCATGTCTATAATGGAGATACAAATATAAATTACAATATAGATTTATAAATGAATCTAATCCTCTATTCTCTATTATAGGTCTACTCTATAATTTATCATGCTCTATACTTCATATTCTTCTCTTTCCTTCTCTGCCCCTCTATCTTTGTATCTCTATATTTCTCTATTTGACACAATTAAATAATTACATCAATCTATAATTATAACTTAGATGTCATATTCATAAGTAATTGATATAGGGTTCTATATTTTCTTTGTGTTCACACTAGTTTGTTAATACATCATGCTTTATTTTGGATTCAGTTCATTATCTCTTGAACTATAAGTTTCCCACGTCTTGAACTCATGCTCCACCACCATGATTCATAGTATTTTACTATATATATCATATATTAAGCTCTTGTTTTGATGCACATGAATATTTACATATATTTTATCTAGTATAACAATCAAACTCATTCTTTGTGTCATGATTTATGGCTTACCTACATGTTCTTGCATGTTCCACTAATTAACCATTGGTATGAATAGAACTTTGAATTTAGATCATTGATATTATCTTTCATGTCATGATCCAATGATGCTCATTCAATTTTATTAACTTCATAATGCATCCCTTTGATTAATATTTAACATGCTTACACACTATGTTTAATCTTTATACATTATTGGACTTTAACTATTCAACTTTAAAATGCATCTATTGATCTTCCTGATCTAAGATCCCACGTGATGTTATATCTTCAAACCAATAGGATATTTAATTCTTTCTTAACTTTAAAATTTGAGCTCTTTATCCCATCTCACTACTTCTTAAGTCTTTAGAATGCTTATGTTCCATTGATCTTCTCAAACTTGCTCAATCTTTAACTCACCATTGTGTCAATAAACCTAGAACACTTTATCCCATTGAGTCCACTCACTCCATTGGATCTCCTTTGTATGATCACATAATCACTATCATATCTTCTAATAAGCCCAAAATTTATCTCTACTTAGCTCTCAAGTATGTGACACTTGACATTATCATGTGACTTCTATACATTATTGTTAGTTTTTGCTATTGAGACACTTAGAATATTCACATTGATCATTAACTTATTGACTTTGAACCACATCATATATTTATTATTCAAGCTCCATGATTGTGACACTTGTCACTATCACATTTACTTAGAGGTGCCTTTGAAAATTTGACTTTTCTATACTTGATTGGATCTTATTCATATGATTAAGTGCTAGATGTCAATCAATTTGGGATAAATATTATGTCTAAGACTTGGGAAATATAAATTCTTGATCATTGCTTCAAGTCAGTAATTGATAGGTTGAAGGGGCTAGTTTTAAAATGATAAGAGATTAATTTATAACTGAAGCTATAGGGTCTTGGCTATATCTAGTCAACATAAAAATAGAAAATCTTGTGAACTTCATAACTTAAACCTGATAATGTTTGAGAGCAAAGATAATTCAATTATGGGCTCATCACTCTTCTTCTAAACCTATAGACCATATATCTAAGATGCTCATGAAAAAACCATAAAAAATATTTTACCTATATCATTTACAAATGTCCATAAAAGGTATATTTAAAAGCATGATAACTTTACAAGACCTTGTGTAGATTTGATTAAGTATGGGAACCATTTCAATATGCCTAGAAAGCTAACTTTGCACGTGCATAACACTTATTGTATTGGGTCACATGACCTAAAATTTATTGCATAATATCCTCTTAAATAGGAGATTTCATATATATATTCACCTAATCCTAAAGTATTCATACATTTAAGATATGACATCTTAAAAATGCATGTTCAACTATTTCTTGCAATCTATAAATTTAACTATGGGAAAACACTGTCAAAATGCCTAGGAGCCCAAATTTTATCATGCATATATTTTGTTTCACTACATCACATGACCTAAGATTCAATGCATATAATATAGGCACAAAAATAAATAAACTCATATGACCTTGTTATCCTAACATCTATATGTGTGCAAATGTTAACCTCAACAACATGTTTACTCGGCTCTACTTAAAACCTTTTACAAATTTGGCTAAGTATAGAAACTTAGTGAATTGTATTTGAGTAGCCAAATTTCATCCCCATATCTTTAACTAAACTTCATCAGATGACTTCAAATTTGGTGCATAATAATTAGGGTCCAATGTGATCATAACCATATGACTAGCTCCTCTAGACTTATCTACATGTGTTGATGGTGATGTCAGCAAACTAGCTTCTCATATTTTATTGTCATAGACCCAAAATGTCTAGATGATCAAAATTAAGAACTAGATGAATTCCACTTATGTATATAAGAAATCCAATCATTCTTGACCTCTGATAAGATTCTTTGCATATCTTGTAATCACCATATTCAACCTTGAGCATCAATAACACCCATTTTTGCCAATGATCTCCCTTTTGACATCAATGAAAATCATATATTTAACAAAATAAATAAACCCATATGATCATTTCATCCTAACACTTTCATATGTGTGAATGCTAACCTCATCAACATGATTACTTGGCTTTATTTAACCCTTTTGTAGATTTGGCTGTGTGTTAGAACTTGGTTAATTCTATCTAAGTAGCCAACTTTGATTCCTCATATCTTCAATCATGCTTCATCACATGTCTTCAATCTAGTGTATAATAACTACCCTAGACTCATCCATACATGGAAATGGTAACATCAACAAGCTACCTCTTTAGATATTCTTATCATATACCCAAAATGTTTAGATGAGCTATATGAGAAATCAGATGAATTCCACTCATGCACACAAGCACTCTAATCATCCTTGACCTATGATAGGATCCCTTGCAAATCCTCAAATCACCATACTTAGCCTTAAATATCAGTTACATCCATAATCTCCATTTTGACATCAATGGCATCCTTGAATCCCTTTTGACATTAATGATAATCATCTTTCCAATAATAACCCCCTTTGTCATTGATGGTAAACTAAATTATTTGATCTTATAATATTATACTCCTTCTCTAGCATTACTTTCATTGTCTTATGATGAGTATGAACTAAAGTTATTCATACCAAAATTGCCCGGCTTAGGCAATGACACATTTGCCTAAACTCAACTTGGACACTTGATCTGCTTCTTCTTTGAAATTTGCACTTTTTCTCCAAACTTTTGAAAATAATATTTTTACTTGTTACCACATTTGAAATCAATGGAAAAGGGACTCTATCTCACAATTTGTCCAAATTCTTCTCTCCCTTTATCAGATAAAGGAGTTTGTCGAAGAATTTACAACCATCAACTCATTAGAAATTTGTAGAAGTATGCATACCTAAGTTTCTATTTCTCTCTTATTCTAAGGATTAACAAAGCTTATGTGATCCTCCCCCTAGACTCATTCTCTATCACAAGTATCTAGTGGTGTGATGTAGGAGCTATGACTCCCAATTTCTATCTCATATCTAAATACATAATCCTTTGATCCTATGACTTAACTAATTACAAAGTTTCACTTTGTTTATGCATGAGGATTCAATACATTATCAAACCACCTAACTTGGTTTGATTAATTCATCAACATAACCTACTTGATTTCTCATTTGTATCAGACATCATAACATATTAAATGTGACAAAATCATTTCACATATGTTCCCCTTCACATCATGCATAGCTCCTCAAGACATTCATGTTATTTGAGTTATCTCCCCCTAACTCCATTATTCATATTTGAACCAAGGGACTTCCTATATTACACCATAAATTAATTTAACACATGTATACCATCATTTTACACATGTTCTCTAAGTTTGGTGACCCAATTCATTACACAACCCAAGATATAAAATGTCAAGCGTTTCTTGCATTTGGACCCTTATTCTAACTTTTGATACTTCTTTCACATCAAGAGACATTAAATCTGACCTTTTATATTGACAATGACATCCCTCTAACATCACAACAATATCAATTTCTTATCCACTGAAAGGAGTCTCTTAAGAAGCATAGACATAGACACCTTACTTCATAGTGTCTTAGAATAAGGTGAAACTAGGAGTTGCCCATAACTCCTCATATTCCTTCTCTTCCTTATTCATCTTGTGCTTATAGTAATTCTTATTTTTAGGCTTAAGATAAGTAACATGATAATCCACTACAATTTTCTCCTATTCTTTTATGATTGGATTAATAATACATGGTGACAACATAGATTCATGACATACCTTTCCATCTAATGAATCTTCCTTGTAGCTTGGATTCTCATCACTAGGCATAAAATAATGATGTTATATGCATGAAACTTGATTAGTAATATTAGGATATTCACTTGAAACTATACGTACCTTAGAACTAGCCTCAACTAACACCTTAGTTTTCTCCTTGAGCTTGGTCTTCTCATTCTTAACATGAGTAGACATTGACAGCTCTTGACATTCTTCAACCTCTGTAGTATTTTTCATCATAGCTTGATATTTCACTTTCTATACATGCTTGGGATTCTTAAATGTCCCATTTCCCCCCTTTTTAGAGACTTGTGAACCTTTTTTCACATTAGGAGGTGTGTCTTTCCTCTTAATCTATACTTTTGATCTTACAAATATTGTTCTACATTGTTTAGCTATGTGACCAATTTTTTTTCAATTGTAACATATTATATTTGTATCTATCAAGGGTACAAATTAATTTTTCATTAAAAAGCTTGTTATCCTTTTAGATACTACTCTACATTCATTAGCCTTATGACCAAATTGATTACAACTATAATAATAACCATAAAATTGAGGAATACCTGGTCATAGCTTTTCTTTATGTAGGATAGAGAGTTCTTCTTAACTCTTGCTTCTTCAAGTTTGTTACCCTTATGTAACCATCTACATCAACTACCTTTATCTTTTGTATCTTCCTTGAGTTTATAGAGATGGACTCATTATTCTTCTTCCTTTCCTCATGCTTATTTTCTCC